>CM073591.1:122913031-124163031 GCA_037074705.1 Zhengitettix transpicula | reverse complement strand
GTTTAATTGTTCACAAAGTAATGAAACCAATAGGTGAAGTAATAATATCACCAAATATAGTAGCAGCGAAAGCATGTGGAAGCTGTTCTCAGCTTTCTGGAGGGACGGAAGTAGCTACTTTCGGGTACGCCTTCTTCTCTCTCTGCTTTCAAACTAAGGTTCCCATAAACCGAGGCCTCTCGACCTGTTAAGATAGGTTTACATTCCGCGGACATACGGTAATGTTGTTCCCATTGGAACAATCGGCCAACTGCCTCCTAAACTGGTCGAGGCACGGATAAGGGAATGCTGCGTTTCCACAGTAAACCCCTGATGCAGGTTTTCTAGGGTTTGTTCTGCATCACGTATAGGTGAAAGCTGATTAGGATCCTTAAACTACAGACTGGGGGTTATAGATTTTTTCTACCTTCCTCTACCATTCCGCACGTCTCCTTTCATATCTCTTCCTATGCAACTAAAGGTGAGTTGCCACCACGTGGATTACCGTCATGAAGCCTGTTACTCTCGAGAAAAAAAATCCCGGTGGCCAAAGTTAACCCCTCGCTTCCTTAGTCTCCCTCCCGAATCTTCCCTTTCTATCCCTTCCCATACTATTATGACTGTCACCGCAACAACAAATTTTTTGGCGAAATGGAAATATTCCCAATAATGAAGGAATGATCTTTTTAAAAAATTTAAACGATGTATGTTGTAAAACAATAATTCTCCCGTGTTTCAGTCCTTACTTGAAGAATTTCTAAAAGAATCCGACGATTTGACGTGTTATATCTGTAAAGATTATTAAACTGAAAATTATCTGACATTCTTGGAAGATTTAATATAAATGTTAAAGCCTGAATTATCCAGAATATTATGTTTAATAAACAAATTCTTCATACAAATTTGTTAGGAATCGTTTAATCCGTTAAATTAAAAAAATTAGGATCTCTTGAGGTACCAATTACTTAGGACACTTTTAAAATAAAAAACTTATATTACATTATGAGTAATTACTGCTTCCACGTTCAGTAATAATAACCAATAAATAAATGTCTGCCCTGAAACATCTACCAAATTTGTACGAAGAATTTATAATTTGTTTACTAAACATTTTATTCTTACTTATTTGGTCATTAACATTTATTTTGTAAAGTATTATAAAGTTTTTTCACGGATTAGCACCAGGTTCAGATTTCTCGATGTTGACGTTTCTGCGGTCATTCTCTACCGCTGTCTTGGTTTCGATTTATGGATTTTGACGTATCTGTGGTCATTCTCTACCGCTGTCTTCAGTACGAGTAGAGAATGACCGCAGAAAAGTCAACATCGAAAAATCTCAACCGCGAAAAAATTATTAATACTTTCCACCTGGAAAGCTTACATTTATTATTATAAAGTTTTCCATGAAGATGGCTTTTAATAATTCAAGACCAATTTTGCATATATTGTAATGAATGAAATGGAAAGTTCGTATCCTGTGAAGTTTTCTTGTAAGGTGTTTTATTTTTGCCGTTTGCGATTGACTGCAGGCAACGTTCTTCCACTCCGACACAGTTTGGACGCAGGGCACGCCTTCAGAGTGGCCGAAGAGCCTCAAGATAAAGCTATAATGGGTCAGGGAGATAAAGGCCAAGGATGGCGTTAACGACCAGGTAGGTCGTCATTGAATAAGCTCGTTCCGTTTCTCTTCTCAAGGTCCCTACGAGCGCGTTCATTTGGGAACGAATCGATTGTTATTCCAGCACGACTCTCTGCTACAAACAAAGTTAAATTCTATCCAGAGCTGCATCAGTGCCTTCGATTACTGCGGCTAAGAAACGTCTTGAAGGAGAACGAATTTTGATACGCAACTGCCTAGAACTTAATATTAACACGACTCCATAACTTCTAAGTGAATTCACCAAAGTAATACATTATTTCCAGCCTCTGCGAATGAAATTTACTTTAAGAAGAAAATAATTGGGTATCATATTATTCAGTACAGAAGTAGACTGATGTAGGAAGAATCAAATAACTAGATCGCCATAACGAAAGTAATTTTCCAACGATCATGTGACAAAATTGTCATTTGATAAACCACACATCAGTTCCAAATAACTTCATAACACGTGTCTCGAGTTTTCAAAACAACGTTTAAACGTTAAAGATGTAATACCGTGTAACTAATATTGTAGAACTTCGTTCGGACATATATTCAAGAGACTTGCTGTCTCAGGCCAATTAACTTAGAACAGATTGTATTTTTAACAAGTAATTATGATAAATTTAGTACGAACTCGGGTATTCATTAATTTAGCACGAGAAAATAAATTTTATCTTGAGGTTCTTCGGCCACTCTGAAGGCGTTTCCTGCGTCCAAACTGTGTCTGAGTGGAAGAACGTTGCCTGCGGTCAATCGAAAACGGCAAAAATAAAACACTATACAATAAAACTTCATAGGATACGCACTTTCCATTTCATTCATCAGCATATATGCATATACAATGGTCTTGAGTTATTAAAAGCCATCTTCTTGGAAATTTTTATAATAATAAATGTAAACTTTCCCGGTGGAAAGTATTAATAAAATTTTTCGCGGTTGAGCACCAGGTTCTTATTTTTCGCTGTTGACGTTACATTACATAAAAGTTGTAAGTCTTTGGCAAGAGCACAGAATATACAGGAATATAATTTTTTAAAACTTCCTAACATTAAAGAGTTAAGAAATATTCCAGTTGCAATTAAAATTGGGCATAAAAATTTCTACTGTCACAGCTACTACGTAAATGAGTTCTTTTGAACAATAATTATATTTCATACATTTACTTGGAATCTTAATAATGTGGACATAATAGTTAGAATAAATTTATTTTCTAATCTCCATTTTTTCCATAAATACCTATCTATAGTTTACAATTTGGTAGGAGTAAAATTACCTCATCAGTGGTCTTCCAAATTCATATCCGTTACATACAAACATATGAAAATTATCATGATTAAAATGAAGTACCTAATTTTTTTATTATTATTATTTTTAGGGTAGGGGGCTACATGAGGGTAATACACATGGTGGAAACTCCCCTTTAATATCACAGGAAGGGATTTGAAAGGGGGGATGCGGAAGGGAAGAGGAAGGTAGTCAAGGTTTAACTAGGGCCCCCGGGCTATGGTTTAAGGATCCTACCTGGTAATTCCCTAAAAATGATGCAGGGTGCTTGTCCCACGCTCGTCCGATGGCGGGAGAGGGGTTTGCTGTCGGGTCGCAGCTTACCCTCGCCGTACCTTGACCAGTTTAGAATGCAGCTGGCCGACTATTCCAATAGGAATAGCGGACAACTCTTACCGTATGCCAAAGGTCTGCGATCCCGGAACATACACCTCTCAAAACAGGCCGAGGTGTCTCGGCACGTGGGAACCTTAATTCAAAAAACCAGAGAGATGTGAAAGCTTTCCCAAAGGTAGCCTTCGCCAGAGCTCTCTAGGAAGGTTCACCTGCGACAGACCTAATTAATAAAGCTCCGGTTAGAAATGCGTTATTGGGAGCACAATCTGCGAGGGCTATTTTCTCGCAGGCAGTACCTGCGAGGGATGCTCTCTTGAAGGCAGAACCTTGTAGGAGAGACGGAAGGGGCTACCTTTGGGGATGCCTTTTCCTCTCTCCATTTTGGAACTAAGGTTCCCACAAGCCGAGGCACCTCGGCGTGGGACAAGTACCAAATGCCTGACCAAATGATGCAGGTTTTTATAGTGGTTTCCCTGCATCACTTTAAGGCGAATGCCGGGTAGGATCCTTATACTATAGCCCGGGGGCCCTAGTTAACCCTTGGCTATCTTCCTCTACCCTTCCGCATCCCCCCTTTCAAATCAATTCCTATGCTATTAAAGGGGAATTGCTCTCATGTAGGCTGTTATCTAAAAAAAACCAGGGACCTACGTCTAATTCGTTCAGTCCAGCTTCAGCTTTTGCTGCCGAATGGTGATAACAGAGATTCAAGGATTTCACACGAGCAACGGGCATACATTTGGTAGTTCTGCGAATTAAGAATGAGCGAAGGTCAATGTGTGGGCAGGAGTAATGAACGACCTTACGGTTTAAATTACCGTTTGTATTAAGCCCACATGTTCAAGCTGGGTAGCCAGGTCGTGTTTCCTATATAAATATATCGTTTGTATTATCTTATTGTATTACTGTATACGGAGAGTGTACTAATGTTTTTTTTTAAAAAAAATAGTTTTGCATTCTATACGAGTATTAAGTATGCGTTTAATCTGACGAAACTTTTTATCATATTCTTCTGTGTACGCTGTTCCACTGTCTCAAGGAATCCAGTTTGCAATTCCAGTTCTGGCAGATATAGAATCAGTATAGTTTCATATCACTCATAGTGTGTGTGGGAAGCGAGTTATTTTAAAATTCTATTTATTCGATGGATTTCAACGGAACATTTGATTGATATGCGCTATGGAATAAAGTTGTGGCTAGTTGCAACAAGTGTTCGAAAGTTTTAATACTAATTTAACCATTGCCCATGCGTACAGTTTTTGTGCCAATTTTTTAATGCTACGGTCCTATCCTACTTTTTAACTTTTTTCTTAATTTTGAGTAGGCATTTGTTCAAATCGGCTGCAGAAAAATATTAACAATGTCAATTTTGGATTTTCCTAAGCAATATTTATTTGTTTCCGGAAAAACTTTCTCCTTGTTGTATTTTAATCTTCCTCATTTCGCGACATAAACGTGAAGACTTTCTGCCGCATGGTAGTGCTGACTGTGGTGTTCCACCCTTGCAGCACGTACGAGCGACGACTGACTTGTAACAAAACGTTGTAATGTAACGTGTTACAATGCGAGCATTCGTCAGTCAGTGCAGGGCTCGGCTCAACCCAAAGTGCTTCCATTTGGTTATTGGTTTCTCCGTGAATTCCTTTGAGTGTTACATTACAAGTCAATCCATGTTTCATCAAGATCGCTAGGAGCATGTGTGAGGCCAGTTCTTTGAGCAACACACAATGCGAGTGGTCGAAACTAATTAGCGCTTTCAAATTATTAAAAATGGAGTGGTCTCGAGAAAAAATTGTCTTTCATCTAATCCTATGAAGCAAAAAAAGATAAAAAAATAGAAAAAAACTAAAAAATAAGAGAAAAAATAACGAGAAGAAAAAACGAAAATGAAAAAATACAAAAGAATAGAATATTAATGAAAAGTAAAAAAGCAAAAATAAATTAAGAAAGAATAGAAAAGGAAACACTAACAATAAATAATAAATATCAAAGCAACAAAAATTAAAAACAAAAGAATATACATAAAAATAAAAAATATACAAAAAATTAACGTTAGGAATAAACTTAAAACACAACCAAACAAGAAGCAAACAACAAATGGAAAACGAGAAAAAAGGAAAAATACTAAGAAAAAATATAAAAAAGTGAATGAGAAGAAAGAAGAAAAACAAGAAAATAGAAACAAAAAATATATTAAATCAAAAAAATTCGTAAAAATAATTAAAATAAGAAAACAAAGAACGAAATATAATAGATTATGATAAAAAAGAAAACTCAGAACATGAATAAATTTAAAATAAAACAAAAAAATACAAATCAAAAAAGAACGAATATAAAAAGGAAAAAAATGTAAAAAGAACAGGTAAGCACATAAAGAGGAAGAATAAATAGATGATAAACGGAAAAAGAGAACAAAAAACTAAGAAAAAACAGAAATAAAAAAGAACACAAACAAGATATATAAAAAAATTTAAAAACAAGAAAGGAAGAGAAATAAAATAATAAACAAAGAACAAAAGTAAAAGAAACATGATCCACAACTTTACAATAAATTGGAAAACATTATGCTTGGCCGCAATTATTCACGTGCAACACGTAAAGCGGTGCAACATTACACATAAAACGTATTGTTTGATGTAGATCAGGGACGTTTCTAGGTTATTTATCCTATATGGAACATACTTACGACCAGGCACAGTTGCAAACGGTTCTCACAGATCTTTCTCTACTTATCAATCAACACCATCTAGATCCTCACTGGTGGAAAGTCAGTACACACTTCAGGCAACACCATCACCTCAAGAAATCCAAGGTTTTCAAGATGAATTTTATGATTTACTAAGCAAATTAAACATTACTACTTTTTTTTACAAATAATAAATCCCATTCTTTGTTTTGATATTTCGGAAAGATACTGTAAGCTGGTAAAGGAGTCTCCAGACACATTAAATCTTTCGGTTACAGGATAGAGCTTTTCTGAAGGTGGTATCTTTTTTTACAAATTTGATCCTATCAAATTGAGCAGATATTAAAAATCTCTGAAAGATTTCTAACAAAATTTTTATATTTCTCACTAAGTTTTTTTTAAAAATTCTTTATCAATATGTCACCATCCAGTTCTACTACCCTCACCTCTCGGAGTTAAACTGTAACTACCCTTGCTGGAACGTCGTAACTACCCCTTAACTACCTTAACACCGTATTCGACACGAATCACGGTCGTTATCGCAATTTTTTATCACCTTATTTCAGCCCATTCCTGGCGTCCATGTCGCTGGGGGATAAAATTAGATACTGAAAACAACGAAAGTGACGTTATGAATCTAAAATATTTATTCGGCGGCAATATAGGCCGTTATCGCATATTTTGAAAATTCCACCCCTTTCTAACCTCACAGGTAGTCTTAATTTTCAATAATAGTCATTCATAGTAATGTTAAAGTGTTCGTCTGTGTAATTACGATTAATTATTGTTATAAGGCCAAGAAACAGACCTCACAAAAATAAAAACGGGTACAACGTTTCTTCCACAAATTTTTTGCCAATATTGCTCCTAATAATAATCATTTATAACATAAGTTACTTATTAAGTGTTCTACTGTACTCATATTATGCTTCAGTTCGTAAAAACGCTAGATATTATACCCGATTGAAGAGAACAATTTAATATCCGCTTTCAGGACAAAAAATTACACTCGTCGCACCATTTACTGCATCACCTTTGTTCTGAAAATTTTCTGTCTGTGTGACAACATTTTAACGATGGCAAGTCAGTACTTGAATTAATGGAGCATCAATTTTTATTTTACTCTTATAATAAATTCCAACTACTACCAATATTATTGAACTCATACCTCCTGCACGAGTCTGCTTTTTCGAACCTGAAATTCTTTTAAAAATAAGAAATACACAAGTAGAATGGCTGACAATCACCTCAACAATTCCACCCGAATGGCAGTAACCAACTAATCACCAAACAATGCAAAAAATGCAGCATGTATTCTAGCTGGAATGGCGCCACTGGACATCTTGGCTGAGAAATGGTGCAAGAAATCAGAAGGAATAAAAAACACAGGAAGCGAATCATTAACAGAGTGGCAACGTCAGTGGATAGAGTCCTCAAAGGGACGATGGACACACCGTCTCACTCCTGACATCCCAACATGGATAAGGAGAAAACATGGAGAATTAGATTATTATCTAACTCAACTTATTAGAGGGCGTGGATGTTTTCGTAAATATATCTATAGGTTCAAGATAGTGGACAGTCCCATGTACTTGAACTGTGGTAAGGAGGACGAAGACGTTGAACACGCTTTTTTCAAATATCCTCATCCTGAAAATCTAAGAAATATTCTTAGAGACGAAGTAAAGATTGAAATAACACCTGCCAATCTGGTTTCTGTGATGCTGGAGTCAGCAGACAAGTGGAAGGCGATTAGAAAACGCACCTCTATGGTTAAAAAGGAACTACGCAGAGTTGAAAAGGAGAGTAGTCCATAATAGGAGGAAGAGCCACAGCTAAGACCGCTTCCTACGAAGTAATACTTAACTGCAGTTCCGTAGGAAGCAATAACTGGTCATCGATGGAAAGGGAGGTGTTTTTTAGTGGGTAAGAATCCCACACTACCATGTAGTGCGGACTGCTACCGCTGTCTTTTTGAAGTTTTTTTCACCTACCCTCCTTGAATAAAAAACTATTCATCAAACATATACAAACTCTTTGCAGAGAAGGAAAGTGATACTTCCAATTGAATTTTTCTTTTCTAATTCTGTTGTGAATTTAATTTTGGAATTTCTAGAATACTTAAAGTATTAGTTATGGTACAAGATTTGAAAGTGTACATATAAATTTAATATAAGTCAGTTTACCATATATGAATCTTATTTCATCTTAAATTTTTAGGAGGGTGTGGGTGGTGTTGATGGAGGGGGGGGGGAGGGGCTGGTAGCTCGCCAAGCACTTTCTAAAAGCGAATGCAGCTCCCAGGGGTGGCAAGTTTGGATTATATTCTCTCGTTTTAAATTTATATGATTGTAACAACTCTATCATTATCACGGAGAACAATAAATTCATATAATTTTCTCAATAATGGTTTCCTGATTCCAACCCCCAAATGTTTCCAATTAATATTGGAAATTAATCTCCAGTCGCCAAAGTTTATGGACAAGAACCCTAAATTAGAAACGTTTGAATATGATAGGTTGTTCTGTGCTTCTGAAAAGCGCTCGTTGGCAATTCGAGGAAGGTTGTTTAGAGGAAAAGCTGTGTGCTTTGTCCTGTGTCTAGGTCAAACCAAACACATTGACGTCAGACGATGCAGCATGTGTTACCCAACTGTTACGCCCGGATAGGAAAGCACACCATACAGACCAAAAAAACAGACATAGGCCCTAAAAACCGGAAGAAGTTGCAAATTCAACGAACGGAAATTACACTGTATGTTATGAAAGAGGAAATAAATCAAAGTTAATGTATATTCAATTTTTTTTGGATTTCCTCAATTTAAATATATGTTATGTAACCCGTATGTATATTATAATTCCACACAACAAATTTAGTATTACTATTTATTAATATGTTCTAGAGTGAATCGTTTTCAAAAGATTCAGACGTTTTGTGTATATTGTGTGTAAGAAAAAGATTTTTTAAAAATAAATAAATTTACAATAATAAACTATGACAATTATTTGAATGAAATTTACAAAAATGTGAAATGGGTACATGAAAGTAAGAGGTTAATTTCCGATTAAAAACACTGAATAATGTTTAAATTCGAAATTAAGTTTGAAAAGAAATGTATTTTTTTTAAATTCTTATAGTTTAATTTATTTTGTCTGATATAAAATTCAAACAACAACTCAACAAAACGATCCTTCGATCTAGCGAAGAATCCCCTACAAAAAATTATTTTCCCAGCGATAACATTTTTTCCAGAGATAAAAATTATGTATAAATCAGAGAACAATACAATTTGAAATTGTTTTCATTACATTTTATATATATAATATGCTCATTTTACGGAGAATAATATATACCCTCAAATAGCGTTCATATCTTCATTTTGTTTTTTTATTATTAAAAAACACCTTTTTTTCGCAATTGTCGCTAAATAAATTTTTCATATTCTCTTTACCACTTTAGGCAACACGTACAAAAACGTTTTTCAAGCAACTATTTAATCGCTGAATTACAACACATTGTCACTTATGAATGACCGGATCTAGGCAACTAAATAGTTGAGGAAATGAAAAATATACGTGTTCCATTCTGTGGCACTGACGAACAATTAGTTGCGGGTTACATAACGACAGGCTTCAATATTCATTTGGAATCCAAATAGAGCTATCTTGGCGTTTAATATTGAATTATTTATGTGAGTATTTGAAAATTGTCCTGCTTTAAATATAAAACTTAAAGAATATTCTGATAAACAATAAAAAAATAAATTGTGGACCGAATTGTGCCAAGAATTCATTCTAAAACTGGGATGAAATTTGGATCAAGGATAGAGGTAAGTTCTTTATTGTTGTGTTATTTATTTTTAAAACTTGTATGTATAAAAAACAATGTCACGTGTATTCTCGACGAATCCCAGAGATCATAAATATGCATTTCACCAAATATGTAATTTTATTGTATTGTCATGAAACAGATCCAGATGGTGCAATACATTAATCTGTAACACAAACTCTGATCGAGGTGCCTCGGTTTTCGTCCTTACTCCAAGGAATGCTTTCTAGTGGTATCTTCGAAAGTGTTTCCCGTCATGTTCAGTAAAATCAATCGCTCCATGAAATCTGGATTTGAAATTTGTTGGCAATGGTGAGGTATCATTATTATTTAAATTAATCGGGTGTTGCATTGTCTAGCAAAAGAAAGGTGAGCAAGAAAACGTGAAAAAAAAGGCAAACCTTTCTACTTCCAGACAATGGAACACCCGAATAATGGTCTATGAACTATCCCCCATTTTTTGACTAAAATTCCAAAAGTTTCATTGCACCTATGCGGAAATAATTAACAAATTTAATATTATATTTTCTTAATTTTTGAAACCATTTATAAAATTGGGCTTCAAGAAGTCCACTACTTATTCGATGCACCCAAAATTTTCGGCGCCTCTGCCGCTTTAAAACCAAAGTCTCTACGAAATCCAATTTGAAACTGAGTGAAACCAACTGTTTGGTCGTCACGCTGGAAGCAACTCAAAAGCAGCCGAACTATTTGATCACCTAGATTAAATTGTTTCCAGTGTGCGAGGGGCCTCAGTTCTTCCCCCAACCCCCACCCCCGTTCCGTCACTTCAAAATTGTTAATTTCAATAGGGACTGACGTAAAAAGCTGTATTAGTTAATGATAAAGTCCCACTCGAAAGAACAGGTGGAGTCTGTGACACTGCTGTTTTCTGTTTATTTATAAACTCAGACATTGAGAATGTCGAGTTGCTTTAGGAAGACTACCTAGTTGAATCCCAGAAAGTATAAAGAAGAGGAATACCTGAAGATGACGTCCACGCAGAATTTGGAGGCTAAATTATATTCGAAGGTGATGGCCACGGAGCATAAACCGGATAAAATGCATGCCATAATTCTGGACGCTGTTGCAAGTTTAAATACAGATGAGTACCTAATAGGTTTAGCTAATATTATTGACCCCATCAGAATTAAGTACATCTCTAAAATAGCCTATTCCAGAATATGCGCATTTCTAACATCTAAGGAGGATGTCGAAAACCTAATAAAAGTTCATAAATCAATAACAATAAATGATGAGATGGTTAATATAAGACCTTTAATGCAAAAATACTGCCGTGTAATCTTGTCAAATGTATGCCCAGTTATACCTAACGAGATTATTGTGCTAGAAATAGAAAATTTAAATATAATTCCAGACTCTAAAATAGCGGATATTAGAATAAGTACTGGTGATCGAAGATTTTCTCACATTAAAAGTTTCAGAAGACAATTCTTCATTAACCCAGATAAGCTAAATTCCCTTCCGGATTCGATAACGGTGCAATATGAAGAAACTAGCTATAGGGTGCATCTAGCAGCGGAGAACCATAACTGCTATCATTGTAAAAGTCCCGGCCATATCGCGATAAATTGTCCTAATAGAGATGCAATACTAAAGAATAATCTGACTGCAAATGATAATTATGACCAAATTCAATTATGACCCGCAATTCAAATAATTAACCCTCAAAAAACGGACATGGATAATTCACAACTAACTGCTTCTACGAGCTCGACGAGCCAAGCTGATAAGAAAGACGACAGTAATCCTGAACATAAGACAAGCACTAATCCACCCAAGACAAAACAAAACATTCAGGATCATAAATATAAGGCGCTTAGTCAACAATTAGGTCCGCTAAAAATATTATATGAAGAAGAAAACAGTGCTCCACCTATCCCTTTGAAACAGTTAAAGACTCTTATACTAAATGCTACGGACTCAAACAACCCAAGGACCATTATTAGAGATTACCAAATATCCTCTACATCATTCATAAATGTATTGGACTCTTTTTACCCACACGTAAATGATAAAACGGCAAAAAGTAGAATAAAAAGGCTCGTAAATTTAGTCAAGAAACAAGAAAGTGATATATAATCAGAAGCAGACGCCTCTTCCTAATAAAAACAAACTATAACTACAGCACAGTGGAATTTGCAACAGTCACAGCTTCAAATGGGTTAAAATAATTAATTATCATATTATTATGATAAATAATTAACAAATGTGAATTGTAAAATGTAAATGTAAGAAACCCATGTATAATTAATTTTTCAAACTGTTCAATTGTATGTATAGTATTGGAGTCAATGTGAATCGCAGCATACTTACGTAAACAAGGAGTATTTGTAATTTATTTAAGGGTAGCCAATGACCAAGTTGTTAACGCGACCATTATAAACTTTTAATAATAAAAAAAAACTACCTAGTTGCATTCATATCTACTTGATTAGCGGAAGAATTCACGGAGTACCAAACTTTCACTTCCGTTTTGGGTTGGCCAATTTATTGATTAACGGAATTACTTTTGGAACACCATTTTTGGGTTTCAAAGTATTCGTAATAAATAAAATAATTCTAAAAATCATGAAACTGATCAGACAGCTACAAATTTTCCCTGTTCCACATTTACAAATTCTCGAAACAGTTAATTTTGTACATAAGGTCATTAATATTTTTCATTTAAATAGTAATGTCCATTCCTACAATACCCGAAAAATTAATAACATTCATCTGACAAAGGAAATGTCAAGATTACCTTACATATTAATCAGTATATATAATAATTCTTATCATATTTCTAATAATGTTAAAAATAATCATTTCTAATAATTTTCTACTTATTCGTTTTAATGCAAAAATTTACGTCTGATTGAAAATCAAATCTAGGGATATGGAAGTCGCTGAGTTTATTTATGACAATCTGCTCAACGCGCGTGGGTGGGCGGAGGTGTAAGGGGGCTCAGCGGTGGAGGGCAGTGTTTGGCGGGGATCAAAATTTGTAAACATTTCACAGGTCCGATTTATGCGGCGAATAATATATTTCTGGATCAATGAGCCTTATAATATCTCTCTATATGTTCTCTGTGTATAATTTCAACCCCTTTCTGGTTTGGGAGGGATGCATCCTTAAGGGTAGGGGTGGAGTGGCATTACTTAAAATTATGCAAAACAATCGAGATTCGAGTTTAATCCAAGTTTTGTATGTCACTGAGTTTAATTATTACATTCAACTTGTTCCAAACTCCCCCAAGCGTGGGTGGTATTTTTAAAACATGTTAATCCGCCGATATTAGCGTCGCAATATTATTTTTCGGGGTCAATTAAATTTCAATCCTTGTCGGCATGGAGGTGAGCAAGCTTAGGGGTGGATTTTAATGGGGCGTTACATGAAAATAACGCTAATACGATTGGAATCAAATCCGCGGTTATCGGTATCTCTAAATTTAATTTTGACATTGAACTTTTTGTTTAACCCAAAGTAGAGTCGGGACGTGGGTGGAAAATTTGTAAAATGTTGAATCGGGTGAAAGAAACTTTTACCGGGTCAAAGGGTACAACCCCTTTCGGAGCTGAGCACATGTAGGGATAGGTGGCGATGTGCATTATATAAAAATAACGCCAAAGCAACCGAAATTTGAGTCAAATTGGGGGGTTATGGATATACGACATCCCGAGCAACGCCGTAACCCAGTTATTAATGAATAAGAAAGATAGCCAATTCAGACAAAAAGCTTTTGAGTTTTGCCAACTGACAAGTGCAGTTGTGTCGCTCTAGGCTCTTCTTAGCACCTGACGAAACGGCCAAGTACCCCGGAAACGTCGTGTCGTATTTATATTATCACTTTTTTGTCTGAATTGGCTATCTTTCGTATTCGTTATTCGTTTTACTCAGTACAAAAGCATCTGAATACCAATTTTTCATCAGCTCAATAATTATTCTTGTAATTAATTATCTTCCGTTTCTAACAAATAATTATTAAACTGCAGATATAATCATATTGTCTTTTATAAATGTAAATTACATTTTAAAATCTTCAATTATTTATAAATTTATATACTTTACTTGTTCTGTTCTCTGTATAAACAAATTTTCTGAACAAATACAACTACATTGTATGATTTCGCAAGGTTGAATATTTGGTGAAATAAGGTGACAAGAAACGGTGAAAAGATAAGTAAAGAATATTATAAACAACTAAGAGAAATGATGTACAAAATCTAGCGTTTATAGAAAACTAATCTTATTAGACCAAAATTAATATCGCATTTGAAATCATGTGTGAGTTATTGCATTTATTAGTGTTCCTATATTTTTCATATAAATTAATATTTTACATTTTTCAAATAATATAATGCAATTTATACACTGTATACAATCGGCGAGGCGATGCAGAACACGAGGTACATGGTTTACTCATGCTGCCTTCCCTTGTCTTGCCCTGTCTCGTCTTCCCTTGTCTTGCGCTGTCTCACCTTGCCCTGCCTCTCCATACGCTTCCTTGTCTTGCCCTGTCTCGTCTTCCCTTGTCTTGCGCTGTCTCGTCTTCCCATGCCTTGCCCTATCTCGACTTCCCTTGCTTTGCCCTGTCTCACCTTGCCCTGCCTCTCTTTACCCTACCACGCCTTGCCCTGTCTCTCAGTGCCCTACCACGCCATGCCCTGCCTCGCCTTTCCCTTTCCTTGCCCTGCCGCTCTGTGCCCTACCACGCCATGTCCTGCCTCGCCTTCCCTTTCCCTGCCTCGCCTTTCCTTACTCTGCCTCTCCACGTCCTTCCTTGCCCTGCCCTGCCTCGCCTTCCCTTGCCCTGTCTCGCTTTCCCTTTCCTTCCCTGCCTCTCTGTGCCCTACCACGCCATGTCCTGCCTGGCCTTTCCTTGCCCTGCCTCTCCACGCCCTTCCTTGCCTTGCCCAGCCTCGCCGACGCTCGGGTCGGATGCAAAGGGACACGCGTCGAGAGGCGAGGATTCACGAGTGTTTCTTGTACACGCTCGTTTTTTCTCGCCTATTTTTGTACAACTTTGCTCATATGAGAATAATTATTTTTCATACAAATAAATTTTGTCCTGCATTTCTTTTAGGTGGATGCCGGGTAGGATCCTTAAACCATAGCCCAGGGGCCCTAGTTACCCTTGGCTACCTTCCTCCACCCTTCCGCATCCCCCTTTTCAAATCCCTTTCCTATGCTATAAGAAGGGAGTTGCCACTATGTGGATTACCCTATACGTAGCCTGTCTACACCCCAAAAAAAATACAAATAAAATCAATTATTCATTACACATTCTTGAGCTTTCGTCGCATTGAGCTACTATCAGCTACAAAAATCTCGTTCAGTATCCAAACTGCTTATTAAAATTTTGTATTTTCAAATTACAATTAATGGCAGCAGCCAAATTGAAATTCAAACTCGAATGGAAAAACAAACTTTAGGAAAGCACGTCAAGTGGGAATTACTGTTTGTAACTGTTTCTCGTTTATATTTGTATATACGAGTTTCTGGAAGCATACCAAAATGAATAAATAACTTGGGACCAGCGGACTTGAGACAAAAAGGCTATTAATTGATACATGGGATCTTACAGTGAAAATCGCAAAATTTCGATCTCTGGTTTGAGATATCGTAAATATACACCCAAAATAAATAACATTCACCACCTCCACAGACTCGGACGAGGGCTCGGTCAGTGTGTACAGCCGACTTGACTAAGGTGATAAGCCTCCTTAGTGCAAGCATAAAGAAAACTTTACCATAACTTCAAAAATGCGCAAAATGTGTAAGTTGCGAGAGTTACAAGTTAATTTTAATTCAAGATATAAAATAATTCTCGAAAACTGGGGTTAATACTGAGACACGTTGAGCACGTGTTTGACTCCTAAATCCAGAATGTGTCGTGATGACAGACTGGAACTGGCCCTCAATTGGCTGCCAAGACATCAAATATTAGATATACATGTAAATATATATATATATATATATATATATATATATATATATAATTGGTATGTAAAAAAACAAACTTTCATCTGAAAAAACTTTAAGTAAATATCGTTTACCGTCAGATTTCTATAACTATGCTAGATTTATATAACTTTTTAGATTTGTAATAGGTTTTTGTTATTGTAAGTTTAAATTCATTTTTTTCTGTCTTTATTAGAAGCCTAATAACCAGCCCTGAAATTAAGATTTCTCATAAAAACTGAGGTATTAACTTAAAATGTAAAATTCGACTATAACCAAATTTGATAAATAAATAATATGGTTATAATTTAAAAAATATTAATTTCGACTTCCTTCCTTTATTATTTTTATATTTTGAACACCACATCATTTGTTTGGCCATAACGTGTTTATATAATACTTTTGATTACGACAATATATATAAATAAAATTATATGTATATATATATAATTTTATTTAGTAAAATATGCTTGTTATCAATGACTTATAAATTTTTCAATTACAAAAAACTAAGTACCTAATTAAACTAACCTTAAATTTACTATCAGTATCACATTTTCTAATTTCATATGGTAATTGCTTAAATTCTTTTACCGATTTATCAAATATAGGATTTTTTCTCAGATTAGTAACATTGTATGGGTTTTTAGTATACTTTTAAAAAAAACAGACATTACGTTTAAAATAATTTTCATACAACGAATTTTAATTTTATTTACAAGACATGGAGGAGAGTTCCGCTGTAAATTATTAGTAAAATATTCTCGGGTTGCCAAATGCGTTAAATATTTATTATTACAATAACGTTTCTATTCATCTGACGACTGTAAAGCGCTCCATGGATATATTGTGTAAAAATAATTATTTAACTCGCTTGGAAAACCAAGTATGATTTTATAATAATTAAGTTGATTTTAGAGACAGCCCCAAAGATAATTTCATTATATATATGTAGCCATAGTAGGTCTCTTGTGTTATACGGAGAGCACAATCGTGAACTGTAGCTGTGTAATTGAATTAGAACTCTACTGATAACAGAAGATGAAGACCAAAACAAATCAGTGACGTCAGATATAGTGAACACGGAGACAAAGGGTACTATATAGTGTGAGGGAAGTAGGGGAACACACCCAGAGACCACAACATGTAAATCTGACAATGGACAATGGAATGAATTGAATATAAATTGAGGAGAATGTAAAGGATGTGGTAAAACGTCATGTTGCTGATGTCTTATTAAGAAACTGGAATACAGGTTCATTTGTCTCTGACAAAGTTCATTTTAACGACAATAACACAGCACACAACACTGACCGTTCCCTGCCAAATCTTTCTGGAACACTTTACTTAGATAGTATGAGATGGTCTACTACTATAACATGGCTCGTTAAATATGAAAATGTGGACTGATCGTCAACAAGATGTTTACGATTTAGTCACTTTAGTAACTTCGTGCGCGTTGTTAGTATATTATGAAGTAATCTAATTACAAGTCTTCTGTTCATCAGCGTTAGTGCGTGAACGTTTAGATGTTAAGTAGCCCTCAGGAAGGTTAAGTTGCTTATGAATATCCCCAATATCTGTTATAGGCAATATAAGAAGTTGGACGCACGCACAAATGCGACTCACCCAGTCCGTAGCTCGTAGAGTCCTGGAACACTGCGTGAAGCTTCCCCCCTCCCCCGCCCCCGCCCGTCGGACAGGGGCCCCCTCCACACGCACAAACACGTTTCGTGAACATCAATTTCAATGGTAATTCAAACCTGGGAATCTTGCAACGTTTCCAAAGTAAAGTGATAAGACAAATAGTGAATGCTCCATGGTATGTCACTAACATCCGAATAGCAAAAGACCTGCAAGAAGAAATTAAGAGATTTAGGGTAAGTGATGTGCCGCGATTTAAATAATTAAAGCCAGAACAGAAACTCTAATGGCATAATTGATTAGGATTCAATTATGTGTACTGTATTACTTAAACGTATTGTGTTTTCAAACTTATCTAAAAGATATTTGCTAAAGGTAGCTTCATTTTCTGTCAATTTTTGTTTATTTTTGTTATATAACTGCACAAATCAATTACTTACTGTTCTATATGAACAGATTGTAAGAAAATCGGGGTTAATAATAATAAAAATTTAATGATACCTACGCCAGTTTTTAGACTCAGCCAGGAAAGCCCGTTACACACACGGCGATTTTTAACTCAGGGGAAAAATTATCGTCGCAGATCAAAGAAATCGGGAGACTTACACATACATCGATTATTATCACCGCCATACATTTTCCGTCGTAATATTCTCCGTTGAGAGTGCTGTGAACAGTGCAGTTTGAAATAAGCAAATAACAGATTCTAGCATTGCTGTTATTTCGTCGTCAAATGAAAATGAGAAGAAAAAATCGACTAATTCGGTTCATCCAATTACTGAAAGCCGCGAGAAGTTTGGAGCTTTCTACACGCTGTTTGAAGAGTTGAGGCAGTATGACGCGAAACATGTTCAGAATTTTATCCCATAACACAGTTCTTTCTTTAATTAATTAATTAAGTATTTAATTATTTATGATGTCACCCAATTTATTCATGTGCGAAATATGCAACAACAAAAAGGACACTAAAGATAGGATGGCAAAAACAACCTTTCCATTCAAAATTCAAATCAAGAATGAAAAAAACTCCAACGGTAGAAAAACCGCCCTGTGTGCAAACATGCATTGGTTTACGTAAGCCACTAGTTGAAATTGGCGATAAGTTTATCGCTGATTGCTAGAGGTACCGAGCGACTGCTCAAACTGTCGTCCGCTACAATTTTATCTCCAGGATTATTTATCGCCCAATGTGCAAGCTCTCGTTCACTTCAATACACTACGGGTTCAGCGATAAATTATCTCCACGATAAAAATCACCGAATGTGTAACGGGCCTACGGGTGTTTGAATATTACCTACAACCTGATTAACTGCCACGGTTCTGTTTTCATGTACGGGTTTATAGTTTTAATTACGAATGAGTTGTCCCTTTTACAGTCATTCATTCAATCAGTCCGTGAACTTAACACCAAACTCAAATTATCCCTCTAATAGGGTTTTTAATGCATTAATTACGGTCCTCGAAGTATTTTCTAAATTTTGTTAGGCCCCGGCTAAGACCCCTCTAATACGAGCCGGGCCGTTCGCCATTTTTAATCTAGTCGTGCTAACGCAAACAAATATATTTGGAAACTAAAAACGCTTCATGTCCCAACCAAGTAAGTAAATTTTTTTAAAAAGTAATTACAGACATTAGATTCGTGTAAACAGTTTTAACTTGATGTCAAGATATAGTAATAGCTTCATGTTGGCAGTTGGAGGTCTCAAAAAATCATGAAAACAATAAACAAGAATCCAGTGTATCTAAGTCTGCTGTAAAAAACCAGAAATCAAAATAAAAGTGATTTGGCAATTTTAATAGCTGTTGTAATCAATTTCTTTATAACTCCGTTGTAATAGAAAATAAATAAGTTTATTTTTAAAGTGTAACGCGTGAGCTTTAATTATTTTTTACATTTATTTTATCAGCGTGATTTTATTTATGAACTTAAATTTATACGATTTTGGGGAGGTTTTCTTTTGAACATTAGCGGATATTTTGTCAGACAGGCCATAAAAGCTGTCAGGAAATTGTTTTGACTTATGGCGGCGCTACAAAGACGAAGTTAAAAACACATGGCTCTATTATCCAAGGATTTTGGGAAAAACACTAAATTGTTGAAACGTGGCCTTCTGTGTCGTTCATAACCCCCTTCCAGACAATAATGCTGGAAAAGCGAGGGGAAAAGAGGAGGCTTAATTGGTTGGAGACAACCAATCAATGGTAATGTGAAAACATCGACGAGAAACGGAATAGTCAAAAACGGGGTTTTCGGTCCGAATGTAGCGAGAGGTTGGATGAGTGATCGATAGGAGAAGAGAAAGAAGAAAGAACGGTCAGCAGGACATCGGGCAGCCAGCAACGGTGTCGTATTTTGAGCGACCGTGCCCTGAGCGGACAACAGTCCTTTCCTCAATCGACCCTTCCAAAAATCCTGACCACTGAGCGAACATGTATAAAGTTTTCCGAAGAGCAACTTTATGAGTCTTGGTCGTCCCCACAGCAAACACTTCTCCCGCTATCGGAAGGGCGTGGGACAAGTACCCCATGCCCGACTTACCAGATGCAGGTTTTTCTAGAGGTTTCCCTGCATCACATTTAGGTTAATTGCCGGGTAGGATCATTAAAGTATAGACCGTGTACCCTAGTTAATCCTTGGCTACCTTGCTCTACTTTTCCGCATCCCCCCTTTCAATTCCTTTCCTATGCTATAAGAGGGGAGTGACCACTATTACCATACATAGCCTATCTAAACCTTCTTCTTCGATCCGTGGAAAGCGTTCGTAAATTAAAGTACATAATTTAAAACTTATATGGAGGACTCGAAGACGAGAGAATAAAATTTTAAAAAAGCATGAATATTCGTCGCTATTAGTAATGTTAAAACAGTGAAAATACATCGACATAAATTAAAGAGCTGCGAATCAATGTTAATAAAAGACGAGGATGGTGTTCCTTAATGAAGAAACTGTTAAGTGTACACTTAGCAGTCTAACAGACTGAATTAGGTTAACATGCATTAAAGGGGAATTTAAATAACGATATTCGGGTAAAAGATAAAATATTTAAATTAATAAATAAATTTGCTAATATTGGCACAAAAGTTTTGTCATGAACTCCCCACGCAAAAATTAACCCTGTTGCGCGATAGTTTTATTATTGGTATATATATATATATATATATATATATATATATATATATATATATATATAGAGAGAGAGAGAGAGAGAGAGAGAGAGAGAGAGAGAGAGAGAGAGAGAGATTTTATTTTAATTTAATTAGATATTAGCAAAGGTTGAGAGCTTGGTAAGTTGAAATTTGACCAGGCACCGCCAAGGCGGACAGATAATCCGTTCGGGCTGAACTTAAGCACGTAGAATGTTGACCCTCGGAAGATACCTGGACTGTAGCACCGTAGGAAACGTCTCTCCAAAAATCCCAGAAATTGAATTAACACGTGACTGCCTGAACCAATCACATTTCTTGGTTCAGGAAAGATCGATCGAAAAATGTTCGAGAACATCGATATTTCACATCCAGCGAAGGGACTGTAAAGAAAGTGTAAAGAGACTCCTCGACGAACCGCCGCCAGAGATGGACGTACAGCCCCAAACTTACAGTTTTCCAGAGGACTCGGAGAGAACGATGGTGCCACATGATCACGGCCAGAGATCAACGCGAGGTAACTGCCAAGTGTCTCAATCCTTGACGCGCCTGGGGGAATTACCGTAAACCATGGTTTAACTTGGGATTAAGGGATCAGATTGTTCTGCCCGGCTAACTGAACACGCATAATTTGTATTTATTTAATTTAATTTTTTTCATGTTCAATTAAATAATTAAGAAATTCTGGAAAATATCCATTTACGTTATCATTTAATAAACCTAACACTACAACCCTGAGAGAAAAATGTTGATGATACATGTCTTAAATATTTTTTATCAAAAATCGTATAGAATGGCCGTGGCCTCTCTTGGCTGGACGGTCGAGTCAGTCAAATCAATGTCCGAATGGACGAAGGCTGACTGACTTGTAAAGTCGGGACAAGCTACTTGGTACAGGGCACGAGCTGGCTGTCAACAGAAATCCAACTTTCTCGCACTGGCTGACAAAATAATTTAATGGTTACAATGATTTTTGTCTTGGGATAAGGACAGTTTCCGCCACCTTGGGTGGCAAAAGTCTCCGGTTTTCAGAAACCAGAGGGACTATAAATACGTGAAGTGGGAGTATATGGATCCGTTCATCCAGTTTTGATGGAGAGAAGCTGATTGGCCGTTAAGAAGTTTTGGTTAAAAGGGAAAGTTTTCAGTGTTGGTGGCTGTAGAGAGGAGAAGTGAGCTCGTCGTAGAGAGGCGGTAAGTTAGGATAGTTAGCGATATTGCCTGGAAGATGTGGAGATGTCTGCCACGCTGGATGACGCCTCTAGTCGTAACAGCTTGTTGTTAAGCGTATTTATATCTTATTTGGTAAGGGCGAGTTTGCCGAGGTCAGGACCACCTTTTCGCCTCTTTGCTTTTACAGGAAGTACCTACATTCATGCTTAATTACGCTATTTTCAAATTTTGTGGCTGGACGGTTTAGTATCTCAGGAATTTAAATGAAGCACACTTAGTTTTTTGCATTGTTTTTCCCAGATTAATTTGTAGAAAGAAGAGTTTATTAATAAATCGTTTTAGACGTTCATCCTACTTTTATTCTTGTGCAAACAATTCTTAGCAAAAAAGTCCTCGGGTTTCAACAGTACTAAAAAAAGACGCTTATTCGACCATCTGCACTGTCGTCATCTTCCAGATGGTCGTCGAAACGTCGTATTTTAATTACTGTTGTAATCGTGCGGAAACACAAGAACTTTATCGTCAGCAACTACACCGGGAAAATCTTGGTTCTTTAAATAATTCTTGGTTATAAAGACTTTGAAAACAACACAGCATACATTTAAGTTTTAGACATAATACCCTTAACCAGGGGTACCCAACCAATTTGTACGCTATAGCGCATTGTAAAATTTCAGTACAGTAACTTCTACATTTTTCTAAGAATATTTATAGTTGGGGAAGGGCAATAAATAATGATTAAAAAAATTGAAACTTTTAAAATATAAAAAAAACTATTGGTTTTATTACATGCAAACAAAGAAACTTACAAACTAAACGTTTTATAAGAAACAATAATCAAGCTCAGTATGATCATTTGCATTTCATTTCTCTACTCGGTGCCTCATAAGTAGGAGAGTATGACACTATCCTTGTTAGCAAACAATCAAAAAGATGTTCGTTGGTGAATCGATTTTTTTTTTGATTTTTTTTAGGGCAACAGGCTACATGAGGGTAATCCACGTTGGGCAACTTCCCTTTAATAGCATAGGAAGGGATTTGAAAGGGGGAAAGCGGAAGGGTAGAGAAAGGTAGCCAAGGGTTAACTAGGGCCCCCAGGCTATATGTTAAGGATCCTACCCGGCATTCGCCTAAAAGTAATGCAGGGAAAACGCTAGAGAAACCTGCATCAGGTAGGTTGGGCATTGGGTACTTGTCCTACGCCCTTCCGATAGCGGGAGAGGAGTTCGCTGTGGGGACGCAGACATCTATGTATTGATTTTATTAAATAAGCATACACACTCTCTAGCGGGCGGGCATCGCTTTTTTTCTCGCTTCTCACCATTACACTATGCAATGAACAGAAATTGCCAATTAAAATAATTCTATAATTATTTATTTAATTACACATTACATTATACATTTTCAATGAAATAATTATATTGTAATAATAAATAGTCATTTTTCTCTATTATCATTATTTTAAGTCGCATCTGCTTCAGAGGTAATTAGGGACTATTCGCTTAAGTGAAGCTTATGAATACAAAGGTTTTTTATTACAAAGAAGTACATGGTTAAACTGATGTTAACAAATCTGCTCACAAATTATCTAATAAATTAATGTATTTTAAGAAACGTAATAATTTTTATGCACGTCGTACGAAATTACAGGACTGTGTGTTTTGAAGGAGTAGAGTCGTCGAGAGTTTAATACGAGGGTGGTCTGAAACGTTTCCGACCTGAGAAACACACAAGAAATTGTTCTCTCCAACTCTTTTTTACTTTTATACGTAGTCTCCGTGTAAGTCTTTCATCGATGTTCCCATCTCTTTAACCTGTCCTAATAATACTCGGCGTCTTTATCTGAAAAACAATTGTTTAATATGAAAATATTTGTCCTGCGAGAGCAAATTTTAACTTAGGAAACAAGAAAAAGGCGTTTAGAGATCTTGGGAGTAAGGAAGGTGGTCGAGCAGATCAAACCATAATTCATGAATTTTCGCCGTGGCAACCGCTGAGGAATGAGATGGCGCAAATTTTAGTGAAACAGATTTATTTTCTTCTTCAAATATGCTAGTTTTTACACAATTTCGGCCTTCTGCTTGTCAAGTAATAAGGTACAGTATACTCCTGTAATGGTTTTTCATTTGAAATATAATCGATTAAGATAACTGTATGATTATCACAAAAAAAAACAGTCGCCATAACTTCCCCAGTTTTTGCTTTTTTCGAGTCGATTTCAACTTTTCAGTCTACTGTTTTGACTGCATTTTTATTTCTGGGTTATAGTGGTGTATCCAAGTTTCATCTAAAGTGCCAAAATTCTGATTTATGGCGCAAGGAGAGCGTTGGATATGTTCATTCGAAGAAGTTTATGGTCTAACGTGAGCAAACGCGGCATCCAACGCGCTGACAGCTTTCTCATGCCTAGATCGTGATTAAATATGTGACAAACACGTTTCTTGGACATATTCATAGCCTCTGCTATATCTCTGAATTTAATTCGACGATCTTCTAGCACTATTTTGTGAACTTGAGTGATGCTATCGTCCGAACGTGCTACGACAACATTTAAATTGTGCACTTCTCGGTGGTAAATGATGGTACTGAGACCTCGTACACAGCTTCCAACTCGTCTTTGATTTACGTACACGTATTTCCTTTGAAAAATAAATATTTAATGATAGCTCGATACTCCATTTTCACAAAAACTCTCACTCAAACGATTATCAAACAACAGCTCCGCATCCAAAATGGCTGAAATTTTGGGTGAGTACCTTTCAAGATATGTGCAAACACATTCCTTATATTCTTTTTGACGATTGCTGATATCTGTTGAGGTGGGAAACTTTTCAGACCACTCTCGTGTATGCCTGATTGAAAGTTGCGCTTCACCACATTCAAATTTGGGGTTATAGAAAAGGTATGAGTGAGTAAATCGCAGTGATCGGATATGATTCCGGATAAAGCAGTTTGATCTCTTCTAGAGTTGGCGGGTGGGAAGTTGATGTTTGATGCATTGGTGAGTAGTCTGTGAAGTTCCAATAGTTACAACAGATTGTCAATTTTGTATCATAATAAGGGGGTGTAATGGAGGCGATTGCTGCAGCTTGTTGTTGGCTGTCGGTTGTAAAAAATTGAAAGTTATTAAACAGATCTTCAATTGTTATTGTTGATACGAGCAACGGACGAATATAAGTATCATCGCCCTAGACATACGATCTTAACTGGCGGAGATTTTTTATGCCCCGGAAAGAAGAAAGGGGATTGTAGAAGTTAAACAAAATTCTGGGAGCGTTCGTGAGCGAAGCACCTCACGAGGACATTCAACGCCTGAACTCGCCAAAGTTTATTTGGTCTGAATATCTGCAATCCTCAACCATCTTGATGAGCATAATAGAATATTTTGTCTGAATCCAGACACACCTTGCCAAACTCGATCCTCTCTCTCCGACCGACCGATTTCGACAATTTTGCTATTATTCTGCTGGTGTTCAATAATTTGAAGAAAATTCTGTTATGTTGAGTTAAATTCATTATATAAATAAGTTATTTGGGTTAATAAACGTTTTTATGTTTGAAATTGTAAATTTTTGTATAAGAAACCTAACATGTGGTGTCCTACCATTTTACGATATTCAAATCAGCTGATGGAAACTGAAGTATCTATAAGAATTTTCAAGTATCTGTGTTGTGTGACGTCACCGAACATTAACTTTGTTTTATATTTGACAACTATTAGGCGACGGCTGAGATCTCTAACTAATTTATATTTTTAATCCGCGTTTCGCATGTCGCGGTCGAATAGTGGCAGGCAGGCGTACACAAATTGGTCTGCGGGCAGAGGTTGGTACACCTGCTCTTAATTTTATAAAGCCGAAAATGTACGAATACTTTTGAAAGGAACAATTTATTAGTGTTGGTTGTTATACGGTTCCTTTTGCCACCATGTAATCGGCATTGTTCTTTTAGTGAATCATCACGCGATTCTGAACCGTATATTTGATACAACCCGTGCTATAACTCAGCAACCTACCCAGAAATTCGCCGAATTGTTTGCTAGTGATAGGTTTATGAGGGTAATCCACGTGGCGGATACTCCCCTTTAATGGTATACGAAGGGATTTGAAAGGGTGATTGCGTAAGGTAGATGAAAGTAGCCAAGATTTAACTAGGGTCTCAGGGTTATAGTTTAAGGATAAAACCCGCATTCGCCTAAAAGTGATGCAGAACAAACACTAGAAACTCTTTATCAGGTAGGCCGGGTTCTTGGTACTTGAGCCTTTAATCGACGTTGACGTGGTGGCTTCTGATTTGTGCTTGTCCATTTACATGACAGAGTGTGATATACCAGCGGGACTTTTATTACCTTTCCACAACCACGCCATTTTCAGTGGGTATTACTTAACCTTCAAACAATACGCTGAAATTCAATTTAAATCGGAGCGCTTTTACTTTTGGATGACAGACTGAGGATTGGACAGGCATCAGAGGAGTTATCATCCTGACTAGAAGAATAACACGACGCACATAAAACACGGCAATGCAATTATTGAATATCTAATTGCCATTGAAGATTACAGGTATTTTTTATTTCACTCGCGGATAACGGATATATTAGGATTAATTGCATAATTAGCTGTTTTAATTAATAAACATCTGTAGTAATATTAAGCTAAAAATTGGTATAAACTGATAGAGTACTAACTAAGTCTATGTAGTATAAAAAAGTATACGTAAATAAACTTGTTTATGTTCAAGTACACTTGTAATCCAGAATTTATATTGTCATAATTAGAGTCGTAATATAACATTTAAAGTCGTTAACATAAAATGGAGTCCAAGTTTGTATTTAGACTAATAAAGGACGAACCGTATTTATTGCAATATTTCGTAAATAGACGATAAGAACAAATACGTAATTTTAGGATTACGCAGTTATGTGATGCGGGCATGTGGGTATGCCATGAAATACGAGTCCAAAATCATGTAAATGTAGCTCCAAAAGCATTTTAACACCTTTACGCAATTTTTGACAAAGTTTGTCTGCTAAATTATCAAACGGCCATTAAACAATACTTACTGGACTGTATATACTACACGCAACGCAAGAACGAGGCCATTAATGTCCCCGTCGACTTCTTTAACCTCTGGCGATTCACTTTTTTCGTTGCATTTTCCTTCAGTTTTTTGGACTTCACATATTTTGTTCTGCTTAGTTCATATTTCTTATTTGTGCCACATTAACTATCGACCGAGTTTTTATCCTACGTAACCATTTCCAATTCGACAAGACTTTACGTTCTCTTTCCTGAAACATTTTCGGTACAAACATCGAATTTGTCCTCTACGTTTGGATCCTTGTTATAAGTATTTTTCGGGTATTCCATTGTCTGAGTAAAGAGATAAATAAGACGAGAAAATAGCGAAGATGAAGGGAAACGCTCGATACCCAACACAGGAAAATATGACCGTGAAAAAGAAGAAAGAAAAACGCAGATACAAGGTAAACCAGACAGACATGTTTATTGAACTAAGTTTATAGACATGAAGTAATAAGTCGTCTAGAAGAAGAAGTGGAAAACAAGTTAAATACACGGATAGACCGAATATAATAAGTCCACACCTTCGTGTGTGTTTTGTTTCTCGTACTGTATTATTTCCCTACACAGTTTATTTGCTATATGTTTAATTTATCTGTCATGTTCCTTTAATCTCTTTAACTTTTTTCTCTTTTTGCTTTTCCCTCTCTGTAGCGTACCTATTTTTTCTTCATTCTTCTTCTCTTTTCTCGCCTTTCCTTCCTCTTTCCTCTAATGACAGAATACATGCAAAATACGTATAACAACATTACCTCACTATTGTCAACAAATTACAATACTAGTTTTTGATCCTCAAATTTATGATGTTATTGTGGTCCACGTTTGGGTCAGCACACGAAATTCATCTCTCCGTTATCAATTATATATGCAATTTAATATATTTTATGTAAACTGACCCCTTATCAATGAACCTCAAATTAATAATTGCTCATGCAATATTTTAATTCAAATATTAATTTATTCGTGTAAAACATATCATGCTTATATAATCAAATAAACAAATCCTCCTTCCATAATTATGGCACCCAACTGTGTTAAGATAGATCATAACCTTCTCCATCCCCCTACACTATTCATTCGATAAATACTAGAATAAGCGTTTTTATGATTCAATAATCTATTGAAGTCAATGCCAATGGACCAAGGTTTCGTCTCCAGAGACGATTCATGCAAGGAAGGCATCATCGTTGCGTGCAAGGAACTGCAGAAATTCTTCACAGGCATTTAATTCCGGAGTCAGCTGCCTTACAAAACCTGGCCACGTCATACATCATGTGATGTGCTGAACCATGACTAATGTCACTTGATGTTTTTCCATTACGATGGCTTCAATTGCTGCTGTGGTCTCGTGAGTCACGAATCGATGTACCTGGCCCGGGCGCGAAGCATCGGCTGCAGACGTTACACCATTTTCGAACTTCCTACACAATTCATACACTTGCTAATGTGACAAACAGGCATCCCCATACTGAACCATAATTCTGCGGTAAATGTTTATAGGTTTCACACCTTCACTTTGCAAAAAAGAAATCATCGAACGCTGTTCGTCTCTGGTGCACGTTGCTAGTGGGATAGCCATCTTTAGACTATTGCTGCGCCGGTGTTTTTGCTGCCACCTAAGGGACACCCGCCACATTATTTAAACCAACTTACAGATCACTGACGCCTAACTTCGATTTTATATTAAACTTTTAAGGTTTTCATTTGGCTCTCCCTCGTATTATTAATACAGTTGCATTCTTTTATTTTATATTATTATACACGATAACCATATTACGGTCACAAAATGGAGCACTTCTCATTACATATATTTTTATTAACTGTAACGTAAGATTTCGGCTTTATTAGGCATTATAATATTGTAAAATTATAAATTACTTATAAACCATTAAAAAACTCATAATATTATTTATCGAGAAGAAGTAATTGATGCATTTTACAAACGGAAAATATTGGAATCTATTTATATTCATAAAAATAAAACTAGTGGTAAATGCTCGTAATGAAAGTGGCCAATATTTTAAATCAATTGACATTTTAAATTAACGTCACAGATATCATATAAATTAATTATTTACATGGTTACTATATAAAAAAACATATTTGTATGGTAAAATAGCAGTCTATAATTTTTGTTAGTCGGTGGCCATTAGATAATTATATTTTCGCTATAAATGGTATTATGATAAATTTTGCAATGATTTCTGTATATAATTTATAGTTTACATGACTAATACAGCCAAAAGCTCCTGTTACTATTAATAAGACAATAATGGGTACTTCATTTAACAATATGTGATCTATTATTGACTTTATGATATTTTGATTAACGGGAGTAGTGAATAAATTATTACTTGTTGATATAACTTTGGTAAATCTTTTCGACTTATAAAATAATAATTTACGTTCCTTTTACTATAAGCAATCGATACTACTCAGTCATCAAATGTTAAGCTGTCTGACAATATCAACGTATGGGATCAATTTTCGCTTTTACAGGCTTCTCGCGTCCAATTAGTTCCCTGCCAATGATTTTTGTTTGCATACGTCAAGTTCTGCTTAATTACAGTTACACTATTCTGACAAAGTGCTGATAAGCCTTAATTGGTAGTTAAATATTAAATTATATCAAGTTAATTTTGTCTAAAGGATGAAAGCAATTTTCACATTACAAAATTACTCCCGTAGTGTGCAGATAGTATAACATCACATTAATATGAAATAAGGAGATTGGTTTATTTTGACAGAATTCTGTATTTGTTTTTCCACTAATCTAAAACAATTTGTTCGCAAGTAAGCATCAGTAATAATGCAAGACCTAGACTTTCTTGTTTGCTTAATTCTTACAAAGTAATAAATATAGATTTTTTCTTACCAATGAGATTCTTCATTATAGATTATTAATGGAATAGAGCAGTTATTATGTCTACTTGTGGCGGAACAATACTACTGTTTGGAAGTAATGACTCCCCATGTTTAATTATAAAATATAATCGTTCCTCGTTTTTATGAATCAATTTCAGGAACATTTAAGTGAGTTTTTAAAGTAAATTCGAAATAAAGAATTCTATTGTACAAATTTGTTTAATTTTCACTGAAAATTTAATTACAAATTTAACATTTGAGCCTAATCACGATAATTTTTAGTACGTATGTTTATAAGCAGGTAAAGAAATTGATTTTTTCATTCCGAAATATTTATGAGGAACACTGACTTGGAGAATGTATTTTTTACGAGTACACAAATTGCGAAAAAGAATCAGACAATCCTGCTCCTCATTAACTTATAATTACTTAGAGCAAAATCGACTATCTACTGCCGTAGAAGTCTTGATAACATTACGAAATTTAACTATATTTCCGAATTCCACAGAATTTTTCTTTGTTGCGTTATAGGTAAGAAATTGCGAGCAATATAAAAAATATTTGAGCTGTAATATTACCTGCTATGAATAAAATAGTCGGAAACAGACTTTAAAATTTAATTAATAGAGGTAGATGTTTTGGTCCTAATGTGTACCCTCATCAAAACCGACACATTTGTTAAGTAATACTAGGGTTGATCAGAAACTAAGGTTACAAAGCCTGCAGTGAAACATGCACATTTTATTTCATACAAGCAATACAGCCACCCGATAGTACATACAGTAGGGTATTTTTCGACAGTCTCCATATCGATTTGTCACTTCGTGGGACGAGTTTGATTATTCCCTCCTGGTAAAATTCCTGTACTTATGTGAAAAGAAGGTGAAAGTCACTCAAAGCGCGTCATCTTCCTTCACGACAACGAGCAACTTCATACAGCAGTTGATGCCGTTTCGCTGAGACATCATCGATCACCCTCCCTACAGTCCTGACCTCGCTCCAAGCGACTTACACCCTTTCCCTCACTAGAAGGAGCATATACAAGGCCTACAATTCGCTTCAGACGAGGGGGTGAATCACTTCCCGATAACGTGACTGAACACTCAAGGACAGGATTTTGCCAGGAGAGAATATTCATAGTAATGCTACGAAGCCAAAATAACCCACTGTATGCTGTTTTGGTGACTGTATTGGTTGTATGAAATAATACGTACGCGTTTCACTGCAGGATTCTGAACACCCCGCGTACTTACAACATTAAATTCATGATTCATAATTTTTTCAAGTTATTAATCAATCCCTAGAATTGGTCTGCATAATTCAATTTCATCGTTATTTTATTTCTTTACTTTAATCATTGAAATTAATTTAACACCCTGGCACTGTTTTATCTACAATTCATTATCTTTGTTATCACAAGCTTGATGGTGGTGCACATTAGGACCGAAGCATGTAACTTCGTTAATTAAATTATATGATTAAAAGTCTGTTTGCTACTAGGTTATTTATTCAGTTTAAACTATAAAGAAGTAAATATATAAGAATTGTTACTCTATTTACACTCACAGTCTTATTCGGTATATATTCAAATTAGAATACTATTCACCATAGTTAACACTTGGCCACCTTGCTCTACCTTTCCGCATCCCCCCTTTCACTCCCTTTCCTATGCTATAAGAGGGGAGTTGCCGCTATGTGGATTACCCTATACATAGCATGTCTACACCTTCTTCTTCTTCTTTTTGGAACACAATAGAAGATCTTATAAATTATTATTTTACAATTTTAATATCGCACCAGTCCCGTTTCGAAACTGCATTATTTAATACATTAATAATCGATATAAATATAATATATTTAAACAATTCTTTGAACGGGTTTCTTTGCTACGGCCTTTAAATTTAACGACTAACGCTAGTTAAAAGGCACGTTTGTGTGCTTATGTAAATCGCATGGTTCTTACCACTCGGTTCCGTGTCTCAGGCGTCACTTGAGTCGCAAAACTCACATGGCAACGGCAAACTTCGATCCTGGCCGCCTGGGAAACGCAATTGAGGTCATTCCATTTACGCCTACGACATGTTACGAATGAAATTACTCGTCAATACAATTTTTTGCTTGAACATTGCAACCATGGTAAAGGTAAGGAGAGTTGTTGAGCTATGGTATGACACAGGTGATACTAGAATAAAAAGAAAGAGAATGAATAAAAGGTCAAACAGTCGCTTATTGGTCGGAAAGAAATGTTAACTGTATGATTTATATTGTTTTTTCTGTAACGTGCTCAATATCGACGAAATGAGCAGAAATGTTAACATGGGTCTTTTACGAGTCCACACAATACGTTTCTTCTGGCACTTTTGACTCGACTCTAACCGTATCTTTCTCCCGTGCAAATCAACGAAATGATCAACAAGGTTTTTCAGTTTGCAATCATGAGATGACAGTAGAAGAAGACATAACAGCAAAGAAGGGTGAAAATTTGTAGTCTGACAAAACTACAAATGATCAAGATAAAGCCTATTTGATAGGTTTATAAAGATGGAAAATTTAGAATACGACAGGGGAATTGTGGATTTAAGGATCCACATATATAGTAAGGAATAGAACCATCTTCCAGGGCTATTCTTCATGGCATTTAAACTATAATTATTAGTTTCAATCAAAATGTCAAAGTTAATTGCTTTTATATCTAATATTTACATAGTTATCAGGTATCGATATCTTATAAATAAAAAAGAGTGTATGTATGTTTGTATGTTTGTTTGTATGTTTGTTTGTATGTTTGTTTGTTTGTTTGTATGTTTGTATATTTGTATGTTCGTTATACAAATCTACACCGTTAGAGCAAATTTCACCAAATTTCGTACACGTGTTCTTTACGACCAGGAAACAAACACTGTCGGGGTGAGACATGTCTACCACCCCCAGAAGCGGGGGTGCACGGGGGTTGAAATATTTAAACATGCTAAAAAAGCCGATATTTTAGTCGGATAATAATTTTTAGGGGTCCAAGATATTGATGGTGTTTCTACCGATGTTTTCTGAATATAATTTTCATCCCCTACACCCTGGGAAAAGGGCACCCTTAGAGTTTGGGGTGGAGAATACAAATCTATACCGGTGGATCAAATTTCACCAAATTTCGTACACGTGTTCTTTGCGACCAGGAAAACAACACTGTCGGGGTGAGACGCGCCTACCACCCCCAGAAGCGGGGGTGGACGGGGGTGGAAATATTTGAACATGCTAAAAAAGCCGATATTTTAGTCGGATAATAATTTTTAGGGGTCCAAGATATTGATGGTGTTTCTACCGATGTTTTCTGAATATAATTTTCATCCCCTACACCCTGGGAAAAGGGCACCCTTAGAGTTTGGGGTGGAGAATACAAATCTATACCGGTGGATCAAATTTCACCAAATTTCGTACACGTGTTCTTTGCGACCAGGAAAACAACACTGTCGGGGTGAGACGCGCCTACCACCCCCAGAAGCGGGGGTGGACGGGGGTGGAAATATTTGAACATGCTAAAACAGTCGATATTTCAGTCGGATTAATATTTTTAGGGGTCAAAGGTATTTATAGTCTTTCCACTAATGATATCTGAATATAATTTTCAACCTCTACACCCTGGGGAAAGAGCACCCCTAGCGTTTGGGGTGGAGAGTACAAATATACACCGCTGGAGCAAATTTCACCAAATTTCGTACACGGGTTCTTTACGACCAGGAAACAAACACCGTCGGGGTGAGACGCGTCTACCAACCCCAGAAGCGGGGGTGGACGGGGGTTGAAATACTTAAACATGCTAAAACAGCAGGTATTAGATTTGGATAAATATTTTCGGGGTCAAAGATATTGATTGTGTTTCTACCGATGTTATCTGAATATAATATTCATCTCCTACGCCCTGGGAAAAGGACACCCTTAGGGTTTGGGGTGGAGTTGCTTTACAGAAAAATAACGCGAATACAACCGAGTTTGGAGTCAAATCGAAGGTTATGGATGTCAGTGAGTTTACTTCGGATAAATATTTTTAATTGCCCATTTAACCCGAAAGGGTGGGTGTTGGAAGGGAAGATAAATAGTCAGTTCTTGCGCGTTATTGGAGGAGAATTACGTGAATACTATTTCAACGGGTGTTGTTGAAAATATAAATCCCTTTAGACATTAGTGGTGAGCTTGCTTAGGGCTGGGGGTGAGAATTGTCTATTATTCTAAAACTGCCAAAATGTTATGTGTTTATGGGTAAACTAGATTGATAGTGTTTCTACCGATGTGATATGAGTAAAAATTCAACCCTTTCCACCACGGGAAAGTAGCAGATTTAGGGGTGGTGTTGTTCATACTATTTTAATCGATGTTGTTTCCATTAATAACGACGTTTAGTCAAAAATAAAAGTGTTTCAGAACCATTGCTTTTTATACTCTTTTAAAAAGCTTTTATATCTTATAAATAAAAAAGAGTGTATGTATGTTTGTTTGTATGTTTTTTTTTTTTTATATTTGTATGTTAGTTATACAAATCTACACCGGTAGAGCAAATTTCACCAAATTTCGTACACGTGTTCTTTACGACCAGGAAACAAACACTGTCGGGGTGAGACATGTCTACCACCCCCAGAAGCGGGGTTGCACGGTGGTTGAAATATTTAAACATGCTAAAACAGCCGATATTTTAGTCGGATAATAATTTTTAGGGGTCCAAGATATTGATGGTGTTTCTACAGATGTTTTCTGAATATAATTCTCTTCCTTTACACCCTGGGGAAAGAGCACCCCTAGCGTTTGGGGTGGAGAGTACAAATATACACCGCTGGAGCAAATTTCACCACATTTCGTACACGGGTTCTTTGCGACCAGGAAAACAACACTGTCGGGGTGAGACGCGTCTACCAACCCTAGAAGCGGGGGTGGACGGGGGTTGAAATACTTAAACATGCTGAAACTGCAGGTATTAGATTTGGATAAATATTTTCGGGGTCAAAGATATTGATTGTGTTTCTACCGATGTTATCTGAATATAATATTCATCTCCTACGCCCTGGGAAAAGGGCACCCTTTATTCAGAACCCTTAGGGTTTGGGGTGGGGTTGCTTTACAGAAAAATAACGCGAATACAACCGAGTTTGGAGTCAAATCGAAGGTTATGGATGTCAGTGAGTTTATTTCGGATAAATATTTTTAATTGCCCATTTAACCCGAAAGCGTGGGGGTTGGAAGGGAAGATAAATAGTCAGTTCTTGCGCGTTCTTGGAGGAGAATTACGTGAATACTATTTCAACGGATGTTGTTGAAAATATAAATCCCTTTAGACATTAGTGGTGAGCTTGCTAAGGGCTGGGGGTGAGAATTGTCTAATATTCTAAAACTGCCAACATGTTATGTGTTTATTGGTAAAATAGATTGATAGTGTTTCTACCGATGTGATATGAGTAAAAATTCAACTCTTTCCACCACGGGAAAGTAGCAGATTTAGGGGTGGTGTTGTTCATACTATTTTAACCGATGTTGTTTCCATTAATAACGACGTTTAGTCAAAAATAAAAGTGTTTCAGAACCATTGCTTTTTACACTCTTTTATAAAGTTTTTATATTATATCTTATAAATAAAAAAGAGTGTATGTATGTTTGTATGTTTGTATGTTTGTTTGTATGTTTGTTTGTATATTTGTATGTTCGTTATACAAATCTACACCGGTAGAGCAAATTTCACCAAATTTCGTACACGTGTTCTTTACGACCAGGAAACAAACACTGTCGGGGTGAGACGCGTCTACCAACCCCAGAAGCGGGGGTGGACGGGGGTTGAAATACTTAAACATGCTGAAACAGCAGGTATTGGATTTGGATAAATATTTTTGGGGTCAAAGATATTGATTGTGTTTCTACCGATGTTATCTGAATATAATATTCATCTCCTACGCCCTGGGAAAAGGGCACCCTTAGGGTTTGGGGTGGAGTTGCTTTTCAGAAAAATAACGCGAATACAACAGAGTTTGGAGTCAAATCGAAGGTTATGGATGTCAGTGAGTTTACTTCGGATAAATATTTTTAATTGCCCATTTAACTCGAAAGGGTGGAGTTTGGAAGGGGAGATAAATAGTCAGTTCTTGCGCGTTCTTGGAGGAGAATTACGTGAATACTATTTCAACGGATGTTGTTGAAAATATAAATCCCTTTAGACATTAGTGGTGAGCTTGCTTAGGGCTGGGGGTGAGAATTGTCTATTATTCTAAAACTGCCAAAATGTTATGTGTTTATGGGTAAACTAGATTTATAGTGTGTCTACCGATGTGATATGAGTAAAAATTCAACCCTTTCCACCACGGGAAAGTAGCAGATTAAGGGGTGGTGTTGTTCATACTATTTTAACCGATGTTGTTTCCATTAATAACGACGTTTAATCTTATAAATAAAAAAGAGTGTATGTATGTTTGTATGTTTGTATGTTTGTATGTTTGTATGTTTGTATGTTCGTTATACAAATCTATACCGGTTGAGCAAATTTCACCAAATTTCGTACACGTGTTCTTTACGACCAGGAAACAAACACTGTCGGGGTGAGACGCGTCTACCACCCCCAGAAGCGGGGGTGCACGGGGGTTGAAATATTTAAACATGCTAAAACAGCCGATATTTTTGTCGGATAATAATTTTTAGGGGTCCAAGATATTTATGGTGTTTCTACCGATGTTTTCTGAATATAATTTTCATCCCCTACACCCTGGGAAAAGGGCACCCTTGGGGTTTGGGGTGGAGAATTCAAATCTATACGGGTGGATCAAATTTCACCAAATTTCGTACACGTGTTCTTTGAACCAGGAAAACAACACTGTCGGGGTGAGACGCGCCTACCACCCCCAGAAGCGGGGGTGGACGGGGGTGGAAATATTTGAACATGATAAAACAGTCGATATTTCAGTCGGATAAATATTTTTAGGGGTCAAAGATATTTATAGTCTTTCCACTGATGATATCTGAATATAATTTTCAACCTCTACAGCCTTGGGAAAGAGCACCCCTAGCGTTTGGGGTGGAGAATACAAATCTTTACCGCTGGAGCAAATTTCACCAAATTTCGTACACTGGTTCTTTGCGACCAGGAAAACAACACTGTCGGGGTGAGACGCGTCTACCAACCCCAGAAGCGGGGGTGGACGGGGGTTGAAATACTTAAACATGCTAAAACAGCAGGTATTAGATTTGGATAAATATTTTCGGGGTCAAAGATATTGATTGTGTTTCTACCGATGTTATCTGAATATAATATTCATCTCCTACGCCCTGGGAAAAGGGCACCCTTTATTCAGAACCCTTAGGGTTTGGGGTGGGGTTGCTTTACAGAAAAATAACGCGAATACAACCGAGTTTGGAGTCAAATCGAAGGTTATGGATGTCAGTGAGTTTATTTCGGATAAATATTTTTAATTGCCCATTTAACCCGAAAGCGTGGGGGTTGGAAGGGAAGATAAATAGTCAGTTCTTGCGCGTTCTTGGAGGAGAATTACGTGAATACTATTTCAACGGATGTTGTTGAAAATATAAATCCCTTTAGACATTAGTGGTGAGCTTGCTAAGGGCTGGGGGTGAGAATTGTCTAATATTCTAAAACTGCCAACATGTTATGTGTTTATTGGTAAAATAGATTGATAGTGTTTCTACCGATGTGATATGAGTAAAAATTCAACTCTTTCCACCACGGGAAAGTAGCAGATTTAGGGGTGGTGTTGTTCATACTATTTTAACCGATGTTGTTTCCATTAATAACGACGTTTAGTCAAAAATAAAAGTGTTTCAGAACCATTGCTTTTTACACTCTTTTATAAAGTTTTTATATTATATCTTATAAATAAAAAAGAGTGTATGTATGTTTGTATGTTTGTATGTTTGTTTGTATGTTTGTTTGTATATTTGTATGTTCGTTATACAAATCTACACCGGTAGAGCAAATTTCACCAAATTTCGTACACGTGTTCTTTACGACCAGGAAACAAACACTGTCGGCGTGAGACATGTCTACCACCCCCAGAAGCGGGGGTACTTGGGGGTTGAAATATTTAAACATGCTAAAACAGCCGTTATTTTAGTCGGATAATAATTTTTCGGGGTCCAAGATATTTATGGTGTTTCTACCGATGTTTTCTGAATATAATTTTCATCCCCTACACCCTGATAAAAGGGCACCCTTAGGGTTTGGGGTGGAGAATACAAATCTATACCGGTGGATCAAATTTCACCTAATTTCGTACACGTGTTCTTTGCGACCAGGAAAACAACACTGTCGGGGTGAGACGCGCCTACCACCCCCTGAAGCGGGGGTGGACGGGGGTGGAAATATTTGAACATGCTAAAACAGTCGATATTTCAGTCGGATAAATATTTTTAGGGGTCAAAGATATTTATAGTCTTTCCACTGATGATATCAGAATATAATTTTCAACCTCGACAGCCTGGGGAAAGTGCACCCCTAGCGTTTGGGGTGGAGAATACAAATCTTTACCACTGGAGCAAATTTCACCAAATTTTGTACACGGGTTCTTTGCGACCAGGAAAACAACACTGTCGGGGTGAGACGCGTCTACCAACCCCAGAAGCGGGGGTGGACGGGGGTTGAAATACTTATACATGCTGAAACAGCAGGTATTGGATTTGGTTAAATATTTTTGGGGTCAAAGATATTGATTGTGTTTCTACCGATGTTATCTGAATATAATATTCATCTCCTACGCCCTGGGAAAAGGGCACCCTTAGGGTTTGGGGTGGAGTTGCTTTTCAGAAAAATAACGCGAGCACAACAGAGTTTGGAGTCAAATCGAAGGTTATGGATGTCAGTGAGTTTACTTCGGATAAATATTTTTAATTGCCCATTTAACTCGAAAGGGTGGAGTTTGGAAGGGGAGATAAATAGTCAGTTCTTGCGCGTTCTTGGAGGAGAATTACGTGAATACTATTTCAACGGATGTTGTTGAAAATATAAATCCCTTTAGACATTAGTGGTGAGCTTGCTTAGGGCTGGGGGTGAGAATTGTCTATTATTCTAAAACTGCCAAAATGTTATGTGTTTATGGGTAAACTAGATTTATAGTGTGTCTACCGATGTGATATGAGTAAAAATTCAACCCTTTCCACCACGGGAAAGTAGCAGATTAAGGGGTGGTGTTGTTCATACTATTTTAACCGATGTTGTTTCCATTAATAACGACGTTTAATCTTATAAATAAAAAAGAGTGTATGTATGTTTGTATGTTTGTTTGTATGTTTGTATGTTTGTATGTTTGTATGTTTGTATGTTTGTATGTTCGTTATACAAATCTATACCGGTTGAGCAAATTTCACCAAATTTCGTACACGTGTTCTTTACGACCAGGAAACAAACACTGTCGGGGTGAGACGCGTCTACCACCCCCAGAAGCGGGGGTGCACGGGGGTTGAAATATTTAAACATGCTAAAACAGCCGATATTTTTGTCGGATAATAATTTTTAGGGGTCCAAGATATTTATGGTGTTTCTACCGATGTTTTCTGAATATAATTTTCATCCCCTACACCCTGGAAAAGGGCACCCTTGGGGTTTGGGGTGGAGAATACAAATCTATACGGGTGGATCAAATTTCACCAAATTTCGTACACGTGTTCTTTGAACCAGGAAAACAACACTGTCGGGGTGAGACCCGCCTACCACCCCCAGAAGCGGGGGTGGACGGGGGTGGAAATATTTGAACATGATAAAACAGTCGATATTTCAGTCGGATAAATATTTTTAGGGGTCAAAGATATTTATAGTCTTTCCACTGATGATATCTGAATATAATTTTCAATCTCTACAGCCTTGGGAAAGAGCACCCCTAGCGTTTGGGGTGGAGAATACAAATCTTTACCGCTGGAGCAAATTTCACCAAATTTCGTACACGGGTTCTTTGCGACCAGGAAAACAACACTGTCGGGGTGAGACGCGTCTACCAACCCCAGAAGCGGGGGTGGACGGGGGTTGAAATACTTAAACATGCTAAAACAGCAGGTATTAGATTTGGATAAATATTTTCGGGGTCAAAGATATTGATTGTGTTTCTACCGATGTTATCTGAATATAATATTCATCTCCTACGCCCTGGGAAAAGGGCACCCTTTATTCAGAACCCTTAGGGTTTGGGGTGGGGTTGCTTTACAGAAAAATAACGCGAATACAACCGAGTTTGGAGTCAAATCGAAGGTTATGGATGTCAGTGAGTTTATTTCGGATAAATATTTTTAATTGCCCATTTAACCCGAAAGCGTGGGGGTTGGAAGGGAAGATAAATAGTCAGTTCTTGCGCGTTCTTGGAGGAGAATTACGTGAATACTATTTCAACGGATGTTGTTGAAAATATAAATCCCTTTAGACATTAGTGGTGAGCTTGCTAAGGGCTGGGGGTGAGAATTGTCTAATATTCTAAAACTGCCAACATGTTATGTGTTTATTGGTAAAATAGATTGATAGTGTTTCTACCGATGTGATATGAGTAAAAATTCAACTCTTTCCACCACGGGAAAGTAGCAGATTTAGGGGTGGTGTTGTTCATACTATTTTAACCGATGTTGTTTCCATTAATAACGACGTTTAGTCAAAAATAAAAGTGTTTCAGAACCATTGCTTTTTACACTCTTTTATAAAGTTTTTATATTATATCTTATAAATAAAAAAGAGTGTATGTATGTTTGTATGTTTGTATGTTTGTTTGTATGTTTGTTTGTATATTTGTATGTTCGTTATACAAATCTACACCGGTAGAGCAAATTTCACCAAATTTCGTACACGTGTTCTTTACGACCAGGAAACAAACACTGTCGGCGTGAGACATGTCTACCACCCCCAGAAGCGGGGGTACTTGGGGGTTGAAATATTTAAACATGCTAAAACAGCCGTTATTTTAGTCGGATAATAATTTTTCGGGGTCCAAGATATTTATGGTGTTTCTACCGATGTTTTCTGAATATAATTTTCATCCCCTACACCCTGATAAAAGGGCACCCTTAGGGTTTGGGGTGGAGAATACAAATCTATACCGGTGGATCAAATTTCACCTAATTTCGTACACGTGTTCTTTGCGACCAGGAAAACAACACTGTCGGGGTGAGACGCGCCTACCACCCCCTGAAGCGGGGGTGGACGGGGGTGGAAATATTTGAACATGCTAAAACAGTCGATATTTCAGTCGGATAAATATTTTTAGGGGTCAAAGATATTTATAGTCTTTCCACTGATGATATCAGAATATAATTTTCAACCTCGACAGCCTGGGGAAAGAGCACCCCTAGCGTTTGGAGTGGAGAATACAAATCTTTACCACTGGAGCAAATTTCACCAAATTTCGTACACGGGTTCTTTGCGACCAGGAAAACAACACTGTCGGGGTGAGACGCGTCTACCAACCCCAGAAGCGGGGGTGGACGGGGGTTGAAATACTTAAACATGCTGAAACAGCAGGTATTGGATTTGGATAAATATTTTTGGGGTCAAAGATATTGTTTGTGTTTCTACCGATGTTATCTGAATATAATATTCATCTCCTACGCCCTGGGAAAAGGGCACCCTTAGGGTTTGGGGTGGAGTTGCTTTTCAGAAAAATAACGCGAGCACAACAGAGTTTGGAGTCAAATCGAAGGTTATGGATGTCAGTGAGTTTACTTCGGATAAATATTTTTAATTGCCCATTTAACTCGAAAGGGTGGAGTTTGGAAGGGGAGATAAATAGTCAGTTCTTGCGCGTTCTTGGAGGAGAATTACGTGAATACTATTTCAACGGATGTTGTTGAAAATATAAATCCCTTTAGACATTAGTGGTGAGCTTGCTTAGGGCTGGGGGTGAGAATTGTCTATTATTCTAAAACTGCCAAAATGTTATGTGTTTATGGGTAAACTAGATTGATAGTGTTTCTACCGATGTGATATGAGTAAAAATTCAACCCTTTCCACCACGGGAACGTAGCAGATTTAGGGGTGGTGTTGTTCATACTATTTTAATCGATGTTGTTTCCATTAATAACGACGTTTAGTCAAAAATAAAAGTGTTTCAGAACCATTGCTTTTTATACTCTTTTAAAAAGCTTTTATATCTTATAAATAAAAAAGAGTGTATGTATGTTTGTTTGTATGTTTTTTTTTTTTATATTTGTATGTTAGTTATACAAATCTACACCGGTAGAGCAAATTTCACCAAATTTCGTACACGTGTTCTTTACGACCAGGAAACAAACACTGTCGGGGTGAGACATGTCTACCACCCCCAGAAGCGGGGTTGCACGGTGGTTGAAATATTTAAACATGCTAAAACAGCCGATATTTTAGTCGGATAATAATTTTTAGGGGTCCAAGATATTGATGGTGTTTCTACAGATGTTTTCTGAATATAATTCTCTTCCTTTACACCCTGGGGAAAGAGCACCCCTAGCGTTTGGGGTGGAGAGTACAAATATACACCGCTGGAGCAAATTTCACCACATTTCGTACACGGGTTCTTTGCGACCAGGAAAACAACACTGTCGGGGTGAGACGCGTCTACCAACCCTAGAAGCGGGGGTGGACGGGGGTTGAAATACTTAAACATGCTGAAACTGCAGGTATTAGATTTGGATAAATATTTTCGGGGTCAAAGATATTGATTGTGTTTCTACCGATGTTATCTGAATATAATATTCATCTCCTACGCCCTGGGAAAAGGGCACTCTTATGGTTTGGGGTGGAGTTGCTTTACAGAAAAATAACGCGAATACAACCGAGTTTGGAGTCAAATCGAAGGTTATGGATGTCAGTGAGTTTATTTCGGATAAATATTTTTAATTGCCCATTTAACCCGAAAGCGTGGGGGTTGGAAGGGAAGATAAATAGTCAGTTCTTGCGCGTTCTTGGAGGAGAATTACGTGAATACTATTTCAACGGATGTTGTTGAAAATATAAATCCCTTTAGACATTAGTGGTGAGCTTGCTAAGGGCTGGGGGTGAGAATTGTCTAATATTCTAAAACTGCCATTATGTTATGTGTTTATTGGTAAAATAGATTGATAGTGTTTCTACCGATGTGATATGAGTAAAAATTCAACTCTTTCTACCACGGGAAAGTAGCAGATTTAGGGGTGGTGTTGTTCATACTATTTTAACCGATGTTGTTTCCATTAATAACGACGTTTAGTCAAAAATAAAAGTGTTTCAGAACCATTGCTTTTTACACTCTTTTATAAAGATTTTATATTATATCTTATAAATAAAAAAGAGTGTATGTATGTTTGTATGTTTGTATGTTTGTTTGTATGTTTGTTTGTATATTTGTATGTTCGTTATACAAATCTACACCGGTAGAGCAAATTTCACCAAATTTCGTACACGTGTTCTTTACGACCAGGAAACAAACACTGTCGGCGTGAGACATGTCTACCACCCCCAGAAGCGGGGGTACTTGGGGGTTGAAATATTTAAACATGCTAAAACAGCCGTTATTTTAGTCGGATAATAATTTTTCGGGGTCCAAGATATTTATGGTGTTTCTACCGATGTTTTCTCAATATAATTTTCATCCCCTACACCCTGATAAAAGGGGTGGAGAATACAAATCTATACCGGTGGATCAAATTTCACCAAATTTCGTACACGTGTTCTTTGCGACCAGGAAAACAACACTGTCGGGGTGAGACGCGCCTACCACCCCCTGAAGCGGGGGTGGACGGGGGTGGAAATATTTGAACATGCTAAAACAGTCGATATTTCAGTCGGATAAATATTTTTAGGGGTCAAAGATATTTATAGTCTTTCCACTGATGATATCAGAATATAATTTTCAACCTCGACAGCCTGGGGAAAGAGCACCCCTAGCGTTTGGGGTGGAGAATACAAATCTTTACCACTGGAGCAAATTTCACCAAATTTCGTACACGGGTTCTTTGCGACCAGGAAAACAACACTGTCGGGGTGAGACGCGTCTACCAACCCCAGAAGCGGGGGTGGACGGGGGTTGAAATACTTAAACATGCTGAAACAGCAGGTATTGGATTTGGATAAATATTTTTGGGGTCAAAGATATTGATTGTGTTTCTACCGATGTTATCTGAATATAATATTCATCTCCTACGCCCTGGGAAAAGGGCACCCTTAGGGTTTGGGGTGGAGTTGCTTTTCAGAAAAATAACGCGAATACAACAGAGTTTGGAGTCAAATCGAAGGTTATGGATGTCAGTGAGTTTACTTCGGATAAATATTTTTAATTGCCCATTTAACTCGAAAGGGTGGAGTTTGGAAGGGGAGATAAATAGTCAGTTCTTGCGCGTTCTTGGAGGAGAATTACGTGAATACTATTTCAACGGATGTTGTTGAAAATATAAATCCCTTTAGACATTAGTGGTGAGCTTGCTTAGGGCTGGGGGTGAGAATTGTCTATTATTCTAAAACTGCCAAAATGTTATGTGTTTATGGGTAAAATAGATTGATAGTGTTTCTACCGATGTGATATGAGTAAAAATTCAACCCTTTCCACTACGGGAAAGTAGCAGATTTAGGGGTGGTGTTGTTCATTCTATTTTACTGGGGAAAGAGCACCCCTACCGTTTGGGGTGGAGAATACAAATCTATACCGGTGGATCAAATTTCACCAAATTTCGTACACGTGTTCTTTGCGGCCAGGAAACAAACACTGTCGGGGTGAGACGCGTCTACCACCTTCAGAAGCGGGGGCGGACGGGGGTTGAAATATTTAAACATGCTAAAACAGTCGATATTTCAGTCGGATAAATATTTTTAGGGGTCACAGATATTGTTAGTGTTTCTACCGACTGTTGGGCTGAGACGCGTCTACCACCCCCCAGAAGCGGGTCGGGATTATCAGTAGAGCACTTTTAGGTGTTGGGGTGAGGAACGCTGCAATAAAATAACGCGAATTCAACCGAGATTGGAGTCAAATCCAAGGTTATGGATGTCGGTTAGTTAAATTATAGCATCAAATTGGCCATTTAGCACCAATGGGCGGGAGTGAATGGGATGGAATTTTTCTAACATGTTAAATCATCGAAATTAGCGTGGAATAAATAAATGCCGGGACCATTGACGTTGATAGTATTTCTACCGATGTTGTTTGTAGGCATGATAGGGGTGGGGCTGGAGGGGATTTTTTGAAAATAACGGGAAAAGCAACCGATATTCGAGTCAAATCGAAGGTAATGGATGTCCCTGAATTTATTTATGACAATCTGGACAACGCGCGTGTATCGGCTGGGTTGGGATGCGTTGACAGGCTGTTTTTTGCGTCGATTAAATATATTTCGGGATGGATTACATTAATAAAATTTCCCTACATGTTCTCTGTGTATAATTTCAACCCCTTTCGGACTCATAAGGGTGCACATTTAAGGGTGGGTGTGAAGTAGCATTACATAAAAAGAAACCAGAAACTATCGGGATTGTCACTGAGTTTAATTAATTTCCTTGAAAATAACGGGAAAACAACCGAGATTCGAGTCAAATCGAAGGTAATGGATGTCGCTGAATTTATTTATGACAATCTGGACAACGCGCGGGTATCGGCTGGGTTGGGATGAGTTGACCGGCTGTTTTTTGCGTCAATTAAATATATTTCGGGATGAATTAGATTAATAAAATTTCCCTACATGTTCTCTATGTATAATTTCAAGCCCTTTCGGAATCATAAGGGTGGGCGTGAAGCAGCATTACATAAAAAGAAACCAGAAACTATCGGGATTGTCACTGTGTTTAATTAATTTCCTTGAAAATAACGGGAAAACAACCGAGATTCGAGTCAAATCGAAGGTAATGGATGTCGCTGAATTTATTTATGACAATCTGGACAACGCGCGGGTATCGGCTGGGTTGGGATGAGTTGGCCGGCTTTTTTTTCGTCAATTAAATATATTTCGGGATGAATTAGATTAATAAAATTTCCCTACATGTTCTCTGTGTGTAATTTTAACCCCTTTCGGACTCGGAAGGGTGCACCATTAAGGGTTGGCGTGGAAGTAGCATTAGATAAAAATAAGCCAGAAACTATCAGGATTGTCACTGAGTTTAATTATGACATTAAACTTGACCGTTTAAGTCCCCGAAGCGGGAGTGGTCGGGGGTGAAAACTTTTAAACATGTTAAACGGTCGATATTTGCGATAATTATTAACTGGGGTTAATTACTTTGATAGTATTTATACCGATGTTGTTTGTGTATAATTTAAACCCTGTGAGGGGAGCAAGCTTAGGGGTGGGGTGGAGGTACGTTCAATAAAATCCCGCAAAAACAACCGAGAATCGAATCAATTCCGAGACTATGAATGTCGCTGAATCTAATTGTGACAACCCTGGGGGGGGGTAACGCGACGGGTTTAAGAGTTGTTGGGCGAGGGAATAAATTTTCAGACAATGTAATCGGCCGATTTTTGCGTGGAATACATTGTTTTTCATTATCGCATATTTGTGGGGGTGGTCGTCTTCTAACATGTAAAAACTGGCGATATATTTAGTCAATGACTTCATCCCCCTTCGTCATGGGAGATGAGCACATTTAGGGATAGGGTTCGAGGATCTTTACATAAAAATAGCGCAAAAGTAACCAAAATTGGAGTGTTATGGATGGTTATAGATAAATGACATCTCGGGCAACGCCGGGCACCCAGCTAGTAATATAATAAAATAAGTGTTTTTATCAATATAAAAGGATTATAGTTATATATATATATATATATATATATATATATATATATATATATATTCTGACTATTAAAGCGACTTAAAAATAACCTACAACCAATTTGAAGTCAGAAAAAATATGTAACATTATAATTATATTTATACAATAGTAGTAGATGGTTCATGATGACAATTAACGCTATTATTAATAATAACATTAAATCTAAGCATAAAATAACGTAAAATTAATTATTTTATTTAAATTTAATTTACTAAATGTATGAATAGTTGAAGACTACAATAATACATTTTATAAATTATATTTAAATAAAATAATTATATATATATATATATATTGTGGTAATTAAAAACATGTAATTATTTAATGAACAAAATCTTACCATTTCATTGTCGACGGCGTAAATATAAGAAATGTGTACAAGAATATGGAGGCTATAATTCTTGCTTGCTATGGGTATTGTCGCGAAGGCATGGCTGGACACGCGGAACTTGAGTGTGTGTTTGGAGTCGGCGGAGAATGTAACAGAATATGTTCTGAAAAACTTGTGTGAGTGTTGTGAGACGGCGGAGAGAGAACTTGAAATGCAGAGTATGTTCTGGAAAGCTGCAGAGTGTGTTTTAGGAGGATATAATTGAGAGTTGCGTTAACCAGGAAAGCGAACCTAATTCAAAGTTTCTGTTACCATACTCATGCAAGCGTATAGAGGCAGCAGAGACATAATATTTTAAGGTCTCGGGTTTGAAATTACGAGTCGACAATCTGAAATATTTATCCATTGGAATATTTATGAAAGCATCAAAGATTTAAAACAATCTCATCAGCTGTAAAGAGCAGGAAGTGTTGCGTCTGAAAATTACATCCACATTAAAATTAGTGAAATATGGCCTGTCTGTGAAGTGTTTAACAATAATCGAGTGAGATCGAGCCCCTTTAGAACAGCAAAATACTAATGTGAACTAAAAAGATAATTTATTATCTGTAAACCTAAAGTAAATAATATTTATCGCCAGATTTCATATTTCACTAATTGTTTAAGTTAAGAATTTTTCACTTTGTAAGTTTTTAATTGTTTTGACGTAACATTATTTATTGGAGGCCCGATAGTCGGCCCTGAAATTAAGCCCTGGCACTTTACCAACTAGTAACAACATTGTCAATTGTGATCAGAATTTTTTTTTATAAATTAACTATGTTTTAAATTCGAATTCTGATTATCATTTCAATTTTTAATTTGTTCATATAAAAATCTAATTAAATTGTATTATTACAAATGTCTTCCAATATGGGCTTATTTAAATTGAATAATTAATCAAATATAGTGTGTATTACATTTTGGCGCCCCAAATTGGGGCTTGTTTTAGTTTAAAAATAATCATTTAATTGTTACCATTACAATAAATATATATATATTGTAATGCCAATTAATTAGGACATTAATTGTTTGACCATAAAATTTTAAATTGTTTGAGAAATCTAGTATTGTGGCAGAAGCTTCTATAGCGACAATGTAGCCCAGCTCTGTTCCTTTGTCGGAAGGTCCGAAAATGGCGTATGCGCGCTAAAACGCAAGACGAGTGTTCAATTCGCGGAAAGACATCGTCGATGTATAACTGTTTTCCTATAAATTTTGATTAGAATCAGTGAAAAATCTGTGAATCTTAGAATCAGTGTAAAATCTCTCAATAGTGTGTTTCGATAACGAAAGGTATGCTGGAACCAACTGGACAGATGTGAGTAACAAATTACAAATTAATTATGTAAACGTAATTAAAAGATAGAAGTCAGATTTCGTTCTCATTTTAAATTTTGTTCTACTTCAATTGTCAAGTAAATTTCTTTTATTTTAATTGTGATTTGTTTGTTAATAAGATTTTTAAACATAATTAATGTGTCAATTATCAAACCCAGTGAAGACCCTGAGATCTAATATTTTAAATTTGTAATTGTTTTAAATTATTGCCACAAAATTAAAAAATATTGTTTGTAAATTTTTTCAAATTCATTAATTGAAAATCATTAGTGATTTGATAATTGGAAATTTGTGGTGGATTTTTTTTTGGGGTGTAGACAGGCTATGTATAGGGTAATCCAGATAGTGGCAACTCTTATAGCATAGGAAAGGGATTTGAAAGGGGGGATGCGGAAGGGTGGAGGAAGGTAGCCAAGAGTTAACTAGGGCCCCCGGGCTATAGTTGAAGGATCCTACCCGGCATTCGCCTAAAAGTAATGCAGGACAAACCCTATAAAAAACCTGCATCAGGTAGGTCGGGCATTGGGTACTTGTCCCACGCCCTTCCGTTAGCGGGAGAGGAGTTTGCTGTGGGGACGCAGCATTCCCTTCTCCGTGCCTCGACCAGTTTAGGACGCAGCTGGCCGACTATTCCAATGGGAATAGCGAACAACTCTTACCGTATGCCCAAGGTCTGTGACCTCTCAGAACAGGCCGAGGTGCCTCGGCTTGTGGGAACCTTAGTTCAAAAACGGAGAGGAAAAGGCAGACCCAAAGGTAGCACCTTCGTATCTCTCCTAAAAGGTTCTGCCTGCATAAAAATTTCTACTGTCACAGCTACTACGTAAATGAGTTCTTTTGAACAATAATTATATTTCATACATTTACTTGGAATCTTAATAATGTGGACATAATAGTTAGAATAAATTTATTTTCTAATCTCCATTTTTTCCATAAATACCTATCTATAGTTTACAATTTGGTAGGAGTAAAATTACCTCATCAGTGGTCTTCCAAATTCATATCCGTTACATACAAACATATGAAAATTATAATGATTAAAATGAAGTACCTATTTTTTTTATTATTTTTTTTAGGGTAGGGGCTACACGAGGGTAATACACATGGTGGAAACTCCCCTTTAATATCACAGGAAGGGATTTGAAAGGGGGGATGCGGAAGGGAAGAGGAAGGTAGCCAAGGTTCAACTAGGGCCCCCGGGCTATGGTTTAAGGATCCAACCTGGTAATTCACCTAAAAATGATGCAGGGTGCTTGTCCCACGCCCTTCCGATGGCGGGAGAGGGGTTTGCTGTGGGGTCGCAGATTACCCTCGCCGTACCTTGACCAGTTTAGAATGCAGCTGGCCGACTATTCCAATAGGAATAGCGGACAACTCTTACCGTATGCCAAAGGTCTGCGACCCCGGAACATGCACCTCTCAAAACAGACCAGGGTGCCTCGGCATGTGGGAACCTTAGTTCAAAAAAACCAGAGAGTTGTGAAGGCATCCCCAAAGGTAGCCCCCGCCAGAGCTCTCTGGGAAGGTTCAACTGCAGGCTTCCTTGGAGTTGCTTGATTGTTAGCGGCGAAAATATAAGACAACAATAGGTAAACACGTGTGCGAGCCTATGTCGTCAGCAGGCATTCTAAAACCAGAGTCTAACGCCGGCAGTTGCGGGCAGGAATTCACCAAGGCAGAGATTCATCAAGAAAAGTCGGAGACAGAAACTTGATCAAGTAAACGTTGCGTACAGTAAATTAATTGAGTAAAAGTATTGGACATAAATACGTCGAGAAAAGTTGCAGTAAAAGTTTTCAATAAGCAAAGCCACGCGTAAAAAAAATTCAAATAGTAGTAAAACTGTTCGCGAATTTCGTCGAGAAGGAGCTGATAACAATCTGGCTGTCCAATAGTTACAACGAGAAATACCCTATTTTCCGGTGAGAAAGAGACTTAATGCGGAGGATCACAGGAGCAGTACGGAGTAATCGTTCCTGTTGAGAGATACCAAAGTTTTGGTCAGTGTTTTGTAATCGATTTAAATTCAGTGAAATTATGGCCTGTTAAATGTGAAATGTATAGTGCATCTGAACCCAAAACGAAAGGCTGGTACCAGCAGAGACTGTAAGTAGAAAGAAATTTAGTAAAAGTTTGTGAACGTTAAATAAGGATCAAATCGTCAGATTTTGGTTTCACGTTTATTTTATTATTTAACTTTAAATGTTGTAAAAAATTTGATTGTTTAATTTAAATGTAAAAAGGTTGGTTCTTTATTTAGAAGGCCCAAATAAATTACCCTCAGATGAGAGTTGATAAAATCTGTAAAATAGCGAGAACACATATGTAAATAATCACGTCAAGAAATGTTATATTTTTTACTTGGAATAAATTTTGTGAAGTTTAAAATTTGGTAAATTATTTTGAATCCATTTTGTTTAAATTTTAATAAAATAAATTTACCATGAGTAATCATTGATTTTAACTAAACATTTTAATTATTACCTTTTAGCATGCCAACGAGAGGCAAATTAATTGTTTTATTTAATTAATTACAGTTGTTTATTACAATATATATATATATATATATATATAAATTGGAGACAGTCTGCTTTACCAACAAAAATATTCACTTATTTTACCTAAACATAGAGAGACACTCATACATCTCATGTTCATCCACCAATATAAATATTAATAACCAAGGAATTAAAAAATGTCAAACTGGACTTATTTTTTTTTATTGGTAGTTTACTCTACAAGAAATTACATACAGAAATTAAAGCAGCACCCCTAAGGTTTAAGAGTGAAAAATTTATTGCAAAATCATTGCATCTATTCTATACATAGTACATTCATTCCATGTTATGTTAACATACCCATTTAAAAATAATGCTATATAAGCATATGTTTTTATATGTCTTCCCATATATGAGATGTTGTGTAACTAACATTTTCTTCTATAATTATATACTTCACTTGTTGTATTCTCTGGGCTATGTACTTTAAGACTTTTGGATCAAATAAATTGAATGGAATTGAAAAATAAGTGTTGATTATACCTGGAAGGACAGGAAAGTTGGCTTATGTGGAGTGCCTAATAATGATATGAATTTTGTAAAACAAAATCGATAAGCCAACCTCCTGTGGTGTAGGGGTCAGTGTGACTGCCTCATATAACAGAGGTCCCTGGTTTAAATCCCGGCAAAGGCATGTTAGTGTGCGTGAGAGAAAATCTGGTGAAATCAGTCCCCGACTACAACAACATGAGTTCCCATTTTGAATCGCTAATAACCTGAGCTGTTGATGTAACTGTAAATAAATCAATATAAAAAAAATAGCTAAGTTGTACATTAACTTGCCAATGGTAACATGCCCTATAATTTGGGATCTTTTATGTTTTCTCATTTCTCCTCGTGATAAAACTCCATTCAATGCCTCTATTGGATTTATTATTCTTAGATAATGCTCTTGACAATTTATTTTTATTTATTGTACACATCATAGAATTTTTCTTTCATCCCTTACTCTGTTTAATATGTTTTCATTATGAATTTTAACAATCTTCTTCACCATACCTGCATTTCCCAGTGTCCATGACTCATACTCCCCAAGTAATAACTTTGCGAGTCTCTTTTCTATTTCTTTACTTAGCAGACTGCACTAAAACCTCTTTCTTCTTTTAAAAGCTAACTGGGTGGTGAAGCTGTTCTCATTTTAATATAATGACTATTTTTCAAATAATCTGTTATTGTTCTTCCTAAACATTTAAATATTGTAATGACCACTAACTGCTTATGCTTTTCTTTATTGGAGAAATATATATATATAATTAATAAATTTCAATATAATTATTTCTCCAAACAGGAATACAATGATTTTATTTATAAATTAATCACGGATTCATACAGCAGGTCTTTTGATGTAAACAAGACAAAAATTGATTATCACTGTAAGAATACAGAACATGGTAGTTGTTTAATCCACCAATATTTCACAAAAATATAAAACTTAACAACATAGTCTATGGTCATCAGTGTCATGCAGCTCAAGTTGATCTAGTTCTGCCAAAATCTATATGAGACATCTTGTAATTCCAACCTACCAATGACAATTAATTTATTAACAATTCATATTTGGCTTGCTCAGTCAAAATGAATAGTAATTTATTAATATATATATATATATATATATATATATATAAATTACTCATATATATATATATATATATATATATATATATATATATATAATGATACATACCAATGACAATTAATTTATTAACAATTCATATTCATATCAGGCCTAAGTATAGGCTTTCTATCAGGATTATTTCATCATTTGCAATTTATTACGTCTGCCAATGAATCCCTCAGTACATACTGATAATCTGCAATTCCTCATTTTATCTTCTTTCTATACTTTAAAAAAGTTTGCTAAAGTAAATTAATCACATTGTTGATTTTCAATCTCTGATAACACTTATATATCAATTGTAAATATAATATGATTTATTCTTTTTCGCCTAACTTTATACCTTTTAGCCCTTCCAAGCTTTTTGTATTAATTTCTTCCAGATATATATTAAAGAGGGTGGGTTATAGGGGGCATCCTTGTTTCTCTTCTCTATTGATACATTTTCAACACTCAGGCCTAAGTATAGGCTTTCTATCAGGATTATTTCATCATTTGCAATTTATTACGTCTGCCAATGAATCCCACAGTACATTCCTAAGGTTTTTTTCATAACATATAAAAATAATATGCATCTCTTGTGTCTTTCACCTTTTCTAAACTTCAAGCTTTCCTTTACTCTCTATAATTTCAATTCCTTCGTCTTTCATAATAATAATAAGAATAAAAAAGATAGCCAAATACAGACAAAATAAATGATAATATAAATACCTCACAACATTTCTGGAATCCTTGTCATTTTTCTTAAATTAGGAAAATTTTGTCTATATTTGGCTAACTTTCTTGTTATTAATTTTCAATCAGAAATCAATTTTTCATTTTTCCACTTTGATCAACTTTTCTCTGGCCCCTATTTCCAGCTCTCAGAAGCTCATTGTTTAACTTTCTATGCATTATTTTTCAATCATCAGTACCTACATTTGTCCACTTCCTTCTTTATTCCGTATTATTTGGTATTTCTGTTGCAATACATACTTTTTATAATTCATATTTTAAAACTCAACAGTAAATTTCACAGTTTCTCTAAACCTTCAATTGTCCTCCTCCATTTACTCCCTCATGTTGCCTTCTCCTCATTGGAGTAATTTCTTTATTAATTTTCCCTTTCATTTTTATTTAGTTTTATACACATTTGCTAGTATGTAGTCTAAGTTTATATTGCTTAAATATTTTGTAGTCAGTTCTTTTATCTTTGTACATCAATATTGTCCTTTTAATACTATCATGTTAACATATTAAATAATAGATACACAGCCTCCTTTTACAAGTAATTCCACCCTTTCCCTACCTTATTCATTTATTATAATTCTTTCTAGTGAGTTTGAGAATTATAAACTATTCCTCCTTGGGTTTGCATATTGCTCCATTAATTTTCAATAATTATAACTTATGCCACAAAACTATGAACTTCTCATAAAAGGTCTCATAGAAAACTTTAAATCAGCACAAAGAAACATTATCCGGGACTGTTATGCTTAAAAAGTTGTAGTGTAAAACAAGCAGGATCTAATTCATTACTACAAAACACATATTCACAAAGAGAATAATTATAGTAGTGGGGGTTGTGTATTACTAGGAGAAAGACTGAAACAAATGGTACTGAAGGCTAAATATATGGATGGACAAGTACTGATAGTTAACTTAAAGGCAGCTAGGAAATAATAATTAATGTGTATATGCCTACATTGAAGCATATGAATGAAGAAGTTGAAGAGTGTTATGAAGAAATAGAAGAAATGATGAACATTTCCATTGACAGAATTGATGGAGAAATGGTACATTTTATATTTATTCTTTGTGCCTCCTTTTGTCAATTGGACCATTAAGTTAGCTTTACAGTTAGGGGAATGTGTAGCCTCTATTATGGGCATGAATAGTATCACCACTTCTCTTCCACCAGTTATGAAGATGGACTGTGTGAATGTAGGCAGTGTGAGCTCAACATTGCCCTTTGCGGTTATTCTGAAAGTGAAATAGGCACAAACTCAACATCAATGCCTTTGCCAGTTTTTCAAACCATTGACTTTGTGATGGGATGCAAAGACACTGATCACTACACCACAGAAGGTTCATAGAAAATGTAAATTCATTATTATATGGAAATTGGAATGCTTTTGTGGAAGAACGAACTGATGGAGAAACAGTAAATATGGGAGAGGCACAAGCAACAACAGAGGACAGAGACCATCAAACTAATGAAAGGAAAAATAATTTATTATTGGAAACACTGTATACATGGACATCTATAATGAATTGATGAAAATTGAACAATTAAAGTTATTTATTTACCATTGATTATTTAGAAATAGAAATAATCTGTTTATTTCTGTTCTACTCTCCAATACCAAATTTTTACCAACCATAAATTTTACCTCTGTAAACCCAAATTATGGACCCTAAAATATATGGTTTTATTGTTCAGTTACTGTATGTTTGTGGGTGCATATTCTACAATTCACTCATGTGGCAATCCAGCACTATCAAACACATTCAGAAATTTGGCAAGCTTTCAACCATTGCTAATATATATTGAAATGAAATAAAATATATTATGAAACAAATTTCTATCTAGTGCACTACAGGGAAGTTGTATCAGTAATTTAAGATAATTTAATGAGTGTGAAAATTGATATGCACCAAAATGACAAATATGAATAGGATGTAGAAGAAAATTGGCATGGCATGGTTGTCAACAATTACTTACTCAAAGTTATATGATTGGAAGGACTGCTCACTGACAGTACAGATATTAACATCTCAGAAACAGAATATGGACTTTGCAAATGTGAAACATTACATTTTAGTAGAGAAAGAAGAAACTAATGCATATAGTAACAAACTAAAAACACTCCAGGTAATGGTCCAGCAGAATGGAGAATGGATCAGAAATCAGTAAATCAAAAGTATGAAGCATAGGGAAAAAAATTGCCAAATAAAATATATATATATTGTATTATACCATATTTCAGTTATAATTGACCAAAGTGAAAGGATGCTGCAAATGAAATAGATCAACTTATTCTGTAGTTACAATAGAGCACAAGGAAGAAAGTCTCAAATAATGGTAGCATTTGACATCTGGAGTTTGGTGTATCGGATCACATGACTAATGAAACAGATCAACTATGAGATTTCCAAGAAGAAAGTGGTAAAGTGGCATTGAGTGACAGATATATGATAATGGAAACCTAATTCTTCCACAGAATTGTTTTGGTAAAGACAATGATTTTGATGCTGTTTTGATACAGAAACTTTTAATTTCCTGAGCGGAATTATGTTCTTCTATGGATTCGGAATATTTATCGCTTCCTTATTGTCTAATACATAATGATATCATGAGTATTTTCACTCATTTACAGTTATGGGGAGTGTCAAGATTCCCTTAAGATATTAGAGTAATTTTTAATCCTTTAAGGTACCGGGAGTACTCTTAATTCCCTTAACGTATAGGTCCTATTTAAACTTCTTTAAGTTATCATGTGTATTCTTAACTCCAATAATGTACTGTGTATATTTTTCACTCTCTAAGCGCATCAGGATTTTTAGACTTTTAAGATAGCTTTTAAATACGTATTTAAATGTACCAGGTATCAATGCCACATGATGACCAAGAGATTACTGCCAAATTAATTTATTTTTCCGGGCTAATATAAATACCCGGGTAATGCCATAGTATTTGTTTTACATTGTAAGGCCCTTTCACTCGGCGCCGACGAGTCACGGATACGTGACGCGCAGACACGGAATCGCCGTGTGAAAGGAGCCTAAGCCTCTTGTGAAACACGTTTGGTTGAAATTGCTCCATACATTTAAGAGTGTATGCGGAACACTCACATCCATCTATACAGGCTATATATATATATATATATATATATATATATATATATATTTATATGGTTTATGCATATCTTAATAATATATACATATATTATTAAGATATGCATAAATCATATCATTTTATATCCAGAATATGTGACGAAAACTTTAGAAATTCGAAAACAAATTCAATTAATTCTTATTTATAAAAATTATGAGGTCTCTAACTGTTTGACATGAAAGATATATTTTTATTATTTACAAGGTGCTTGCTATAAATGAATTTATATTTCCGGTATTGCACATAGTTCCCATCCGGACAAATATTTTATATTCAAATCATACTGGCGTAAATGTCATGTGTATTGAAACACATATTATTCCGGATACCATAAATATACGAATGTCTTTTGCGTAAATATTATCTGTGATCAGCTGTCGTCTGCTCGTGACGTGATGATGGAAACCGTGGAGACGAGCCTAGTATTGTTTTAGTTGGTATATAAAGGAGCCGCTACACAACTCAGCGTCCATTCCATCGGAGGGGATGAGACCGAGGTCTTGGGCGAAGGTCCCCGCCAGAGGATGGTAATCCAACCTTGGTCTTGCCCCACTAATAGAATGGAATCCCGTGTTCGGAACGGGCGCAAGACGTCGGGACTAGCCCGGCGGTCTATGCCAACGGGAGCAGAGGTGGTGGTAGATCTGGTTGGCCGCCATGCAGGGACCAGCGGGGTGGGGCTGGTCCCCATTTTTTAAAGAAACCAAAGTATGAGATACGAGTCATCTCTTAACATCCCGTTATCCTGAACCAGCACCAATTATAGGACGATTTAAGTTGGGATACATATTGTATCGTACCACGTTACATTATGTTTTATTAATATAATTATTTACCGTATTTTTTGGTTGATTAATTATTTGTTTGTTTTTAATACAATTATTCGGCACGGAAATGTGAGGCACCAAGTTATGTTTTGCCTTTATTTATTCACCAAGACAACGGCTAAATAATAATCTTAAAACAGTCAGTCAGCGGAAGTCCGTCGAATCATAAAAAAATCCTCAATTACACTCAAATAGTACACGAATGTTTTCCAGAACCCTAGCCAAGCCGATCCTGAGGACTGCGTCGTCGGACTGCGGACTTCGTGGACGGACTGCTTGGTGCCGGCGGATTCATGTTCCTGAGTTTCTGCCTTTTAGAGTGTTGCAGAAACAACCAACTTGTCGAAAAATTTAACACTGTTTATTTGTTCTTATGCGCGGATCTATGAACTCGTCTGCAATACAAATTGTCCGCAGTATGTATTGAAAGGTAATGTTTTACGTTAATAAGATCATTTAAATCATTTTTTTTATTTAATGTCTGACCTCTGTCTGAGTAACATTTTGGTGAGGGACGTTACAATCGTCGCCCGCCGTTTATTGATTTCCAGCAATGGAAAGTTTGTTTCCAACAGTGTGAAAAGAAAAAATACAAACGGTAGCTATAAGAACATTCTTTGTGTTAGATTTAAGATAAAGTGTAAAGAGATCAAGTATTGTGGCATTTGTCTTAATTGAAGCTCAATAAACGCTACACAAGCCAGACCCGCGGAAATATGAAACGAGCAATTACAAATGGAGGAGGAGCAGCTGACTAGTGAACCAGGATCCAGTCTGGAGACAGCACCCGAGGGATCGGCTATTGTCAGTGGAGAGGAAGAAAGGCAGGTAACACTTGAAACTGCCAACACAGGGGAGGAAGCGAACACGAATTTAGGACTAACTGGTCCGTCTATTTATGGTTCAAATACTGATCGTGTCTATTTTAGTGTCTACACTTATTGAGGATAACAGAAATCAATCAACAATTTTAAGGGAAAACTTAAACAGGCAACACCAGACTCAAATATAAAATTTAAGGGAGGCCAATAAGCTACATTTAGAGATCAAACTTGAGAAAATTCATAATACTTTCCAATCTGCTAAGGCCTTTTAAATTTATGCCTACTTAAAACCTACTTAAGAGTGATACACCAATGTACCTGCAGTAATTCTTACTTTTGTTGGGTCAATATGATCAAACATTTGATACTGCAAGGGTCAAATATTGTCTGACCATATATTTTATCTCACACAGAGATTAATGACGAATTGCATACTTTTCCGGGCTTATATAAATAAATAACCGAGGAACGCCTAGTCCGCCAGCTAGTGTTTAGATAAAAACACATTTTATAAATTGAATTGATTTAATAGATTATTATAACTTTAACTAAGCGTAATAATTAATATTAAATCATAAAAATATATTACATTTATTACTTGACATAAAATTATTCATAACGCCAAATAAATACAACTAAATATTATTGTTAATTAAATAATAAATTCAAATTTCACTCTCTTTATATGGGCGTTTTTCTAAGTCAGGCGAGGTATTGCGATTTGTGTTAGACTTAAACAATTAAAGAAACAAATTCAATTAAAATTACAATAAAATAAATTATTATCACTATGAATCTTACAAAAAGGATTTAAATTGCCATTTAATTCTACATCACCGTTCACCAGATTAAACAGAAAATTATGGTTTCTGGTCACGTGCAGTGTGTAGGATGAACGGCAGACTCCTGCGGAACGAGCTCGACAGTGTAAACTGCATATTGCGATCCATGCTCACTTAAATGTACTAAATATTTCTTCTCCTCCTGAATATAACTAATTATGAACTTGTACTTAAATACAAACTTAACTTCTTTTATGCTTCTTGAAATTTATTCTACAAAACCATCCTCATTGTTTATATTAGCTTTAGTCTCTCTTAACAAATACTCACCTATAATTAATTCAGTAATTAATCTCTTTACTAATAAACAATCCAGTAAAACTTCGCATTTTGATGTAGCTATTTATATCAATGCTTGTCGATTCATCTTTTCACTTCGTTCTAATGCTCCATATACGTTTAAATTCTTCACTGGAAAAGTTTTTTTAATGTGTTCTCTTCCTTTTAGTAGGTGGTACCAATTATCTTTGATTACTAATTAACACCAGTGTCAATCCAGGCTTCTACTGTAGTGTGTCTGTCAAATTTTATTTTTACATTTGCGTCTTTCTTATCCAAATTGTTTCTATTTTCAGTATGTCATTAAATTATAATTAACTTCCCTTTTAATGTTCTCTACTTTTTTTTAACTTTCTCCAATATACTTTCCAAAAACGCCGAATTTACTGTTAATACTATTCAATTCTATATTATTGTCCTGTAGTTGCGTTCCATTTTGTACTCGTCTAATTTTTTATTAAAATTCTTACTCATATCAAATATTTCTGGTATTAGTGCATGTATATCAGCTCCTTCTGTTTGCTTACTTCTCATGTTATTCTATTTTGAATCTTCCCTAATTTATTTCGTGTTTTGAACACACCGGTGAACACCAGTGTGTTTATTCTCGTTAACCACATCCATCAAGCCCTCGCTATTACAATACATTTGAGCAACCATTACAGCGCGTTCATTTATCACGATAACTTCCTGTTCTACGTCACCGGCTAAATCCTTGCGTAATGTCGCAGGTAAATCATCAGCTATTTTTGTTGCCAAACACACACGTATTTAAATTCTGTGACTTGTCCATTCTTTATCCAATCCTCAGTTACGTAAATTATTTTTCACGTAATAGAATGCAAAAAATACTTTAAAAAATTACACACAAAATTTAATCAAATACCTAGTAATGTGAAGAAGCATACACTAGTGGTGCCACTACATCATAATTTATAATGAAAGAAAGCTGTATAAGAATTATAATAAAAGTTATTTTACAGTACTAGTATCTATTATTGTTATTACCTAGAGAAATCGTGTCCCTCACGTTGGTGCACCATGAATTATTTAAACGATCTCAATTCTAAATTCTCAATTACTGTTACAACAATTAAAGAAACAAATTACTTAAGGGTCGCCATAGGGGATTTCGTTGACAACACAAAATTATTTTCACTGTATGAAGCCTAGTTTAAATGTCAGATTTAGATCTTCTTCGCCGCTCAACAGGTTAAAAAAATAAAGGATTCTGGCCTCTTGCGGCGTGTGCAAGATGAAGACAGACTCGTACAGATCCAGTTCGTCAATGTAAACAAGTCACTTGTGGTGTACAGGAAACAACAGCAGACTGAAAATGAATAAATTGTGTTATCGAATATTATGTTGGTATTGTGAAGTGGACCACAATATCTCTCCATTAGTCAGACAGGCGTTGCTTCTCGACAATTATTTTACGACCGAAGTCATTACTGCACACAGCTGCTTTAGAAAAGTCTTCCAAAGATATGCCAAAAACTCGAACGCAATACGAAATTAAACTTACAACTTCTGCGCTTTTCAATCACCACAATATGGAAAAAGTAAGAGTATTTATCCATGCCAAAGATGTTTCCACAATCACAATATATCTGCTATCTATGTATGTTTCTTTACATTTCAACACCATTAATATTTAAAAGAAAGGCTGATTGCCTAATATTAATCCACATTTTTCCATACAATAAATCTGTGATGTGTATTATACACTTTCCCACGGTATAGGAGTGTAAATTGTCGGCGGAAGTGAACGATAATATTACTTCCGTTTGACCATGAATGCCATGGTTGAGCTACCTGCATGGCTTCCACTCTTTCAAAATATTGTCTATTTTATACGCCAACGTGTGTGGTCGTAGCAGAGTTCGTTCTGATCCGCGAGGAAATTCCACTGATCTATATGTGGGATTTGGGGAAACATAGTCGATTTTGGAAGAAGTAGCAGGAAATAATTATTAAAACTCTTTACTTGCTAATGTTGTTATCATCACATTTTACCATACAATGTAAAAATCTCTTGTAACAAATGTGACCTATAGAAAGTTCAGGAAAGTGAGAGACGGTTCGAAATGAGCTTTTCCACAACATACAAGAATTAAATTAGCGAACTCCGTCCATACGTCAATGTGCTTGACTATCTCTACTATTAGTGTAATTCAAATGGACCGGATATATATATATATATATATATATATATATATATTGACTGGGTCATTAGCTACGTTATGGTGACTGAAAATCCCTATGAACATCTTGTGGTGGCTTTTTTCCACACATCAATTTTCTTTAAAATTAAATAACAATATATTCAACTCCACATATCTATCTGATTAAAAATTGAGTATGAGTAATTGTAATGTTTTAATTAACTCTGGGAACCAAAGAAAATGTCCTGATGCGTGGATACATGATAGAAAGCAGACTTTCATTATGATTACATTAAGAATACATTGCATTTATGTGTACGAGATTTAAATAAGACAGATAAGAATGTAATAAAAAACTAGAAGTGAATAGAGGAAGAAGATATTGGTATTAAGAAGAAAAATAATAATAAAGGAAATAAAAACACATACCTATCGTATAAAGACGGTAAAAGTGAAGATTACAAGGGTCTTTACAAATATTTTAAACCAGTAAATTTAATTGAGGAGGTTTATGAAATTAAAGAAGAGAAAATTGAAATGAAAAGAGACTTATCTAAAGTTATGTAGAATTTTATTAGGTAATGTTTTTAAAGAAATATCCTTAAAACCCATACATAAAATAGTGAAATGAATAAATAACATTAAGGATAGCATATACCTGATGCAGATTTTTCTAGGGTTTTCCCTGCATTTCTTTAGGCGAATGCCGGGTAGGAACCTTAAAATATAGCCCGGTGGCCCTAGTAACCCTTGACTACCTTCCTCTACCCTTCCACATCCCCCCTTTCAAATCCCTTCCTATGCTATTAAAGGGGAGTTGCCCAACGTAGATTACCCTCATGTAGCCTGTTGCCCTAAAAAAATAAAAAATAAACGTTATTGGCCGACAGAACCATGTAGGAGAGATACGAAGGGGCTACCTTTGGGGATGCCTTTTCCTCTCCGTTTTTGAATTAAGATTCCCACATGTCGAGGCACCTCGGCCTGTTTTGAGAGGTTATGTTCCGGGGTCACAGACCTTGGGCATACGGTAAGAGTTGTTCTCTGTTCCCATTGGAACAGTCGGCCAGCTGCCTCTTAAACTGGTCGATGTACGGAGAAAGGAATGTTGCGTTCCCACAGCAAACTCCTCTCCCGCTATCGGAAGGGTGTGGGACAAGTACCCAATGCCCTACCTACCTGATGCAGTTTTTTCTAGGGTTTTCCCTGCATTACTTTTAGGCGAATGCCGGGTAGGATCCTTAAACTATAGCCCGGGTGCCCTAGTTAACCCTTGGCTACCTTCCTCTACCCTTCCGCATCCTTCATTACAGATTCCTTCCAATGCTATTAAAGGGGAGTTGCCACCATGTAAATTACCCTATACATAGCCTCTTACCCTAAAAAAATTAATAAGATTGAGGATATGAAAAGTTGTGTTTATGATTTGTAAGAACTGTGAATCAAAATATATTTATATGTCAGGAATTATCATTAGTTAAATAACTTATCCAAAAATAATGCAAAAATACAAGATAAGAGATCAATACGGCACTTTATTTTCATTTTAAGAATAAAAACCACCAAAGTAAGTGGAAAATATTTAACGTGTCGAATATTCTAGAGAAAAAGGGGAATCTTGGAGGAAATTTCCATATCTAATAATACAGATGTTTTAGATAAGAAAAATGTGGCTTTTTATGCTTACTATTTAAAATTAATAGAATAGGAATATCAATATATAAGGTAATGTTAGAATCTTAAAATAAAATATAACAGAAAAATTAATTAAGAGATTATACTTAAGTGATAAAAACAAATGATTTTATAAAGAAAAATATACAAAAACATTTTGGTGTATTTAATTTAAAATATAAAAATAAGGTAATAACTACATATGTTACTATAGTAGTGCATAATTAAAACTAATATGTAGTCAGTTTTTTACAATAAACTGTATTTTGAGCATATTTTGAAAAGAAAGTAAAACTAATAAAACTATATAGATAATTTGTAAAAGTTTTATAAAATTGGTTTGTTAATTAATTAAATTAAATTAAAATATGGCAAAAATAATGTAATGTATTGAGTAAAAATTAAGTCAAAAATTGTAAAACAAACTTTTGAGTAGATCATTCGCCAGTGTTAGAGATGCGTTTTTGAAAACGAGATATTTATGACAACACAAAGCAGTGTCGTTGAACAACACCTATGATAGCAATGTAAAATAAACGAAGGTGTAACAGACAAAGATCCCGATGTTAGAACTTGAATTGTAAATATTACAAAATGTAAATTAGGTTTTATGTTACGTTTTTACAGAAGAAATATGGCCACATGTGCCGAAAGCTGTCTGTTCTTGACGAAAATCTTTATAATAAATATTATTCATGAGTTGAAAGAGGTTTTATTAATATTAAAATACAGAAAGTCTCAGTAGAATCCTAATAAAAATATAAATGAAATTCTTTAACTGTATGGTACCAAGGAAAATTTTAAATAAATTCAATCGTAAATATAATTACATTAAAATCAACTAAAATATTTAGAAAAAATTAAAATCCTTCTTATAAAATAAATGTGGACAGACTAACCACAATCTGTGTAGAACGTCGAGGTGTTTCGAGTAGACAACTGAAAATTGAGCTAACGAACTGTCATGATACTTTATCACTTATTTTACCGTGGGTAGTAAGACCTTGCATCTCAAATAAGTGTTACAATAGCGTCGAAGAGCACTCGTTTACGCTAGGGAATTAATCACCTACGTTTAAGAGTGCTGTTACTGTTTGTAAGTTCAATTCAAAGAACTAGTGGTAGTCTTTGTCATCAGTCAATACCGATATTATGGCTGCTGGAGAAAAGATGGCACAGAAACATCGCGAAGAGACCTAATGTCTGTTTTACGTTAAATAGTCTCCCCCGGCAACCCCACTTTACAACCTTTCCTATGCTATTGAAGCCATCAAAGACGATAACCCTCATGTTATCACTCAGAAAAAAAAGGAAGTCTATGGTACAACACATCGTGTATGGTTACACAGAAATAAAGTAATATTGTGAATTAAGAAAATCAATAAAAATCAGAGATGGAGAAAATATGAAACCAATGCTGTTCAGATATGGAGAGAATTGCCCATTTTTTCCCAGAGGTCAGAAATCAAGAAGGTAGTCTCATTTCCGTAAAACTATTTTTCCATTTTCCCGTCATCCTATGTGACTGCGGTGTTTTCCAAAGGTCTGGCGGGAATGTCTCTATATAATCTTCGAGTAATTTTATGTAATAATCCTGCTTCCTTGTCTCAACGATCCTTTTTATATTTCAGAAAGAGTGTAAATGTATAGAACGTTTATGGCCTTATTTAGGTTCAGGAAGATGTGTGTAGTTGAAATGCCTTTAAATAACCTATATAGTAATCTCTTGCCGTCTTCCTCCGATCATTTATTTTACGAATTGCGCACTGCATATGAAGAATTAATTTATCTTTGTGGCGACAATCGACTTAATGAAATTTAACTACGCGATATGCGCGATCCAAAGCAAGGAACTGACAATCGACTTGCCAGGACGCGTGAGCAATTGAGTCGAACATGAGACTCTGAAAATACTGCATCTCAGGCTTTGATCAATTATGGAGAGGAATTAATTCATGAACACTAAACATTGACATTTAATTACATCAGTCACGACTCCTCAATCGTTGAATGTTGTTTCTGGTTCCACAGTCTCACATTCATTCTACTTAAAAGTAACTCTAAATCCAATAAAATAATTATAAAAAATTTCGTTACTTGAGCAGGACTGCCAAGTTTCACAGGCACGCTACTAACTTGTCTCACGGCAGATATATAAGGAACGGGAGGGTTTACTATATGTAGTTCTCGGCGCGACGTTCCACTAGGTGACCTGTCCCTGGTTCAGGTCCTCAGCAGCAGTCTCGCACCCTATAGAAGCAGGTAAAACTCATAGGAACGTCCGTCTCCACTTCTCAAATTTTACTCTTCCAACAAACCAAAGACGCGTCCGTTTGCCTTTAATATTACAACCAGACTATCTGGAAACCCGCACGCGTCTTTTTGTACATCGCGGTTATCGCAAACTTTTAGTGAAAATAAATATATAAAAATTCCACGGCCACTATTTTTAGCCCTTGAGCCCTCAGAAGGGCATTCACCCTTAGGGTCAGAAAATGGCCTGCCGACGCGACGCTCGTAAACATACGTCCCATCCCATTTGCATTGGCCCAATGATCGACATGCTAACATATATTGTAATAAGTGATTTTTAACATTTATACTATTTGTCTTGTCGTGGGAATGTTGGAGGTAACATTTGCACACGGCCGGTTTTTGGGACCCAGTTACGTCAACAGGAAGTGGGTTTTGCGAGGGACGCCTGGTCAGGTCATTTTCTGACCATAGGGGTGAATGTGCTCGGACAAAGGTGACCGTGGCTGGTCACAGCTGTGGCGGATTAAAGGAGTCGGGTCCTGGACGGCGAAGGAGAAGTGTGGGCCAGGAGACGGGACAGTTGTTACCCAACATTCGGCTTGTCGGCAAGCAGAGCCGACGTCTCTGACCGGAGTAGTGTGGTGGAGACGAGTCGCGTCCTGGAAGGCAGGAGCGCGGGCGTCGTTGGTTCGGGGTGAACTATAAGGGACGAACACGTCGGAGATTCTGGTGCGTAGGTTATGGAGGAGAGGACCGGGAGTTGCGGAGCAAGCGTGGGCCGTCACGCCTGTGTGGTTTTAGCCGCTTTTCTGTGAGCGGCCGGGCACCTGAACCTGACCCTGGACATCATCAGAAGACGACGCGTCGCAGCACAGTAAGCAAACTTCCCTCCCTTTCCCTGAATCGTGTGAGGTTACTGCGAATTGAGAGTTGTGGGTCCAATGACCGGCTGTGTACTTAAAGGACATATTAAATTTGGCCAAAATAGTAAATTTACAGATAATTGTTAGATTTAAGTTTATGACTAAGAGTGTGAAAAGGCAACATTTAGCGATTGAGGAGTCGTGCCGAGTGTTTGTAGTAACCCTAATTTGTTTATTAAACTGAATTTTATGTTCATATTTTGTTTTATTCAGTGAATCCTTCCTTTACGGAATTGATCAAAGCCAGGACCCCTGACATACAGTTATTGAGAGTCTCATGCTCGACTCAAGTACTCACGAGTCCTGGCAAATCGTTTATCGGCTCCCTGGCGTGGATCGCGCGGATCGCGAATGTTAATTAATGAGACGATTGTCGTTTACATAATTTAAAATCAAACTTTTCTGCACATGCAGTGGCGCCCGGGTCGGCATTAGTCCATTATAAGGATCCGAGGGAGCGGGTAGGCGATTACAATATAAAAAAAATTAATATCTGTCGGTGTGTCCGCTATGCGTTTCTAAACCGTTCATCTGATTGCGATGAAACTTTGGTGAGTTCCTGTCGGCCTTTCGAAGAGTTAGGCAACTCCCAAGGGCCGAACGGGGATGAAATTTAAAACCATGCTATAACGGCCAATGTTATCGTTGATTAGTTACTTTTAGGGATGTATGTGATTAATACTTTCTATCCAGATGTATTTAGAGTGTTTACCTCTTAAGGCACCAATAAGGGGATTGGGTGGAGGGGCGTTACACGAAAAACGCGAATCAACCGCGATTTGTGTAAAATCCATGGTTATAGATGTCAATGAGTTTAAATTCTTTAAAACAACCCTCCATTATGTCTTCTAATGTACGGTTCTCCTCATTATTTCTGTCACCTATTTCTTTCCTCATAATCCCCAAGTTATCTTGATGCACAGTTCGCATTTATTCTTTCATCTTCGAAAACTCACCTTCATTTGCTCAGAATTTTGTTCAAACTTTGCCTCTAAATCTGTGTTACAGTTATTAACAACTATCGCCACTGTTCCCTACAGGTATCGTTTCAATATTATTTACTGAATTACACAAATTATACACCTTCCGCGGCCTTTCCTCATGACACCAAACGCTAATTTCCATAGAACATTAAATCGTATGTCACACACATCAACTTCAGATGAACATAAGTTTTTGTTATGTATTTAGGTATTTAGATTCAATAAATTACAAACATTGATACATTGCACTCTCCGATATCATATTTTCAACGACAAATATTCTCTCTCTACTCGCAGACATTACAATACAATTACAGATATTCAGTACACACATAGATAAGGCAAACTTTTAAGGAAGCCTGCGAGAGGATTTCTCGCAGGTGAACCTTCCCAGAGAGCTCTGGCGGGGGCTACCTTTGGGGATGCTCTCACATCTCTCTGGTTTTTTTGAACTAAGGTTCCCACATGCCGAGGCACCTCGGTCTGTTTTGAGAGGTGTATGTTCCGGGGTCGCAGACCTTGGGCATACGGCAAGAGTTGTCCGCTATTCCTATTGGAATAGTCGGCCAGCTGCCTCCTAAACAGGCCATGGCATGGCGAGGGGTAAGCTGCGTCCCCACAGCAAACTCCTCTCCCGCTATCGGAAGGGCGTGGGACAAGTACCCAATGCCCGACCTACCCGATGCAGGTTTTTCTAAGGTTTTCCCTGCATTCCTTTAGGCGAATGCCGGGTAGGATCCTTAAAATATAGCCCGGGGGCCCTAGTTAACCCTTGGCTACCTTCCTCTACCCTTCCGCATCCCCCCTTTCAAATCCCTTCCTATGCTATTAAAGGGGAGTTGCCCTAAGTGGATTACCCTCATGTAGCCTATTGCCCTAAAAAAAAAAAAAAAAGGCAAACTTTTGGGATGCCTTTTCCTCTCTCCGTTTTTGAACTAAGGTTCGCATAAGCCCAGGCACCTCGGCCTGTTTTGTTCCGGGGTCGCAGATCTTGAGCATACGGTAAGAGTTGTTCGCTGTTTCCATTGCAACAGTCGCCCAGCTGCCTCCTAAACTGGTCGAGGCATGGTCGTCCACACAGCTAACAACTCTCTCACCATCGGAAAGGCGAGGGACAAGTACCAAGCGCCCGACTTACCTGATCCACTTTTTCTAGGGTTTGTAACACTTTTAGGCGAATGCCGGGTAGGATCCTTAAACCATAAGAAAAGTATCGGGGGGCTAGTTAACCCTTGGCTACCTTACTCTACACTTCCGCATCCCCTCTTTCAAATCCCTTCCTAAAAGTGGTTTATCCTCTTGTAGCCTGTTACTTACTCTAAGAAAAACACTAAAATATTCAAAAGTCGCAACAGGGAACGTTTCAACAACATGTTTCACCTTACCTCATCGATGTGGAGCTGGTTCCACCTGAAAAATGATTTGTTAGATAAGCTCAGGTTTTATTTGTTTTAAAACAAGATTTTCTGCCCTCATTTACATCAGCTAACATAACCTATACATTTCAGGCTGCGGGAATATATTCATTCAACCCGGAAAAATTTGAAGAGATATTTTTCCTGCATCTTCCATCACTGATCTATCTTTCCAGAAAAATATTGAAGAATCAGGATCTGCAATTGATTCATCTAAAAATACGTAGAATTTTAAATTCTACTCACAAACGTTTTCCGCCTATTTCCAAAATTACGAGAAAGGAAGACTTTCAACTGGTAAATAAAGAAGAGGATGCCAGCTATCTTAACAGATACGCCACAAAAAGCTTTGGAGAAGGAGGACAGCGTGAAGAAGAAGAAAAATTAAAAGAAAATATTTGGTTAAAGGGGAAAAATCAAACAGCGGTAAAGGTAATTGCAATTTGACGACGAAGTAATTCTGTTTGAATTGTGGTGACAAACAGAATGAGGTTGAAGAATGAGTGCAATGTCTAAACAATGGTCTCATTGGTCTTGTGTAGCTTATGATCATTTTATGTTTGTGTTAGACTGTCACTGCAATGAAAACGGTGATTTCTAACCCTAAGATACGAAAGAAAGCTGTTACTTCCATTTTTCCCCTTAATTAAAAGTGTTTATTACAATATACAGTTTTATTTAATGTCACTAGAAAGGGTTGACAGCTTGGCAAGCTGGAATTTGACCAGGTGTCCCCCGTAGCGAAGAGATAACCTAGACGTAGGGGGTGAACCCTCGGACGTTACCTGGAGTGTTGCACAGTGGGAAACCATGTCTCAAGAATTGCCAAAAGTAAACTAACCTCATGACTGCATGGACCAATCAAATTTCTTCGTTCAGGAAAGATCGACCTAAAATGGTCGAGAAAATTGATATTTTGCATGCAGCCAAGGGTCTGTGTTGAGAGTAGTCAGATTTCTCGACGAACCGTCGACAGAGGCGGACGTAAATTGTGAAACGTGCCTGATCCAGAGTACGAGGGTTCCACATGACGACGGCCAGAGATACACCCACGGTAACTGCCAAGTGTTACATTCCTTGACGCGCGTAGGGTGATTACCGTAGTTCATGGCTATAAACCCATCCGTTAAAGTAGTCTGTAAACCACTGCAGAATCAATCGCGTCAATTTGTTGTAGATTGGGTTGTAATATTGTACCCGCTAAAATAAAATAAGCCAAAATAAGTAGACCGTTAATGAAGTGTAGCAAGTATACAAAAGGATCAGACTGAATAAGTCGGAGGAAAATCCAACGTCGACTCTACTTCAGCGTCGAGAGGAAGATATTCAGGTAAGGAAATACGACAGTTGGTAACATGTAGAAAGTTGGTATTTATAGTACCCAACAAACCACCTTCAAACATCCTTACTTCAATCTGGGCCAACGACTGTATCTCTACCTTACAACTTTACACAGCAATTTTTCGACAACTTTCTGTCCTTTCTGACCGCCGACCTTAATGCCACCGTCATATCAGCCAACGTACCACGACTCTGCTTAAACAATGTCTCTCAATCACATCCACCAGCTTCGGTGATCGCTGAAAAACTGCCTCTCAAAAGCTTATCTCCTCCCTTATATCCTCCCAGTCCTTTACTTTTTCCATTGTTCGAAAATTTCGTCGCAAATGCCAGTTAACAGATTCTTCCATTATCACAAGTTTTATATTACACAGCTGCAGTTCCGTAGTCAACAAATGGCTAACTACTCTGTCATGTCAAAGCCAACAATCGAGACAGGACCCGCAATTACTTTGGTGGGACTATTTGTCTTCTCCACCCCTACACGCACGTGCACGGTTTCGAATTCTCAAGACCATACAACCAGCACTTCCAAGACGAAGAAAAACTTAGACCTAAATAAACGCGTTACATAATGCCCCTCCAACAATCCAGACTATCAATCACAAACAATGCCTCACTTAACATGCATTACAATAAAATAAATAAATAATTCATAATTTCCTCTTCAACTACTCACTCAAGAAGCAACATTTCTTCAAGTTAATTTTAACATGTTAACGTCATCAATGTATCACACTTGTAAAATCTTCGGATTAAAATTTTTTCTGTATATTAAAAAAAAATTATAGTACCGTCCAGAGGTCTTGAACAAATCATAAAGATCTAAGACGTTAAAGATAAAGTATGATGGAATAAATACTACTATAGAGACGCCAGGAGACTTTATACCAAGAAGGCAGTATAAAGAGGCTTTCTTCTGTCAGACAGAGCATCCGTTCCCTCGTGCCAAGGCGCCTGCATAAATGTAAGAGATCAATTAAAACATCCAGAACCAACTTTGTGGTCTGGGGCAGGACCCCTACAAACCGGTTAACACTGTGTTTCTACGAAGTTTGCAAAGTAACCCGAAATGGGTTGAGAACTGTCGATCTGTCTGGTGACCGTAACCTAATTGCAGATCACGCCACATTCGTTCTCGTCCGCATTGCTTCCCGTCTACTGCGACGTTCAATTATCAAGATTAGAATCTAACGTTCAAAATAAGATTAAATAATATATATAAATAAATAATCAAATAAATATATAATATATAAATAATAAAATATATAAATTAAAAAATAAGAATACAATAAAATGACAAGGCATAGTCATACCAGTGACCGAACGTTTCACTTCGCCCTACATTATTCATTGCTTCCATCGCCCAACGTGAAAAATAATTAGCTCTGGTGCAAATAAATTTTTAGCGGAACGTAGAGTGTAACCAAGTGAGGCCTTCCGCACTTTGACATGCATTTCCTTTCCATCTCCCTCTCTCACTCTGCGCTTTGTATTTATTTTAAATACCGGACCATGGGACCGTCCACCATCCAGTCGAGCACTTGCGGTCATGGAAGGGTTCATATTGCGTGTTCTATTCCTTACGGTGAGTCCCTCAACTACTACGCCACAGTCTGTATTTTGTTTGAACGACCATTATTAATCCATTTGGAACATTTATTGATATAATAATCCTTAGAGATATCTATTCTATGGTAATTTAGGGAAAAAGTGCAGAGTATGTAAATACATTTGGTGACAGAATTCAGATGAAAACCAGACACAGGTATATTAATTAGATTAGTTTCTTCCTGCAAATTAGTCAAATATAAACAAAAGAGTACAATATAAGATCGATTAAAATTTAAAAAACAGATAATTAACTTAATGTATACTAATGAAAACAATTGAAAGATTATTGTAATTATAAAATAAGGAAGGCTGACTGCTCTGTTGGTTCAATATTTTTTCTGAAAAAAGCGGAAAATGTTAAATAAAAGCGAAAAGTATTTAACATTAAGTGATATTTAATAGTTAAAAGTATTACTGTACAACATTAGTCAAATTGATAAATAAATTGAAATTCAGAAACGGTCTACGTTCCAGGTTCGTGATTTCGCTGTATCGTCATCTGCATCGCAGAGATAATATTTAATACAGAGGATATTATAATATTTATTTTTTAAACTATTTATTTAGTATATAGTATGCGTGTGTCAGGTTTTGTGTTTATTCTTGTGTGATGTGTAATTCTATATTTTATGCTATTTAATTCTCGAAACATTGATTTTTTTACTTAGTGAGTAATGAATTTATTTTAGTACTGTAAATACTTATTATTATTATTACTATATAGTTCTTATACTTATGTTGGACAGGAAAATTTGTGTTCCCGATTTTTAGTAATTTTGTGTTAACCTCTAATTGAAGAAACCAAAAATTATATTGGAAATGAATGTAATGACATCCTATTTCCTCATACGAGGACTAAGGGAATAAAATAAATCAAATGAAATGTAATTTTCTATAAAACACGATCTGTGTAATTCCCTGTATTATATAAAATTATTTATTTACAAATTAATATAAGCTGCCATAATAATTTACAATATTATTAACATTTTAACTTATTTAATACGAATTTCTGTAATTTAATAAGTTTTAAAAATAAATATTAAATGAAGTCAATGATAAAAAATTCAGGATATCAGAAACAGCTTTAAAAAATGTATTTTAAATTCCAATTAAGAAATGTAATGCAAGAAAAGAATCGCTTACATAACCTCGGCATTCCTGTGGAATATTTACTGGTGACTGGTACTCAATAAATATCAAGACACGTCTTCTGCTCCGATGATCCTCCAGCCGCGTAGTCCGTTTTCATCGTTGATACAGTTCTTTCTCGGTACTCTACGAGGTGTTATTATTATTTTTATACGTGTAAGTAACACAAAACAAACATGCCAACAAGTCCAAAAATAAAAAATCCCTCACTAGAGTTTTTCTTTTTCTCTTGCTTTTATATGACGTTCTCCTCCATCGGAAAACAGTCATCCATCTATTCTTCCCGGGTTCTGAACGTTTTTTTTGTCCTTTCTGCCTCGCAATCTCCAAATCCTCGGTATTCCACAGATATGCACTTTCTTTCTTGCAGAAGCCATTATTTGGAAATGATTAGAGTATTTACGATGTTGACGTCGTCTTTAACATGTAAATGTTTGCCTGTAGTGACGGAGTTAGATTATCTTGCATCGTTGCCAGTAATATTTACTCTCAAGGCACTAGATACATAAATAATAATTTTCGAACCAGTTCTACGGCTAGTAATTTTAAATATTTAAGTAAGTGAATTCACCGTTTGCAACGCCTATAGGTATTTATAAGGAACTCTGTTTATTATTTCGGTAGCCATTAGTTATCTGGTGTGTATTACCAATGGGACAATATTTGTTATAATACCTGGACAGAAATAATAGAATGTTACCTCTAATAATTATAATAATAAGAAAATATTGCCAAATACAGACAAAATAAGTTTTATCAACTGACCAGTGCAGTAGTGTCGCTCTAGGCTCTTCATTAGCACCTGAAGAAAGGAACAAAGATCCCAGAAATGTTGTGTGGTATTTATATTATCACTTATTTTGTCTGTATTTGGATATCTTTCTTATTTTTATTTTCAATAAGACGTAAATTTTTCATTTTAATAATTATGCTTAAGTATCTTGCGCGAAAATCCGCCCTGTTGTTGCTTTATGTCGCGTTGCCCAAAAATATAATTTGTGAAATTATATGCCACAAATATTTCGGTATGTAGTTTACATCGGTTTTCAGATAATTCTGATTCTGGGGAGGATTGGCTCTATTATTTTACTGTGTGAATATTGCAGAGACTAAAACACTGTGATGAACACTCGAAAGTTTTCGCTTTAACACTATGTGTTTTAGAAAGTCCGTTACGACGGTTCAACATTCTGTTGAGGTGACATACAATGTAGGTTGGCGGATAAAGTCATCAAAAATATATATTTTTTGTTAATCTCTGTGTCACTGTGAGTGACAGGGAATCTGCTAGATATATCTTACGTCAATCCATTATACGTTTATTATAAATATCGCCCATTACGGGTAAATTCACATTACTCTATTTTTATCTGGTTCCAGGTGGCGGCGATAGTCGTGTTCCAGTTAATTAATGCAGGTTAGTTTTCTTGTTCTCATACTATGCTTGATTTACAGTGAAAATGCTTCTTTTACTTAACCACTGTCGATTATAATTTTTTCAATGGATTGTAGATCTGATTTTAAAACTCTCCCTGTGAACTGTCTTCATTTCAGGTTTCGCAGAGATGATCTGATTTTTTAAATACTCATCAACGTCATCATTGACCAGTTATCAGTTCTGCCTAGTGATCAGGAACTGTTCCCGCACATCTCACATATTCCATCCTTAAACTTAATTTCTTATTTATTTTACTTTCGAGAGTACTGCAATAAATAAAATATATAAATTTTTTAGGGCAACAGGCTACATGAGGGTAATCCACGTTGGGCAACTCCCCTTTAATAGCATAGGAAGGGATTTGAAAGGGGGGATGCGGAAGGGTAGAGGAAGGTAGCCAAGAGTTAACTAGGGCCCCCGGGCTATATTTTAAGGATCCTACCCGGCATTCGCCTAAAGAAATGCAGGGAAAACCCTAGAAAAACCTGCATCAGGTAGGTCGGGCATTTGGTACTTGTCCCACGCCCTTCCGACAGCGGGAGAGGAGTTTGCTGTGGGGACGCAGCATTCCCTTCTCCGTGCCTCGACCAGTTTAGGAGGCAGCTGGCCGACTATTCCAATGGGAATAGTGGACAACTCTTACCGAGTGCCCAAGGTCTATGACCCCGGAACATACACCCATCAAAACAGGCCGAGATGCCTCGGCTTGTGGGAACCTTAGTTCAAAAACGGAGAGTAAAAGGCATCCCCTAAGGTAGCCCCTTCGTATCTCTCCTACAAGGTTCTGCCTGCGAGAGAACATCCCTCGCAGGTATTGCCTGCGAGAGAGTAGCCCTATTTGTAATACGCATTTTATCTGAAAATATTCAACAATCATATAAGAACAATCGACTTGTATTTCTTCACCTACTTACGCGACAATGGCTGAAACTCGTATTATCAAGTTTTGATCCGCTTTCTAGCTCAAAGAATACGAAGATAAAATGCGATATTATTGCTAGAAGCGACCTTTTTCCTTCCGTCATGTAAGTCGATAATAACACGTTGTGGGTGCAGATTTCTTTCACAATTGAACATAGTTATCGAAGAAATATAAATTATTTTATCAGATATCATTGAACATAGAAAAGCTGTGACTTCTGAGTCCCTCACCTTTGTGTATTTCTTGCATTTATTACGATTTTTAATCACTTGACGAAAGCAACAAGAATTACGAAAACGGTGTGTACTATTTATTTTGTTATTTTGTTCTGTCTGTTGATTGCCTACTTTTTTTATCTACTTGGTTTTCATTTTTAATTATAGTTAACGACGAAAAACACGAAAATTCATATTTTTTTATACTTCGCATTTTTACAGTCGCATCGACATCTAAGATCATTAGCGACTCTTTATGGGTACTCATTTTTCCTCGTCGGGGAACCAATTAACGAGAGTTTCTCGCACGCACACAAACATCCATGCCCTAGCCGGGATTCGAATCCGACTTCTTTGATGCGAGACAGTCACGATGACCCCTACACCCCAGGAGGTGAAATTTATCTTATTCCTCTCACGGCTTAGTGACTAACGGAACTTTCTGCGGCTAGGACGCTGTGGTTTTGCCAAATATTCAGGAAAAAAATAACTCAGCATACAAAAACTCATGGTAATAACGATAAATTTAATAACGAAGCTATTAATTGTGGATGAAATTCATTTTTATGAGAAAAAACAAAATTTAATCGTATATTGTCACTGACACATAAAATACGTTACTGATGAAAGGTTGTGTTATCAAATTTAGCTTTACGAATTTATCCCATTTTCGCTAGTGTTTGATCTCAGTTGTTTCTGGGCGACCAAACATGACTCGGGTTCTTCGAAACCCTGAAGCCTCAGAAATAAATTCCCTTATCTAAATTTCCTCTGAAATATTTTCTTATCTCATATTACAAAGCTATTATTTTTTTCTTTGTTTGGGTCATATTACTCTCCGAAATTCATCTTTCATTGTAAAGTGCTTAAGAGCGCGTTTATATTTAATTTAAGAATATATTTCCATTAGCTTATTGACTCTTGGAATTTGTTTTTACGATTTTTGATGATGAAATTATGACGAAACTGAGCAAACCTTGAGTGAATATATTTTGTTTCCTTCTTATTTCAGAAGAAGAACCTGAGGTTCCATCCAGGTTGAAAAGGCAGGCTGACGGTGAGGTCGACGATGGACCACCTTTTCCTGGTGGTGATGAAGGGGAACAAGGACCTCCGCCACATCAGCGTAACGGTGTTGGTGGTCCTAAAGGGAAGAAAGGCTGCAACAACAACCGCAGAAGAACAAACAACACTAACACGGACGTAGAGACCCTAAGCAGACAAAGACGGAGAAACAGTACCAGAACCAACAGAAGGGGATGAAAAATATTAACGATCACATAAATATATAACTGCTCGTTTGAAAAACAGACTTCTACTTTTTTCTCCCTGACTTTTTCCTTTTGCTCGAATGGAAAGATCATGATTAACATAAAAATGAGGAAATAGAGAACTTCAAATCATTATCAAAGTTATTTTATATTAAAATTACACAAATTTCTTCGAATCCAAGCTGTGAAAATGAGAATAATAATGAAAGAATTGTATGTTATGTAACACCATTCCCGCGAGAAGGATATGAGAAAGTTGGATGGTGAGCGACTGCCGGAACTGTGGCGATATTATAACATATTATAAAGTACCGTTGAGTTCAACCCTCCTGCGGGAAGTAAGTATTATCAAGGAAAGACGACAGGAAATAAAATAGGAACATGTCATGTGATAAGTAGATTCGAATTTAAGAAAGTTCATCCACTAGATTTTAGGGTGTGCTGAGAGTAAACCAAACTGAGAGATCACTGCAGTACAGCATACGGTTATTATTGCTTGGTAGAGTAAAATCCAAAGAAATATTCCATTTCTGAGTTATTCAGTATTATACCCTAGCTTAATATTCACTACTGACTGTCTTAGACAGTCCCATGGGTTAAAATTAACAAACCACGGAACTTGGTCAGAGATATATCCCTGAATTCACTTGAATGGTGAGGTTAGTCTATTAATGTAGAGATAAAAGACCTTTCTTGGGAAAAGGAAACATATTTAATTGCCACTGATGATGTGGTGTGGTTACTAAATTCAGGGCCTTAGCCCAGGAGAAACAGACGCTCCTTGAGGTAGGAGGAACTTATTATAATTAACCCCCAGTACCTCTTCATCCTCAAAGTCTCCCCGAGACTCTATTAGAAGCTGGTGCTGAATCTCTGATTCACATACTTGTGTTATATGAGATGAGGCTGGATCTGATGGTTATGTTCGACAGCGATTAATAATCCTAACACATGAGAAATGTGTTAAGTTGTATCCATTGTGGTTGCATTCAGTTTCATCTCAAATTATATGGTCGATTTTGGCACTGGATAAGAAGGCTAGTAATGAAGCGATTGCTTTTGGATGAGAACAGAAGTCCTTTGTATTGAATTTGGCTATTGCCATGTTTCGTTTCTCTTCGTATTTTTTGCATTCAAAGAGCACATGATGAATGGTGAGGGATTGGTTGCAGGAACTACATATTGGTTGGGGTGTTCTGCAGAAGAGGTGAGCATGTCAGAGGTTGGTATGGAGGGATTAATATCTGCTGGTATCTGCGAGGCTCTTGGGAAGTATTAGTTCGGATGATGATTTCATTTCCTGATGGAAGAGTCCGTTGTTTCCAGTACGACTCCTTGCTTGCCAGGTTGATTCTGTTTTCTTCTTGAGATCATTGTACACGTCCGAGGCTGTGCATACTGTAGATGTGTCAGGGTAATGCTCATGTTGTACTATGATAGCGAGAGCGTCCGCCGCCTCGCTTCCCGCTATATGGGCGTAAGCGGGGATCCTGATGAAGTAGATAGATTTTTTTACATGCTGATATGTTCTGATTTTTTTAATGTTTGCAGTCCTGATTTTTGGGACCGTTATGGCAGTTAATTCTTCCAGGGAGTCAGAGAAGATTATTAAGTTGTTTAGAGGGTATTCAGTGCAGTAGTCGAGATCCATGAGTATTGCGTAGATCTCCGCTGCCGTAATGGATACAGATGAATTTGTCTGAAACACTTTCCTATTATTCCCGTGTACGATCGCGCTTGTGGTTCTCGTTTCCGTTTTTGAGGCAGGATTTCCATATTTCTCGATTATGGTGTGGAGATGGTCGTTGGTCTTTTATCGGTGTATTCTTTTTGGAATTTTACTCAGTGAGATGTCGATGGGGAGTTCCGTTAATTTTCACGGGGGAGTATTGGAGGTTGAATTGTGGTCAATGTCAGCGAGAATTGAGATTAGTTCCAGGAGGTTCTTATTCGCATATGCGTGGAGGGGGAGAGGTCTTTTGGTGTTGAAGCTGAAATGAGGGAAACAGACTGTCCGTCACGTGTACCATCTTCCGGGATGGCACACAAAATTTTATTGGAGTTTAGCTTTATATAACTTACTTTATAGTATAGGACTTTTTAAAGAACAACATGTGGTAAATTAAGCAATTTATTTACGAAGGTAAAGTAAGTTTGACAAAGCCCATGAATGATAATTGATGTGCCTGGAAACTATTTACATCAGAATAACTTATCATGCAGTCTCGTCACTATAAATGTTCTCGGCGACTGGAACAAGGAACTGTCGCACTTCTTGCCGTCCCCTTGGATTGTTTCACTTCTATCTCACTGTGGGTATTTTATACTTTCACTTTGTTCAGCCCTCAGTCTTTGAAGTCCAACTTCCAAGTGTCCACCTTGTCCACCTGTCTACATCACTGTCCTAAAATAACAAGTCTCACCCCTTCCACAGCTACCTGCCCTCGAACTTCAGTTTTCAGTGGAGTCACTTTGTCACGTCACACCAAATAAATAGTAATAAAAATAATGGTAACATTCAACGGTACAAAAATAAGTTAACACCTATACAGACACGGCTTCAGGCTGATAAAGTGTCCTGAGAAAACAAAAGCGGAATTTGATACATTCCAATTAAACTGCGAACGTAACTTTAGGGATGTCATACGGGTTACACTAAACCTGAAACACTCAACTTATTATGCCAGAGATTATCCAAATGCGATACTCATTAATCCAGATGAGTCCAGTTTATACGATGTTCGAATTGTGAAGAGTTTGATCATATTAATAACACTGGTCAACATGATTTACGTCTCACGAGTACTAATAGTTGTCACATAGTTTTTTTTGTTTCATTTTCAATTTTTTCTGCAGAATGGCAGTAAATTCCAATTAGTAGCTGTGGTTCACTTTGCTATTATGAAAGAAACAAAGGGAACTTTCAAATTATATTGGAAAAGTTTCAATACGCAGTGTATGAATGGAATATTTGTGGTCATTTGAAGGTAATTGTACTTTGTCTGCAGTTTGGTTACACAAATAACGGTTGTTTCATTCTTTCCTGGACAGAAAAATGTGAAAGATGACGCATTCTGTAATCCTAAGGATTTCCAACTAGGATTCATGAAGAATTTCGTTCGAAGATACGGACAATACTCCTAGTTTCGTGTACTTGAAAGAGAAGTTTCCAAAAATTAGTAAAGCAAAAGTTAAAGTAGAAATATTTGTGGGTGCACAAACATTAACACTAATGAATGGCGAAAAGTTTGAGAAACTATTGAATCCACTGAAGAAAGCAGCTTGGCAAGCATCCAAGGAAGTTACAGTTTTTTCAAAAATCGAAAGGCGGAAAATTACCGCGATATTGTCACCGATCTTATAACATTTTTAATATTTATGGTTGAAAATATTCTTCCTGCACTCGCACCTAGATTTCAGTGAACGATGAGCTATGGAAAAGAGGTAACAAGGAAAATGTAATCCTAATATGCTGGCCTATTATTGTTCGGCCGTCAAGACGGATGTACTACAGGTGAAATATAACAGAAAGTCGTCATTTCTTACTTTCTAGATGTCAGAATGTTTAAATATGATGTATAAAGTGTTTAGCAATGTTTGATATTATAAATTCGCGTATCTCGGAAACCTTGAGTGATGGGGAAAATCGGATTTCATGTTTGTAATAAGGAGAAAATGTAGTATCAGAATCATATTCCACTGTGATCAAAAAGTAAGGTGAAATTGTCATTTAAAACTCCCGGGTAAAGTTTTTCCCCTAGGTTGGTAGGACTGTCTATAAAATTTTCCAAGCGTCTGTTTCTTAAAAGATTTAATTATCTCCGAGTTTAATGTGTTTTTGTAAGCAACCAAAAGTGAATTTTTCGATTTTTGCAGTGGGTGATTTTGTTGAACAAAGAACTTGTATCAACTTTTGTTTGCGGAACGAATATTCTTGTGCGGACACGTTGAAAATGTTGCGGAAGGCCTTTGGTAATCAAACTATGGCACAAAATAACGTTTATAAGTGGTACACCGAGTTCAAAGAGGGCCGAGAACGCGTTGAAGACGAACCGCGCTCTGGTCGACCATCAACGTCTACCGACGAGGGCCACGTCCAAAAAGTCAAAGATTTGATGCTTGTAAATCGTCGATGGACTAGAGATCTCGCTGATAGTGTTGGAATATCATTTGGCTCCGCCCAAACCATTTAGAAGAATGTTTTGTGTCTCAAACGCGTCAAGTCTCGATGGGAGCCAAAATCGCTCAATTTTTTGGATAAACTTTGCTGTCTGACTATCAGGATCACTTGAAATGCATCATTACTGGAGACGAGCCTTGGATTTACGCATACGACCCTGAAACCAACGACCAATCCAGCGAATATCGTGCAAAAGGTGAAGCAAGACCGAAAAGACCACGGCAAAGTCGATCGAAAATCAAGGTCATGTTGACAGTTTTCTTTGATTATCGTGGTGTGGTGCACTATGAATTCCTTCCACCGGGCCAAACTGTCAACAAAGAATATTATTTGAGCATTATGCGTAGTTTGCGTGAAGCTATTCGTCTGAAACGGCCGGAATTATGGGCGAACAACTCTTCGTTCCTTCATCACGATAATGCACCATGTCATACTGCATTGGTTCTTCGCGACCTTTTTGCCAAAAACTCGACTCGTATCATTCCGCAACCACCGTATTCGCCTGATTAGGCTCCGTGCGACTTCTGGCTATTCAGCAAACTCAAAAGGCCAATGCGGGGACGCCGTTTTGACACGATTGAGTAGATAAAAACCGAATCGAAGAAGGTCTTGAAGGCTATACCGGAAAAAGAGTATTCCGACTGTTTCGAGGACTGGAAAAAGCGTTGGAAAAAGTGCGTTTTATCGGACGGGGATTACTTTGAAGGGGATGGAATTGATTTGGAAGAATAAATAAAGAATTTATATTTTATAAATAAATTCACCTTACTTTTTGTTCACAGTGGTATTTTACTTTGTGAGACAAAAAAATATTCTTTTTTGTTCTTCAGTGCAATTACTGTCACAAGGCCACGTGTAAAGTGTGAAGAATACCATGGTACAACGAGGTGTACAAAGCCACTGAACATCCCTCCAACTTGCAGGAATTATGATTTCAAGAAACTTCAATCCACTTCACAAATTCTCTTTACAAAACCCGTCATTCAAGAGAAAGCACGCCAACAAATCCCCAACCAAATTTAGACACATCCTAACCATTCGGTCGCAGAAGTCACTGACTGCAAAACCTGGGTCGTTTTCTTTGGCGAATGGACTTTCCTGACAGCCCGGCGCTTTGTCTTACGGCCGTGCTGGTGGACCTTGCGGTGACCGCCTCGACGACATCCTCACGGTTCAAGCTTGTCGGCTTCTAAATCTGACTCATTTTCCTTTCACCGAACAAAGCTTCCGCATAATACATCATTTGTTTTGTCTGCCATAAATTGAATAGAAGGTATTGTGATTTTATGTGTTTTGAATATATATGTAGCGGAATTACAATCATTTTGGCAACAGTTGATAAAGCGTCGAAGATGTTATACGCGGCATCGAAAAAATATATTATCGCTAAAAACAAAGAGTATAGTCAAAGACATATAATCTATCTCCTTGAGTATAGTCTTTCTATTATTGTTGCGAACATTATTACATTTTAAATAAAAAGTTCCTGAATTTTAACGGACTTGAGTTATTTAATTAATTTATATAGCACTGAGGCTACAGATATTCTCATATAAATTACGTTTATATTTCCAACTTAAAATACGATCCCCATAACCCAAATAGTTTCATCGTAGGTCCTGATATAAACTTAAAAATTCGTATGATTTTTAAAATGAGTGTATTTTCACTTGAAAATATTAAGAAAAATAAGAAAATATCCAAATCCCATACTACATTGCTCTCATTTTTAACGAGATGAGATGAAAGCTAAATTGAAAAAATGATATATATATTTAATAATAAAAATACTTTATTACATTTATTTAAAACGTTGAAAATGTTGCGGAAGGTCTTTGGTAAACTATCTATGGTAGAAGAATGACATGAAAGCTTCGTGTGTTCCTTACTATGACAAAGATTGAAGAACATCTAAAGCAAGATAGGAAGAGAGGGATAAAAATATCATTTTGCTTTTCTTTACAAAACTAAAGGAGGAAAATTTCGGGGAGAATCTGCGATAAGGGTTATAGGTAAAAACTAGGAGTACGTAGGTGGAGCAAGCAACATTTGCTGTACAGTGAAACCGAAGTAGAAAATTCGGGAGAATTAATGGAAGGAAGCTGAAAATTAAATCGAGTTATTAGACAATTGTCTGCATCGTGGACACGGGCACGGATGTTTCGGGCGAGACAATTTCGAAACTAGTGTTCATTTATAAAAAAAAACTTAATTATATTATCTTAGCACTATTTAACTTGATACGATCCATTCGAATGCACGATTTATAATATAATATCTAATTATAAAAGTGGTTCTATGTGTAATAAGATTTACAATATAGGGAAAGAATCACTACTGGTGTAAGAGTAGGGACGGAATTTAAAAGTAATGCGAAACACAACCGATTTAAAAGTCGAATAAGTAGTTTTCTGAATTAATAGTGACACTGTAGTTGTTTAATTGATTTGCCCACGCTAAATTCATCGTTACACTGATAAATAAAATGTGAAATACGAGATGAAAGAAAATTGCCTCCATGATGTATCGCCCCTGTTTTCCTGTTTGCTACAGCTCCCAATGGATCGACGATCGCGATGAGTTCGAGCCAAGAGTCTATCCGGATGCGAACGAAAACAGGCAACATCCGTGAAGATTTTCAATGAAACCCGAACAAATTACGAAAAGAAAAATATATCCTTTAGGCTTAACGTAACAAAATCAAGAAAATTTTCTAGACCACTAATAACTTACCAGTTCTAAGACTGTAAATATAAGACAAATGACCTGAAATTGATACGAGAGACTGCGAGTACTGCGTCACGACACGAAACTTTAAATAAATGTGGCGGAAATTATGACTTAAAAAGAAACATGAGTGATAAAAGCTGAGAGACCTTCAAATTTAGTAAAAAATTATATTGTTGATAAAAGAGTGGCTGACGAAATGTAATTCTGACTGATGTGTTTACGTGTTTCCGTTCCGTAACGCTCTGCTGCTCAACTCATTAACTCTAAAGCTTTTTTTGCACCTCTAAACTGGAAAATGAAGGATTCATGATCCTTTAAAAATGACTGCCGCAACTACAGATTCCCACAGAGCAGCAGCCATTGTGTTAACCATGAAGACCGTCGTCATGACCCTTCTCGCAGTCTCGGTGAGTGCAAAAGCGCCTTCGTAGTCATTAACTAGCGTAGCGGGAAGTTTGGCTTATTGCAGGCAACAAAACAAGTATATATTCTTTGTCACTGCATTATTCGTGAAGTTTACTGTTACGATAAACTTCCAAAACCTACTGAATCAAAATCAATCGATCCCGTGCCAAATAATACGTAAGTATGTTTGCTTCTGTTGTCAAACTATGAGTTATGCTAGTGGTAAAATTCTGTTGAAGACATATAATTTTTAAATTCAACTTTATAACAGGAACAGCTATAAAATTAAAATAAAAAAGCTTGATAAATTATGGCTAATAAAACAGTATTAGACTCAAAGCCAATAATTATAATTAACTGACATATTTTAATTTTACAATACATAAATAAATTAGTCAGTCAGAAAAAATTAATAAAGCAGTTGATAAAACTATATTTTCACAAAGTTTATTCCTAATCTACGATTTTATCTGGTGTACATTGGAGTAATTTGGACTTGGAGTATTTAAAATAATTTTTATACATTCGAAAGTTCTTCCATTAATATCTGCAAAAATGGATATAATACATATAAATTTTGATTCCATTTTTTTCGTTATACAGACAATGTAGTTAAAGCTTGCCTTTCAAGTTATATTAAAAAATTATTTACATAATATATATATATTAGAGGAAGAAACTTGACGGTGTATGAAAATTATTTATAACACTACGAGTTTGTAATAATTTTTACTTTACAGTGTTCTATTTTGAGTTGGGTTTCTTAAATAAAAATATTACTTAATTATTGTAATAATTCACTAATAAAAATGAGACATAAAAATTGAATTTATACAAAAATTACCATAATTAAAAATAACGAGACATGGACTCTCTCTCTCTCTCTATATATATATATATATATATATATAGTGTTGGGACGCCCGAGTTCGTCTCGGTGGCGACAGATGGTTTGTTTGGGAACACCCCCACAATTTTATAAAGACTCGCTGGATGTTTCCGAATCTGATCACCGGCCGCTCAAGCTCATGGCTGGCTACTCACTGCCAATTTCCCTCTCTTGTAATCTCCAAAACTCGTCCGGAATATGTTTTTAATTATCCATGCCCGTCAGCTCGATACATGTAAGCATCGGGAACTCAGTTTTCCTCCGACTAATCCGATTCAGACAGTCCTTCCCGCATCCTCGCTCAAAACTAAAATTAATGACATCTCCATAATTTGATCTCTAAGATCATTATATCGCAGATTACCAAAAGTCAGAATTTATTAATTGAAATGTTCATTTATTACAATAGTAGTATTTTGTATATATTTCCCTAAGATCAGTTGTATATAAAAATAAATTTAATGAATAAGAAACTAGATGAATTCCAAACAAACAAATAAATAAATTAAGTATAACATGGTTGCTCACATAATTAAAAAAATATGAATTTAATTGGTGTAATCCATTAACCATAAAAATTATGACTTCTTCCAACAACTTCTATAGCCAAAGTGAGAGAAAACAGTGAATGATATAGAAACACATCACAAATTTACATAGTTGTAACTGAATTTTTTAACTCAAAAATTGAAATTTCATAATATCAAGGGAACATAGTATCAAATAACAACACATCTGAATAATATGTGTAATTTAAATTTTGTGTATCTATATTCAGATTGATTGAATTTATTTAGCTTTTCGCTCATCAAACGAAGATAATAATTAAATTCAAAATCAAAAATGTTATATCTGTCCTGTAACTTTTGTGATTATTTATATATTCATGTTTTATTTTGTTTATTCATAGGTAGTTTTAAATTTGCAAACTGTTATTTAAATCTTGTTCGAAGTTTACTCTTCGTTTGACGATACAGCGGGCTCTACAATCAAAACTTTATTTGAATCATCCCTTTCAACATAAAAGAGCTATGGTTTTTAATTTAGGGTGTTAAATTATCTCACCACAAATTCTACATCCAAGTTTTGTAAGACATATTTAGAATTTTTAAATTATTATAATATTTAAATATTAACATAACACCATAATTGCAAACAGTTTGATTAATGTAAATGGAATATTTTATAGATATTTTAAAACGATGTAGCCCATAGTTATTTTATTATTTGGTGTTAATATGTTAATTGTTTTTATATATCAATTCTTTTAATCTATTTTTGATTTGTTTATTAATAAAACTGGAAAAGTGGGGGGGGTGAAGAATTTAAAAATATAATGTTAATACTTATGTTAAAATTATCCTTGTGGTGAGATAATTTAACACCCTTGTCAACAAAATTAAAAACCATAACTCTTTTATGTTGAAAGGGATTATTCGAATAAAAATTTAGTATTCTACCTGAAACCAATCAGTGAAAACTTTATTATTATAACAAAAGATTTAAACTTCAAGAGAGATTATTTTCTAATTCATAAGTGAATTATGGTGAAAGTTCAGAAAAATAATAACGAATTTATTCAATTTTTAATTGGAAATTATGGAAAAAGTATTATCTCCGTATTTTGCATATCTTGTAAATCTGCAGAAAAAAAAGCAAGAAATTTCTAGATCTCTCATCACAATTTCTACAAAAATGGGGAGAGAGTATTGGCCATATTATTATGATGCTGAATTTTACCATTAAATTGAAAATATATTGTAATACCAATTAAACAGGCGATTAATTGTTTTTAATATAATTTAATTGTTGGCGGTACGGGTGCTTAAAGACGACAATCGCAGCGGTTCTTTCTTTGTTAACAATGGAGACTGGAGACCGCGCGCTTAGAGAACTCAGTGTGCGTCGAGAACTGGGACATTGCAGTTCGGTCCACGTAGAGAAATAAAAACAGTAAAAGTCTGCGGATCTAGAATTATGAATAGGGCTATCTAGGAAGTCCAGCGGCGAGATAATAGTTTACATAAAACGCAAGTAAACATTTTTGACAGAGAGACTCATAAAATCGCAGTTTGGAAGCAGAAGTTTTGCTTCACAAACTGAACTAATTTTCGAATAGAGAGACTTTGAGGAGATCTACGTCCGGCAATTGGTTGAGGGTGGGCTAATCCAGGTTCCAGGATAGCAGAGATCGAGAGGAACGACCGCGTGTGTTCAAAATCTAATGAGTAGAATCAGTGTATAATGGCCTTTTTAGTGGGTGTTGACTTCAAGATACAAGAGTCTGAACTGGTACCAGTAGCACTGTCGTGAGTACAGAACAATTATTAATTACTGTTAACGATAATTAAAGAGTATAGTCAGATTTCGTTCGCGTTTTTCTTTTCATTCGTTTTCTTTTACTTTTGTATTTAATATTTTATTCCGTTAACTTCAATGAGTTTGGATTGTTAATATTTTAGTTCATTGTATTTGTTCTTCCTATCAAACTCAGTGGTGACCCTGGGATAAAGAGAAATTCGACGTCGTTGATTGTAAAAATATAAATCTGTATTTTCATAGAACGCCACGAATTAATAAAATAAAAATGAAATATTTGTTTGTTAAATTGATGGAATTCGGCGTGAAAAGCAGGGCTTATATGTGTAATTATCAACGATAAATTTTTAAATACATAATAATTTTGTTAATTATTCCTATTAATTAAGACCACCTTTTTAATCATTACAATATATAATTCAAAATTTAGTTTGTTGGGATTTAAATTTTAGATAGAGAATCATTTGTTAATTTCCGAAATATGTGCCATCAATCTTTAAAACTTTCAATTAATAAATTATTTGGTAATGAATTGAATAAAAGTTCAACATCTAAAGGCATTAAAAAGTGCTCACTTCGAAGACCATGGCCTCTGGGAACGCGGTTCGTAACACGTTGAACGAAAACGGAGCTATCTGCACACACACAACACATCATTTACACAATAAAGATTAATTTTCTTTATAATATAATACCAAATTAAAAACACACGTGTTGTACGCTTCATTACTTGTGATTTGAGAGAGCGACACATTTCTAACCAATTTTAAAAACGATTCATATCAAAGTAACAAATTTAAGAAAATAAATAGTTATTTCTGGTTTTGTGTAGTCACATTATCTGCAATAAAATATAATTACAAAAATTAATGACATAGCCAGTTTTTCATATATGTTTAAGTTACTGAAAGTATTTTTTAATATTTTATTTTTGTTTCAGATCACCGTGGTTCTCCTTTCGATCCACCTCAGTGAAGCAGGTTAGTCATCGATAACTCACTGTTTTTTTAAAAATCTCCATGCACTCATAACACGTGTATCACAGTGTAACCTGTCTAAACTATTCCTTGATATCTTTTGTCTTATTTCCGTATCCCCTTATATTATTATTTAATGGCATGTCAACATAAAAAGGGTCTTGGCCTACCGGTACGACTGCCAGACTGTCATCATACGAAGGTTGTTTGATAACTCTCCTAAAAATGTAACAAATAGAAATTTTGTTTAGAAAACTTAATTTATTTCTCAACATAGTCTCCTTCCGTGGCTATACACTTGGCCAAGTGAGTTTCCAATTTATTTCAACCCATCACAAAAATGTGTTTTGTCAAACTCTGCAAAATACTACGTCACGGCCTGGATCACTTCTTAAAACTTATTCCCACTACACCAAATTTTCAAGGTCTGGAAAAACAAGAAGTGGCGCTAGGTCTGGTGAATAGGTTGGATGAGAAACCAATTCGAAAGCCAACTCGTACACATTCGTCATTGAGACTGCTGCTGGGTGCGCTGGCGTTTTTTCCTGGGGAAACAGAACTTTCTTGCGCACCAATCTTGGTCATTTCTCAGTCAGCACCCGTTTCAAACGATCCAACAGAGCAGCATAATAGAGTTCAGTATTGACTGTGCCCTTTTCCAAGAAATCTATGAATATTATACCCTGAGAATCCCAAAAAACGGCCTTCGCCTTTTTCTGTGCACTTTCACCAGCTTTTTCCCAGTTGCTTTGGTCTCTGGACAGTTGTGATGGATGCAACATTCAACGACGGTTACGAATATGCGCAAAATGTCTTATGGGCTACGCCTAAACGTTGATATATTCTGCGTTGCAATGTTTGTCCAAATCCGTTTTTGGTCCAATGTCGCGCTCAAAGCTTTTTCATGGCCAGTTTTTCATGAAGAATGAAAGGCAATCGTTCAATTGAGAAGCCTACGGTATCAGGTACATCACGCACTTTCAATCTGCGATCTTCCATGACGATATTGTGAACTTTTTCGATGTTTTTCTGAGTGGAAAATTGGGCGGCCGGAGTGAGTTTCATCTTCTGAGATTCTGCGACCCAATTTAAACTCATTAATCCAGAAATTCAATGCTGGCGCAGAGTCCGCACGAACTTCATCCAATTCGATTTTGATTTGCGCAGCTGTCCAACCCTTCAAATTAAAGCGTTTAACAACAGCGCGAAATTCGTTTTTTTTCATTGTCTTCGCCTGACTACACATCTAACACTACAGAAGGCTGTCAACAATAAACTACGACTGGAATATGTTTAAAAAAATAACCCCTATTTTCCTGACCAGGACGAGCACATGTTTATCCATGTTCATGCGGGGATTCTGTGATGCGAGACCATGACGGTGACCACTACACCCCAGCTGGCCGGCCCACATCCCCTTAGCTTTCGTCAAGTGGGCGTAATCAACGTTAATAGATTCTCCAGTGGTACTTCATTGGAAAACAAAAATATTTATTGCTATGGGACAGTCACGTATACTTTTCAATGAAAGTTCGAAAGATCACTGCATATCTGCCTCAGCCTGAAATCTTATCCACTATTAGTAGTCATATCTTCCTCCTACAGTGACAGTGGACGTTCATATACTAATGACGATTCAGTCCGCCGGATGACTCGCCGGATGACCAAACTAGTAACGGACCTTAGACCAAGAAGGCAATTAAAATCTCAGTTTAAAATATTAATAAATTGGTTTCCCTCTCGGACCAGCAGGTCACTTGCTGACACTCGTGTATGTGTCTGGCTGCAAAGGGGAAGTATTAAGAGGTCTAAAAATTCCTCACCACACAGAAAAGGATTTTGAAACCAATTTTCGTGACGAAGGTAATTGCCAAAAGTTTTAGGTTTTTTGAAATTACAGAAAATTATTAAAATATAATAAAAACTGGGGAAAGCGAGAAGTCGTAAGAATGTGCCCTCGTCAGTTCACACAGCCAGTTGCTGGAGGGTAGTAGTGGATCGACCTCTGACGCCAATTTAACTTGTGCAATGATGGTTACTAAGTCACTGGACTAGTTATGGAAAAATGTGTGCGATATAGACCTTAATTTCAGTTGTAATTAATACCAGGAAGAGATTCCTACCAATTGATACATACAACTGTTTGATTAATCTGTCAACTGAGTCTGCGGATCTAATGATATCATTCTCTCTTGCCTACTTCTCCAATATCACGTTTATTCAAGCCCATTGCAACATACGCAAAGTTGTCCGTATTCGTAATGCATAGCATAAGCGAAGCTAGTTTTCAAATATGTATGTGCCAAGAGAGTTAAATTATAGTTATTTCTGTAAGTCTCTCTATAATAAAATTTACTATGAAAGGTTCTATTTTCTCCACTTTTTCTTACACAGCCGCCGTGGTTAACGAGGATGAGGAGCTTCTGAGAGTGAGACGACAGGTGGACACTGAGGGCTCTTCTTCTCCAGCTCCCCCTGTCCGTGGAGGACGTAGATGCAACCAGACCAGGAGCAGCGACAGAAATATTGAAGGCGAGGGAAACGATTTTCCTGGGGAACGCCCAAGACGAATGCAGCGACGAGGTCCTCGACCACCACCACCACCTCCTCCTCCAAGCAGCGAGACAACCTCGACAACAACAACGGTGTCTCCATAGACCATTGTCCATCAGACCTTTGTAGCTCCTTTCTGATGAAATAAATATCTTGAAGAAATGTTGTACCTCTTTTAGAAACCTCGTCACCCATATTAGACTTGAAGACAATGTCAAAAGATCGTGTTGCCCGAAGGACATCCATATTTAAGTCAAAAAGTCTCCATCGTTAACCCAGCCCACCCGTAACAGATTCCATTTTCCTCCAGAAAACCTAACTCATCATCCATGCATACGTACTGTAATATGCCCTAAAGATGGGTTTTTTAAATGAAAGATTAATAAAATTTACTAACAATAGATTTATTTATTTTGTGGCAATAACTCAAACAATTACAAATTTATAGTATTGAATTTCTCAGGGTCTTCACTGTGTTGGATAATGGACAAATCAGTAATATTTATAATCTTATCATCAACAAATCACAATTAAAACAGAAGAAATTTACTCGTCAATTAAACTAGAACGAAATTTAATACGAAATTAAAAGTAAAAATATTGACTCTGATTAACAATTTTAATCAAAAAGTGAACGAAATCTGACGGCTATATTTCAATTACGTTTACATAATTAATTGTTTTTTTAAATTGTTACTTACGTCTGCCCAGCATACGTTCCATTTCGAAAACACTATTGCGGGTTTTACACGGCTACTAAATTCACAGATTCTACACCAAATTTTTAAGCCAAAATTTTATATGATGTCAGGAACTCGGATGATCCTCCTTTTGGCATCTATCGGTTGACCGCTCGCTCTGCGATTTGTCGATTGGGTAGTCTTTATTGTTCCGGACTTAAACCGAAACTTTTGCTATTTCTGGCCGGCTATGGACACAAAAACTGCTTTTTCTTAGCAGGTTTCGACGTTATACTTTTATGAATGTTTTACTTTGTCCTACTAATTGCCAACCCTGTTGAATTCTCCTGTTATACCTCGTCGAGGTTTGATAAAACTATTGAGAGTATTAGAGAGGACAGGAAGGAGATAAAATCTGATTGTGTAGAAAAAGTAAATAAGCAGGATGTAAACATTGAAATAGAAACATGTGAAGTAGCAAATAAAGTGGGGTTATTGGAGGTTAAGTGTGATAAAAATGTTAATGAAATGGAAGTGATAGTTAGTGAAAAGGTGGAAGAGAAATTAATTTGGAGGGGCATAAAGCTGATGATGTTAAAGGAGAGATTAAAGGGTTAAGTATTGAAGCAGAAAGATGAAATAGTGGGAAAAATAGGTGAGATAGGGGCAAATGTTAATGAAGTAGAAAATAATTATGAAATAATAGAAGAATTACAGCGAGGAATGTTTAATCAGAATAATACAGAAGTGTTTGTTTACAAAGATGAAGTGGGAACAGCTGATGCGAACATTGCAATGAAAACATTGAGAAATATGGAAATAAAATTGATGATGATAAAGCAGATGGGATTTAAGAATTTGAAACAAGTTATTGGGAGTTTTGAATGTTATTTAAACAAAGATTTTGGAAATAAAACTTTAACATTGGTGAAAGGAGGAGGGGAGAAAAATGTAAACAAAGAACACATGACCGGATGTAAACAAACAACAGCTGGAAATGTTTGGGAGAAAGTAGGTCAAAGCATATTTTTGTTCAGAGATACAAGATAGATGTTTAAAAAATAAATTTTGATTATAGATTAAATAAATTTAAATTAAATTAAGTTAATTAACCATTTTTAATAAATTATTTTTTCTTTTCTTGGAGGTTTAAGTTATAAGAATTAAGTTAAGAAATGCACAATTAATTAAACCGTAAGAAATTTTAGAATCTAGACAGCTTTGGTATAAAATAAATAATACATTGCACCAATATTTAACAGAAAATTTGTAAATCTTTTAATTAACGGTAGTTAGAGTTAAGTTTCTGAGCGAAATCTGACAAACTAGGGCAAAAATTGTAAGAAATTTAGTTTTTCTTTCTCAAACTAAATTTGGGGCATAATGTAATGCCAATAAATTAGGACATTAATTGTTTCAACATAAAAATGTAAATTGTTTGAGAAACCCATTATAGCGGCAAGAGCTTAGGAACAACAATAGAAAAGCCGGCTATGTTCCTTTGTCGGAAGGTCCGTCAAAATGGCGTATGCGCACTGAAATTGCGAGACGAGAGTACAGTTTGCAGGAAGGTATGGTGAGAAACAGTTCGCAGGTAGATATGATGAGATACAGTTCACGTAAAGACCTCGTCGAGGTATAACAGTTTTTGGGAGGAGATTTCAACAGGGTTGGCACTTAGCCGGACAAAGTAAAACATTCATAAAAGTATAACGTCGAAACCTGCTAAGAAAAATCTGTTTTTGTGTCCATAGCCGGCCTGAAATAGCAAAAGTTTCCGTTTAAGTCCGGAACAATAAAGACTACCCAATCGACATATCGCAGAATTCACCTAAGGCGAGCGGTCAACCGATAGATAACGACAGGAGGATCATCCTAGTTCCTGTCATATAAAATTTTGGCTTAAAAATTTGGTGTAGAATCTGTGAATTTAGTAGACGTGTAAAACCCGCAATAGTGTTTTCGAAATGGAACGTATGCTGGGCAGACGTAAGTAACAATTTAAAAAAACAATTAATTATGTAAACGTAATTGAAATATAGCCGTCAGATTTCGTTCTCTTTTTGATTAAAATTGTTAATCAGAGTTAATCTTTTTACTTTTAATTTCGTTCACAATTAAATTTCGTTCTAGTTTAATTGACGTGTAAATTTCATCTCTTTTAATTGTGATGTTGCTGAAAAGATTATAAATATTATTGATTTGTCCATTATCCAACCCAGTGAAGACCCTGAGAAATTCAATATTATAAATTTGTAATTGTTTGAGTTATTGCCACAATAAAAATATTTTTGTAAATTTTATTAATCTTTCATTTAAAAACAACCATCATTAGTGTATATAACAGTACATATCATGAACTTAAGCTTGAACACAAAAATAAGACTTATTTCTGTTAGTTTGAATATTACTGAATTTTGGTTCGGCAAGTAGTAAAACTATGTCAGTTACTTTCTGAAAAATATAAAAAGATTATTTTAAATTATATAATTTACCTTCAAAAATGAGTTTCAATTCTTTCCACAATAAGAAGATCGTCTCCATAATTTGCATTTTCTCCAATCATATTCTAAAACTCGATCATCTTTACTTGCAATTTTACTTAATATGAGTTGGAAACTTGCAGGAAGTTCAAGAGATTCGTGATTGACGATGCGTTGCGTGAATATAATCAGTGTAATAATTACACTAGCATTGTCGTGACACATAATAAGGTAATGCTGCGTCCCCACAGCAAATCCCTCTCCCACCATTGAAAGGGAGTAGGACAAGTACCAAATGCCCGACCGACCTGATGTAGGTATTCTAGGGATTTTCCTGTAACACTTTCAGGTGAATGCCGGGTAGGATCCTTAAACCATAAAAAGTTAACCCTTGGATACCTTCCTCTACCCTTCCTCAGCCCCACTTTCAAATCCTTTCCTATCCTATTAAAGGGGAATTTCCACCACTTGGAGATTACCCTCATGTAATCTGTTACTTTAAAAAGGAAAAAAACGGAGGTAGCAGAAATTTTTACTCGCAATAAATTTGCTCTTACACTGCTTGTTGGATTGTAGAAATTACATTATCCCGCCTTCACGCTGGTATCACGTTAGTTGTTTTGTTTCGTGCAACAGTTTCACTTTGCCAACTGAACTTATGGTGGTAGTTACAAACATTTTGAGAATATGCATCAAGCAAGAGCAGTAATAATAAGAAAGAACCGGAAGATATGGGCAAAGGAATGGATTGCCGAAAGAGCTTCAGCAGCTTCAATGAAAGAGTATAAGGACTGCTATTGTACTCAAGACAAAGAGATATATTGTAGCGACCGGTGCCTCCTTCGTGAATTTCGGTTGAAATTAATCACTTTCCTTAAATCTTCGGACACGATAGAAGCGGCGAGCAATGAGCATTTGAGTGGCTGAGAGTAGCCTCGAGCGGGGCCGTGTATGATACAGAGGTTTTGTACGCGAACTTACTGGTGTCGCTCCTTTTGTTGAGTGATAACGCGTTTTATGGAAATAAGTTTGGCGTTGTATGTATTACCACATTTCTCTCTCTCTCTCTCTGTGTGTGTGTATGGTATATATTGTAATGCCTTGAAAGACAGGCATTGTTGATGATTAATGGGCTGGACCATCGGAGGAAGTTGTAATGTGTTTACTCAGGATTGGTATTGAGAATTCAAAGCAATGGACGTATGCGGGTGGCTTGTCCCAAAATAAATCTGTTAAGGCAGGCATTGTCTCTGATTAATGGGCTGGACCATCGGAGGAAGTTGTAATGTGTTTAATCAGGATTGGTATTGAGAGTTTCAAAGCAATGGACGTATGCGGGTGGCCTGTCCCAAAATAAGTCTGTTAAGGCAGGCATTTTTTCTGATTAATGGCCTGGACAGTAGCGTGTTGACTTAGGATCCAGGGGCAGTTTGGGCGGTCTGAAGAATTTAGAACCGCGCACGTGTGAGTGCGGGGGTGAGAATACAAGTGCAAAGTAATTACGGGTCTTGTCTCGATGTGACATGACAGAGTAGCTAGCTATTTGCTAAGGAACTGCAGATGCATAACGTAAATCTCGGGAGGAAACTGTCAACGGGCAGTTGCGACGTAGTTTTGGAACAAAGGAAAAATGAAGATACTGGTAGTATATAAGGGAGAGATAAGCTATTGTGAGTTAGTTAGCGGGGAAGAGGGGTGCTGTGAGCACCAAGACAGAAGTTAGTTATAGTGGAGTCAGGAGCTGGTGTTAGAGTGGGAGAGGGAGCTGTGAGCACCGAAGTTGATTGTTGGTTGTGGAGGCGTACGGCGAGCACCGATTATGGAGAAATTTTGCAGCCTGCGAGAGAAATAGCAAAATTATTCAACGATAAACATTTTTGTATGCAGAAGTTTAATCTGTTGTAATATCAAAATTTGACCACTGTCTCCGATGGTAGAAGACCAGGACATTGCATCCAGCGTCGAGTAGTTTCACCACGAGCAAGTGGGATGTCCTTCACGAACGGAGAAGCAGCTTTCATCAAACCAACCGTGTGTGTTAGAGTCATTGTTTAAACGTCCAGTCTATAAAGTGCGTGTGTAATAAACGAGCCAAATGTTCCTGAGTAATCGTAAGTTGAAATTTCATGGTATTAATATGTGTAAACCGAATTAAAAGATACAGTCAGATATCGTTCTTTTCTTTTGTGTTAATAAAATAAACTCTCTAAATTTAAAGACAATCTTGTAGAATAAGTTCGTCGTTAATTAATTTCGTCTATGTCAAGACGAATAAATATTTCCTTTTAATTTAAAGCTAAATTTTTGTTTCTTTGATTATTTTTAAATGTTCTATCCGTTATCAAACCCAGTAAAGACCTTTGAGAGATTGAGATCCTTTTTATAATTTTAAATTGTATAATTGCTAATTTTTGATAAATAAATTATTTGTTGTTTATAAATAATAATCTTTTTATTTGGACACCCGTTTAATTATTACATTTTGGCTACCACAACGTGGGGCAAATTAAAAAATAATTGTTTGTTTATTACAATATATACATATTGTAATAATTATTTATTTCACGTTTTTAAATGAAAAACTATAAACTTTAAACAACAAACAAGATTTGATTTATTATAACATTACTTTAAAACAATTATACAAAATTACAAAATATAAAAAGGGATCTCAGGGTCTCAAACTGGGTTTGATAAGGGCAGAATATTTAAACAATCAAAGAACACAAAATTTACATTTAAATTTAAAAGGGAATATCTATTCGTCTTGACATAGACTTTAAACAATTTATTCAGAACTAAAGAACGATCTGACGTTATCTTTTAAATCGGTTTACAAAATTTTTATGGTTTTCTTGCTACTTACGGCAGGAAAGGATTCTTTCAAATTTCGAAGCACAAAGGTGGGGTTTTCACAGCTTCTATTTATTCACAGATTCAAATGAGCACTGTTGGTTTTAAAAAAAAAGAAATTGGTTATCTCTCGACGACTTACTGCAACCTGGATTCGTAGATCTCGTGAGCCATGTTGTAGGCGCAACTCACTAGTTTGTCTGTGGCCAGCATGATGAATCTACGCTCGACCACCGAATACAACACTAGTCGCACTGTGTCTCCTTCCTGACTGAAGATTGCTTAACTTTTTAATATTTGAAAGCATGTTTGTGACTGGACCACATTCTTTCGTTCTGACTGCCGACTGAAGACTTCTCGCTTTGCTCCTCGCTGCTGACTGCCAACTTTTATACTGTAATCTTTCGACGAACAACTTTATTCTGTCGTTTCTCCCCGCCAACTTTATACTGCAATTTTTTCTGAATGGATATCTGCCCGCAACTGTGTCCGCCATCCGACTGAAAACTTCTTAACCGTCTCGCAATTTTGAGCGCGTAATTTTTCTCTCCCCACCAAGTCAACAATACTGTCTTTTCATTGTTGCTTGTCGTGGCTCCGGTTATCGCTGTCCATAATGTTTTTCCAACAATTATAATTATTCTCGATCAAAACAATGCCTTAATTAACAAGAATTACAATATATATATTGTAATATACAAATAGGAGTGGGCTTTTTAAATGAAAGAATTTTTTTTACAAACAATCAAAATATTTATTATCAATACTTGAAACAATTACACTATTTAAAAATTATATCAGGGTCTTTACTGGGTTTGATAATGGAGAATCATTTGATTTATAATCTTAAAAACTAATTCCAAGTTAACAGAGAAAAGATTTACTCGTCAATTAACTAGGACGAAATTTACTTGTCAACGAAATTAATCTAAAAAGATTGACTCTAACAAATTTTAATCAATAAGAAGAGAACGAAATCTGACGAGTGTCTTTTAATCAGGTTTACATAATTAGTTGTTTTCATATTGTTACTCACGGCTGCCCAGCATTCCAGGATACTTTTAATTTACGAAGCACTATGACGGGTTTTTGCACTTCTAAAAACTCCCAGATTCTAAAATTGATATTTTTATATCAAAATTCAGGAACCAGGATGATCCTCCCTTTCGTCTCTCTCTCGGTTGACTTCTGCTAATTCTGCCCGGCTATGTGCACAAGACTGTTTGTGCTTAGCAGGTTTCGTAGTTATGCTCGAGTGAATATTTCGTCTTGTGCAAAATGTTTAGGGACCAATCAACGCTGTTGATTGGTAATTCTCGATGTTTCTCTGCAAATTTACTTTAAATATTTGAAATTGTCTTGTCTATTTCCAACATGACCAATTTCTGTCGTGTCTGATTGCCAACCGAACTTCTTAATATCGTAATGCGATCCGCATCTGACCAAGTCTTCCTGCTAAACTAATACTGCGAACTGAACTCCACCATATCATAATGTGAACTCCTCTCGTCTTGCAATCTGAGCGCCGCATACGCCATTTTTCAGGGCTTCCGACAGAGAAAACAATGCTTGCCTACATTGTTGTTCTGTTCTGTACCGCCAGAATAATATGTTTCTCTAATAATTTAGATTTTCAATTTCACAATTAATGTATTAATTAATTGTCATTACAATATATATAAACATTTTACAAATTCAAAAAAAATTTTTTTCGATAAAACGTTTCCATATTCCAAAAAAAATTTTTTGAAAAAACGTTTTCCAAATTCCAAAATAAAAATAATTTCGTAATAACGTTTTCCAAATTCCGGAATTTTTTTTTTCAAAATAACTTTATCCAAATTCAAAAATTTTTTTTCAAAAAAACGTATTCCAAATACCAAATAATTTTTTTTCGATTAACGTTCTCCAAATTCCAAAAAAAAATTTTCGAAATAACGTATTCCAAATTCAAAAAAAACAATTTTTTTGAAATAACGTTTTTCAAATTCACAAAAAAATTTTCGAAATAGCGTTTTCCAAATTCCAAAAAAAAATTCCAAATAAGGTTTTCCAAATTCCAAAAAAAATTCCAAATAACGTTTTTCAAATTCCAAACAAAAAATTTTCAAAAAAAGTTTTATAATAGAAAAATTTCTCGAAAAAACGATATCCAAAATGTCAAAAAAAAACTTTTTTGATCACTTAAATAGATTAAATGTAGTACAGTTATTGTACTAACTGACCCACAATGCCCAGCATTTAGGAAACCTTTAATTGCCAAAACACTAATGCGGGTTTAACACTGCTTCTATTTTTAACACTTTTATTTTTAAAAGATTTAAATTTGAATTTATTTGGAAATACATCATAAATTGTGTACCTTTTATTTTTGTAATTCTCAATATCATCTCATTCCAAATTAAGAATTATATTTATGCAGTATTTTAGAATCTAAATGGAATTGATTTAGCATGTGTTGTTAAACTTTTAATTTATTTTGTTAGTAAAATCTTTTTACTAATACATTGAGTACGAAAACCGATGTAGGATTTTTTGAGTTTTTTAAAGTAAACAATTAAATTTAAAATATAAATTCCGTCTTTTATTGTAGTCCTAATATTTTTACCTATTTTAGTGTTAATTTTACATCTTTCTTGTAAGTCTGTAAATGAAAATAAGGGTTATAAATATATGTTTTGGAGATTTATCTGTAAATGTAGTTTATTTATTTGATGTTTACGGAAAAATTTACAAATTTTGTATTTGGTACTCTGATGCAGGTTTGTCTGTATCAGGATACTCGGTAAATGAAACAAACCCTCCTCACACCGGTAGTATTTATGTATTTCTTAGCTCTGGAGAAATGGTCATGCAACGAACACATAAAAATTAAAGAAAAGTAAAAACTCACTCATTGTTATTAATTAATTAATTATATTGCCAAAATATTTCAAATAATTAGTACGGAAAGGAAATGGAGAAATGTGACATACCTGAAGTTGAAGATCACCATTGCCACTGAGGACATATATATATCGCACACTTAGATAAGAAAGAGAAACGGGGTTCATAGCTGCTGAAGGGGTGCTCAGGTCTTCAATAAGTTGTTTTTTTATTTTTGCACAGACTAACAGGACCAACTACTATCACTCTTTTATTATCTTTACTTAATATATTTTTTGTATTAGCTACAAATAATATTTAGAAATTAGTAAAAGATATAATTAACCCGCAGCACAATATTCCATACTACTTACAGTTAATATTATTAGAAAATACAGACCTTTATTAAACAATTATCTTTCTATTTGGTACTTCAAATAATTACTGATTGTTTAAAATCAAGACTGAATTTCTGTATTACTTTCCCAGATGTAGCACCCGAAAAATTGTAACCACCTGCTGAAACACAAAACTATTTTGTTTCGTAAATATAAACATATTATTGAGCAGAGAACTATTATAATTTCATTTATAAAATGTTTTTAACCTTTGTTAGCAGTATTTTATATATTTTTTGTAGTAGCTACAAATAATATTTAGAATTTTATGACGTAGTTTTTAATAGCTCTGTATACTTGTGTATCAAATTATTTTTATTTTCTAATATTCGATTACTTTACATAAAATTCATCGGTATGTTTTAAATTTTCATATTTGACATTTTAATTTTTTTTATTTTGATTAAAATGAATTTTTATTGTCGAAATATGTTTCAATAACCGAAACAAATTGACTTTGTTAATTGCGCACTAATCAATAACATGCTTCGACGCGTAACGAGACGGATTCTTCCGAGGTTAAAAACATCTTAAAATTGAAATTATATTGGTGTTCTTCTTAATAACTGGTTTAGATTTACGAAAAAACTAATTTGTGTTTCAGATGGTGGTGATAATTTTTTTCGAGTGCTACATCTGGGAAAGTACTGAAGAAAACACAGTGTTGATCTTAAAACAATCAGTAATTATTTGTAGTGCCAAATAGAAAGAGAGTGACTTAAGAAAACGTCTGTATTTACTAATATATTAACTGTAAATAGCGTGAAATAATTAATGTGTAGCCGGTTTAATGCTATATTTTACTAATTTACCATTAATGGTTGACAGTTAGCAATTAACCGTCAAGTCTTATAGATTTTAAATATGAAAAATTTTATGGAATACAAAGTAAATTTATAATGTGGAATTTTTAAAGTATTACGTTGTATATATGTAATTTTTTATATCACCTAAAAGAGTACCATTTTTGTTTTATCATATAAGTATTTGCGGCTAAATAAATCAGAATAAAAAATACGTTGCCTAATTTTTATTAAAATAATTTTATTACTCGTGTATATTGTTCAATAATTAATAACATGTTTTTGAACCCATTACTTCATTAATGGTATTTTCGAGTCAAAAGTTGTTACAAAATGTTACGCCGCAACTGGAACTTAGGAACCTAAAATAGACAATTTATATTGTAATGCCAATACAATTAAGACCATTAATTGGTTTTAATAAAATTTAATTGTAGCAGCAGGAGCTTCCAAAGCGACAATGAAGCCAGGCTCTGTTACTTTGTCGGAAAGTCAAATATAGCGTATGCGCGATAAAACTGGAGAGCACTAAGAGTTACTTGGTGACGGGACATTTCGGAGGACGGAACAAATGATTCTAGAGCAGAGACTAGCCGTCGTTTAATGTATTATTAAACAAAGTTGTGAATTGAAGACAAAGTAAAAACATTCACGGGAGCATTACGTCGTAAAGACAGTGAACGTCTGTAGCTAGCCAGGAATAGTAAAGTTGCAGTTTAAGTCCCAAGCGGTAAAAAGACTAGCAAATCTATGAATCACAGAATTCATATAAGGCAAGCAGTTATCAGATAGCTGACATAAGGAGGATCATCCGAGTTCCTGGGAGCCTAACAAGGTTGACTTCAAGAGTGTAAAATCTGTGAGCCGATATTAGAATCAGTGTAGAAATTTAGCAATAGTGTACTCCCGAAAACAAAAAGGAATGCTGGAACCAGCTGGACAGATGCAAGTAACAAAACACAAAATTAATGATTTATGTAAACGTAAATAAAGGATAGAAGTCAGATTTCGTTCTATTTTAATTGTTAATCAGAGTTAATCCCTTTTCTTTTTATTTTCGTTCTATTTTAATTGCCAAGTTAATTTCTTTTCTTTAAATTTCTTCCTATCGCCATATTGTCTAGGTGAATCATAAACTGTGTGTTAATTAGTTTTTATAAAACAACTTGTGTCCATTATCAAATTCGGTAGAATTTGGAAAAAATTTTTTTTTTCGAATATAGAATTTGGAAATTTTTTTTATAATATGAAATTTGGAAAAAAAATATTTTTTTGTATATGGAATTTCGAAAAATAATTTTTTTTAATATTGAATTTCGAATTTTTTTTGAATATGGAATATCAAAAAAATTTATTTTAATATGGAATTTCGAAAAAGTTTATTTTTTTGAATATTGAATTTCGAAAAAAAAATTTTTTTATGGAATTTCGAAAAAAAAATTTCATAATATAAAGTTTCAAAAAAAAAATTTTATATATAAAGAATTACGATAAGTTTTTTTTTGAATATGGAATTTTGAAATAAAATTTTTTTGAATATGTAATTTCTATTTTTTTAATATGGAAATTCGAAAAAAAAAATTTTTAATATGGAATTTCGAAATAATTTTTTTAATATGTAATTTCGAGGTACTCGGTGAGATTTCCATCGAAATTTTGTGGCTCACTCTTAATATGACCCAAGTGGAAGACCAACAATTGTTCATTCAACATATTCACCAGGAAAACCTATGATCTTCAAAATACAATAAGATACTATAGTTGATGTTATAGTAATATGAGGTGTGGAAAAATGAAAACTAATACAATTACTATTTCCTTAGCTACAAGGAAAATAAGTATAGTTTCAGTAAGACTAAGGTTTTGTAAAGCCACATTATGGATAACGTACAATTATCTAATTTTGTTAATGTGTGCTATTTGGAAACATAATGGAACATGGAATACAAATATAACAACATTTATTGTCAGTCTAAGAAACATCTTTGGAAGACAATGAAATTACATAAATATACTGGCTAGAATGAAGATGAAGAAAATATCTTCATTATGACCAAAATCTTTACAAATCACCAGGGTAATATTAAAACTTTTTATACAGTTATTCTTAAAAATATGCATATAAAATATAGCAGCATTGTCCATTTGACATTAAAAAAGTTTTAATGTGTATTTAAGATACAGTCTTCCCACATTATTTTGTTTAAAATATAAATCAATAGAACAGAAGATTTCCAAAGGATAATTTCCAAGCTCAATATATTAAATTTTATCCTTCACACCGATTAAATTTAATTTCAATCTTTTTAATCATTACAATATATATTGTAATACCCAGTTAAGACGGACATGAATTTTGTTCTGATTTATCTGATTTGTTTACCAACAAAAGGAAATATTTATTTTAATTGTATTGAGTGGCTCTCGGAGCGTGAGAAAGGCAACAGCTGGTGTTGTTTGGCGAACGTGGAAACTCAAAAACTGTGAAAACAAGGGAATATTCTTGGGAGGGGAAAAGCAGATAAAAGGCTGGAGACCTAAGGTCAGATTAGTTGGACAGGAGCAGTCAGACAGTTGGGAGAGAGCGTTGGTGGAGGTCCGCAGGACCAAGTTAAGGGGGCCGAAACAATTATATATAGTCAGTCAGTCAGTCAGAGGGGTCAGGAGAGAGCGTTGATGGTGGGCCAAGTTAAAGTGGCCGAAACAATTTTATAAGTCGGTGAGTTTGCATTCAGGAGAGAGCATTGGTGGAGGCCAATTTAGGTGGCCGAGAGTAATCATCAGTCAGCAGTCGGTAGGAGATTCGTCGTGGAAATCTGTCTGTTAGCAGGGTTGGTTGTTTGGAGGAAGTTGCTGTGAGAGTAATATCATCGAGAAGAGGTGGTTGTGAAAGCAGAGTGTGAGCGCAACCTGGTGCTCTTTAAGCCTGTATGAAGTGAGTGTGTGCTGGTATGCGAGAGATCCAAATTGCATGGACCAGAGAGATTGTAAGTTCATTTTTTCTGTATTCATAGTTGTAAATTGTTAAATAAGGGCAAAGAGTCAGATTTCGTTTCATTTCGTTTTTTAATTATTTTAACTGCATTGTTTAATTGTAAATTTTGTGTTCCGTTTCCTTATCAACCCAGTAAAGACCCTGGGGTACCGAGTCTGATTTATTAAAATGTATTCTAGATTAATAAAATTGTTTTGTTGATAAAATTTAATAACGTGTTTAATATAATTTCCTATAATTATAATTATCCAGAGAGGGGTATTACAATATATATTTACATCATGTAGGTAACAAGCCGTTGACAATGACGTAGGTTAAAAAAATCGTTAAATAATTAATTATTGACGGACATGATGATGTCCCGTGTTTAAACGTATAAGCATTGTACGTGAGCTTTGACTCTGGGCGGTGAGAGAAAATTTAATGTCCGGGGTCAGCGATGAGCGTCTAGCACTGAGTGGCAGGCGGTGCCGCCATACAGAAGCTGCTTGTTGTAGCCCAAACACAGTACATTTTTATTGGGTCATAATCCTGAGCGGAGTCGCTCAGTTTACTTGTTAACAGTCGCTCACCGCTTGTATCCTGCCCGGGGCCTTCGAAGATTCGAGTATGTAGAGAGTTCCGAGATCGGTTACATGACCAATAATCAACGTTAATATTTATTTATTTATTATTTTTGGAAGTGCTAAACAGGCAAAGTGACATAAAATTTGTAGTAATTGGAGCACGAATTTATTGTATTTCCTAATTTTAATTCTTCTAACACCACCAATTTCATTCACAGTGTACCTGTTATTTATATTACATTTAAAAATATGTAACAACGATGAGAAAAACAACAAAAAAGAAAATAAAACGTACTCTTTGGTACGTTGGCTTCTTTACTTGTGGATGTGTTAAATTGACAGTAGATAAATCGTTGCTTTTCTTAAGAGTCAACAAGAAGCTTGGCGTGTTGGAATCCGGGTAAAATAGTAGACAAAGGTAAATTGAAACTCAGGTCGCATGATCTTTCCGATGCGCATTTACTTTATTTAAAATTAATATATGTATGTATTTTACTTATATTTGGAATTTTATTAAAGTACTTTGTCTAGGGGTGAATTTTGCAGAGGCCGACGAAGGGGAACAATTTGATCAAAGCGGATGCCACCAAAAACAGGAGGAACCTATAATTCCAAGGGACAGTTTGGGAATATCCCAGAAGTGGCGTCCTTTCTGGCTCCTACCATGCAATAGAGAAACGCGGGAAACAAAAGTGATAGCTACTGGAAAATTTGATCAGGTGATCAATTTCACCTGACCAATAAAAAGAAAGCAAGGGAGACGGCACAGCGTTGAAAATTTAGTTGTTTTGTTTGAGTAACCAGAGTCGGAGAGAAGTTTTTTTTTTATGATTAACGAACAGTCTGAGATGAGACAATAGTTTTTGTAGTCAGCATCCGAAGAAGATACCAGGAATCAGCGTCGAGGAAGTGTACCAAGAACAACAGCCGTAGCAGGGAGGAATCAGAAGCAATTCCTTATAATTACAACATTAAAGTATGTAGACTCAGTTGCTGCACGAACAACAGAAGAGTACCCAAGTGAGGGGATTATATTCGCTCAATCTCATGATCGTTTATAAATAAATTGTATCGAATTTGTTTTATAACTTGTTTTTTTAAAATATTTTTGTGAATAAATATATATTTCACTGGCGTCCAACTAATTAAAATAAATTTAAAATGAAAAAATTTACGTCTGATTGAAAACAATGAATTACTTGATAAAAACCATAAGGACCCACTTGACACCTACAGCAAACATTGTGTTGTTTACAAAATCTCCTGCTCTGATTTTAATTCATGCTACATAGGGCAAACAAAACGTTCGCTTAATACACGTAAAAATATCTAATATCAAACTTCCCATTGATAAACAATCTGTAGTATCCAAACATATCATCAATTCGAAACATACATTTGATTGGCAAAATGCTAAGATCTTAGACATTGACACCAGGTACAATTCCAGGCTCATTTCAGAGATGCTTCACATTAAATCAAACATCACAGACATGTACAGACACTATAAAAATCAATAATTGCTATTATCCCTTATTATTACGCTAAACCTTCTGTTTTCCCATTGTCGTTGCTCCCTTATTGTTACGCCAACCCTTCGGCTCCCCTATTGTCGTTGCGTTTTCGTCGCTTTAGAGTGTTGTCAACTGACCTGTGCAGTTGTGTATCTCTAGGCTCTTCTTAGCCCCTGACGAAAGGGACAAGGATAATAGAAACTTTGTGTGGTATTTATATTACCCTTTTTTTTGTTTGTATTGGCTATCTTTCTTATTCATAAAATAAATTTAGTTTACATCAATTAAATTAAATTCCCCGGAACTAAAGCGTTACAATGATCTACACTGCGCTGAAGTTTTCATGACCCCGGAGTTCATTCTCCTACAGACGTCACATCTACGTTGGAATCATTTCATAATCCGGTCTCCGACACATAAATAAAAGACTTAAATGGTGGTGATATGGACGGTAATAGTTTGCTCTGTTTGCAGACGTAACTGTTATCGCGAGGGATGAGATAATCTGGACAGCACAATGGAGTTGGTCAGGATGTCGTGACGAAAAATGCAATTTGCTTCCGGTATCCTGTTGCGAAAGGAAAGTTATCACACGATATGACAGGACAGGAATGTATAAAAACGGAAATAATTGTTCCATAATTCCGAGGCGATTCAGAGTAGAGGGATACACATCATGAAGGGGATGCCAGTGTCGCTGATCCTCTTAGGGGTGAGTGACAGAGAGTAACAGGAAAGGTAAGAGGAATTGGATTTAATGAGGACCGGGAATCCAGTTGAAACTCAAAACGGAAAAGTCATCACAAATCAACGTAACTATCCTAGTGTGCCAGAATTTATAGTTTCATAAAAATTTTGGTTTAGTTTCTCATTCCTTATCCCTTAAAAGTGTTACTAATTTAGTTATTTTCTTCTAATATACGCATCTAAGGATTTTTTCAGTACACCTTAAGGGTGTAAAACTTCTCTAGGTACTTCCAATGAGTGAAAAATAGTTCCGGTAACATAAGTGATCCGAGGAGATTCCCTAACAAGAATAGGAACAGTATTTTAATTCTACGTAACTCAAGAGACGCTGAATGTCAATTAAACTCAGTTATCGTAACCCCAGGACACCAATCCTTTTTCTTACTCATGTCACCTATTTCCACCCCCTTTCCTAGGATTTCTCCCCTCCCATGCTGTTCAGGGCCTTAAATTTGGCATCAAAACGTCAATAGTGACACTATCATTCACAGCTCAGAAAACTATTTATTCCATTTTAATAACGATTATCATATATTTTTAAAAACATATACGCAGATGTGACGATGTTTGTTTACGGATCCTAAGAAACACGCGCTGAAAATCGTTTAACTAATGATTTATTTTACGTAATAAAAATAAATAATTTGCGATCAATGATAGAAACCGAATGTGTGCATATTTCATGCGATATGAACGTAATGAGGAATGTACGTTAATGAAGAAATGCAAAAAATGAATTAATTAATCCCCATGTTTCGACCAGTTTAGGAGGCAGCTGGCCGACTGTTCCAATGCGAACAGGGAACAACTTTTAATTTATCTTGTTTATCAGATATTTACACGTCGAATAAGCGTGAGGCGTTGCCACGTTCCTCCCTAGCGGCGCTGTCGAATGCTATATAGTCCTGAATTGTGATTGGGTGGAGCTATTACATTTCCAGTACAAGAGGCAATATTGATGTTTACACCATAACAAGGAAGGAATGGGAACTGTCTCGCAGCTCTAGCAGGTGAAATATTCCTGGAGTGAAAGAGGGGACGCCTTCTTCTTTCTCTGGTTTTTGAACTAAGGTTTTCCAAACTGGCCGACGCACCTCGATGAGTTTTGAAAGGTGTATGTTCCGGGGTCGCAGACCTTGTCGAGAAAAGTTTTCCGCTTATTCGTATTGGAATGTCATCCAGCAGACTCCCAAACTAGTCGCAACATGGAGAAGGGAATGCTGCGTACCTACAGAAAATACCCTCTCCCGTCATCGAAAGGGCTTGGAACATGTACCGAGTGCAGGGTTTTCTATGGTTTTCCCTGCATCACTTTTAAGCGAATTTCCGGGTAGGATCCTTAAAAGTACAGTCCGGCTACCTTTTTCTTCCTTTTCGCATCCTCACTTTCAGTCCCTTTCCTATGCTATAAGAGGGGAATGGCGACTACATGGATTGCCCAATATCTAGTTTGTCTGCACAAACATAGAGTGGTGTGCCTGATTCGGACTTCAAGAGTTTATATTATTAGTCAGTTCTTTCAGTATTATTGTGTTATTATCACTGTTGGATAACAAACATACGTCATAAAAACCTTTCCAATTAAATTTTATTATCATTCGACGTCTAAGTGGGTGCGAACTGCAGGATATTATTGCACTTTAAATTCCATATAAACGTTTCTGGATGCGTAAAAATTTTTTTTTTTAGACCAATAGACTACATGAGGGTAATCTACGTGGTGGTAACTTCATTTTAATAACATAGGTAGGAATTTGAAAAGCGTGGATGCCGAAGGATGTGGCAAGGCAGCCACTGGGTTATGGTTTAAGGATCCTACCCGGCATTCGCTTAAAACTAATGCAGGACAAACCATAGAAAATCTGCATCTGGTAGGTCGGGCGCTTGGTACTTGTCCCACGCCCTTCCGAAGGTGGGAAGTGTGTTTCCTGTGGGTATACAGCATTCCATTCTCCGTGCGTCGACCAGTTTAGGAGGCAGCTGGCCGACTGTTCAAATGCGAACAGCAAAAAACTCTTTCCGCATACCCAATGTCTGCGACCCCGGAACATACACCTCTCGAAACTGACGAAGGTGCCTCGGCCCCGTGGGAACCTTAGTTCAAAAGCAGATAGAGATGAAGGCATCCCCAAAGGTAGCCTCACCGTCTCTCCTGAAAGGTTCTGCCTGCGAAAGAACCAATCGTCGGTCGGTTTTTTGTTTTTATTATTTTTATAATTTTAGAGTAATCCACGTGGTGAAAACTCCCCTTTTATAGCATAGGAAGGGATTTTAAAATGGTGGATACGGAAAGGAACGGAAAGGCAACCAATATCTGTTTGTGACGCCAAAGACTTATTTTCGCTTAAATTTTCAATTTTTAACGAAAATTCATCTCGTCCTCCACAATGTTTTTTTTTGCTTTGTCTTGAATAATTTGCTTACGCAGTATTGTTTAAATGTCCACTCGGAACAGACGCTTTGTTTTTTATTATATAGATAAATATTACGTGCGTAATTATCTTTACCAGACATTTATATGGCCATTTTCCCGCATAACTTACAATTTTTTAATTAAATAAAACATGAGGGTTTTTTAAAATTAATTTAGTTGTTCATCTGTTCTATAACACTACGGCAGAAAGTTCTCCCAAGAGTAACATATTCCATTTAACTATAACGTAACGATTGACGTTTAAAGTCGGTTGCATATAATTGTCTAGTACGAATGAGTTTTCTATGTTTTGCGTTACATTTGACGTGTGTAGGAAGACGTGCAGCGAGACTTAAGTATTCATGGATTAAACAAAATTATTTTCACGTGTAGCTCCTTCCTAAAGGTACATTGTCATCTTTTACTCCGTCTTGTATCAGAGATGGAATCTCGTCATATTTTGTAACTGTAATTGATGTTTTGAGTTTTTGTTTCAATCTTTGTCATATTTTGTTGCAGATCATGATATTTGTTGCTGTTCTACACTACAGTGAAGCGGGTAAGATTAATTTATTTATTTAAGTCACATACAGGAGATTTGAGGCTTTATGCTAGACAATAAAGAATAGAATAGAATAAATTCATTTTCCTCATAAGAAGCAAAGCTTCAAGGATGTGAAAAGAGTAATACATTTTATATTGTTTTTACCTATATCGAACTAATTAATTTACATAAGAATATTGTAAAGAATTATTTTTGTGGGCTGGGTTTTTACGTTAAATCAAAAATTATTGACCATTAAATAAATTTTATATAAGTTTATTACAGTTAAACATGAAAAACTCTTATATCAGGCACCTGTGGTTTTTACATAGAAGAGATCTGCTGCCCGTACCAAATACGTACTGCTATTCTGTGTTGTGTTGCTTGCTGTAGCTCTCGTACCGACGTCTCCATATCTCACAGCCGGCAGAACGGGTTAAGTGCAGTGATGACTTTAGTCAGGACCACTGCAAGGCGTCGACTCAGGGGTTGACCACTGGCTAAGGCGTCGGCCTCCGGGATTAATTGCTGGCAAGCCGTCGTACTAAATTGTGTGGCTTCGATGAACTCTTCACTAACAAATTGTGGCCCCTTTCTTACGACGATTCTGCCTCGGACTATATCAGAGATAACAACTTGGAAAAGTTTATAGCAGAACTCAGGAGATTTATAGATCGGTGACACTTAAAACGTATACACGTAACGCAATACGGAGCCTCTCATAATCACATCCACCAGCTGCGGTGAGCGCAGAACAACTGCTCCAGTTTCAAAAGCTTATCTCCGTTCCCTCCATTATAGCCTCCCATTCTTTTACTTTTTTCATTATTAAAAAACTTCGTCGAAATGTCAGTTTCACTGATTCTTCCCTTGTTACAAGAGTTATAGCACGCAGCTGCAGTTCCGTAGTCAACAATGGCCAACTATTCTGTCATGTTAAGGCCAACAATCGAGACAGGACACGAAAATTACTTGGAAGGAAATATTTATCTCCTCCGCCCCCCCGCACGTGCACGATTTCGAATTATCCAAACCACAGCAAACACACTTCCGAGACAAAGCAAATATAAACCAAAATACACGCGTTACAATAAAATAAGATATAACAATATAATAAGATAACTTATCATCCTAATTTTTTATATATCAAGTGATTAAATCAAAATTTAATTAGATTTACATTATAATGTTAATTAATATAATTAATAGTTTCACTCTAACATATTTCAATAAGATTCCAAGTAACTGTTAAGAAATTTTTTAACCAGACTTTTGATTGAAACTGGACTGTTTCTTAATTTTTTGATATGTTGTTTAATTAAAAATTTATATTCATGTGTACTCATCCCCTTTTTGTGTAACCGACAGAGACCTAACTTTTATGTAAATTATTTTTATTTTTTTGTATTAAAAGAATGCACATCTTTCCCATAAAAGTCCTTCAGGTTTATTCTTTGCTTCCTGAAGGAATGAGACATTTACTTAATTGCATAGTATTTCATTTTTCTAGAAGATTGTGATCTCCACAGATAAATACCTTAGAGAGAACACAACAAAATCATTATAGGAATCTTTTATTATTTTGTTCTTGCAGGAAGTAGGCCTATATGGTTTTTTTCCTGAAAGTAAATAATATTTTAATTGAATGTTTGGATTGTAATGTCTCTTATTTGAATCAGACGAAACATAAGCTTCAAACTAGAATTAAATATATTATGATAATCTAAAACAATAATTAGAAAAACAATCTGTTCAGACTAAGCGTGTGTGCTTAAATAACCATAAAATTAATTAGGTTAAAGTATAATTCTTACATGAAGAAAATTATCCACGTTTGATGAGTGAAATGTTACGTATTAGGTCTAATGTAATCAATTATACACAAAATTTAAATTCCATTTATGAATGTGTTATTATGATTTAAATGAGACAATAAAATGTCTGTATAAAATATAATAATTAGACGAAATAGCCAAGTACAGATAAAATTAAGTGAAATATAAACTATCTTATGTGAATTATTGACATAGTTTATTCTAATTTAGGCCAAGGAAGTTGATGGAGGAGATCTAATTTTTTTAACTTAAATTCTTTATTCAAATTTAAACATTTATAACATAACATAAGGGTAGTAACCATATTAATCTTAATTTAATTATTTGTTTGCGATTCAATATTTCTATTATTTTTTCATTAAATTTCTTTTTATATATTATATATTGATTTTTACTTTAAATTGATCAGTGAACCGGTTGTATAATTTTTGATCAAGTAATTGCCAATAATTAATTATTTGCTTAAATTGTTAAGTGTTTCTCGTTTATTTAAATAAGGTCGAATCCAGGTTCGTTTCTTCTTTAATTTATTGTAATTTTTTATCACAGCTTCTTCATTTTCGGCCATTTTTATTGTTTTCTTATTCTTAAAAACTTTAATCTTTCGATTATACAGTTTGGTTCATAAATTTACAAGCATTTACAATGAATATGGTAAATATTTCACATGTTCGCTTGTGTAGGTGGAGATTCCAGTGACTCTTCAGCTCTTGAGTTCTTGATTTGTAGTTCTGAGAGATTTGAGGTGGAAGATGACATGGGTGTTTTGTTATTACTGTAAAGCTTTTCAGTGTTGGATAGAGTGTGGCATAGATGGGTTATCGGGGAGGGAGGTTATATTGTGGTTGATGGGATGAGGATTTGTCAGGATGTGCCCGAGTGTTGGCGGGGAAGTATGAAATCTATTGGGAACGTTTCAGATTTTAAGGGCGGCGGGGAGCGATGGCTTTGTATGTATTCTATCGTCTGATTTAGGGGACTTTTGTTTAGGGAGGATATGGATTTGTTCATTATTGTGTTGATGGTAGGGATTTGGATGTCTTTGTGGATTGTAAAGTTTCTTATGAACCACTGAGCATTGGTAATGGAGCGAAGGATTTTGTTTGAGTAATTTGGAGCTTTTGTGAGTGGGTTTTGGCGGTGGAGCCACAAAAAGGACAGACGTAGGACCAGATGGTTTGGATGACGGAGAGATAGATTAGTCGTTTAGTATTGTTTGAGAGTGGGGAATTTTTGTTTAATAGTGGGTATAGGGTATAGACTTTATTGTTAATTTTGGGTTAAGTGTGAGGCCTAGGTAAGTTACTTTTCTTTTCGTGGGAGTATGGGTTCCATTGAGGGTGAGTGGGTTTCTTTTTAGGGTGAAGAGTAGGATAGAGGATTTGGAGGGGTTGATGTTGACGCTTCATTGTTTGGACCATGAGTAGGGAATTGAGAGCACTTTGGAGAGGTTGGAGTCTGGTGGTGAGGGAAGAAGTTTGGTATTGGATGGTGATGTCGTCCGCAAATAATACAGTATTATTGTTATTCTACAACGTGGATATATACGCGGGAAATGCTCGGACTGCACTGTGGTCGAAATATTGCCGGGATATAGAAATGTGTGTTTGGCTATAGTTTGCCCGGCCAAACTTGCCGGCAACACATTTCCGAAAGTATTATTGGTAACGCTATGTTGTAGAGGACGACGGATAAAATGTGCATCTAATTTGTTTTTATATTTCTGTTTTTTGTTTTTACATTTGTTAGATGAAGAAGAGTTTGCAGAAGAAGTGAGGGAGGCAGAGAACGCCGACGTGGTAGACTCCAGGATGAAGCGCCAGACACAGCCTGAGGAAGGAGGTGGTCCTGGTAGAGGTCAAGGAAGGAGAAATGGGAAAAGCTGTGGCGGAAGAAGGGGCGGACGTAGAAACCTAACTTCTACAACGTCCACCACAGAAACAACTATCCGCTAAAAAAAACATTAAGATATTTAAATAAATTGAATCTTCCTTTGAGGATCTGAAAAAATAATTTGTTCTGCTTCATGTGTTTCATTTACATCTATCAAACCATCCCTAACTTAAATTTGCGACGATTGTGGGTTTAATCCAGATATACCGTTCATGACATTATTTCCTTTCTCTGCCTTACATACTTTTGTCTAAAGGACCCTTCTCTTATTTCAGCTTTACTTTCTTCGGTATACAGACAAACAGAAAGTAAAATACAGTGTTACAATAAATTTTTATTGAAACATCTCCGAAAATCGGCGAAGAGCAATATTTTATCTACCCCGACAATAAGTTTACTGAAAGGACAGCAGCAGACACTTCCAGCCGAGATCCTGACTTAAATTGTCGCCATACTTGGACGGAGTTTGAAAATCACGAGGTTTTCCCGAACTTAATTGTCAAGCGCGGAAAAGCGTCTTGTCTTGATATAAGCCTTCCATTCTTTCGTATCGCCGCCTTTCAATTCTTGCTTGTCTCCCCTATTTAGATTAAAGCAAGCGGTCCAGCTTTCTGCCTGGCTATTATAAGCAGATTAACAAACTTATTTTCTTCCGAAATCCTGCATGCTATTTTGATTTTCTATATTATATATTCTTTAAGAATCGGCCGCAATTATTCATTTTATTTTCTCACAACACTAGGCTACAGCTTCTTCTTTGGTATGTCGTTTAGTAACGTCCGTATGAACAGATTTTCGTTAGTCCCCCCCCCTCCCCCCCCCCGAAAGTAACGTTATTAGTCGAGCTAGTTAACATAAGTTAACTGTTGCTGATTACTTTTCTGAATGAATTATTTTGAATTTTTTTCAGACGCAGTTTAAGTTTCAAATAATGTGTGCACATGAAAGCTTTTTTGAAATCTGTCATTAAAGCAGTCAAAAACTATTCGGTTTTATAATTTTTTAAATGTTATATTAATAAGTTAATTATTAGCATGATTTAAAAATAAAATCTCAGATATCAAGTTTTGTGAAGCAGCAAAAGGATCAATAAAGATGTGAAATTAAGGGTGTCATGCTTAGTTTTTCTGTTCATCAGAAGTAACTGGTCATGAAAACTTGGTTAAGACTGAGGGAAATTCAACACACTGACCACATGTCGCTCCTAATTCCAGTCATGTGAGATGACAGTCTCACAGTCGCCACCGATAGGCCAAGACTCTCAATTAGTTGTCGAGCAATTAAATAATAACTCAAAAATCTTTTAGTAAACTAAAAACTTATTATTAAAGGAACGGGATGGAAAAATCTCCACTTAACTGGAAATTGAACACAGGATCCCCACTTAGTACACAGATGCTCTCCCATCTGAGTCGACTCCCCGCCAGGTACAAGACTTCTCCATCCATTGGCTAACCTTCAATTTAATAGATCACATTATTCATGGCATATATGGCTGGGCTTCATTTGAAAACTTTTTTTTGTTCCTAAATTAATTCATTGCACTTTTGCTAAATTTACATGTAATATCCATTCTTCATTGAAATCTTAAAATTAGCCATTTTATGGCCTATATAGCTGAGGCATTTATTAAGTTTTTATTTATTATTGATGAAACAACAATCAAATCAAAAATATACACTAAGTCAAATTAATTGAGAAAAGGTTGCATTATGATAAGTGACACACATTCACCTTAGAATACAGTTATATCTTAGGGTTAATGTTATTCTGTCACACTTTTCTTCACATATCTATTTCAATTACAGTACAACCCCGGTTAATGAAATTTCGGTCAACCAAAACCAGTTTAACTGAAAATCGTAATCCAAAAAAATAATACAGTTCTACTTCAACAATTATCGAGGTTTATGAATGAGTAATTCAAATACAAATATAATCCTAAAAACATAGTTTTAACTGTAATAAAGAACATAAGTGTAACCTAAAAAGATATTTTTTGAATTTATTTGACCTCCAAAACCTTTCAAAAATACATACTGTAATTACAATACAAACTACTGTAGCATTAAATGTTCTTGGCTTAACCGAAAAAAATTGTTATCTGAAATGACTTCACCCCCTCGGGTTGTACTGTACTTCAGTTTTAAGCTTTTGTTATGTCCGTGGAATGGCCAAAGGAATATGAAACACAAAACTAAGAGACTTATCACACATTTATTCTCTGTAAGTTGAAAACAGACAATTTTAATAATATTGATGATAATCAAGATAGTAAAAAGGATTTTCATGAAGTGTATGTAATACACATACACTGATGTGTACATATTTGCGACTGGACAATGTTCATATGTATATGTTGTCTATATGTATATATATTAATATGTTCTTTTTTTGTTTTATTCACATATTACTGACATGCAAAGGCACCTACAAAAGGCAATATAACCCAATTCTATAACATTTGCCTAGTTATCTATTCATACATGAAAGAGGACAAAATTATTTATCTTCCTGTTATTAAATTTCAATCAACTTATAGCATGTGTCACTGACTTCAATAGCACTCATCACAATAATTCATACACAACATTGACAAAAACGTAAATTCTTTACTTGTCGTAAAGGAATATCAAAATTTAGTTTCATAAATATTTCAGCAATAATTTTCATGGAAATTGTTAAATTTATTCTCTGAATCATTAATATGGCAATATATACATATAAAGTTATGCAAAACTTTTTTAAAAAGACATAATGCTTTACTATTTAGTTTCTATGGTATAAATGTTTTCTACTGAAGTTGTATTATTAAAATAATGATCAACAAATTAATGTACATTTTAATTGTAAAATTAAACTTTTTAAAAATATATTTATAACATTTATGAAAGTAATGGAAAACACCATTCAAAACAAAGAGTTATGGAAGAAATTGTAGGTTATATTGTGTTGAATGTTCAATTTGTTTTAGTAGAGGAAATATATTGTTTCAAAAATATTTTTTAATTTTAAAATATGTCTGTGCCAATTGAAAATAGAATGCACAAAGGAACTTATATTTAGTTACTGCAACACAAATTGCACTAATTGTATGATATATTCAAATCATATACACACTCCAAAAATATAATATAAAAATTATGGTTTTCATACTATTCGATTAGATATCTCAGAATAAACACTGCATGGTAATGAAACTCTCAAGAAGACTAATAGTTTAATATTCACAAAAACTTGAGTTTTTATAATTCTATACATATAATTTAAGCAAGTATATCCCACACTTAATTGTTGATTACTTTTGTAGCAGTAGAGTTTCTTTGAAGAGAAGAATAACATTATGAAATAATTTTTCAAATTAAAAACTAATATAGTTCTTTAGGAATATAAAAATTATTCTCAAAAATTTTTGAAGGCAGTTACCACAGTGAATGAAGAGCTAGAATTATAATTTAAATTATTAGTTTCAAGTTATTTACTTTGTATTATAGGATTACTACAATATAATAATATCTAAAATGATTTTATATCCCTGAGTTATGTAAGACAAGAAGACTCAATTTCATACACACAAACATTTTTGTTTAGGAAAATATACTACAAATGCCAAAAAATTTTTAAAATTCTTTTCACACATCAAACATTGAACAATTAGCAGGAAGAAAGTAACTGCTTCCTATAAAGAAATGTAAAAATTGTTTTAGTATAAATTTATAATTAAGCTATACTATCCTTCTTCAACTTCATTATAAAGTAACTCATTTTATATGCAATGGAACTTACTTCAAGTCTTAAATGAATGAAAAATAATTGTGTGCCAGATAGCTCCTTACAAAGCTATTTCAATTTCTTTGAGATTGTGAGTAATTTCCTCAAATCCATATCAGCATAACTTTTTATCTTAAATGCAAAAGATGTAAAACATTACGTTACTAATTTATAGTAACTTATAGTAAATTTTCTCCTATTATCTGACAATCTCAAGAAATTATATCAATTAACACTCGGTAAACAGTAATACTTGAAATTTATGATATGTGACATTGGCATAGCACTGATAGCTATACACAACATGCATACATACACGCAGGCAAATTATAGGAAGGATAATGGCCCCTATAGAAATCTAAGTTGCTTATTCTGTCCAACACGGTGACAAATATTCCCTCTCTCTTTCGTCTCTAAATAAAAAATAATTTAGTGGAGTGTAAGGATAGGAAAGATGTAGAGATTATGATAATATTAAAACATTAAAGGATGATAAAGTTATGAATTTGGAAAAGTTTTGGGGTGTTGTGTCCTAGTTTAGGTCATCACTATTTTAAAACCTGTCTGCATTAAATTTAAGTGCACCTTTTAAAAAGGGTTGAAACACACAATACTTTTCCATCTTCTTTTTGTGGAATCTACATATAATACTAATGTAAAGTCATTATGTATAATATTACAATTCCTACATGGTCATATTCTATAAATAGGAATGTGGCATATATTAATATTAAAGTTAGTTAGTTTCAATGCTTAAATAAAATTTTCAAATCTTTGGGGTTATTATGTACCACTGACAATAAAGTACAATAGAATGTTAATTATAAACAGATTGTAACAGGATTTTCCCCAAATGGGCCAAACTATAATACAGATTTGCCGTGCACTCTGACAAATTTGGTAGATAAAACTACAGTATGTTGTCTTATTCTGATCTTCCCAAAAATTACATAAAAATATTGGTTCACTAAATTTGCAAGTTTGTATCATCAATTATGAAAATTTCTCTCAAGCACACAAAATACTTTTGAAAAAGATAAAAATAAAATTATTATAAATTACTGAAATTCTTAATGTATTGTATTCATTTATGTTTATTATTATACTTAATATTACTGAAAAGAATGGAATGTTCTTTAAGTAAAGAAGATGTAGAGTGGATAAATTAAATAAGATATTTATAACCGACTATGTATTATTTAAAGAAGTGCATGTATTTAAATTAAATGTTATATACAAATGTGTATATATTGTGGTATATATAATGAATCAGAGTAATTTTACTATACTGTCAAACAAATAAATGTTTTTAAAAAAAGAAGATTCAAACAGTGAAATGTAATTATAAAATATGAAGAAATTAAAAATAGCTATGTATAAATATATTTCTATTTTTATAGAGAATAAAATGGCCCACTAACAAAATGAGGAACTGTTGTGTATTACAATGAATAGAACAGAAATATCATATTTATAATAATATGAATTTTCATAACAGAACTAAATTAATGCTGTCAGCCAGCATTCACATCACTTAAAATTGAAATTAAAATTGTTACCGTAATAATCCTGGTAAATATATACTTTACTGACACACAATAGATATTTTAATAAAGTTTATTTGTAATGCACATACTCCTTTCAACATGAAAAAATATAGCTTATTGAGCTATTTTAATAAAATAGTTACAGTATTGTGTTATCAATGCTAGAAAAGCCAATGACACAGATGTTTGTGCACTAACAGATTTTGTAGGAAGATTTAGGTATCAAAATTTGATTTTAAATCATAAACTACATTATAGCACAAAATATTAATAATATAAAGTGTAGCAATGCTACAGCTATATTTATTGTATGTGTAAATGATATCCAGCTCATTCTTTTACGTATAAAAAACAATAGTTAACAAAATTATACATCATGGAAAGATATCTACTACATGAGCTATACAGTACATCACAAAGTTTTTACCAAATTTATTTTACTATACAAGGGTATTATCAATGTGTTTAAATCAAAGCACAAAAGTACAACCAATGAAGTTAAATTATATGGAATTTTTCTTCTTTTATAGAATATAAAAGTAAGAAACTGAAAACTGTAGACAGATGAATAATGACAGATTCCCTATCTCTTTTACCTCACAAACCATTTTTGTTATTTTTTTTTATAAATATTGTTTTTTTTTAATTCTCAAATTAAATATATTATATATATCTTTATTTGAACACTCTATAATAATAATAATAATATAATTTTACACTACTTTCTTTACATTTTATGATACAAAAATGCTAGGATTGTGAGCATTTTTATTTTTATATAAATGCTCAGATCTTTCTTTTCCATAAATGTTCAAAAGAGAAGTTTTTATTTGCAAAATAATTCCACTCTGTTACTTTTATTAAGTGGCTAACAATTCATTTTATATTCATCTTTAGTTAAGGCTCTGGACAACTGTCTTTAGTCCTTAACAATATTTGGTTCACTCACACATTTTGTCCATTGTGGATAAAATCACCAATGCTCCAGAATAGATATTTTTTGTACAAACAATATTTCACTAGACTGGAATTATAACTTAGTGCCTACTTAGCTAAATACTGAATGTATATAAACCAACATTTTATAATAATGAATAGGTCCTGTTGCTGCTAGACAAAAGTCATGTTTGTAGAACACCCTGAGCACCAATTCTCTTATTTCATTACTTTAAAATCAACAAAATTCCTTCAACAGTTACGAAACATTACTAATAAAAGATACAAGATTGTCTTTGGCTATATTGTTGCAGGTTTACCATATATTATTTTTGACTTAAGTAAACCCAATAAAGGATATTCTACAACAATGACTTTATACATTCCTAATCAACAACAATAAAGAAGACAAAAAATATGGTACACATTCTTCATCACTAATTCCATTTCAATGTGAATCAAGATAAACCAATGAGTTCTGTTTTCTAAAGTCTACCTTTTCCTCACTTATTTTCATGAAGCAATCCCAGTCAGCAATTGAAAATTATCACAATACTATTAACATTATGTCATTCAACTATCTAATTCAAGGTCTCATTCTGGACACACACATTATCTTTTCAGAGGCTACCTTAATTGCATGATGAGCTAGTAATTTATCAATTAAACGTAAATTATATATTCCTTGGGAAGACTTACTTCTACAAAGTAACTTTCTTTATTTTATTTAACAAATTAAATACTCAGATAAAGTTAAGATCTAATTATAATTGTATATTTACTTGATATGAGGGCATGGAAGATTTTATTATGAAATGAGGTAGTAAAATACTCTTAATAATTGCAGTTTCATCAGCATACTTATAAGACATAACAGACATTGCAAGCAGAATTGATCCATTAGTAAGACATTTAATAGGCCAAAAAATTGCCACAGAAATAAATATGAAAGTATGCTATTTTATTAGCCTATGTATTATATAATATACAAATACAAACTCAAATTAAATAATAAAACATAAAGAGTACTTATTGAATAATTCTGTTTATATTTTGAGTCAGTTTTATTAAATATCCATACTAGCTCATCTTATAATTTTCTAAATATGCAATGAATCATGCAGTTACATGATTTATTCAGGCAAAAAATTCAACTCAAAAACTAATCTTCCAGGCTTATAAATAAATAATTAAACAATTATTATAAAATGTGTCATAAATTACATAATGAACATTAATGAATAAAATTGTATATATGTAAATAATTTGCATTTATCATTTGCTGACTGGGTAATATAAAGTATTTTAACAATTAAATGTACATTCTGAAAGACAAAAAAATTTGCAAGCAAGTTATATAAGATTATATGCATATAAATAGCATATAAACATAATCAATAAAAAAACAACTGTAATTGTCTTTCTTAAATAACTTATATCTGAACAAGTCAAATAACTATAAACCAAAGGAAATATTTGGTGTTAAAATCAACAACTAGCAATGAAAACACTTTGTAAATAGAACACACAATATATCTTCAATTTTGTATCCTACAAATACAAGCACAACACATATTTTTATATGTAGCAAGTCTGCAATCTTCTGAGAGCATGGTACATGAAGAAAGTAGAAAAAAATAGGATATGCAAAAGTCATGTGCAGTTAAGTCTTTTTACTTTCAGCTGTGATATTTATCAATCTGAAAGAACTATAGGAGCCTCCTTGCTCTGTGACGACCAAGGCTTCTCCCATAACGGCACCCTTGAACTCTAGAACTCACAATACGCTTTTGTCTAAAATCATACACTCGACGACAGTAAAAAACTAGATCAGAGGAAACACAACCTGGTGGTTGGAAATGTCGACGAGGATTGTCTTCTGGTAGAGGAATCACACGAGGTGGTTCGGGAACACCTTCATCTTGTCGGCGAGCTGCCTTCCGATATCTGTAGAGACAAATATATAGGTAGTATTTAATGATCCATTATTAATAAAATTTATATTTCATATTTGACCTCTAAAATGTATGGTAAGAAGTTTAAATCACCTGCAATATTCATTAAATGTCAAAACATAGCATTTATCTTCAATACATGCAACACTATTTATATCTTTATGTTTTGATGCAAAAATTTCATCTTCAGCATCTGCTGCAATGCATCCTTGTTCAGTGTGCTCAGGTCGGTAATACCATAATAATGACACCATCATTTCTCCTGTAATAGAAAAAATAGTATAATTACGGTGAATAATTATTTTCTCATTTTTCTATTAGAACTAAGTTGAGCCATTTTTTTAAGTTAGTGACATTTCTGAAAAGTAATTAGATACCTGGTATCATAGCTATTACATCAATAAAATACTGTTCATTAAAGGAATTTAGATTACCCAGTTAATAATTGCATTTGCATTTGTTAAAAGTGTTAACATTTCCTCTAAATGTAAGTAAATTGTCACAACAGAACAATATAGTTAATTTTAAATGGTAAATTAATTTAATTAATAATGTTAAAATGACCTTTATAACAGACAAAATTAAAAAGAAACACTTAAAATAAGTAAAATATAAATTTTTAAAGCTGCCGGATGTTTTAATGCAGATTAGCGTCTTATTCTAACTAAATAATTTCATACTGTAGTTGAACAATTGATATTTTACTATTTTAAATGTTTATTTTTTGTCTGTTATAAAGGTGGTTTTAACATTATTATTTTCAACAGATGTTAATTTTTTGTTTAAATTTAATAATTATTTATATTTTATAAATTTTAGTGCTAAATAATTTACTAAACTATGTCATGGGTTAGTAAACAGATAAATATGCACAATAATAATAATAATAATAACAGAAATCTATAGGTTATTGAACAAACCATCATCAGGATTTTCCCAGAGGGCAGCAACCTTGGCAACAAAGGGAAGATCGAGTTTCCTTGGGCCTGATTTTAGCAAGACAGAGTCATGTGGACAAACCAAGTCACCTTCTATGTGCCTCATTGCAGGATAGCAGGTACGCATAACTGGCACATCATCACTCTAAAATATATCAGTAATATTTTACTTACACTAAATTGTTAGAATAACATTTGTTACATTCAATGTTCTATAACTTTAGTTTACTTTACTGGATACTAATTTGAAACAATATAATATAGTTTTATTTATGAAAAGATCAGAATTAAAAGAGCCTCAACAAGGAACGCAGGTATTGAAAAAAAGAAAAATGACTTCATGCTCTACAGAAAGCAAAATTATTCATATCAATAATTTGAATCAAAACAATTTTGCAGATAATTTTATAATATAAAAGCTTATACTTTGATGTCATACTATGTGAGATGATTTAATTAATTGCGAGAATTTAAAGTAATATAAATTAAACACTTTAAAATCCACAACAATTGTATGTAAAATGATAAGCATGATGAGTAATGAATCATAAATGATATAGAGCTAGTCTCAAAAATGTAAGCTCTCTATTGCAACCTTAAAATTAATAAATATGCACAAATAGGCTTTTCTCAGCATGTTTAGGAAAAATATATGGAAACAAGAAAAAACTTCCTTTCAAATTCATAAAGGGTTACTTCTTGAATATATACTTAAATATTTAGATAATAAAATACACTTAATTTAAAGTATAATATAAAGATAAATTGATTTGTTAATTTACCTCATCACAATTAAAAAATTCATAGTAAAAAAATTATTTTCTATAAAAATTTGTAGTAAAAGATTACTCATATTATTTTAGTATGAATTTCTGCAAAAAGTAAACACCAAATTCATTACAAAGTTCACTTGTAACAACTCCCACAACAACAGTTCACATTAAATCCGCCAACACCCTTCAAAACCTTCACTTCACCAATTGTCATCCTGAATATAATATACACCCATCCAATACAGCTTAGCCTTTAGGGGAGCTCATATCTGCTCCAATTGGAACAGTCTGGCCACCTATACCACTCTATGCTTACACAAATAGATAATACCCTGTTCAACTAGTCAAACCCACCCTTGATCAATATAAAAAAAATAGCCCACCCCTAACCATAACCTACTTTCCTGAACTACATAAAATCAACTTCATTTTCAGTTTGGATTTCACTGGACTGCAATCCAACCCATATATATATATATATATATATATATATATATATATATATATATATATATATATATCATTCCACAATTTTCACCCGCTGTCCAAGGGTTGCCTTCAGGCATCCTCTCACCCCTACAATATCCTTGTCTACCCTTGTAGACTCCACCCTCACACTCTCATACTTCAGCCATGCTGCCTATCTTGCCATACCCTTCAACCTAAGGCAATCCTCCAAAATCCTAAACAAATAGCCACCAAAAAAAATTAAAAAAAGCACTACCAGCCTTTCCTTTCTCTGCTTTCTATATTGGCCAAACAAAATTACCTCTTCCAGAACTCATTGATAACTACTGCAGCACTGTTCAAAACCCAATTCCCATTAGCTGCTCATTCCCAAAGCCAAAAATTCAACAATTTCTACCAACGCTTCACACTGATTCTCCTTAATGCCTGACTCATTCATCAGATGCTGAACTCCATCTTTGGGAACAATTTCCAAAACATCCTACAGTCTGGGAAAAGTCTGGACTTCAACATCATTTAGCTATTACCTCTCCCCAGCCCTACTCACTTACTTTACTTTTTGCCTTCCACTTTTAGTTTGTGTGTGTAACAGACGTTTGTTGTGCTTCAAACTATTCACTACTTCAACTCTATCCTGTCCACCCTACACACCTGTAGTAAGACTGACTATTTGCCAGGGTTGGAACTTGGCAAGGTAGCTCAGTTGGTAGAGCAGTTTGCATACAGTACAAATGTGCCCAAGATTGGTTCCCAGCCTTGTTGAATATTTTCAGTCTTTCTTCCTTCTTCCTTTAATCTCCATGCTGTGAATATATCTTTACCTTGGAGCATATTTCTATGCCCGAGTATAGGTCTAACCTTTCTACCTTTCCTCACTATCCAATTATTGAATGTGACTTCTTCACCAACATATATACATGTGTGTGTGTGTGTGTGTGTGTGTATATATATATATATATATATTCACACACACACACACTTGCGATATTGGTATGGAACGGTAAGCTTGTGGCTTACCTGAAAAATTAATTACAGTGTAGTCATAGGGAACCGATGGTAGTTCTTCAAATTTTCGGAGGCTCTCAGCCTTCTTCATCGGGCTACACCGTACTTCATTTTCAGGTAAGCCATAAGCTTTTTCCATACCAATATTGTAATTATTTTTGACAATGTCATATTCTTATAATACATACATACATATACATATACATATATATATATATATATATATATATATATATATATATACAAAGTCACATGGGACCATGGATAGTGAGGAAATATAGAAATAAATAGGAGAAAGGTTGGAATATGCTTTATGTGAAAGAATATGCTTGGGCATAGAATTTGAAAATTAAGAAAACATGTTCACAGCATAGAGAAGAAAGGAAGAAGGTTGAAGAAGGATAGACCAAAAATATTTGGCAAGTCTCAACTGCTCAATCAACTCAGTTACTGTGCTATGTATATAAAACAATACTGGTTAAAAGTGCTCCTGCTCTGTCCTCAGCTGAAGCAATTTTAACCAGAATTGTGTTATACTAGAGATGAAATACTGATTCTGAGGCTGTTAATGGCCAGAATTATCTACAGTCTACATGTAGAAAGACAGTCATTGGAAGTCGCAGCTGGGAGGAATACACCAAATCAAATTGGTGGTGAGCTATTTCAAGATAGAAAATAAAAAATTAACAAAGTGAAAGAATTTGTTTATTTATGAAGTAAAATCAACAGAGATCAAGAGAGAGATACAGAGCAGGGTACAGCAAGCTATGAATGCTTCTACCCTAAATAAGACATTCCTTAACAATAACAGCAACAGTATTCTTTGGAGGCAAATACAAATCAAGAGCTACAAAATACTGCCACAATTTATGCTGAAAATACATTAATAGGACAATGGACAACGAATTCCTACATTCAGCAAATAAAGTGCTGTGCTTCATAACAAGAAATAAAGATGAAGGCATACAACAGTATCAATGTAGAATTTCTGAAAACAAACCTCAGAATTGATGACTGATGAAGATGACACTTCAATATAATATAATTTTGCAAATGGTAAACAAATTGATTAAATATGATTATTTTGGACACTGTTTAGTTCTTCAATTTGTACTTACTGTGAGGAAGACTTTAGCTTCAAATGGAGTGCCTTCCCATGACCAACCATTGGACCACTTTGGAGTATTTGTCAGTCTCTTGGGTATAGTCATTTTTCTATGCAGAACAAGAGCTGAATTTGAGTTAGAAACTTTCTTTCCAACAGATTCCATTGCATGCTGCTTAGTTGTTGAAAGTCGTCTGTTGACAATTTTCTTCTTTGCTGGTTCAGTTTTAACTTGCTGCTTATTTTTTGGTCTGCCCACTGATCTTGATGGTGCAATCTTATGAAGTTTTTCTTTTATCAGCTGTTTGTGACAAGCTCTGTTTTCAAGAAGAATATTATCTATGGTCTGTGGACCTGTCATTTTATTGTTGTTAATGCACAATAATTTTGTTCGAGATGGATATATCTTTGGCTGTACCTGGCGCTTTTTTACTACTGTCTGTTTTATCCGTTCTGTTTTACATTTCTTCTTCTTTAAATTCTGTTTGACACCATGCTGTACACCGTTGATTTTTGAGAGATGTTCCTCTTTGACAGTCAATTCTGTTGATGTTTCTTGTTCAGGGAATGTTTTTTCTTGTTGCACAGCTTCTAACACCTGATACGAAATTTAATAGTTTAAAATATAATAAAATCCTTTACTTTCACTATATTCTAAAAAGGAAAGAAAGTTAACCATGTATCATAAATTAGACTGTAACATTATTGAGAAATATTAATGGGATTTTTTTTTTACTTTTTACCATTATTTTCAAATAAACATACAATCTTCATCAAACAATTATATAGAACTTATTTGGAAAATAATTTTGTCATCTCTGATTTGAAATATGGAAAAACAATTATGAATAATACAGGGTGTAACAAAACACGATGGCAAAATTTCAGGAATGGAATCCTAATTTTGAGTGAAGATAAAAGTGTATTACAACATGGGTACAGGAATGCATAATTACAGAGTTATCTGAACTTCTGTATCTGATTTTATATGAAGTTCAACTGACCAGTTCAAGCTTTCTGATCATATTTCAGAAGAAATGTTCAAAGTGACCTTCTTTTGACTGAATACAGACAGATGCTCTTCTTCACATTTAGTTTCGAACATGATCAAAAATGGCTTGAGTAGTGCATACTGCCTGGCAGGCTACCACATTATATGCATGGAGAGTTTGTACATCATCCACAGTAGTTGAATACACCAAAGGCTTTAGGTATCCTCAAAAATAAATGTCTCTAAATTTCAGTTTCTTCATTAAACAAATATAATCAGAGTCATGAATTTTAGTCCAGATAATAAGGAATGTCTTCATGCACCAACATTCATACAAGTTCAGATAACTCTGCAATAATGCATTTCAGGACCCATGTTGTAACACACTTTTTTCAACCCTCAATATGAGGAATCCATTCCCAAAATTTTTCAGAGTTTTGATACTCCCTGTATACACATTTCCAAATCTTATTTCAAAAGTTTAATACAATTCTAACCCATATATATATATAAAATAATACCACATACTATTTTTCCAGCCCATAATTAATAAACTCATCTACTCATCATGTATGACAAAATAAAAGATCACATAAGAAAACAAACCTTTGGAGTAGAAGGCTGAGCTGCAGGTGTCACATTCTCATCCCTAGGTTTCTTGGCAACAACTGGTTCAGTAATTTCAACTTTTCCACCTCCAGATGAAAGCCTTCTTTTCCTGGATAGAGGACTAGAAGGTTTATCATTCCTCACTTCACTATGTTTCACAGTTTCTTCACTTAGAATGGTGATCCTTGACTCTTGTTTCACTACTGGAGATGCTACTAATTTAGGCTCCACCAAAGTTATGTTGGTTTGCCCTTCTTGTTGGTGGTGATGAGAATTCTTTTCTTCAGAGCACTTTTCATTTGGAACCTCATTAACAGAGAAGTTTGCTGAAAGCAAAATAGTTCAATTTAATAAAAAGAACCTGATCATCGTAATTATAACAAGTCATTATTTCAATCAAATAATTGTAAGTTTAAGATCATGTAATATATACAAATCCAATACTCACACTTGTTGACATGATCATTGGATACACGTCCATCTTCACTGCACACCAGTGGTGTGGCTGAAGCGGTTGCCATTAGTGCCTGTTGCTGTTGATCAGGGCCCCAGGCAGTTGCGGGGCTCGGAGGAGGTGGCATCCCCGCACTCCCTCTCGCTGGACTCGGGGGACCGAGAGCCCCACCAGGAATTTCCAGTGGCAGGGCGAGAGCGATAGGAGGTAAAGATGAGGCCTTGGAAGTAGAATTGGGTGCCGGCCCCTTACCATCACCAGTAAGAGGCCCAGTATGGACGTTTTTTGGACACGACTGCATAGGACAAGGACAACTCTGGTACGCCGCATCTGAAAACACCAGACATCAAAATTCATAATTATGTGAAAACAGCACATAATATTGATTTCAGTAGTGTTTTAAAAGTATATACAACATGCACATCTTCAAACAGATAATAGTTGTGTTGCTCTATGTGGTAATGATCTTAGCTTCCATCATGAAGTAATATCTCAAATAATCATGCATGGTACCATTTCAATTATTTTAGTTCCTTGCTTAGCGTAGGTATTCTTATTGTTTTTCAGCTGTATGAAGACTTGAATTCATGAGCTACCATTTTGCATGCTCAGATAAAGATCTGATGCGCTACAAGTAAAATTTACTATTGATTTAGATCTGATACACATAAACTGCAATTTATGCACGAAAATAATTTATGAAACTATTATTATACGACTATAGAAAACTTGACATATAATCAATATAGAATGTTGTGGTTCTTTAAAATTAAATCTGACTGTTGCAGACACTGCTTTTGTAACCGAAACATTTACAACTCGCATTTCTTACGATTCAGCCTTTATCCATAAGCCTCCATCATAATAGGTTCCTACTTTGGTTTGTATTTATTTCCGTCAGTTTCTCATTACCTTGTTTTACGAAGTGCATTCCTTATATATGGTAGACTTACCGATATATGCCAGACTTCTAGTAGGAGGAGAGTGGGAATAGCAGGCCGGGGCTCCTGGGGCTGCACCGTATCCGTAATAGCCCGGGGGAGGCGGATACGGTTCCACGATAGGCGGTGGAGGCGGCCCGTACGAGTCGGACGCTGTTGGGGCAGGTGGACCCACAGCCTGGTAACCAGTACCGCCACTGCCGGAGCTGGACGTCGAAACCATCTGCTGCGTCGACGACCCACTCTGTTGCTGCGGGGGCGGCGGAGGAGGCGGCGCCTCGTAGTACTGCGGTAAATAGCGCTGGTGGTAGCGGGCCGCGGCAGATGGAGGCGGCGGCGGTGTTGAGTAGCTCTTGTGATGGAAATAGGGAGGCGGCGGGTAGCACAGTTCCTGATGGGCGTGGTAATGCGGAGGGTACTGCAAGCTGCTCGCAGGGGGACTAGGGTAATACTGCGGCGTGTGCGGGTATCCGTAGCCGTACTGCTGGGGCGGCGGGGGTGGCTGCTGGCTGGGGTACCGGTACTGCGGCATCACCTCGCTGCTTGTGCCCGTCGCGATGATGGTCACGTCGTTGTCCGAGGACTCGTCCCTACGAAATATGAATACCTTAGACATTTGGCTGAAATAAAGGAACGCTAAGTGAAATTAAAAAAGTGACATATTAAAAAATAAAAACAACGAAAGACTACATAGTATGTTTTAGAATGTTTCTTTTTCTGAGGTCTAGCGTATATATTTTGATCGGCTGAAATACACTATTACGTAAAACAAATTGTGTGTCGTTTATATTAATAAGATATGACATTATTCATTTTTAGCTTTTTTTTTGAAGGTGTAGACAGGCTATGTATAGGGTAATCCACAGAGTGGCAACTCCCATCTTATAGAATATGAAAAGGAGTGAAAGGGTTTAAGGATCCATTCGCCTAAAAGTGATGAAGGGAAACCCCTATAAAAACCTGCATCAGGTAGGTCGGGAATTTGATACTTGTCCCACGGCCTTCCGATCTTGGGAAAGGGGTTTGCTGTGGGGTCGCAGCTTTCCCCTCGCCGTACCTTGACTAGTTTAGGAGGCAGCGGGCCACTATTCCAATGGGAACAGAGGACAACTTTAACTGTATGCCCAAGGTCTGCGACCCCGGAACATATACCATTCAAAACAGGCCGAAGTGCCTCGGCATGTGGGAACCTTAGTTTATGTTATGAGGTGCAATAAGGAAGTTATGGGGATAATGGGAAGAACAGAAAGTAGTACTTTTGCTGAGCTTTAATGTGAATGCGCGGTGTGTGAGTGAGAATTGTTTAAAGAATTAGGCGAACAACAATTTACAAAGGTGGTCCAACTAATAAACCGAATTTATAAAACTGGAAAGGGTGGCAAAAGATTGTCTCGATGTTATTATAACACCGCTAAAAGAGAAACAGCAACACAAGAAATGTAGTGATGACAGCTTGATTTCACATACGGGGAAACTTTTGTCACGTGCACTTAACTGAAGAATAGAACATGTTAGAAGTAATTGGAGATTAGATTGATTTCGGGAAATGAAGAGGAACCGGGAATGTTACACAAAGAGTTCTAGCAAAGAGTAGTTGAGTTTTTGCTTTATTGGTAAAAGGCATTCGATCAGGTGAAATGGAAAACGTTGCTGGAAATGCAGTAAAATAAATTGGACTTGATTGGAAGGATACGAGGTTTCTGAAGAATTTGTACCTGGGACAAAAGGGTTGAAGGTGCCCCTGGAACTCGATGAGGCCAATGACGCGGAGTTAGGAAGAGATTGTCGCATGTTACCCATACTGTTCAACCTCTACGACGAATGGTTAAGCAAAGAAGCCTGAGAAGGTGCCGGAATATTCGTAACAGGAAGACGAACAATGAGCACAATGAAATATGAAGATGTTGGCGGAGAAGAAACACTGAATGAAATGTTGGGCAGACTGGTTATAAGAGGAAGGAAGTATGGAATGTAGATAAATGTAGGAAAGTCCAAAGTATTGAACACACCTTAGGAATATTTGTGGAAAACAAAGAATTCAAAATGTTCATCAGGTTAAGTACCTTAGATGTCGTTTGGCGAATGATGGCTTCAGCACGAATGAAATAAGGTCACGTAATGGCCAAGACAGTTTTCACCAAGGAAAGATCCTTACTGACAAGCAAATTTAATCTAAATTGCGGATGAACCTGGTAAAGAGATTTGTATGGACCAGAAACATGGACAAGAAGAAAGAGAGAGAGAAATACACGGAAAGTTTTGAAATGTAGTGTCGGAGAAGAATTTAAAAATGAAGTGGTATGATATGGTAAAAAAATGAAGAGATCTAAGAAGAGTAAATGAGAAGAGATCCATCTTGACTACAGTTTTAAGAAAAACGGCAAACTTGATAGGACACGTCCAAATGACAAATTGTTAACTGAATGAAATCATCGAAGGGCAGATGGATGGAGCTGCAGGTCTTGGAAGAAGTCTGCAGTTGCTAGGCGACTTTAAGGGAGACAGAATAAGAAGGTAATGGGTGATGAAGGAAGAATATGAGGATAGGACAATGTTGTAAACGAAATTGAGCAATTTATTAGTCGGATAAAAATTAACACCCCTTTCAAGCAACTGTTTCATTTAAACCGCTAGATTTAATGTAAATTTAGGGAGTGGGTATTGAGTGAAAGGCAACGAAATACTATCGATGTATTCAATTTAATAATTCGTACGAGTAAAATGCTCTGCACGCTAGGTTGACGCCAGGCTACAGCTAACTGTTGAACGCAACGTGCTCAACACTTGTATCACGAAGGTTGCAGAAGCATGGAGCAGTCAGGGGTATCCTTGCAGCGTCATCAGTCAACAGAGACAAATATCAGTCCAACGACTGAAATTTCTTTAGAGAGCCAATTTTTTTAAAACTTAAACGATATAGGTAGGTACATTGTTATTAACTTAATTAAGCTGGCCTTTCCTAAAAACGTCCTCAATTTAATTGCGATACGGTCGTTCTGTTCCAACTCTCCCAATCAAACAAAACCGTATTTCATACTCGTTTCGTCTACTCCCTTCATCCGCTCTATATGTGCAAACCATCTCAACATACATTTCTCAATCCTCGACATAACCTCTTCATCCATTCCACATCGCTCCCTAAAATTATCTAAATAAAGCTCAGGTTTGTATATAAAATCGACGGTGACGTTTCTGCGGTCATTCTCTACCGCTGTCTTTAGATTCATTACATATATTAATAAATTTTAATTAAAGTTTTAAGTCTTAAGTGAAAAAAAATTATATAAACCTCAATAACGATATTATTTATTGATAAAATTAAACTGAAAGGTATCCATAAAATTAACTCTGGCCTCGCATCTTTGGAAAGTTTGGATAAGATATATTTGTATGTTGCCGTTTTTAATTTTAGACTCGATTCCAGGTTCTTATCAATAAGACGGCTTCTCAATTTACTCTTGATAAGATTAATGCTTGAAAATGATTGTTCTCATGAATATGTAGACCCGAATAAGGAAGGAACAGCAAACGATAGATTGATTAATGTAATACTATTTCATGTTTTAAAAATCAACATACCTTCCGTCTCCAGGTCTTCCAAAGCAGACTAAGTTCATATTTGTTTGTCTCCAATATTTCTACATCAGTACAAATACGTCCACATTTAAAGCTCCACACAATCCTTTCCTTTTCAAACCCAGCAATTGCATTTCAGAGTTACCAATGTCGATATTAAAGGGAGAAAAATTTAATTATGTTAAGAGCCTCCCTCATATTTAAACGACTTATTTTGAAACGGCGAATGTCAATATCAGAATTATTTTCTTGGCGATGTTTCAACAGTCTTGGAAAGAGAATCAAAATCTTGAACAATCTTGTCTAATGAAATAACTTCTTCTAACAATGATTTTTTTCTTTTCCCCTGTAGTTTACGATTACGCTAATTTAGAAGAGACAGGACGCCTGCCTCGATATAAAATATTTGGATCCACTGATCGCTCGTTGTTCTGGATAGTATACACCATTCTTAAGCATTCTGTTAATACGGAAACGAAGTGGAGTTTAGGTCTTCTATAGAATGAAAAAATTACGTCTGATTGAAAATTAATAATAAGAAAGGTAGCCAAATACAAACAAAAGAAGTGATAATATAAATACCACTCAACGTTTCTGACTGGCCAGTGGTCGCTCTAGGCTCTTGCACTTTTTCTGCGCCTGAAGAAAGGAACAAAGCTTCCAGAAACGTTGTGTGGTATTATATAATCACTTATTTTGTCTCTATTTGCATATCCTTCTTCTTCTTCTTTAGGACCTGTAGATGAAATAAATCGTATAAAAAGTGAAACTTACGCTGTACCGTTTAGCTCACAAGACTCGTCAGCCAATTTAAGATCTTCGACTTGCGACTGCACGTGCGCCCACGCACGTGGTATTTTGTGGAAGAGTCATCATCCACACTCAAGGGGAGAAAGAGCCGCAGTTTGCCGCGAACTGGCCTAGACTCGCAACACGAAATTACCGCGACTAAGAACAACTTTCTAAAACTTTTATTTGCCCGTAACTTCGTTTAGATTTTAAATACCTTTATTCAGCCTCGATGTAAACGGGAGTTTTCGAAATTTGAACAAATCATATTCGTCTATAATAATTATAAAATTAATTAAATACTATACAGTTGTATCTTCACGAAAAAAATACTATCGTTACGTACACCGATCACGTTGGACACAATTTTGTATTTTAAAGGATTATATTTTGTTTTAATTTAACCTTTTATGATTTCCTAAATTAATATATAAATTATATTATAATATAAAGCACAGAGATTAGTTTAATAATAAAGTGTTTTTACAGTAAACACTATAACAAAAAAATCTTTTTTAAGTAACCTAAGGCGCAATAGAATATTATTGCGGATTAAAAACGGCGACCGTTTAAGGTGAAACACCATACTCCTAAAGAGACACTATTTTATGTTCAAATAAAATATCAGAACGTACTGTTACCAACTTCACCAGTAACCGTAGGTCTTTGGGCCACGTTTGTTTACGGCTTGTTTGCCAACGCTTCGCTCGTAAACTCCGAGCATTTACAAGGTTAGGTCACGATTGATGAAGCTTGTTCGTTAAATATGCAGCTGTATTTTACTAGGAGACAGGGCAAATTACTATAAAAGGAATGTAACAAATACGTCTCAATTTACCCTTGATAAGGTTCATGCTCGAAAATTATTGTTCACATGAATATGTAGACCCGAATAAGGAAAGAACAGCAAACTAGTTTTTAAAGCTGATTATATAAGTCAGAAATACTATACCATGTGTTAAAAATTAACATATCTTCCTTCTCCAGGTCTTTTAAAGCAGAACCAAGTTCACATTTGCTCGTCTCCTCTATTTCTAGATCAGTACAAAGACGTTCAAATTAAGTGCTCCACCATCCTTTCTTTTATAAACCGAGCTATTGAATTTCAAAGCTACGCATGTCAAAATAAAAGGGAGAAATATTTAATTCTCTTACAGGAACATTCAAATGTTCTTTAACAAATGCTAACATATATAAAGTTAGGTCACTCGCAGGTGCCTGCAACATGGCAAATCGGCCAGAATCAAGACCTTTGGACGTGTATGTATATATATATATATATATATATATATATATATTGTAGTAATTATAAGGAAATAATTAATGAACAGAATTTGGACTCGCATTGTCGGCGGCATAAAAACACACAAGTCGTATGTATACAAGAATGTCGCAAGAATGCAATGCTTGCTGGTATTGTAGATGTTGGTTCGAGTGTAGCCAGTTTTCTCGGGAATATAGCAGTGGACAGACGAGGATAAAATCCAGAAAGTGTCTGGATATATGTAACACAACAGCTAAAACATTTAGAACATTTTACATGTTGCAGTCTGTGATTAGATAACTACGAAAGTTCAAAGCTAAATATTTAGAGTGCTGAGTCTAAATGATTATATTCTCAAGTTAAACTACTTCCTTCAATTTTGGGAGCCCAGGTAACTGAATCCAGCAGTTGATAAACTTCGGAACGAGCTAATAAGATTTGTTAAACGAACAGTGAACCAACTATTACAAATCATTTCGTCAAACTCAAGGTGTTGATTAGAGTCGGTGTATAAAAATGGTCTGTCTATAAAGTATAACAAGTGTGTGTGTGAACGAGTCAATTTCCTTGAGTACCAGAAACATTAAGACAAAAGTTAACAAATATTACTATCTGTAAACTCGTAAGTAAAGATATTATCGTCAAATTTCCGATTTCGTTCGTTAATACTTTATGTTTTGAATTGTAATAATCTATTGATGAATTCATTCCATGATAGCTTGATAAAATTTAATTGTTTAACAAGTATTTCTCTATTAAAGACCCAGTAATCGACCCTGAGAAATAGTCATGTTTTTTATTGTAAAATATTAATTGATACTCTAAATTGAAATTTATTTGCCTTAAAAACGTATGTGTAAATTAAATTGTTTGTTCGGATCGTTGAAAAAAAACCCGTAAACAAACGTGGACCAAAAGCAAAAAAAACCGATGGTTTCTAATGCAGTTTTATCGGTCACGAGAATCAGTTAATACATGTACTCTCATTACTTACATAATGTTAAATTTCCATTTTTGGTAATTGCGGTACAGTGCAAGCCGTTAATAGATAATTACCAGGCGGTAACTAAAATACACAGATCAGAACAACCTGGCCAACCAATGGAGCTAGAGAAAATGGTTTCAACAGTGATAATAGGAATAAAAACAATTATTTAATTCAAGGCTAGTATTCGTCTTTAAATATTTAAAAGATGTTAACAATTATAACAATTTTCTTTTAGAACGGCAGTGTGAAGAAGAAACATTTAAAACTATTATTTATCAATTGCAGGAGTTTTAAAGTATGTGATGAACGTGAAGAGACTTATTTATGACGTCCGTCGTTTGGGGGATTAGTTAAATGTCAGTTCTCATATTCATGCCCAGAGCTGACAGTGGTCGTGAAGGCGTTTCTCGTTGTTGTTACGTCATTTTATCATTCTATATTCTTTACCTGTATAGGCTACTTATTTTCCAAATCGGACACTGGCACACTCAGGATTTTGTAACTTTACATTCACATTCTATGTTCTTATATATTATTTCCCTGCTCACAAATAATATAGTCTAACTAGCCTAAGATATGTCTCTTGCGTTGGGAAATTATAGGCGTTTTTCTTAACGCACATGTTGCTTTCAAATTGTAGTAAATTGTTAAGTGTAAATAAATAACACTAAGAAACTTGCAATGAATTGCGTAGACTGAAGTGACCCACAAAAAGTTATTAACTGTGGATCAAATTGAATAACATGCTCTCGGATACAACAGTAATTAAACCTCATTGTCGTCATCTTCCAAGCGGAATGGTGTCATGGAAACACGAGAACGTTTCTCCGGATGATGCTGTTCATCTGCAAGATAGAGGTGTAGTGTGTTGGGATGTTTAACAAATTCACGAACGAACTACCTCTTACTTCGATCCTACCGTATGAATAGACATTTCAAGTGAAATATATCTATGTATATAATAAAAAAGGATGTATATTTGTATGTATGTATTTACGATAATTGTTATACATATTTGAACGCGTGGACAAATTGCAATAAGAAACAATACGAAATACTTCACGATCCTTGTGGAAAATGTAATTAGTGACTCGAATATGGTGACCATTTGTTTACATCGTGAATCTAGCTAACAATTTCTTCAATTTAATCTTTTGAAATGTCTGAAGACTGAAGGACAATTATATCCTGAAATACTCAAGGACTATATATTTAAGAAGAAATTCGAGGGTATGTTTGTTGGGATTGATGCAATAAAATTCAATGTATTTTATAGCTGTTCGATTAATGCACTACCGGTCAAAAATACGAACGGAACTATAAAAAGTTAGAATTAGGTTAAATAAATTCTTGACCAAAGATTAAAATAGAATTAAATACATTTTCGGTTTATATAAATAAGAACACGTACAGCTAGTACCAAATAAACTCTGGAGTACCCCAAGGAAGTATACTAGGACCCATATTATATCATGTATACACGTCTGTGTATACATGATTACACAGATTAACCAGATTACGCGAGAAACATTCGCAGATGACAGAACTATACTTGCAAAAATCCAGTGGTAGCAATTCAACGCCTTCAAGAGGAATTCAGTTACAAATCTGGCTTTAACTATGCAGTATAATAATATACAGATCAAAATCAGTCCTCGTAACTTTTACGCTAAGACGGGAAACATGTATCCAATACAATAAAATGGTCAACAAATGCAGCGAAATATCTCCGTTTAGGTGGAAGGTTGACCTGGGAAAATCATATAAGGATAACGACTAAACAACTACAATTTTGCAACATTTACTGGCTGCTAGGAAGCCATTCGCAATAGAAAACAAGATCCGCCTATACAAAACCATTGTCATGATAGTGTGGACTTATGGCGTACAGCCTGCAACTGAAGAACAACGGTATGTCGTTAGTGACCTCGGAATAGATACAGTGAAACAGTACATGGATTAATGCTGAGAAAAACAAACTTACAAAGTACGAGGGTGAATCAAATATAAACAAGACTTATTTTTTTAAATATTTATTTTGATTTTAAACGCATAAACAATCATAGTTTATTTTTCTACATAATCTCCTGATTTATAAACACTTTTTTCCCAGCGTATAGGTAATTTTTTAATTCGTTCCACGTAAAAAGAGTCAGGTCGTGTTTGTAGCCAATTGCGCACATAAGCTTCAACCTCATCGCTGTGGAATTTTTGCCCTCCCAAAGCTTCCTTGAGAGGACCAAAGACATGGAAGTCGCAGGGAGACAGGTCTGGACTGTATGGAGGGTGTTCCAGTGTCTCACAACCCAGTTGCTCCAATTTTTGTACGGTCAGGGCTGCTGTATGGGGGCGAGCATTGTCATGGAGGAGAATCACTTTTCTCTTCGGAAGGTCTCGTCTTTTGCGGCGATATGCAAGTCTGACAAGTCTGACCTCAGTCAAAATTTGGCAGTAGTATGCCGCATTAATTGTTCTGCGCTCATGCAAAAAATCAAGGTGCAGCAGGCCACGCTGGTCAAAAAAAACGGTAGCCAAAACCTTGCCAGCCGATATTCGTGACTTGGCTTTTCTCCTTTCTTCCTCCACTCCATACTCGCTTGTTTCGACTTAGGGGTGTAGTGATGCACCCACGTTTCATCACAGGTGACAATGTGAGAAAGAAATGGGTCTTCTTCTTCCCGAAATCGTGCAAGAAGACGCTCACACACTTGAAAACGATTCAGTTTCTGGTCAACTGTGAGAAGGACCTTGCGATACCCTAGGTCCTATGAGAGTATAGAGTAAGTGCTCCCATAACTTATTCCAACCTCAATTGCAATATCCGAAGTTGTTAGACGCCTATCACCTTCAACAAGTTGACGAACACTGTCGATGTTGCCCGCTGTAATGCTGGTGCGGGGTTTGAAGTCATGGCTCTCATTTTCAACACGTTCACGGCCCTCCACGAAATGTTTATGCCAAGCAAACACTCTAGCTCGCGACAGCGTCTCTTCCCCGAACTGTGCAGTCAATCTTCTCAAGATTTCGGCCGGGTTTACACCTTCTGCAGCTAAAAACTTGATAACAATACGTTGCGCAATAGAGGGAGGTACCTCCTGCTCGAACATCGTAACGATGGACAATGAGCGAGTCTATGATGATGAGTCACGTGCTTCCCCCACTCCTGACAAACCAACCTAACAGCCAATAACAGCGGAACGTTCTTCCATCACTATTGCGCGCGCAGGTCCAAAAGTCTCGTTTATATTTGATTCACCCTCGTATTAGACCGATATGACATCCTACGTCGACTCAAAACGTTGAAACCTTCGCTCCTACCAGATCGACTTATTTAATATTCATATTTTACTATATTACTTTATGGAAAATATTGTAGATATTTTACTTGTGCATAAGTTAAAACTCTATAAGGAGCAGCTAATCGATTACTATTGACTATACACGCAAAATTTACTAAAGGTCTGTAGACAGAGTGTAACGCAATTTAACAGTAAAAAATATGCAAAACTGGCTCATAAATATAGGTAAAAGCCAGTCATTCACCTTTTGTGTAAGATTAACTAATAATTCCAAAATTACGGTCAAAAAATATATTTGTGGTTTAATTATAATAGACTTAAAAGGCTAAAACGAAAATAATAAGAAACTAGTAAGACTCCAATTATTTTTTAATTAAATAACCATAACGAGTCCTCAATTTAAAATCCTTAATTAATTCGCCAACCACGACAGAAGCTTTCGGCATCACACCATAATAATCTACAACCAGTTGTGTAATAAAAGATTTGAACTTGAGGACCCGTGTGGCTATTAGATTTTATAAAAAGAAAAATAATATTTTGGATTGAGTATTTGTCTTAAACTTTGATAAATATTCAGTTCACGAGTTATTGCTTCACGCAGTAAGTTCTTGGCTGCTTAGCCGATGGAAATTGAACCAAAAACAAACCTTGTGCTGGGAGCCGACGATTGACCTGTCTGGGAAGTTGGAGGTGGCGTAGGTGTAGGTGGTAGGGCAGCGTGCTGCTGTGGCGCTTTGCTGCCGCCCCCGACGTGTGGGGGCGGCGCCAGGTGGTGAGAAGCGGCGGCTGCGGAAATCAGAGGCCCGGCAGGCTGGTAGTAACCTGAAACAAAGAGACACAAAATTACATAAAATTCAAACCCATCTAGGTATATTTATTCTACTTAAAATGACGCAGGTTATTTCCGGGATAAAAGGCCCAGGATAAATAGCAAATATCTGTTCGCACTAAATCGTTTTTTTTTGTTTAGTTTACGACATACAGGAAATTCTCGTGAGGTACTACAAATAACAAACTTGTACTAATTTAAGCTCGATAGAGACATTTTATTTAAAACCGTGAAATATCCATGACAGATGATAAAAGAAAAACGTGGCGACGTATAACTTATGTTGATACTTCATCTTTCGTGTCCGAACAAATGATGTATTAGTTCCTAGTCGCGAGCTACTTCGAAAGAAATTATAACGTTAATAATAATTGGAGAAACCAGTAGGTCATCTGATGAAATCCTTTATCTGATTTTAAATCTTTTCCATCAGGACCTTTCGGCTGACACAGTGGCCATAATCATCTAAATACAAAAATCAAATTTTACAATGCTGTAACATACAATAAAACCTGCAAATTTTAACCTACTATTACCTACTTTCCTTAAAATCAGTTTACAATACCAGCATTTATCAATGTATTTTCTTCATATGACCTATTAGTTTATACAATTATTATTAACACTATATAAAGGTATCTTCCAAATTTTATAGAAATTATAACGCTTAAAATAATGTATTGGCACCATCTGGGATTCTCTGCGTAAGAATATTCCAGTAAATTGTTTCCATACTCGAACAAAGCCCTTTCCTTGAGTACGAGAGACTGAAAAAACACCGCAGACTTGGAGGATCAGTACAGAGTAGCAAGAAGAAAAGGAGCCGCGGCCATTGTTTCCGTAGGTACGAGTATTGTAACGGGGGTTTCTCGACCCAGGTGCGTCGCTATTTACCCGTGGCGCCACGTCGACGCCGAGCGGCTCAATTAAGCTCGCTTAATTAAATGTTAAATTGCGCGACTACAGCGACACCAGTTCCGCTTTAGTTAATTTGTTTGCGGATGGCAAGTGCTAGCTGTTTATTGGCGAGCTGGGGGCGTCTTGCGGCCGCGGAAACTGTCCTGACTTTCGTGACGCGACACACAACGTCACGTGGTGCTCTCCCCGAAGATCTTCTCGTCCAACGTTGCAACAATATTTGAAACATATGATTTTTCTTCCATTATGTATAATGTCCGGAACTTTGAACGCCGCACAGGTGAAAATTACAGGGACAAAAGTGAATTGCCGAGGCGTAGTGGACCGTTATTAGAACCGTCGTTTCTCCGTTACGGACAAGAGTCAACTTCCTCCTTATTCTTATTATGATTACGGATCTCCTTTGCTGGCAGCCCTAGATTCTGAAACTTCGAAATTTAACCCGCAAAAAAAGAGGTCCAGTACAGACTTGATTCCTTACTCTGGTTAGGGTTTTATTGCGGGGTTCCTTCCAGTACAATATGTCAATATCGTTATCACGCTACGAGGAGGTGAAACCTAAACTCACCACCCAGTGTAATTGTTATTACCATTTTGAAAATAGCTTCAAGTTGGAACATCAATTAATACGTTTCGAATGTTGGTAAAATAAAATCAGTTTGGAGCATAAGCTAGAAGTCGAGTCACCCCAGTAAAGATTCTATAAACCGAAAGTTCGTCATACTATAGTGTATGACTGTATGGCAAGCCCTAAACTTTATTTTACTGAAATGTATTAGTCGTGTGCCAAGGCACAATTATTAGTAAAGTTCCTATTATTAACTTCTCTTCGGAACTTACCAGTCTTTTCTTATTGTCTGAAATTTGAGCAAATTTATGAAGGTTATTAATTGTTATTAGATGTTATAATTAGAAAAAAGGACAAATAAAAAAAGGATTATAAAACTGTATTAATATAAAATACACATAAAAGAAAATACAAATAATATATAAAAGAAAAATTATTTAAAATAAACTCGTAAGAGATTAAATGAAAAGTTCCGGTATAATAAAAAAAGTGTAAAATAAATTAAACTTCACAAATAATACTAGACTTATGTTTCACACAGGTTTGAAGAATTCTTTTATTAGAAGGCGACTTTGTGAATAAGTTTACTTGGATGTTTTGGAAAGTGTATTGTAAGTTGAAGTTGTGCCATCCTCGATATGGGATTGATTAACTTAATTCATAATCAGTTCAGTAGATTCTTCAGGATTAGACTATTCTTAAATAACAATTACAATAATCTGATCTTTTAAAATTAAATAATATAAACAACAGCATATTAGTCAGAATTTTTTTATTTCAAACAATCTTTTCATAGAGGTTGAATGAGTAGAACTTCCAGGATTGATGCTATGTCCAGATGTCATCTTCCTTAGGGATAAGCCTGATGGTTGTTTTCATCGTATTTCATTCAACCAGAAAACAGAAGACTTAAGCGGAAGAGGCTCCATGATTCCCGTTTTTAAATTTGAAACCTTTTTCTTCTTCTCAGATTACAAACTAAACATCAATAACGATATCCAGATCTTTCAATTAAACACATAGAAATTATCTGGTTTCGGGCAGATAACGAACTGGACCATATCACAAGCTTCCAGGTGAATTAAACTCTATGTTTACTTTATTATGCAACATCCCAACTGCACAATCTTCTGATAAAAGTTTAAAAAACATAGAAGTTATTAAGATTTTAAATGAAACATTCGTTTAATCTGCAATAGAAAATGGTATACTGTATATGGAAATCAAACCGTCTACTGTGTCCTGTTACTCCAAAGGAAATAATTTACACAAAACGAGTTTGTCTTCTAATGCAGTACGAATTGTGCGAAGCCGTTTTATTATTCCAAAATCGTTGTTATAATAGTCATCATTCATTTGTCACACAAATGAAAACTATTAATATTTTTTTTTATCGTAAGGTGTTTTGTTACTCTTCTTTCCGGACACGTCAATTTTTTTTACTTTCTGAGGATGTTTTTAGTCCAGTTCGCTTTCTTTCTAAGAACCAAGATCAGTTCTCATCCTCTCCTCATGCGTTTCAACAACCCTTCTCCTCAACCACTTCTCCTCCTAACATTTTAGGCATATAGCGGCAGATTTAGTCTCTCACTGTTCGAGTTTGCATTAATTTCAATTAAGATGTATTGTACTCTCGGTTAGTTGCAAAAAATAATTTGTAATAACAAGATAAGAAATTCAATCTTCAAATTTATTGAGAGTGGGTTAATGACATATTCGAAGTGTTAATGAAGGGGAGGGGGGGAAGTAAGCATATCAAGACAAATAGCAAATACAAAAAAAAACTAGGACATACAATAATTTTTTTTTAGAAATCCGTTCTTCGCACAATATTTATCCCACAAATATCTGGAAATTTCTGCAGGGGTTCAAACCGATACGGCATCAGAACAATATTCACTACCCACAGCACCCATCACAGCAAAATTTGTCGCATCAAACCTGCCACAAGAGAATCTAGTAGAAGTACGGTATTTTATTTAATATTATTATGCGAGTGCGGACGTTCATACTCAGGCGAAACGAAAATTACTGAGTCTATACGAATCTATGAGAACCGAAAAAACGTTCAAACTGGTGGTATAACAACTATAAATTTAAACTTTTAAATAAACATTCAAAGAGAATATATTAATATTTACAAAGCAGTTTACCCAGCATAAATTTTTGCTTTCCTCAATTCGTCAGCGTCCCGTCAACTCAAAAATTTCTAATTATGTGTAGTCACCCTCCCCAGGTTCAACCCAGCACTGTGCTACATCTCTCGTAGTTCCGAGGCAAAATGTTGAGATAGCTGTTTCTCAAGGATCGAGCACAATTTAATAAGTGTTCAGACTGTCGTACACTAACTCTGAATGTATCTCTTCACTGAAGACGAACAGAGTTCTGCTTGCTGTTCGAAATGTTGGAATATTTTTACTTCTCTTTATACTATCCTTTTGCTTACTACTCGCCGTTGATCAGTCGCTGTAACTGAATTTGGTTTATTCGGAAATTGACTTTTCCCTCGCAGGCGGAACCTTGTAGGGGAGACGGAAGAGGCTACCTTTGGGGATGCCTTTTCCGGACAGCCTGCGAGAGGATTTTCTCGCAGGTGAACCTTCCCAGAGAGCTCTGGCGGGGGCTACCTTTGAAGATGCCCTCTCTGGTTTTTTGAACTAAGGTTCGCACATGCCGAGGCACCGCGGCCTGTTTTGAGAGGTGTATGTTCCGGGGTCACAGACCTTGGGCATACGGTAAAAGTTGTCCCCTATTCCCATTGGAATAGTCGGCCAGCTGCCTCCTAAACTGGCCGAGGCACTGAGAGGGGAATGTTGCGTCCCCACAGCAAACTCTTCTCCCGCTATCGGAAGTGCGTAGGACAAGTACCCAATGACCGACCTACCTGATGCAGGTTTTTCTAGGGTTTGTCCTGCATTACTTTTAAGCGAATGCCGGGTAGGATTCTTAAAATATAGCCCGGGGGCCCTAGTTAACCCTTAGCTACCTTCCTCTACCCTTCCACACCCCACCCTTTTAAAATCCCTTCCTATGGTATCAAAGGGGAGTTGCCACCATGTGGATTACCCTCATGTAGCCTGTTACCCCCCCCCTCCCCAAAAGACTTTTCTCTCTGCTGTTCCCACTGTCTTTTTTGTTCCTATTATTCAGAGAATTGCAGTAAAATAATTTTTTATGAATTTTTAATGAAAATTCTTCCCTATCGTACTAAGATTTCTTCCAACTACTTGCCAGCGGGCGTCTGTAACAATACTCCTAAGTGACACTGTATAATACAACTTCGTCGGTTGGGTACCCGGCGAAAACAACCGCGGAATATATTTAGCACTGTACAATACATCAGAAATATTTATTAAGGTCTGACATGTCAGTACGAGCGAATTTTAGTGTTAAATGGATGATTTTAAATATATTGGAGGGGCTGAAGGTATTTATATAGAATTACGAAATATCCGTCAAGATAGTCGAGAACCTACTCATATTTGTTCCACTCCAACGCCGTAACAATTCTGCTTTCCCAAGGAACATTGAGCGTCTTTTCCCTGCTAGAGCCTATTTGGCGTTACTATTTTCCGACAGATTGGACTTAACATAATACGTTGCAGTGACACCGTTACTTTGTGGCATGCCTATAAATAGAGAAAGCTGGCGAGTGTCGCAACAATGAATTACGTGCTAGCTAGCCGTGGGCGGACCGGCTCCTCAGAAGTTCTTGTCCCACATGTGTGGCGCTGATTTGCACTCTGCTAAACCAACAAACGCTGCCACATAAATCTGTTATTAGCAATGTTAAGCGAGCGTGAGCCATGTAACGCCTCCCGCGGCAGCCACTCACACGGGGCAACACCTTCGGAAAAAAAAACATAGCATCTTAAGTAAAAGCAACAACGAAATGTACTTCGGAGCGCGATTCATCATTATAGTGAAAAGAATTAAAATAAATATAATGACCGATCAGTCAGAAAACAAGTTCAATGCAAAATATACATAATGACATTGAACTCACTCCAAATACAAAAATACTATATTCCGCCCCAAATTGCGACTTCATCAGGTGAACATAATAATAGTTTAAAAAGATGAGATTTAATTTGATTGTATGAAGTGCCAAATCTATTCATTTTAATTTTTAATGAAAATTCTTCCCTATCGTACTAACATTTATTCGAAACTACTAATTGCAGATATAGGTACTTTATACAACCAAATTAATAAAAAAAATTCAACATCATAGAATAAATTTTTATCACAAAAATTAATTATTTAAGTCTCATCTTATTCAACTATTATTACGTTCTAATACGAGAAGCGATCTTCTTACAAATAATCGAACAGTAGACAAACACACTAATAAATTCAAATTTAACTTAAGACTGAAAATTGAACAAAGAGCTAAAATTAAACATAAATATCTAAGGGTCAAAGAACTTCAAATAAAATATCATAAAAATTATTATGAACGACACAGAAAATCTTAATAAGTTATATGTATATCGTTTTAAGATTTTTTGATCCTTAGATACTTATCTTTGAATTTAGTTCTGTATTCAATTTCTAGTATTTTTTCGCCGTCAGCAAAGACGCATCAAAACGTCCGGCACTTTTAAATTTGAATTTATTAGTTTTTGCTTCTCTACTTTAAGTTTGTCTGTATGAAGTCGTTTTCAGTATTATTATTTTTAACAGACGTGAATTACTGTGTTATATTTTTATGTTAATCGATGAAGGCCCAAATTAGAGGCGAAACTTAGTGTATGTATATATATATATATATGTATGTATGTATATATATATATATATATATATATATATATATATATATATAGATATAGATATACATATCCATTGCGTGTATAGCCAGAACCCGACTTCACCTACATCACGACCTAACTTAGCACTCAATGAGGACTGCACATTAAAGTGAATTGGTACGGTACAGTGAATTAGATCAGAAGGAAAGCTTTCATCGAAGTTCCGCCATATTAGCTGTTGAATTTGAATTAAAGGTCAGGATGGAAAAATCTCGACCGAGTTACTGAAGTGAATATTTGGCATTAAAATTGTCCTGGCTAATTGGTCATTATTTTTATTTATTTTGGAATTATACCTCAGATAAAATATCAATTTTAAACTAAATAAAACCATCCATAAAGCAATTAAGAGTATTATCGTAAAGATTGAAATCAAAATGTTAAGGTAAGAGCAAGTTTTAAAAAGTGAAAGGTTTCTTCCCTCCGGCGATTCTTATCAAAGTACAGTATGTGATTATATTTTTGGTTTTTTTAAATGATGGATACTATTTGTTGTTTTATCTAGGACGGATAAAACCCTCATATCACCAGACTATTAAAAAGAAACATAAACATATGAATGTATGCGAATATTACTTAAAATGATATACTTGATGCCCACACGTAACTAACGAAATACAGTTTTTCTGAAAATATGTTCAGAGAATGCAGCAAACTATGCTGTTGTCTGATTCAAAAGAATAAAGAAAATGGGGATTAGCGAAGACTGGAAACTTCTGCAATTTTTTTGATTTTTGTACAAACGTAAAACCGATCTCGTGGATTAAGGCCTTAAGTGTCAAAATTGTCGATGAAGTCCCTACAGTTGTATTAAGTTTTTCAGACGAAGGGGTTGTTGTGAAGTCTGCACCCGAGCTGCATAAGTCTACAAGTTTTACCTCCCAAACGGCCGTCAAACATTAATTTTGCCCCAGAGCCTCAACTTCGTCGGTAGACCATGATTTCTTATCTTGCGACAAAGTACACAATTTTGTCGACGGAATTTTCCACGATCGTCATTATTATTATATCGCAAGTCAAACTAGATTAAGTTGGTTCTGACAACTGTGAAATCGCAGTCCTGTAAGCTGCTGCGTTGAGTGGAAGTAATCTGCTTTCCGGAGTTTCATTGTGGTGCGATCATTAATATCTGTATATTTTCTCTCATCTGTATCCAAGTACTGGCGTTACCATATTACTAGATCTGCTTCTTTATGGGACTGTGCCAAGATTAGCATCGCGCTGGCCCAAACAGAAGCCAAAGTGTCGAAGCTGGACATTTCTGGTTCTAGTCCGCAACGATCACCGTTGTGCGGGTTCACAGCCGATAATATATTAGCCCTTTTTCCGATACACGAAGGGAAATACCTGTCAGGCAGTAGATTTCATACCCTGGAGGTATTTTAAAATAGTGGGACTTACGGGTAAGATTCAATATGAGGGGCCATATATTGGATGTAGTTATCGGAAATCGTTATACACGACATTTAATTTCTTGGGCGAATCGTCACAACTACAAGAAATGAAGATAGACGAAGATGATATTTTAACTTGGACACAGTTAAACTTCATATTACTTCTGAACAGTATTTCCTTTTATAACGGCGTTTAATCTACTTCCCTGTCTAATAATGTGTCATGTTATTATTGATAACTTGGTATCGTCGAGAGAAATACGTAAGATATACAAAAGATTAAGATTTTAAAATAAATAATCCACAGCAATGACTAGATAATAGTAAGTGAAACTTATAGCACTGATAATAAGATTTAATATATTTAGAAACCGATTATAATAGTATTACCGGTATTTAATGGCACGGCAGAGTAATCCGTGACATCTTCAACAGTAAAAAAAAGAATTATGTCACGTAACAAGCATGTTTTCTGTTTAAATTTTATTGCGAATACATACGTCTTGACGTTACGTTATTAATGGCAGAAGGATTCGTAGTACCACCACAATAAAAAGCACACGCGATCTTCAAACTCGAAGGTAGGGAATGAAGCATACCTACAATTGCATTATTCATTAAACACATCTTTTCATATTAATAATACGATCTTCCTCTTTCCATTATTACTTTCACACACGCGCGCCTGGATAAAGCACCTAAAGAAATATAAGAGCATCCACTTCGTCGTAACACAAAACGTAACGCGCAAAAACACCAAATGCAAATTACCGCCCATTTCTAACACAATTTTGTTCCGTTGAGAAACTAGGTATTATGGGAGGTGGTAGATTGGTTAAGTAATCACGACATACGGGGCTTTCTGACCTACAAACGCAATTCCTTGTCTTAGTGTTGGAAATAAATTAAATAAAAACGAACTCATGGGACAGTAAAACAATTGTCTATATACGAAATTAAATGTTCCTTTTGTTTCGTATAAATTAGGAAACTATATTGGAAAAGATTTTTATAAAAAATATATTGGAGTCCCGATTCGCAAAGGTTATAACTGGCGCGATCAAACCAGTGCATAAATTTCGTCAACAGGGTATACTGTATAGGAAAAGTGCAAGGAACGCTAGATAATTGGTAACAGATTGCAGGCTAGTTCTATTTTGGAACACTGAGCGAAAGAGAATTGAACAAATTAACACTTTCTTCTTACTCTTCTTAACCTTCGTGAGCTTTAGCCTCCTTAATGATGACGTTTAATTTATTCCTATCTTGAGCCCCTATCCACAACGCATTTGTTTCCAGTGTTTGTATGTCCTTCAAAGATTCACCTAGCCATCTTAGCTTGGGTCTTCCTTTTCTTCTAGTATCTTCTGGCCGTGAGAAGGTTAATTTCTTACATGGGTTAAATCTAATATTAGAGAAGCATAGTCCTACAAGAGTTTTGAGAATCAGAATATTTTACTGAGAGGTGCGTTTCGTTTCACTCTGTACAAGAGTTTCTTGACAGATCTCTAAGAATTAAAATTTTTTATATCGGAAAAGTGTTGAGTGTGTTCTTTTTTAAACTATTTATTTCACAGCTTGCTTACTTTTTCTGCTGTTTTCTTTGTTTGTTTGATGTACGGCTTGGAGTTTATACGGAAGGGCAGATTCCTCGTCGTTTAGTTCCGAGAAGTGACTTGTCCGTCATTTGTGGTTTGTTTCCTCCTAGTGTTCCAGATTTTGTGTTTATTCTCGTGTGTTGTGAAATTCTATTGCTAATGATTTGACATAGTTAGCTGTCTGAAAATTTATTTTACTGTTAGCGTGTTTAATTTTTATGCTTCATAACAATATTATATCCCTTAGTAACGTCAAATAGTTTTTTATGTTATTATATTGCATTTTTAGTTGTGTAGGACAGGATAATTTGTGTGTCCAGATTTTTAGTTACGCACACGTTTACTTATAATTTTATTAATAGTAAATTCTAGCAAATATTTTGTAATTTTACGCAATAACGTATCCTATTTGCGCATTCGAGGACTAAAAAATAATAAATAAATCAAATCAAAGACGATCGTGAATGTGATAACGAACTTCTAAGTATTATGTGGTTGTGTTGAAATGTATTTATTGTATGTTTTACAGTAATATGAGAGATTAAATACAGAAGACCAAAGCTCAGTGCGATGTCTAGCCACACTGAATACAGATTTTTTGTCTCTCTGCACAGTTTACACAGATGCCGAATGTTGTGGATATCATCAATTAGTAGCAAATATTTTCGAGAGCACAGGCGTCATAGCATTCGTCAGGAACAATATTCAATACCTAACGGAGCAGTGTTATTTATTCTACGTCGATACTATAGTCATAGGACGGCTCGAAACCATGGACTTTTGGCTAGCAACTAGAAGCGGAAGTATTAAACAGAGCATGCAAATCTATTTCGGTAACAGTCTAACATCATTCACTACTTTTCAAAACATTTACCATTGCTGGAGTCCCAAGTTTTATAATAAAATATACTGAAGTTAAGGAAATAAGAAGCATAAATCATCAGGTAATTGCTTACGCAAATCATCTCGTGACAGCTGTACAATCGGTAACTATCCAGTTATGTGTGTTCGGATTTACCAAAGAATCCTACTAGAGTAAATGAAGCTACAAAAAATTAGGTTTGTATCAATCTTCCTATTGCAATTCATCGTCGAGTCCTGTAGAAAGCAATTTCAATCTAAAAATTCGAAGTTTCGGTTCTTTCCGCATTCCCCAGTAAGTACAAAGTGTTTTTTTTTTTTGCCAAACTCGGTTCCAGTAGTTACGAATAGTAAATTTCTCTATTCAACATGTACAGATGAAATAATTAGAGTAAAAAAAGATGAATTGTTCCCAAGAAACAGATACATAATCGTATTTCCATTTCAAAATATATTTAATAAATGTATTACCTCTTCCATGTGCTTTGAAAATCGCTAAATTAATCCCCCTGGTTACGTAAGAAACTACACGCGACGTATCAAATTATAGGGCCAACTTCTATGTTTCGTATTTATTCCAATATTCACAAAAGATTGCTTGATTTCTTGAGAAATATTTTAACTTCTTCATAGCAGGGTTTCGTAATACGAAACTCTATAAATAATGCAACGTACGACTTAAATCAAATATTCATAATTCAATGGATAATTTTTTTTTAAGGTAGCCGGAGTATTAGCTGGTCTTCCTAACATATTACACTCAGTAGATCACTAAATAATACAAAATAAGTAATAACATTATAGCATTCACCGTTGCGCACTTTTGCGTATATCTCAGTGCTGCTCTCTGACAGTACGATAAAGTAATATGTAATCACTCAATATAAAGAAGAATGTCTATACAATGATTTCATTAACAATAAATTTAACAAATCGAAACAAAACATTTATTCAGATAACGTAAAAAGTACTGTAAAAGTTACTCGCCAGGCACAAGCGGAGACAAAAAGTTACAATGGCGAAAACGGTAATAGACAGCACTAACTATTGTGTCCAAACTGAAACGGAAGATTTGTGGAAATTGTAAAAGGTGCTACAGTATGGGCAGCACACATTAGAATACCGTAGTTTCAGCGTCCCTCCCCCCCCCCCCCCAAATATGCATTCATAGTATTAAGAAACATACCATTGAACAAATAACTACGCCATAACACAAGAAAAGTCACTTAACATGTTAATAAATATTCCGTTAAATAAAAATAAACACAAATCACTTAGTAAAATAAATGAGAAACTACACAGTGAAAAGAAACTACAGAATAACTGAAAACACGTCACTCTCTGCATACGCCCAGGCACATACTTGACAGAAATTATACACTTCAAGAAATAGAATATTTTAAAAAGTAATATTTAATGCAGGAAAAATCATTTCAACATTTATGGGTACGATCTAGAAACTCATGTAGGACTACTGTGTAAAACGCGTGTATCAATAAAATATTCTTAAACTGATTTAAAAAATTGTTACTGCTCGTTACCTCTGTAGAAAGAATATTATATAAATTTAATACTTCTCTGGTAGAGAACAATGCGATACTTTTCCCATCTTAAGAAATGAGCGATTTCTAGTCACAAATTCGTGAAATTCGACCTTCGTTTCAAAAAGATTTAGGTTCCGTTTTAAAAACTTCAGTTCAGTATTTGTAAACTTTTGTAGAAAGATATACAACTAGATCCTTAATCCGTCTTCTAATGACACGTTTTCACAACTTAAACATTTCAGTGCTCCTGGAGTAATTTCGGCTGCCACAGCACATAATTGAATGAAAATACGCAAAGTAAACCATTTACACTGTGCATAAGTCAACACGTCGCATTTATGTTCTGAGAGAATTACAAGCTGAACTAAGTTTCCCAGCTAGCAGGTCCACTTTGTCATACATACCGAAGAAGAGCAACAGATGCAAAACTGGACTAACTCAGTCTTATCTACGTTCAGTGATAATTTATAAACCTTAAACATCTCATTTATATTTTTACTTGGAAACTAAATTTGTGCCATCTGACATAATAGAAAATTGATTTTAGAGGCTGTAGATATCCTGGAAGATCATTAATGTACAGAATGAAAAGTAAAGGTGCATTGAAGAAACATAGCATGCAATTAATTCCCAGTCGGATAAATATGTAGTTTCGCTGGCTATTTTTCGTCTTCGATTTTTAATATATGATTCCAGGGGAATATTGCAACAGCCTGTTGCAACTTACCCCAGTGCATTGTAGCCTGCTCCATTTCGAACATCAGAAGAATTTATTTACTGTAATAAAATGCTTTTCTGACCTCATTTTCACTAGCTAACATAACCTCGGTATTTTATGCTACAATTCCCTTCAAGCGCGGAGAAATTCTGAGAGATATTTCTGCGTATTCAGCCACTAATCGACCGTTCCAGAAAAATATAAACAATGGTCTCATTGGTGATGTGTAAATAATTATCTATTTTACGTTTGTGAAGACTGCCACTACAATGAAAACCACGGTTTGTCGCCCTCAGATACGAAAGCAAACTGTTGCAAGTGTTGTTGCAGCTTGTCTTCCTAGCGACTTACATTGCAAAAAGTTGAAATTTGTTGAGTATATTTTTCTGTGAATTCTTTTAATTATTATTACGGGTCTCCTTTATGGAGACATCCTTTATTGGTATAAAATTATTATATTGATAGTAAAATCTTGTTTTAAATTAAAATTATAAATGTATTTTTGTTGCAACGTGCCCCATTCTCCCCCTACTGTATTTTTAGTAGTGCTGTAGACCGAGAATTTTTGTTTCTAGTTACTCTTTGTAACTTCGTGTCATGATGTATCCTATTTCCTCAACCTGTGGTAACCCTTCGTATACATCATCTTCTCCCACGATATCCCACAACATAATCTTCTTCGCAGTCATTGCCATCTCCTACTAAAACTCCTCTCTCACCTCCAATATCCAACCCCTTCAGTCAGCACTCACGCACGTAGAGCATTGGTCCAAACAATGGCGAATCAGCATAAATCCCACCGAGTCATTACCCGTTCCATTCACACTAACCAAAAACCTTCCTCCGCACATCCCCCTCTATCTAATCAACGCAGAAATACCCACAAAAACAGAAACTACCTAGAACTACTCTTCGATTCAAAGATCTCTTGGAAAACGCACATTAAACGCCTCCTCTCCAAAATCAACCTGAAATTCAGAACTTTGTATCCCCTCCTAAACAGAAAATCCCCACTCACCAACAGCACAAAACGCCTAGTATATCTCTCCACAATACAACCCACCTGGTCCTACGCCTCATCCATTTGGGGAGCAACAGCCAAAACCCATTCAGACAAACAAGACAAAACATAATCCTTCGCACCAGCACCAACTCTCCCTGGTACCTCAGAAAATCCATCATCCACCACGACATCAAACTTCCCTAAGTCAACTCAATAATCACCAAATCCGTAACCTCACTAATCAAAAGCACCTTCAACCATCCTAGCACCACGATCCAGCAATTCCATAGCAACCCTCCCCCACCACTGCACTCACGTCGCCTCAAGAGAAAACGCCCTTTCGACCTCATCCTTCCCCCAGAACACTCCTAACCCGCCCCATCCTCATACCTACAGACCCAACCCACCCATTCCATCCAACCCATCAAATTCCACTTCACCAATGAACGCTCATAGCCCAACAATGTATGCCCCTCACACACATAAATTCAGATACAAGAATAAAAATTTTGCAAAATTTAGGTTAATCGCTGAATTAACCAAATTACCATGTAAATTATGTACATATTTAAAATTTGTATATACTGTATTATATTTAACCAACAAATAATCTTTGGATAAAAGTTTTGTCATATAAATGTTTTAAAAAAATGGTGTATAATTGAAATAGTAAGAATCTAAAATATAAACAAATAACACATGCAAAAGCATCTCTTTGTAATCTCGATTAAAGGAACCTGATATAAGTTCGGCCGGCAGCTTGAGGACTAAAGAGAACTCGGGATATCCTTGGCGTGGCCACCTGTCGCTGTAGTCCTTGAGACAGATCCTCGCTGTGTGCCCAAACGCCAAACGTCCGGCCGGCGGCGATCACAAGGAGGAGGAGGAGGAAGAGAGGGAGGGAGAAGGGGAGGGGCGGAGAACCTGGGATTTAAAAGAACTGGGCGCCGCAATTAACGCGGCGTGGGAGGGCGACAGGCGGCGCAAGGTTGGCAGAATTGGAAGGCCGCACGCGCGAAAATTTCGGCAAGGTCTCGCTCACGGACGACTCGTTTTTAGGCCGCTACTGGACAAAGAACATCGCCAGTCATTCTCGTCGCTGCACAAGACCCGATCTGACAAACAGAACGCAACTGAATTCTAGAGCGGCGGGCGAAAATGTAGAATAACGAATCACAGTTAATTTCTTGGGCGTTACACTTGTTTTTACATTTTCGTTCAACTTAATCTTATTTAATTACGCAGGCCACAAAATTCAGACCAAGGAAGCAACCACTACATTTTACGTTAACATCGCGTTCTTTGACTGCAGAGACTGTCCATCGCAAAGCGTCAGATCAAAAATGTTTTGCCGTAATTAATTTTAACTAAACATCCACGGAGTCTCTCTTAAATAAAAGCGGACAGCCAAGCATAAGGATGGAAACGAAATTAATAGTTTAGAAGTTCTAATTCTTCTGGTATTACTATACATATACATTTAACGTCAGTTGTTCAATTATAACAACATTGACATCCATTACAGACTAAAATATGCTGACAATATTGTTTTACATATCGACCCGTCTGTAGGTCTTTGTCAAACACTGGTTGAAGACAAACTAAAGCTAGAGAGTAAATACGAACCTACGAAGATAAAAAAAAATGACACGCAGAGATTCTACAGCAAAAATTCATAGATGTTGTTAAGCCCACCCGCTTAGTATGTTTACAATCAGTGTTTGACAAAGAGCTACAATCGTTCTTACAATTATTACACTTGTTCGAACAATTAGTAAAATTACATTTATAATAATATAATGAAATAATAATGAGAAAGATAGCATTGGAAGCCTTTTTCCTTTCTTCATGTGCAGAAAATATGCAAGAGCCGAGAGAGATACAACTGCACTAGTCAGTTGTCAAAACTCAAGCTGTTGTGTGGTATTTGAGTTATCACTTTTTCTCTGTATTTGGCTATCTTTTTTATTATTAATTTTCAATCAGAAGTAAATTTTTCATTTCTATAATAAAATAAATAGAAGTGTTTTTTTAGATAAATTTGTAATCACGAATTTTTATCCAACAGTGATAATAGCATATTTTTGCAAACAGCTATTTTATTAGTATAAAGAACTATGAAACTTATTTCGTATCAATATAAATACCAGTAAATAGACAGTCTTACGTCAGAAAAAAATGTTTATTAACAAACCATAATGATGAATAAGAAAGATAGCCCATTCAGACAAATGAGGGATAATATAATACCACACAAAGTGTCTGGGATCCTAGTTCCTTTCGTCAGGTGCGAAGAAGAGCCTAGAGCTACACAATTGCACTTGTCAGTTGACAAAACTCAAAATCTTTTGATCCCACAAACGTTGTGTGGTATTTCTATTATCATTTTTTGGTCCGAATCGGCTATCTTTCTTATTCATTATTTTCAATCAGAAGTATTTTTTTTTTCATTTTAATAATAATTTCACGACGTTTTGTGCTGTTTTAGGACCTTATCAGGTTTGACAGTATTTAACAATTTTGTATACAATTCAAGAGTAAAATTTAGAGACAATGTTCTGCTGTCTTGTCTGCTGTAACCGAAATTGTTTTTTTTACGAAAGAAAAGAAGGACGAAACGTGGTGAAATAAATATATTTTTTTAATAAACGTAACTACTTTTTTAATTCGATTTATTTACATTAAAATAATATTTGTCAACATACTCTCACTTAATTGCTGGTTTTAACGGTTATATTAGTTAAATGTTTTAATAACGCCCACAATGTAAAGCCTGTGAGGACTGTTCTCTCATAGGCAGAACCTTTCTGGAGAGACGGGCAGGGCTACCTTTGAGGATGCCCTTTCCTCTCTCCGTTTTTGAACTAAGGTTCCCACAAGCCGAGGCACCTCGGCCTGTTTTGAAAGGTGTATATTCCGGGATAGCACAGTTTGGGCATATGGTAAGATTCCCATTGGAATAATTGGCCAAATGCCTCCTAAACTGGTCGGGGCATGGAGAAGGGAATGCTGCGTCCCCCACAGCAAACCAAATACCCGACCTACTTGATGCAGGTTTTCAAGGGTTTATCCTGCATTATTTTTAGGCAAATGCCGGGTAGGATCCTTAAACAACAGCTCGGGGGCCCTAGTTACCTTGGCTACCTTCCTCTACCTTTCCGCCTCCCCCCTTTTCTAATCCTATCCTATGGTAATAAGGGAAGTTGCCACCATGTGGATTACTCGTATGTATTAACAGATAGTAACAGGCAATAAATGTTAATATTTTAAATTTTAAAATAAATAAATGAAAATTTACTATATTTTGTAAATGTTTCAATATGCTAAAATATTTGGAATAAGACTTTCAAATAATTGTGTTTGAGCTTCTCATACTGAACCTTGTTGTTCTTAAATTTTTACTCCTCTCGTAAAAAAAGGTTTCAATCAAATTCCGCTGAGCACTCACTCGACAAAGTTTTAGATTAGTAAATATAAAATACCTATATGATAAAAAAAGAGCAGATCGCATTATATATTCGGCCAATAGTCTCCATGGTTATAGATCAGAGCCTGATATCATCTATTGGTTTCGAAGCAGAGACGCAGATTTTAAACGCAAGGTGAGTTACTGCACACTTACTCAACAATTTACCATGATTGTCAATCTATCTACGTATCAGGATTCTTTAAGAAACTTCCTTTACGCCGATAACATTAAATCCGAGACCGTGAAGAGTCATCAGATAAAATGTAGAGATAACGGTTTCTCCAGGCCTGGACTGCAATAAGTAGGCCCAATTCTTTAAGGGCTTCGGGATTTTACTAATACTATTAATTGATGCCCTATTATTTTCTCTGAGTCAGTTTATTGCTGTTTCGATTAGGAATATCTGTACAGATAGTTAACAATAAAGTTTGTACTTCTGTATAGTACGGTAAACCGCTATACATTATACTGAATAGTTAAGTTTCATTATATCTGAAAAAGTCGCACTTATGCTATTTAAGCCAATAATCATTAATTTGAGAAAAATGAATTACTTTAAGTAGACAGAAATTGTTTAGTGCGATAAACTAGAGTGATATATCCTCAAACGCACTTTTCCTCTCTGAACCACACCACATCGCACACAATTAAAATATATTTTCTAACAAAAATACTGTTTCCTACTTGATTAAAAACTACAAGGACCCACTTGACACCTACAACAATTATTGTGTTGTTTACAAAATCTCTTGCTCTACTTGTAATTCCTGCTTCATAGGGCAAACAAAACGTTCCCTTAATACACGTATCATGGAACATGTCTAATATCAAACTTCCCATTGATAAACAATCTGTAGCATCCAAACATATCATCAATTCGAAACATACATTTGATTGGCAAAATGCTAAGATCTTAGACATTGACACCAGGTACAATTCCAGACTCATTTCAGAGATGCTTCACATTAAATCAAACATCACAGCTATTAATGTACAGACACTATTAAACTCAATAATTGCTATGATCCATTATTATTACGATAAACCTTTTGTTTTCCCATTGTCGTTGCTCCCTTATTGTTACGCAAACCCTTCGGCTCTCCCATTGTCGTTGCGTTTTCGTGGCTTTGGAGTTTTGTCAACTGACAAGTGCAGTTGTGTCGCTCTAGGCTCTTCGTCGCACCTGACGAAAGGTACAAGGATCCCAGAAACGTTTTGTGGTATTTATATTATCACTTTTTTGTCTGAATTGGCTATCTTTCTTATTCAATAATAAATATCGCCATAATACGCTATCCCTTCGTATGCTATTAAAGCAGAGAAGTCACCACGAGGCTTACTCGCAAGTAGTGTGTATAAAAAAATCCGTAATTTATCTGAAGTGAAGTAAAATGTAGGAAACGCAATAAAGCTATTGAATAAAATGGTTTTGTTATAAATGGATTGTTGCTTAATTTACCAGAAAACCTAATTGTTTAATCTTCTAGAAATAGAAGTTACAACCGAATCTTCATAAACACACAGTGATAGAGAATTAACTGGAAAGGGGCCACCAATTAAAAGAACGTTCTAGGGAGCTTAGCTCATGCTGTCACTGGCAGACATATCTACTTCATGTCAGAGGGACTGATAGAAGTGAAGCTACTCGTAGGATAGCCTTCCACAGTTGTTGGATCCAAAAATACACAAGTGCGAGGCACAGGTTCTATGCGAATTATCTTATACATCGACGTTCGCAACACTAAATTTACTTAGTATCTATATTACAATATTTCGGGTCAGTTAAATGTAACGTTGTCGATTTCATCTACTTAAAAGAGTACTTCAAAACATGCTCTATTACCGATTGCAATACAAGTATCCGTCACTCAGAAAAAAAATTATTCAACACTCCCAAAAATGAAATTAAAAAATGCTAAAAAACGATCATTTGAACCAAACGTAAAAAAAAATAATAGTAAATGTAGTTAATTACTCGGTTGGAGTGTTTTTAAAAGGATACGAAGGAATCTGACAGACATTCTTAACGTTGTTTGCTATATTTGCTCATTATCATTGTCTATTCACATGCTAATGAGTTGTTTTGGACCGACACTGTTCCCATTTTTCTTTTGCCATTTCGTGTACCACACGCGAGAAGACGGTGAGAACTTCAATCGCCGATTACAATTCACACAGTCCAAGAGAACGAACGACATTGAATTCTTTCGTTTTAATACCACATTATTGTTTTGAAGCAACTTCTGCACAAACACCTGACATTACATAATATATATTTTTTTCACACCGAATTATGTTACTTGGAATCAGGAAATAACCTTTGCACTGAAACGAAGCATAACGCGGAACCCATAAGGCCGTTACCAGCAAATTATATCAAAAATGGAAACTTTAATCTCAAAGGACAAAAAATCTCACGAATTAGATCAAACAACATTCCAAATCCTTAAAGAAATGCCCGCAAAAAGGTACGAGATTTCACTGTTCACATATAATGACACAACCAGCCTAAAGGAATTAAAGATGGCAAAGATAATTATAATATTGTACGGTTTTAAAGCACTTTTGTTAAATTAAGATTTCCAAAAGTCGAGACAAGTCGGGCCAGTTTTCAGAATTGTATGCACTGGGGTTACAGGCTTTGAGATTTCATATAACTTTTCGATTCTCTAAATATATCTTAATTCAAACTAGTTTCCTATCGATTTTATCATCAAATCGGTTTGATTTCAACAACTGTATTGTTTTTACGCATTTGTGTACGATCTAACGCACCACCATCAACCATCCAAATCCCACCATTGAGCTATTCTACAGTAACCCCCTCCCCCTCCTTCACAAAATCGCAGACTAAAACGTAAACTGCCAATTGACATCATCCTCCCCCTAAATCACTCCGGAATTACCTAACTCTAGCGCCTCCTACCAACTGGCACTACATACTCCCTAAATATCCGTTCTTCCCATCTTCCCCCATAACATCCTTAACGCTTCAAACATGTAGTTTCCCCAATGATCAGATTGATCGCTAACAACATGCCGGCTTATATGTTAATATGTGGTAAACAAGTTAATCTGCTTCTCTCGTCTCTAGCTTGGAATGACAAGGGTCACATCCAAGAACACAAGTTTACATTGAAACATTTACAAATTGTAAATACCTTGTTATTTGTTTAATTTTTACAATTGTAAATTCTGTTATTATGATTATCACAACTGTAAAGTCTCCGGACTAAAAGTTAACTTTAATAAATTAAAAAAAAACAGTCCACTCATCCCTGAAGAGTATCATGCGTAGAGACGAAGAATATTCGCTTTCAAAGTAATAAGTAACTCCAACAAAAAAAAGGATAATTTGTAGCTTCTTAAAATGCCTTGCTTTAAATGCAGGCGCGTTTCCTGTGTAAGCGTTGAATGTCTGATATCTGATAAAAGTTGCAAACGTCCGGGTTCTAGAGTCAAGGAAGTAATCATCTCATCGCCATTGCTACTCTCCACATCGAAAATTTGTTAGCAGTCTACTCAAGAGACATTGCCAATTTTAGAATTAATTTGATAAAAGATCTAAGATATTACCTAACAATTCTTGAAATCACACCCCACCATTATCTTTACTCACATAGCCAAGTATCCGTCACAATGAATACACTAGCGCTGTAAATTTACTTCTTCCAAAGTTTGCAAATCAACATTGCTATGTAATAAATTAAAAATTAAATTTGACACGTGGAAAGAGAAGAAATTTATTGAACCATCACCATTTTACTCCTTTTTAATCATTTCAGCTAGCATTGCTAGAGCTTTTACTCTTCTAAAAATTCATTAACCTGACATCCCTTTCGCGATAGCCTAGCCCCTTACAAAGCATTTCTTCTTACATTCATAGCATGATTTCTAAATGTCTCACCGACGAAAGCCAGTACTCTGACAAAAACCTACAGTTATTAATCTCTCTTGACATTGTTTCTTTATTAAACTTTACTCCCAATGACTTGATCACTAACAATTTCAAAACTAATGTTCCCCAACTTCAGGTAAATTAACTAAAATTCCGCTTATGCATTTTAAATCTAAGTCTCAACTGCCCCTATTTTAAGTTTAATGAAGTTTACTATGTTCAAGTCCACGGTTCTCCCATGGGAACCCCCCCCCCTCTCCCTCAGTCCTCTCTTTCCCGAGATTGTCTTGCGAGATTTAAAGAATTATTGTCTTCCTCTACTTCCAGTCCAACCTCTCTGCCATATTAGATACGTAAGTAGAAATTTTTGTATCGCTCAGTATCTACAATTTAACCTTCCTTGAATAACTAGATTAACTTGAACACTATTATGTCGTTTACAAAATCATTTGCTATAATTGTAATTCCTGCTACATAGGGCAAACTGAAAGGTCTATACAAACTCGAATCAGAGAATACGTATCCAATATAAACATCTGCATCCTCTTAACATGATATCATATCCAAACATTAAGATATACTATTCTAGAATTACATTCAAAATCCTTTATCATCATTGCAATTAATATACAAACACAAACTATGAAACTCCACAATGGCTACGATCCCGTATTGTTCAACTAATTTATTGCTTTTATATTAATTTATTTGCTTTCGAGCTGCATGTCGTTCTTAAAGTTTCTTACGATTTTATACAGCTGACGAAAGCAAAAAGTTTTGAAGAATCTTTATGAGGTATTTATTTTATCACTCATAAACATATGGTCTTTATTGCCTAATTTCTTATCTATTTCTTAATTTGATAGAGAAGTATAAATCCGAATCATTCATTGATTTTTATTCAGATGTTAAAAGATCACTTTTTAGGCACTGATTTAGAAAACGCCTGAAAATGATTGGACCCTAATTATTTGGATATTAACTTTAGTAGCGACTTCGGAAAAGAAAGTAACTTAAACTAATAGAATTCGTTACATTTTATTATGAGAAACAATGGGAATTCCAAATCGAAAGAACAAGCATATTTGTCATAATTAGGTCCACTAATAAAGAGTACGGAGGGGCACGTTGAGATCCCTATCATAAATACCAGATAGAATTACTCAAAAGTTACAGAAACGTGTAGTAAAGTTTGTTATAAACGGGACTTTTAATGAAAACGTGTAAAAATTAGGACGAAGAATAGAAGCGAAAGAGCTCGGCTTCAAATACTTTTTAAAGCAAAAACCGAAATTATTCTAAATTTCAATTTTTGACGGCGGGACCATGTATTCAAAATTAAAGCTAGAAATCACAGAACACACATAGGTATATTTGCAGTAATTAATAGAACAATGGCGGATTGAAACAATCTACCAGCAAAAGTGTTCAAAGGAGTGGAAAATAGGTTTAGATAAAACTTGAAAGGAGTATAGGGAAACATTCGAAGAAAAGAAGTGATAATGGTAATAAAAATGATACATATAGGTTTAGAAAAAGAATATTAAAAAGCGCAGGGAATGAAGTGAAGTGTTGAGAGTACCTTGAAAAAACATTTCTTCTTTATTTTTCTTTCCCCCTATTTATACTTATATTTATCTTTAATGTTATACATGCTTAAATTTTAGCTGCCACTGCCCGGAGTAAGTTCGTAAGAAAACGAAAGAAAAAGCGGATGTTTGGTTGCACTTTTGTAATACATTCTGATTCCATTTTAACACTCGATGAACTTAAAATCATTTATATAACTAAAACGCTAATGAGACTATTTGTGATACGTTTTAAAGTGTTACAACCGTTGAAACAGATTCGAATTTTTAAAATATTTGTATTACTACATTATCAAAGTACAACACTGGTTATACAGTTTGACGAATTTTAAGACAAAGACAGGGGGTTTAGAGGAAAGTAAAAACACATAAAATTTGTTGTGAGCGGATAACTGAATTCTATTCGTATTACAAACATTATTTATTAATATAATTGGTGTACTTTTATGTAGTCCGTTAACGACGGGTAAGCACAACTAATACATAATAACGCATATCGTATTAATTTTTTTAATTTATTTTATTATGAGTCGCATCAACTTCGAGGTCATTATAGCGACTACTTGTTACAATTATTTAGTTTACATTAATTATTGCAAAGTTCAATGTTTTCCCTATATTTCACCGTAAAAGTTAGTCATTTTAAGGTATTCAATTATTAGTCTTTGATATTCCGTTGAGTGAAGAACTTCAATGAGGATTTTATTATCGAGTAGATGGGGAATTGTATAGATTACAAATAGGTGGACGAATATTCTTAATTATGTGGAGTGTTCAGTTGTGACTCCTGATATAACTATCTGGGCTCTTCGGGTGGCTTTGGGGGTCAGTTTATATTGCTTGAAATTCCTTGAGTTGTTGGTGAATATTACAGGCTTTAACTTCCCTCCATTTGTTGTTCCACTGTTGTTGGAGTTTACTTTGGGCACTTTTCCAGGCATCTTTGTAAGTGTTCGTTGATCTTGGGGATAGGCTTGTGGATGGTTGTATGACAAGCTTGGCCTTCAGGTCTGCGATATTGTTTCCATGGATACCTTGACGAGATGGAATCCGTATTACGACGACTGTTTTGCCAGTTCTATGAATATTGAGGTATATTTCTTGGATTAGCATTAGTAATTCTGATGATGCATCTTTTTCAGTTATTTCTTTAATATCAGTCAGTGAATCGGATTATATATTACATATTAACACACCCATTCCAAACAAACAAAACCAAAAATACCTTGGACTAATACTCGATTCAAAACTATCATGGTCCCAACACACAGGTCACATTAAATAATAATCAATCAAAGATTTAAAATACTTACTTAAAACCATTACTTAATCCTAATTCTCCTTTATCCCTTTCAATGAAAAAGTTAGTTTATATATCCCTTATTTCTCCATAATGGAAGTACGGCTGCAACATTTGGGGTTTCGCAGCCAAAACACACATCAACAAGATCTAAACATCCCAAAATAAAATCATTCGTTATATGACAAACTATCCCTGGTACATCTCCAATTCCCACATCCATAGTGACCTCAATATTCCATATATCCACCAAACAATAACCAAATACACATTTCTTCAATATAAAAAAGGCAATTCACCCCAACCCGTTAATATCCGATACAGCTGCCTGTCCTCCACCTCACATACAACATCGCCGATTAAAAAGAAAGAGACCGAGAGACCTAATCAATATCCAATAAAAGTAAAGGAGGTGAAACAAAATGTGATCCACAAGATATATATATATATATATATATAGTAGAATATAAAATGTACAAATACCACTACAGTAAAATCATTAGATTGTAAAGTTTCCTGAATTAAAAAAAAAACTATACAATTTTTATTGTTGGATGAATCAATAATTTCCAATGCGTAGATTTCTGCCGTGTTGATGGATGATGTAGGGTTAAGTGTTCAATGCATTAGTTGGATGAGAAAAATTCACTTCCGTGTTGGTTTTGGATACGTTGGTATATATTTGGTTATATCCAGGGTAAAGGTTACATAGTTTGGTAAATTTGTCCTTCCATTCTTCGGGAAATATATATTTTTTGTATTGGATCAACAGTTGTATAGTACAATTATGGTCCCAATCACCCTGTACGGGACAGAAAGTTTAGCACTACAAGATAAGCTTTTGAGTAAGATCACTGCTACCGAGATGACGTACATAAGACACACTGAAGGAAATACAAGAAGGGATAGAATTAGAAATGAGAGACTCCGAGAAGAAGCTGGACAAAAGAAGGTGATAAATGTAGTGATAGAGGAACGACAGTTGAAGTTGCATGTTAGACGGAGGGATCAGAACAGGAAAGTGAAGCAGGTCCATGAAATACAAGTAGAAGGAAGAGTAGGAAGAGGAAGCTACCGCATTATATGGGATGACAGGATTGGTCAGAAGCTAGGCAAAACAATGGTCTAAATGAGACAGGTCGGAGTGGCGGAAATGTATAGAAAGAAGATACCCCGACGACTGACGGCAAAAGGGATTGGGAGAAGAAGTATTGGATCAGGTTTGTATCTGCTATAATTAAGCATAACATCCATGGAGGAATTCTGCAGTAACGGAGCGTTTCCATCTCTGGTATTTAGAAATTTAAAGTGTGGTTAATATTTATTAATTTTTTTATATATGCTTTCACATCTCAAATCAATTTAACAACTTATATTTTGACATGTCTCCGGCGGTTTCCGTCCATTAATAATCTTCGCAAGACTTTATTACTCTCGTAAATTATCATTATGGAAAAAAGACATTAATATGCTATTTGATTACACCAGGTTAATTGTTATGAAAGTTGTGATAGGGCAATTTGCGATTATACCTTTCCTTTGATAGCCTGGAATATTATAATTTCTAAGTACCGTCCGCACGGTATTTATATTGTAGAAGGTCTTCTCTGCAGAATGCCATAATTGAATTGGCTCGTGAATGAGCATTGTTGGCGAAGGTGTCCTGGCCTGGCTTGGCCTGACGTACGTGTATCTGCGTAGCCTTGGGCCGACAACCTTGTGGTCCATTCGTCTGGCACGTACGCGCTGCGCATTAACACTTCCTAACAAGGACAGCTACTCGTACACTTCATTACGGTTACATGGCTCTCGCACCTTCAAAAACATCATTTCGAAGCTTACTCGGACGTACAACTTAAAGGCAAAGTCTAAAGCTGAACTCGTCAACTTCGAAGAAGTCTCGCGTTAAAACTTCAAGCTTCCAGAGAAAATGCTTACTCTGGTTCGGCCGAGAGACCGTATACGTAAGGACGAGGGGGAAGAGGCTAATGAGCATTATCGAAGAGATAATGAAAAAAACGGTTAATTAATGTTATGCACGATGAAAGGAAGGAAAAAATGGTTGGTGTCAGTTGTGACACGGAAGGATATAAGAAAGGTACACACAAACCAGACACGCGAGGAGAAATAATAATACAATTCCAGAAATGATAAGGAAGACAAGAAGGAGACGTGCAGGGGCTGAAGAGTCTAGTGCACTTATAAATTAGAAACCTAAAAAATTATATCTTCAAATTATTTCAAATTTCAAAAAATTACTCACGTGCAAACTAAATCAAATACTATTATAACCATCTGCCTTCATATTTAAATTAAATAATAAAAATACCAACCTTATAGTCACAATTTTTTTAATATATTAATTTTAAACACGTTTTCGTCCCTGATTGAAACCTCTTCAGGTTCATAGGTGTTACAATTATCTAAACAAATAAATTAAGAAACGATGACTTACAAAATGATAATTTAAAAAAATATAATTATATATCAATATAAGTTATAGTTTTTCTTACAAAAATAATTTCTAACGTGTGAATTGCCCACACTTGACTGTTAATAGCACAGCTGTTAAATTATTATTATTATTTAAGAAAACAATGAAAATATTAAATTTTTTTAATGCAACAGATAGCTAACAATTAGAAAGAATATTAAATTAAATTAAATTATTTGTGTCATTTTTAAAGTTAATGCACGAAACATTAGATCATTTCACTCATCAATCTGGGATAATATTTACATTGTTACATCTTTACGTTGTTTTAATCGAAATTATGTTTCTATAACTGAATAATTTTGGACGTTAAATTTCAAATTATTTGTATGTTCATAGATTCTAGTTTTTAAACATCGTTCCGTTTACCCGATATAACAAGAATTACAATAGAAACAATTAATTTTGTAACATTACGTTTGTCTAAAGTGATAATTTTGTCCTTAATACTTTTAGGTAAATTTTAATAATTGGAAGTTTTAAAAATAATTCACATGCCATAATTACTAAACAAGTCAATAAGTTTAGCTTGTATATTTTTAAAAAAGGCTACTCCAATTTTTATTAAATATTTTAAAACAAAAAAGTTTCACATTATTTTGCTATCCACCGTGAAAAACGAGATCTAAGCCCATTAAATTTACGAGTCTTTTCGCGAAATTGTCCACCAGGGACAATTATTTAAATTCTGATCCTTCGGTACATGACCCGCGGTACGAGCTAAATCTGTGAAATAAAGTTTGTAAATCATGTCCTCTGCCATATAATAATAAAAATGTGAAGTTATATTGATAAATGTATTTGTTCGGAAGATCCATTACCTGAAAGGTGAGTAAATATGAGTAATCAAGCAATGGAGCTCACGGACAACGTTACCCCTGTATTAAAGCGACGATTATCTTTAAATTTGAATTCCAAATAATAATAGTACAAGAAAGTGATCATATAATGGAATACTGTGCAGGTTTGAAATGCACAATTTTGCACGTCTGAGAGCGGTTAATTAGGGAAGGTGAGCGGACCGTGGCGTGTTCCAGTTGCGGGTCGCTCTGCCGTTATGCCAGCCTCTTCCGGCAACCAGACCGTTACCTCCGTCCATCACACATTACACTCTTCCACAGTCCTTGCACGTCTGCTTCTTGTCCTCCTTACTGGGATTTTACTCTTCTTCTGTGTCTGTACATTTCTTATACCCTTCCACTTCACAACCTACACCAGTATCTTTCTCTATTTCTCTCCTTTTCATCTTCCTTTGCTTATCCTGTATTAACAGTTTCTGTCATGTAACTATCACGTTTTCCTACGATATGGTCCGTTAGCATCTGACCCTTTTCCTTCCCCACAGAGTCTCTCAGCCTTTTAAAAATTAATGGTCAAGATTACTTTTGAAATTTCCATCGAAATAAATATTTGATTAAAATGAAAAAAAAATTACGTCTGATTGAAAATAATGAATAAGAAATTTAGCCAATTCAGACAAAAAAAAAGTGATAATATAAATAACACACAACGTTTCTGGGATCCTTCCCCCTTTCCTCAGGTGTGAAGAAGAGCTTAGAGCGACACAACTGCACTTGTCAGTTGATAAAACTCAACAATGGCAGAGCCGAAGGGTTAGCGTTTTTTATTATTAAAAAAATATTTTACGATTATTTTAAATTGAAGTTCTTATAATAATAGTATATTATTAATAGGCGACTGGTGTCAAGATCAATAATATTCGTAAGAAATACATATAGAATGAATAAATGAAACTACAGAAAAACATCGGACAATTATTTTCAGGATGTTCTGAGATGAATTTTAGGAGTTTATCAAAAACAAGGAAACGCTAGTTTCCAGAAAACTGTAAATGGAATTTGTTCAGTAGGAAGATTAATTTATTTGACAGGAAACTCGCCTTTGTAGTGATGGTTTGTATAGCGATAAAGAGGGAGTATTAGGCTCGTATCTCTAGACTTCTGCAGAATGTTATCTCAACACGATTTTATCTTTAGGGCTCTCCAGAAGCCGGTTATTGCACTGCGATCAACTCAGCAGAGTTATTTATTTATTGTAAAATATAGTTTTGGCTATAGAGCCAGCATAACATCGTAAATGAGAAACTAGTGTGGGACATGCCACAGTCCGTGTGCACGCTGTATTTGTGAGTGGTATTTCAATGAAGTGACGAGACGCTTACTTACTCGCTTGAATATTGCTTTGATTAACTATCAAACAAATAATAGGAATTTTATGCCGTAACCCGGAAGTGGAAGATTGAAAATATTGTAGTTATTCGTAAATCCCAAGGAAGGGATGAAAATAAAAGAAAATAATTAAACACCAAAAAGTGAACGACGAAACAAACCTTTTCGAATAGTCACCCACATATTCTTGAATGATTTTGCACATGTAACCGGGACAGTAAAATAACTAAGGAACTATTTTTCATGTACACCAATTCTGTAATCAGCGTTTCGTCAGGAAGGACGTTGGTTGTTTGTTGTTGAAATTCGCACTGTATCGCTATTAATAACCAATTGACCGCAGGACGAGAGACCGTAATGTAAGTTCCGGTGCTGCGAGGAGACGGAAGAAGGTGCGAAGTGGGCCACAGGGCCCTGACCTGCTTACGGGACTTTCCATGGTGCACGCGACCGGACAGCTCTCACCGAACTTATACAGTACCAACGAAATTATAACACGAAAATACAGACCACTATCATTTACATATTTTTGGCACATACAAGAATTCGCCTATGTGTATTTAATACGTGAAATCTACAACAAATTTAGAATGAAAAATTCCGATTCGACACAAGGTCGATTCTGGCAGTGGGCGGACGTAAGTTTCATGATTGACTGAGGTGGTTCACGGCAATCATAAAATAAGTATACCCATATTTAGATCGGCACACAAATACAGTGCTATAGGATTTGAGAAGACATACCTGTTAAACAAACTTCTTTGTCCCACAAGATTAGGCCTACACTAACTGGTAAACTCAAACATAATCAATATTCGAGTTCCAGAATGTCGGCGGTCAACAAAACTTACTATATACGCATAAAAATACCTATTTTTGTAAACCAATCTTAAAAGGTTAGGAATATTAACTTCACCCTATGCACATAATTCAGATTTTTTTTTATCGTAACAGGCTACATGAGGGTAATCCACATCTCCCCATCATAGAATTTGAAAGGGGGGATGCGGAAGGTAACCAAGGGTTAATTAGGGCCCCTGGGCTATATTTAAGGGTCCTACCCGGCATTCGCCAAAAAAGTGATGCAGAACAAACCCTAGAAAACCTGCATCAGGTACGTCGGGCATTGGGTACTTGTCCCACGCCCTTCCGACGGCGGGAAACGGGTTAGCTGTGGGGACGCAGCATTCCCTTCTCGAAGCCTCGACCGATTCGAAGGCAGCTGGTCGACTGTTCCAATGGGAACAGTGAAAAACTCATACCGTATGCCCCAGATCTGTGACCCCGGAACATACATCTCTCAAAACAGGCCGAGGTGCTTCGACTTGTTTAAGTTCAAATACGGAGATAGGAAAAGGCATCCCTAAAGGTAGCTCCCTCCATCCCTTCTAAAAGGTGCTGTTTTTTAGCATCTCTCGCAGACGAAATCTTAAAATTTGCTAAACGTAATGAAAATCCAATTATGACAAAAATAATTAGGGTATGCAGAACCTTGTAGGAGAGACGGAAGGGGCTACCTTTTCCTCTCTCCGATTTTGAACTGAGGTTCCCACAAGGCGAAAAACATCGGCCTGTTTTGAGAGGTGTATGTTCCGGGGTCACAGATCTTGGGCATACGGTAAGAGTTGTTCGCTGTTCCAATTGGAACATTCGGCCAGCTGCCTCCTAAACTGGTCGAGCCACAGAGAGGGGAATGCTGTGTCCCCACAGCAAACCCCTCTGCCGCCATCGGAAAGGCGTGGGAGGAGTACCCAATTCCCGACCTACCTGATGCAGGTTTTCTATGGTGTCCTGCATTAGTTTTAGGTGAATGCCCGTAGGATCCTTGAACCATAGCCCGGGGGCCCTAGTTAACCCTTGTCTACCTTCCTCTACCCTTACGCATCGCCCCTTTCAAATCCGTTCCTATGCTATTAAAGGGGATTGCCACCATATGGATTACCCACATGTAGCGTGTTACCCTTAAAAAAATGGCAAAAAGAGAACCACTAAAATGAAACTAGAATTCGCTTGTGTCTTGTAACTGACAAAGAAAGATTTAACTTTATCAATCCAGCGTTATTAAATATCCTATTGTTTCGAGCGTACTACTCAACGAATTTGTTAATGGGTTTATAAACACTTGATCTGAACCATCATTCTTCAAAAGTACTGGAATTATTAAGATATAAATGATAGTAATACTAAATAATTACAATTTTTCTCCTCTCTTACTCCATTCATCACCTGAGGTGAACTAGTCACCAATTTGACGACAGCGAGGTTTCTGTAGCCCAAAGTAACAGTGGTGAATGAGTGAAAACAAGGATTTTGCGATTGTGATTCAGTGAATAAATAGTAAAATAAAAGTAATAGTAAAACCTTAAAATTGAAACTCGTTTTAAATGTTTTTGGATTTTTAACACTTAATTAACGATTTTATCCCATCTCGTTTACGTATAAACTTTTCAATTATGTATTTAACTACTATAATTTTTTTTCGCATTTTCAAATTGACTATTTTACGAATATTTTTTATTTTCGTAATAATTTACAGACTTGTTCTATTTCCTCAGTAAATTACTAATGTAATCGACAAAATATCAAAATGTTTACCACAGGACAAATCTTCAGATGTATTACTTGTCATTTGAACCATAAATTATACATTCAATCATTTCATTTCAAACAGTTTGACAACAGGTACTTCTTGGGGTCAATGACATCGAAGATGAATTTTAAAACTTACATCAAGATTCTTTGGTGAAGTCGGCATTTTCGGTTATACCTAAGATTGTATATCATGTGAAACCAAATAATTGACAATAATTTAAACTGAAACTGTTTGTAACAACATCGAACAATAAAAATATTGTGAAAGGTTCATAACGTTAGGGTTAGCTTACGGCTCAATTATTTGACTAGAGTCTATAATATTTCTTTAACGAGTTCAATGTTCCAATAAGAATTTTCTAATATAAATAATCTTTGTTGCTATACGATTGTTTTGCTGATAGCCCAACTTGACATCCAAGATTTTGTTTACGTAACAAGACATCTCATTCAATATTTGTACCATTTCAGAGAAAATCCGACAGCGATCTGTAAAGAGAACTAAATCCATACCCAAGCAGTTAAAATTAAGTTTTGGATGCTCGTCTTAATATGGCGGATGTTCTACATCGCTAAGAACCTGCTCACGAGTGTGTATAACAATGATGTAAAATTCCATGGAACTCTAGCCGATAGTTTTCTTGTGTGAAAAACGTTCAAAGTCAGTGTGACCCACAGTAAGGAATTTGAATGACATCGATATCGGATGCTTTTATGCATGATACGTACAGGTAAAATTCATACAATTTTAAGAAATGTGCAAAAAAGGGTGCACTATTTCAGTTATATGGAGTGCGCTACGGCCAGAGCTTTGGACCTACGACTCACCAAGTGAACATCAATTCTTACTTCACAAATATTGTACAATAGTCCTCAGAGCAACTTACAAATTGTCGCAATCTATTTTTCACACTTTTCAGTCAAATATCTGAACTGGGTGTACACATTGGTCCACATCATCCAATATCGTTTCATTGGCACCTTTCAACTTTTTTTTCGAATATCACAGAATTACTTTCAGATGGGCTCTTAGCGAAATATTCAATTGACTTTCGATATTAAGGAGCCAGTTATATCCAATACCTGTTCTAGATATGCAAATGATGTCTTTTTATTGTTATGCGTTTCTCTTATATTCCGAGTGCATTTTTTTTCTAATTTACCAGACGCTTTCCTTTCCAGTTGTTGGATTCTTCTTCCAATCCATTTTCACATTTAAAAAAACTGTCATTTGGAAATTCATCAACAATTTTAACCACTTCCTCGATTGTTACTGTGAACTGTTTCGGTTCTGTAGAAGCACCTTGAATGCCTCTCTACCCACATTTAACTATGTATGTTTTTCTAATGCAATTTTCTAATACAATAGCTTAGTAGAGTGATTATTTGAGACTTCTATAAACATCGTTGTATTTTCCTGGAACGATGAATGCTTTCTCGAAGTTTATAAATGCAATATGCAGAGTTTTGTATATTCTCTGATACACACGATATCCTTAATTATGTAACGTATACATTTGTATACCTGAATTCATCTTTGGATACCGGTGAGTAGGGGAAGAAGTGGACTTTGGAAGTGGTGAGAGGAGAAGGGGTTGTTGTGTCGTGGTTTATTTCTGAGTTAGAGAGGAGAAGAGTGGCTGTGTAGGAGATGTATTATGAGGTAGTTGAGGATAACCTATTGTATTTTTCTTCCAAAGTAATATTAATGATGGAATCGACGAGAACAATTCGACTAGATCCGGCATTGGGCTCACGTGGACCCTGAGAGGAGGAGTATCTTGCTGATGACAAGATAAATAATGCATTTTGTGTTAAATTGTTAATTAAATCAGAGACTTAAAACTAGAACATTTCAATTACTTGAGTATGTAAGTGTGTACTACATCCACTTATGAATCATGCTTCTTCTCTTGGATGGGTTAATTAATATCGTTGTAAATACTTGGTACATTGCGCACTGGCCTGACAATTAATAATTTATCTCCACTTCCTTTTTGTAAAGTGCTATGCTCTTTAGAACTTTTCTTTTCTGGAGGCATTGTGAGAATATTTTAATAAGTAGTTTCAAAGTCTCTTCTTTCGTTAGCTTCAGAATGTCTGCCATCAAGTCCACGAAATTTTGTCTTTAATAATTCTGGAGCATGCTGTGAATCATCACCACGTTTTTCTGCGCATGTACATTTAGTCCTGTGTAAGTTTTGCTATAGAAATCTCTGCTGTATTCTATAGCCTTTGACATTTAGATTATATGATTATTTTCTTATGAAAGTGCAATCACTTTCATCAGGAGATGCTGCCTTCACTGCATGGCAGTATTTTCACCATTTTCACTTCATTTTTTATATATTTCATTGCCTTTGTTTTACACATTTTTAATGGGAGATTAAGATTTGTATTTACCTGATTAAGCACTTGTATTACTTTCTAGCGTTCCATTAACCTGTTTTGGGGGGATTCATAATGTTAATTCGGCTGATTGATTCCTTGAATTCCTCATAGTATTTATGAAGCCTATTATGATCTGTAAGTGTCCGGGTTTTATTTAACAATTTGCAGTCTTTGGCCTAATTCAAGTCACGTTAATGAGGTTGATTAATTCTGAAAATACTTTTAATGGCACTCATTGACATTATTTTTTGTTTTTGCTACATTTAAACTGGAACGTGGTTATTTTAAGCAGATGCGTATTGGAGCTGTCAATGTAACGGACGCTCCTAACGTATACGTAAAGCTGACGGAGAAGAAGTCAAGACATGGAGAAGTGGGAAGTAGAGAGTCCTGGAGAAGCAGGGGATGAGATTCGAGATAGTCCTAATTAATGGAGGTTGCGATCTCTTCCCGGAGAAATCGGCGGCACCCACAGATCCGAAGGGAAAGGCAACTTTCCCTCGACTAGAGTCAGAAACGCTCTTTATGTAATGCACACTCCAGCCTTTCACACATATGTCTTCAAATAGGTTGTATTTCGAAATACAGTTCTTGAGCCTCTCGACAAAACTCAATCAGGTTGGAACTACGTACCTTTAAAAATTTTAAAAGTATATGGCGAATATCACAAACTCGAAAACGGAGTTGGCAGCATTGTTAAATCTATCTTCAAATAAATAAAGCAGTGTTTGTTTGTAAGTAAGTATGTATATTTGTATGTTCCTTATACAAATCTACACCGGTGGAGCAAAATTCACCAAATTTCGTACACGTGTTCTCTACGACCAGGAAACAAACACTGTTGGGGTGAGACGCGTCTACCACCCCCAGGAGCAGGGAAATTTCGTACACGTGTTATCCAAGACCAGGAAACAAACACTGTTGGGGTGAGACACGTCTACCACCCCCAGGAGCAGGGGTAGAAATATTTAAACATGCTAAAACAGTCTATATTTGAGTAGGATAAAAATTTTTAGGTGTCAAAGATATTGATAGTGTTTCTACCGATGTTATCTGAATAGAATATGATAAAAAAACATACCTTCCACGTTTCAAAATTTTCTCCTATCCGACACTACCACTTCCAACATCAAATTGATTTTTTTATCATAGAAAACATGGTTTGTTAGGAGATACTAGAGTAACTCGAAAATAGAAATAGGCAGTTTATAATCCATTATTTAATTAAAGCTATGCGGTAATTAGTAATTATATAAGTGTAATTTCTAATTTGACATGATAAAGAAATTTAACATTCATTTTCGACCTAGTAGACAAAATATTGAGAATATTTCCTTTCGCCATTATGCTTTCACATGATTCATTCATATTTGAACAAATATTTAATTACAATATAGACCCAGCAAAGTTTACCTTGAACGTTGATATGATTAAATTAACGATTTAATCCATGACTATGAATGTATGAACACAGAATTGCCAAAAGTAGACTATAAGTAATTGTGGAGAATTCTTTTAATCAGTTCTGAGGAGGAGTCTAAAATCGTACAGTTAAAAATAAAGTGTAAATATATTTCGTTTCATGTTTCACTCAATACTTTAAAAATTAACGTGTAAATTATAGATCCAAAGTACAATTCTGTACGTCTTCTGCACATGTTTTGATTGTCTTCTTAATTCGAGGTTCGTCAGTCTTATCGCATATGAAGAATATGCATTCATGACAAAATAATTTTTTCTCTATCCGTAGGCTTGTAAATGTTTAAGCCGCACTGACTGAATCGCGTTTGGAAAACAAGTAAATACGTTTGAGTAAAGCGCGACTAGACGTGAAGTTGTTATATAGAGTCGAGTCATCATTCGATGTTTCAAACCATTTTCATTGAGCATTCGTCTTCAAAAGTATTTTTCTGTCGCACTGTGGGATGCAAGAGTTTACCTCCAAAAGGAATTCGATTCCGGAACCTTCTGATTTGTAGATCATCGGCTTAGCCATTCGACAAAGAAAACCGAATTTAAGATTAATCATGTGACAAATTAAATGAGAAAATATCTGTTACTCATCGGAAATACAAGACTGCATTCTAATGCAATCGCGAAACTCAACTGGGGAGTTTCATTGGAATTTAATTTGTCAATTAAGGTTTCAAGTTCCTAAACTTCGTTCAGAACTTGCAGAAACACGTATTTGGTAACGATTATATTTCTGAAGAGTTAGATAATATTGTGTGCAAACCAAGAATTTTTTCAAACGGTATATTCATTACATTATTTCGTATGAAGTACGTGTGCCGCGAACTGCCACGATATTCTGTGTTTGTTAGCATTAGCAATGCAAATCAGATACGTTTTCACAATCAAGCCCTTCTACATTCGGTTTAACGTAACAAATACATAGCATGCAAATCGTATTTAATTCACACGTATAAATACAAGATAATTTTAACACTTTGCATTAATTATATACGAATTTGTCAAAATATTTACGTAAGCTTTTAATAATAAATAATTTTTTACCGACAGTGCATGTTTCGTACCATAAACGATGTTTTAAAAAACAGAATTTTCATCGAATATTTAGGACTGTAAAATTACCATGAAGGCATAAATATCAGTGTATCAAAAAAGTTGACAATTACGATTAAAACATTTCCGATTTATTTATTTGGATCAGTATGATTGCATGTAATATATATAACTTCACAAGCGTTTAGATAACAAGGCAGGTTATTTGTATATATAGCAATAAAAGGACTAGACGTCGAAACTACTAGTACATACTAGTTTGGTATGCATTTATATTCGTCAATAGCGTTATCATATTCTCCGACCGTGGAATTATAAAAAGGAATGCAGGTTGATAACGGGTAGGATTAATTCGCAAAAAAAAAAAAGGTGGCAGTCATACGATTTCTACAAAAAGGAAGCCAACGCTGGGAACTCCATCAGGTGTACATTGGAGTACATAAGGAGTAGTATAAAATTAAAATTTAAAGAAAATATCTTTAAACATCGCCATGTTCTTCCATTAATAACAGTCAAAAATTGATATTATATAAATAAATGTTTATATAATAAAATTGTTTGGCAGACAAATGGATGAACTTGGCTATGTATAGAAATTGTACGTTTTATATTTCATACAACAAATTGTCAGCACATTAAATTTTAGATTTATAATACTCCACGTCTTAATTACTGAAATATGCACCTGATAAAGGTGGACGAAACGTTGTGAAATTCTATTTTTATCAATTGCTTTACTGACTGAAGGGCAAATTATTAATTTATTGTAAAATTAAAATTGTTAGATAATTATAATTATTAACATGAGGAAGGTGTGAATAATCACAAACGAATGAAAATATTTCAGTGAAAATTCATATTTGTATTTCTGTTTTCTCATACATATTTGTCGAATTTAAAGTCAAAAGAGGCTGTCTAGGGGATAACTCGTAACAAATTTTGGCTACAGATAAATGGATTCATAACACTTTATTTAAAAAATCGTAAGTAATTATTTATAACCGAGATAAGCTTCGTCATTCGATGAATAATGCTTGAATACGGACATCATGAGTATGAATTGGAACTGAAGGAGAAGTATTTCAATAAAACAGTATTAAATGCAGTGAGTTTCATAAGACATTGTTACATATGCAATGACAGAATAGTTTTATCTGATCACCTTCTTTACTCAACAGTTGTAAGTAAATGATATTTTTACGTTAGTTGTATTTTATGAAACTCCGTAACAAAGCAGAAGAAAATATAGATAAATATGTTTGCACAGAATAGGTAATAGAAAACTATAGAAATGTAAAGCTCTGATAGACTGAATTTGTAATATATTCAATTATATATGTCAGTAAAGCTAATGACGAATGCGAAATTATAGCAAGGGACACGAAAGATGAATTGCACGATTGTGCACAAAATTAAAATAGAGCAAAGAAGAATATAACAAGCCAAGTCTTGAAAAAAATCACATAAGAAATGAGCAGCCAAGAGGTCAGCAGGAACAGAGAAATTAAAAATACAACATGAGATGTATACTTCCGCATAAAATACTTTTGATGCTATAAATATTTTCATTTAAATGAACCACAATTCTCTTATGTTAGGTTTTACTTTCCTTTAGTAGAAATACTCGCCAGTTTTTGTTTGTGCTTAGACTTTATTTAAAATAAAATTTAATATTCAGTGATGCAGAAAGCAGCTCTAAAATATCTAATACAATAAATAACACCCCTGTATCTAACGTTTCTAAAATATAACATAAACAATATATTCTTCATAGGACTGCTTCATTCCTAATGAGAAAGTACGGTCCACGAACATTTTATTAACGTCGGTCTTCCGTAATTCGCTTTCTCACTTTCTGGCCATAGACAGTTGTAAGTTTGCCAAAGAATTTGTCTGGCCGAGGGAGGATAAATTCCGCCCAATTTACGCATGGATTGGCGCGTTTCCGGAAGCCAGACGACCTGCCATTTGAAAAGGAAGTTGTAAGACAGAGAATAATCGAAGCAAATTGAGCAGTGGCATCTGCTCGCTGCCTTTCCCCCACAGGTGCAACTCTTCCCGTATCCCAACGCTTAAAGATGGCGGAAATATATACCTGCATGGCCAACAAGCCTCCTCTGTTCGACGCGTGGTATAAAAACTACTAATTAGGTTTTCGGCTGAAATACAATATTTTATTTCTTTCGGCTATTTCGTTGGAATACAATGATGGATAATTAGAATACGTAATTATTGATTTAATTCAAACAAATTGTGTCATTAGAATGAGATTGATGCTTGTATCCCATTTTTAATTTTTTCTACATGTAAATATACACTTTTTCGTCACAGATTTGCATACAATTCAATTTTTTTGTTATAATGATTTATTATCGTTTCACATACGTCTGAAGAAATACAATAATTGCCATTAACTTACTTACCACAGGTAACTTACGACTCACCTCGTCCAAACTCTGTGTTTTTATTTAATATTAGTAAATAATAAGTAAATATAATACATGAATGTGAAGGGTTTTTTTTCGTGCAAGTAGAAACAAAAATTGATTTTACCAGCCGTTCATTTGTTTGGTTGATAAAATCAAATCTGACCGATTAAAAGAAAACCAGAAGTAATACAAAAAATACGAAGACACAATACTTCCATTCAATCAAAAAAATATCTCTTAGGAATTTATATAGGGAAATTAATACAAGTAATTAGATATTTTCAAACACGAAGCAGACACATTAAATCGATTATAACAATTTCCAATTAAACTAAATGGTCATATCTCAACTTTTATTAGCTTTCCCTACAGACTGTGTCAGCTTGTCTAACTTTGCCCTAGACTTCTCGAGTAATTATCAAAGAATTCAATTGATTCGGAAGACTTTCCCGTTATATATATTTGAATAGGTTCGAGTTATTATTTCGTATACGAGAAATAATTGTTTGACGGCTAGCTTCATGTGTTGCAGAGCCTCACATCTTCGATTCACAGGTCAACATCTCGAGGTGCGAAGCCGCAATATGCACACAAGTTTGTAGGGCCACAGGGACGAGGGCGGCAGCTGCACTATGGCAAAATATGCTTGAGAACCCCTGTCAATGCAGCCTATATATAGCACGAAACAGGCTACACCGCGTTGCAAAAACTGCCAGGGCACCTCTGTGTCAATTTCCTTAAGCACAACTCCTGCCAAAACTTACAACTCGCAAAAAGATGAGGTTAGTAATTCTTTTACAAACTCTTCGACCTACGAAATATTTTTCGCACTCAACATTCCTTCAATATAATTAATTAAGATATTTGAAAGATATATCCTACATTAACAATAACGTGGCAAATTTAAAGTAAAATAAATTATTTTACACAAACTTACATTAATTTTGAGACGGGAGAACGAGTTGAGTTTCACGGCAAGAAAATTGTGTGGAACTCATTACACATCATCGTGTGTAATTTAAAAAAGTGAAGTAGGCCTGAAAAGATTAATTATTTACAGGATCGGGTTGGAAAATTTTGACAGAACTGGGAATGAAACCCAGGACGTCTACTTGGAAAGCGGTGCTCTTTACCATCTGAACTATCCGAATCGATTAAGTACCAAGTGGTAACGCCGGGATTTTTTCATTCTGATCCTTTAATTCAGAAACATTCTACCTTTTTATACCTCACGCCTACTTTTGTCTATCTGTTGTATCGCACCGGTTCCACAGTAATGCTATATTTTCAGAAATTTAAATTATCACGGGGAATTTTATGAAAACCGTCTGAAAATATTATGAATTTTTTTTAAAAAAAAGTCAATTAAATTTAACAAAATAAAGTACTTCAGTATCGGATGAAACTCTACCGCCAACCATTAAAGCTGGACGCCAAGAGTGGACGGTAGGGACCAGGTTGACTACCACCGCTTTAATTCAATTTCAAATCCGTTTTGGCTGTGCCTTTTTTTTCTGTTCTGGAATGAAAGGAGTTGGCATACTTTAGTCATAGCAATCTTGGAATGCGTCCGGTCTGCTACCGCCGTCTATCAGTAAATCAAAAATTAAAGAAAGGGGTTGTTAAATTTGAACGTGTAGAGCCCAGGCATGCACAGGAAATAGTCCAGCAAATGGGGAAGGAATTACTATCACCAAGTAAGGCACAACTTGCTACTCAAAGCTTACACTGGAGACAGGTCACGAAGTGTATCTACCTCAGAAATATTTGCCCATTTTTAAGTAATAAACACAAAAATATACTTCGTACATTAATAGAATAAACGAACACTGATTTCGGTTGAATGAGACCACACACAACTGTAGTCAAGAAAAATTGAAAACATTTAATTCCTAAGGTTTCTGCATAATGGTAGAATACGTGCCAAGTCACATTCTACTCGTATCAGTTCTGTCTGAAGAGCTAGTTCTTTTCTTTAAGTTAGTTATAAATAGCGAGTGAATTCTAGAGCATTTTTATTCTAACTAACGGCGCGTTTAAAGGTTTAATGAAACTAAAAACACTAAACATTTATGTCATTAATTAATTGGTAAGGTACTGTGGATTGCGTTCAAATGAATTAAGTCGGTCTAAACGAAATATAAAATGTTCCGCAGCTCAGTTAAGGGCCCTCACACAAATACATAAATTTATCTGTAAAATTAATTCGAATATTGAAATCATTTATTAACTCAACATAAAAGTATTTTGCATTACCAGGACGTGCATAATTGTTTAATGTAGTCTGTGGAGAACGCAAAGACGAGAGAAAAGAATTCATTTTCAGAGAATAATAAATTAGGCCCAAACAAATGAAGCCTAGATGATCCACGAAATACTGGAAATTAAATCCCTAAAACAAAGTTTTCTTAATAAAGGATATTGAGGTATAACGTCTTGAGTACGCAAGAACAGAAATTTATGCGGGGTCGTATTTGTTGCTGATAAAATATATACATGGGCAAAGCTCGAGAGAGGACAAAGCGCATGCTAGTGTTAATACATTTGTTTCCGTCTGTGTTTGTGTGTGGAGGACAGGGAGGGAGGGGGTTTCCGTTTCTAAACAATTACATGGCAGTAATCAAGAGAGATAATAAGAGCACACAGCTTATAATAAATAAAGCTAGGTGAAATTGCTTTACTGTAATTGATCTAAGTTGGCCTTATCATAAAACGGAAAATAAATCGATTCAAAAGAATGGCGAATTTCACGAATATGCGACTAGAAACCTCTCAGCTCAAACAGAGAAATTTTCCCCACTAACTGATATTTTTTTCTGAGTACATGAAGGTAATCCCCTTTAATAGCATAGGAAGGGGGATGCGGAAGGGCAGAGGAATGTAGTCAAGTGTTAACTAGGGCACCCGGGCTATGGTTTAAGGATCCTACTCGGAATTCGCCTAAAAGTGATCCACAACAAACCATAGAAAAACTGCAACACGTAGGTCGGGCATTTGATACTTGTCCCACGCCCTTCCGTAGGCGGAAGATGGTTTTGCTGTGAGGTTGCAACATTCTCTTCGCAGTGCCTTGCCCATTTTAGGAGGCAACTGACCGACGGTTCCAATGGAAACAGAAAACAAATCTTACCGTACGTCCAAGGTCTGCAACTCAAAAACATATACCTCTCAAAACAGGCCCAGGCTTGCTGGAACCTCGGTTAAAAAACGGACAGAGGAAAAGGCATCCCCAAAGGTCTTTCCAGGAAGGTTCTACAGGGATAATTTTATGTAATAGTGTTTATACAGAAGTAAAGGATAGTAATAACTAAAAGAGTATTGAGAATAAGTGTAAGAATATTGTATTTAAATGGGGGGTTTACGCAGTACATAAACTTTCCACTAACAGATTAAATTATTTTGCTATACAAAAGTAACTATTATGTTTGTATGTAAAATATTCTATTCCATAACTTGTTCGCTTTCTTTTCAGTTGTTTTGTGCTCCTTTCTTTGTTTACTTCGAATATGCTCTAGAGTTACTACGAAAGTTGAGATTACTCATGGTTCAGTTCCAAGAAGCGACTTGTACGTCATTTGTTTGTTTGTTTGTGTATGCTTCTTGTCGTGCTTTGTGTTACTCTACGTACTGCATGTGTGTTATTACAAATTTATTTATCTGTAAATAATTATTAGTTAATATGAATTGCAAGCATATCCTGTAAATCTTAAAACTTTGCTCCTAGTAATGTTAAGTACGTTTTCTGTGTTCCAATGTTATTTAAATGTATTTAAGGTCATTAATTAATTCGTATTTATTATACTGTATTTTTAGATATATTGCGCTTTAAAGATTCTAGGAACTATTTACAATTTCATTTATGTCGTATCGTATTTCCTCAACCAACGATTAATAAAATCTAACTACTGAATAATCACTGTTCGGTGCGATTCTACAAAAATCGCTTCTATCCTGGATTATTACTCACAAAAATAATTTGATGACAGTAGAATATTTGAAATCGGCCTGAATCATAAGATCTTGATTCGAATTTCTACTGTTTATATATCAGTGACTCCGATTTCCGTAAATAAGTAAAATCATACGTGAATGTGTAGGCGACGACGGTTTCGAGGAAACCGCGAGCTCAGGGCCGGAAGTGCTCCACCCCCGCCACTGCTGACGGAGCCAATTTGCCGCTGTAATAAAGGCCGCTTTCCCGGCGACACGAGACAATCTCATTACTAAAAACACCATCAAAATGAAATCAATCACAGCAACAGAGGATGTCCTGAAAGACAGCTTGAAATCGACCTCATACATCAAACTAAGATGACATCTTGTCAGAACAGAAATCAAGCCAACCTACAATTTGAAAAAAATTGAACTATTGCACAATATTTTTTTTTGTATAGCGTAGTACAAATAGTTTACATTACTTGGTCTAATCGTATTCCAGTAGCTTATAAAATGTGTAAAGAATAGTCGTGCCACTAGACGAATTCAACTACTGGTAACATCAGTGTTTATTTCACATACAGCAAAACTCATAACGAAAAGGCAATTTTAAAAGTTTGAAATCGAAGTTATAGGAACAGTTGTCACAATCTTGTCATAGTAGTTCAATTTCTGGAACATAAATATGAAACCATTTCTAAACTGTACCACACGAATTCTCTGTACTTCGATCAATTGCAATGAAAATAAGAAATTCTAATTTATGGAAACATTCCTGACTTAACCTTGTCTGTACTAAAAATAAGAATTAACTAATTTTCCATGTATTAACTTGAGATAATCAACTTCTATGACTATCTACAACATTTTGACTGGAATTAAAACTTACAGAAGCGGTTTCATTTTTATGAAAATGAGCACTCACGGCATAAAATCTGTAATTTTACAGTGTAAATGCTTGTAAAGTACGCTACAAATGTGTTATTGTAGCTTAAATTGGCAAATAATCATGTATGCAAATTTTTCTAGGGTTTTCCCTGCATCACTTTAAGGTGAATTGCCGGGTAGGATCCTTAAACCATAGCCCGAGGGTTCTAGTTAACCCTTGGCTACTTTGCTCTACCTTTCCGCATCCCCCTTTCACTCCTTTTCCTATGCTATAAGAGGGGAGTTATCACTATGTGGATTGCCCTATACATAGCCTGTCTACACCTACCCAAAAAAAAGTCAACCACAAGGATTTAAAAGGATTCCTTAGGCATTTAAACTGTCCTTGAGTTTAAATAAAAATAGTTTCAGAATATGTAAGTCAAATAAAAAAGTTAATATACCTATTACGGTTCGTTTGATACAGGATGCACTGGTTTATTACTGCTGTTCAATTTAATTTATTTCATATTAAAAACATAAACATTTTCAAGGGATTTTACAATCCAGTAATTCTGTTATCAATATCACGAACATTAATCCAAAAAACTGTTCGTAATTTTGAGCCGAATATACGAGTTATACTTTCTGTATGTGAGATAGAACTGCGAAATGGGGATCTTTTGAGAGACGGAAGTAGGTGGGAGGGACTAGGAGGAAAGGAAGTAAAGAACTGACATATGAGAGCCTGCAGCTACGTCACAGCCTACCAGAGTACCATAAAAACGTCTTAAATTCAGCACAAAACACTTTATTTTAAATATGAATAAGTATTTCTTTATCATATATAAATTTACGAAGTTTAGTGCAGTGCTCTGATATATCGATGAATTAACCACCTTATACTTCTGAATAAATTATATCTGTGTTTAATAACACTCGAAGAAAGCACATTTTTTTCTTTCTTCCGCCACAGAAATTCATTCATTCTTCAACGACGACATAATTTTGAAATTATGTCGCGTGGAAACAGAGGCACAGAATAACTTATCCAAACCGAAACAATTTCGACAGTGAACATCGTACCTCTCGAATAGGGACAAATAATCAACACAAATTCATAACTATCTTTATATATAATTTTTTGTCGTCGTTTAAGTCGATGGATTATTAACAGGTGAAAATATTATGAATCTGGAATTGGCAATAAAAAGTTAAGAAAACTGAGACGATAAAATTTAATTATCGACATAAACCAGTTGGAGAAAAAAAGTATTTAAAGATATATTTTAAAAATATAAAAATGTTTATATTACAAAGAAGCGGAAAGATTTAGAGAATCTATCCAAGATTCCGTTACTAGAGTAACCGAAGGAATTATGTCAAAGAACAACTTGTTTGTGTAGATTACGGTTACGCAACTTTTAAGTAGGCCATTACGCATCGATGAGAATGTGAAGCCGATCCCCCGTGAAACTTGTTTACAAATGGAGACATAGGTTGGAGACTTGTCAAGCTACATTTAAATAGAAAATTTTACGCAAATCAATTTTAGCCGAAACATGTCAGCGGATTTTATGCAGTGTAGTAATTGAGAATCAAAACGTATTCTATTGTAATTGCTAATCTCAATACGTTTTACTACAGATAAAACTGAATTACTGAATTTAATTATGCGAAGAACGTTGATAAACTAATATTAGTACGTTTTAGACCCCGATTGCAATGTTTGTCAAACGACAGCAATTGGTCTAAAATTATGGTAAAGAATATCCAGCAATTAGATAGGAAGGTATAATAATATGTTCAACGTAATATGTTTTACATAATTAATAAAGAACGATTATATAATTTAAGTAAATAATAATTTGTTTTTAAGTTCGGTTTTAAAAATAAAACATATTTAACGACCATTAACAGATATTTTTAAAATTTTAATGTAACAAAACGTTTCTGTACATATTAGTATCCTCTTCAGGCTGTCTCTTACCGTAAGGTTTGTGGATCTTATAAACGTTTCCTCAGTCTGCGGTCTGGCTATGGCTAAGCTCTAGATAAAGTAGTTGTACTTATAATGAAACGGATACATTCAAAATTAATAATACTTTTATCAACTTTTCCATCTCTTTAATAAAACATTATAACTTTCTCACGTTTTCTGTGTGGGTCAGCTATGATAATTGATAGATTTTGTCATCTGTTAGCCATGCTATTTACTTCGTCTACATATTCCGATTTTTCAACAATACTGTTACTTTTTCTTTATCAGCCGTGATTAAATAACGAAAATTTTTATATTATCCGTTAATGGTCGTCAAATACATCTTATGATTTGAGGAAACTAACTTGCTAAATTTTAATGGCGCGAGACGCCTGTCTTAAACAACCATCTTATCTCAAAACACAGTAACACATTATTCTATATGTTCTTCCGATCAATTTCTTCGGAATTTTCTAACCTCAATAACTCTGTTTTCCTTTTTATCTCGTCCACACAAATTTTCATTAGTAACACTCGAGTTCTTTCAATTTTCCTTTCTCGCCCGATCCGGACCACACATACTTAATCTGATCTGACGTCACTTAATAAAGAAAGAGAAAAACAGCCAATTTGTCAGAAAAATAGTGTACTAATTCATAAAAATATCATGACAATCCGTCAACAATTTTGGGACTTCACAAGTAATATACAGTTTTGAATATAGTTGCATAAATTAAAAACTGTATATTACCTGCGGAATGCGAAATTGTGGACAAAACGTCGTATTTGTAAAGATTTTTTGTTTTGATTAATTAATACACTTTTTATGACAAATTGGTTGTTCTTCAGTAGATGAATTAAATGCTATCTTAAATTTCACGTACACAAATTCCAAAGTTACAACTCTTCCAGTTTCTTTAAGAGAATTCCATCGTCTTTCAACATTTCATGAGTTAGTAATTTTTTCCTAACGCAGAGCCAAAGAAGTAATTCCCCTTACGAGAAGTAGAAAGTTAATATAGTCCCGCAACGTTTAAACTGAACCATAATAAATGTAGTACTTCATCCCTGACAGGTATTTAGTAATACTTCCGAGCGAAAACCTGTAACTCTTTATTTAGATAGTCCTACAAACTAATTCGGTAAATTATACTCATAAAAATGCGAAACAGTAGTAATTTCTACCAGTTCTTTTCCATTTGCCTGAAACTACCACTGACATATTTAATAAGGATGCAAGTACGTAATTACTCCTAGCTTCTATTCAACAAATGCATTTCTCCAGAACTGTAACAGCTATCTCGTTATATCGTCCGAGTGTATGGTAAGTGCGATCCGTAGCGGAACCAAGGCCATCTGACAGACACATCTCTGATAACATTAGTGAGCACGTGAAACTAGTGACCCAGGTAACGGTTCCAACCGCTGGAGAAAATTTCTTGATGTATGTCACTTCAAATGTCTCCCTTACTTGCCGGTTTCTTACAATTATAGCGACATTAAATAAAGAAGGACCTTTAAAAAATCCAAATTAACGTTTCTAGAAATCCAGTTGCTTACATCCGTTGATTAAAAAACGAGAACCCAATAACAACACTCCGTGCGAACAAGGAGACGAACTCAAAAGTTTATATAGTGACGTACTACGTATATATGTAACTTTGTAGCGGCAGTAACGATGATGCAGCCAGATATCCTATGATCTGATCTGGGAATCCAATTGCTAGTCATAATTGGTAAAGTAAGATCACAATACAGGCGACAAAGAGTCGCTCATCAAAGAAGCCGTCATCTGAAAATTTACCTGATAAATAGAATAGCACTTAACATTTCTTGTTGAACCATCATCTACCTCCGTCGCCTCTTTAACATTGAAACAATTGTGACCTTTCAACGTAAATTACTTTCATTAAATTACGGACGTAGTATGAATTAGACTGTACAATCCAGTGAATGAACATTGCTCTTATAAATTGGAATATTAGGAACAGTGGAGCAATTAAGATGATCCTATAGAGTTAAAATAGTTTCATTGTGTTTTTTCTGACTGGTCCATTCCTGAGGAACCTACTGTCAAACGGTTATAAGCCTAGTCTAAAGTTAATTGCTATTTCATTGCATCTTTGATCATAAGTTTACAGACTTTTATTAACTGTATTGTTATATATATATATTGTGGTCATTAGGAGGAAATAATTAATTAATAAACAAACATTTGGACTCGCATTGTTAAAACTCACAAATCGTGCACAAGATTGCAATGTTTGTGAGTGTTCGCGAGTCGCACAGTCTGTGGGGAGCCGAGCTCCAGTAAAGTCTTCGTGGAAATATAGTAGTGGACAGACAAAAGTATAAAATCCAGAAAGTGTCTGGATACATGTAATACAACAGCTAAAACAGTTAGAACATTTTACAAGTGGCAGTCTGTGTGATAACTACGTAATATTCAACGCTAAATATTTAGTGTGTTGAGTCTAAATTATTGTATTCTCGATTTAGACTATTTTCGTCAATCTTGGGAGTTGACAAACTTCGGAACGAGCTAGTAATATTTCTTAAACGAACAGTGAACCAACTATTGCAAAACTAAAAGTGTTGATTAGAGTCAGTGGATAAAAATGGCTTGTCTATAAATTGCAATACGTGTGCGTGTACGAACGAGACAATTTCCTTGAGTACCAGAGACAGTAAGGTAAAATTCCACAGAATTAATATCTGCAAACTCTTAAGTAAATATATTATCGCCAGATTTCGAATTCCGTTCAGAATTTGAAGTTCATACTTTATATTTTTGCATTGTAATAATCTATTGATGAATTAGGTCCAGGATAGCTTGATAAAATTTAATTGTTAACAAGTATTTCTTTATTAAAGGCCCAGTAAACGACCCCGAAAAATAGTCATTTTATTGTAAAACATTAATTGATAATGTAAATTGAAATTTATCTGCCTAAATAACTTTTGTAAATTTATAATTGTTTGCAATTAATAAATGTTAATTGCTTTTCTATAATAGACTTTCATTTGTGATCATCACTATATATATATCAATACAGGCGACAAAGCGGCTCTCATCAAAGAAGCCGTCATCTGGAAATTAACTTATAAATAGAATAGCACATAACATTTCTTGTTGAACCATCGTCTGCCTCCATCGCCTCTGTACTACTGAAACAATGTTCAGTTCAGTCAATTGTTCAGTCTAATTCATACTACGTCCGTAATTTTTTAAAAGTAACTTACGTTGAAAGGACAATATATATTGTGTAAGCAAAATGTTTTTAAAATGTACTGGAGGTCCAATCCATGGGTATTTTAATAAATTTATTTGTACGGCAACGTTTAACTGATTCAAAAAATTTGTGCCCAAGAAAATATCTAACAATAAAAAAGTTATTAGCAACAAAAGTGTCATTGGGGACGAAGAAAACAATTCTTGAACCGCATATCTGAGCAGAATTAAAATAGTTCACCCTGTTTGTTTCTCCGACACAAAAAACAACAACTTTCTTTCCATAATTTACTTTACAAGAGTTCTATAACTATAAAAAAAATTACAGTGATTTGTTACATTTATAAAATACAGCAATTTTTCATTTGAGGGTCGTAATTTGAACTCTGTACAGCATCAAAAAATCCATTACAAGTTTTTAATTCTATTCCCCAATTTTCAGAATGAATATTATGATGAAAAAACTATTGGTTTACAAATATATGAGAATATCACGAAATTAATAAAGTCATACTCAACTTCTCTCCCTTAACAAATTATGAGGAAAATTATTCATCAGAAACTGTAACACTGAATTCGATTGCTCCGAGAAATATTGGAGTACGTAGCGCTTTGTTCGGCGCAGTCTACGTTTCGTAAACGTTTCTACAAATGGTGTACTTGGAAAGAAAGACCTTTAGCCGAGAGGAATGTATGTGGGGCAATTGCAACATACGCAGCTATAAATAAGGCCCAGCTCTGCGGCCGGACACTGCGAATCTGCCAGGCTTCACTGTTCAAAGCTGGATCACCGACGTCATCTTCAAATTTATTCTAAAATTCACCCCAAGATTTTTGTGCAGTTGGAGGTTCCATTGTCGGGCGGTTTCAGAAATGTATTCACAAATGCTTTCTGTAACTGGAGTTTTATACAAAATCCCCAACATTTTTCATCTTGATGACGTAAATAACTATGAGAAAAGAGGAAAAATTAAAGCAACTATATGCAGATTTTGAAGTTATACACTGATATATTATTTACGTTTTACACAGCCATTCTATAGCCAGCAGTTGCTAGAGCGCTGTCTGGTAAGGACCGTGTTTTCGAATTCAATATTCAACCTTCCCAAAATGTGAATTCAATTAGCTTAATTTATAGCTTATAGCACATTTCAAAAAGTTATGTAATATCCTTTACATTTGTTTTTGTTTAGTTCTATAAATACTCTATTTCTCTGAAGGTCTGTACATGCCTTTGAAGGGCGTGTTTCCTGAAACCTGTATTCTCCTGGACATGATTATTCGCTTCTTGACAAAATACCAGACATAGATCTATAAAGTTGGATCAAATTAATCTCAATCCACTGAAATGAAACTACAAATTTCTGCGCATCGCTAATGTTTAGGCTGTTTTATAATACTAATAGTATGATGAATTATACGAATTAACAGAAATTAAAAACGAGTTATACAGTCAACCTTTCCTACTATTTTACTTTGTGCGTGCTTTCACGACAAATGAAGTAATTCGTCATAAAAGGTTTATCCTAAAAAAAAAAGCAGCATACGAAAATTCTACTGCTCCTTTTATTATGGGATGTGCTACCCTTATTTGCAATTTTAAAGTTAGGGTAAACATTTACCATCCAAATTGTTGACATTTAATCAACATAATTTTAAAAATTGTCCTGATGATTGACACTTCATTTAAATTACTCCGTATGTGCGTATGAGTTAATCGAGTTAGTTAAATCGATGAAATGCGAATCGCATTTAAAAAAAATTAATACAATCTTGCAGTGTATTCCAGGTAGTTGTACGAATGACATCGTCAGTTGTAATTCACCATGCAGTATACAATGTAGAAAGAACTGATTAGCCGAGAACGATAATTTCCTGTTGATTCGACGTATTCAAGTAGGAACACACTATTTTCTTTTAGCATGCCTGTAACTTTCCACACAAGGCAAAGCCATCAATTATTTTAATTATTAGAGTTTATAATCACCATATCACGGCTACGTTAGAAATAGGCATGTGGAACGGAAGATGATGATGTATGTTCAGGGATAATTTCTACGTTTAAATCATCTATTTATTCGTCTAAACGTACAGACCTTTGTTTAATAACATTCTTTATGTTGGCGCACATCAACGAATGGTGTTATATTTAATAGAAATGTTTGAGCGAATGTTAGAAAAAATAGGAGGGGCTAAATCGACAGTTTTATGATCTGCAACGGTTGCATTCTCGCCGAGACGTCAAGTACAGGAGCCTAAAATCTAAAATAATACCATGTAGTATAAAAATTCCTTAAAACTTTTCTCACGCCAGGTGGCACAAAAACGTTCGGTTTGATAAGATACGAAGAATAGGATATTAATTTACTATAATTGTGCGAATATAATAAATACTCGAGGTATCCAAAAAATAAGGACATATTTCACACTAGTGGTGTTATAAGGCCGTTTCTATTCATCACGATGCATAGGATAATATCAAATAGAGCGTGATGTGCAATGCTGCAATACGCGATTGGTTGAATTTTAAACAATACGATTACATTCTGCATTATCTTATGTGAGATTTGCCGATGCAAACAGGTCATTATGCCGGTTTCGAAGTATCTATAAAAGCTGCGTCATTCTTTTTTATGTCGCGTAATCAGCAATATGATTGTGTGATTTCGTGATATCATATCGCCATTTATCATAAAATCTCGAGAACGACGTTTCTGGTAGATTTCAAACAAACTGTAACAACGCCATATTAAAAGTATTTAAAGGAGTATTTAGAATATTTTCAGAAAAAAAATAGCTACACAGCTACAGAAATTGTTACTGGAAACATTAAATATCTTTAAATAAATCCCCGTGTTTTGCACGATAGACCTACTTTTCTGTATTAGTGAAAATCTGTTACAACCATCGAAAAAAAGAACCGATTTCAAAAATAAATAAAATAAAAATGAGAGAAATGAGAAATTAATTTATTTTCTTTGTTGACTGCAAAGGAATTTAAAGTTTAACTTCAAGACAAATGATAAGTGCTTAGGTGCTAGGATTTTCGCGATTCATCAGAATCATTGTTTCAGATTGATTAAGCCCGCCGATATTCTTCCTGCTTCCCCTTTTTAACGTTGGTTGCTCCTGCACGTAAGGCTAAGTAATGATCTGAATCAGGCGAGGAACTCAGGTCTGAATGTTCATACAAGATTATCATAAATTGAAATTGGTAAGGTGTAGACTAAAAGGCCGATGAAAAGTTATATCGAACGGATAAATCGACATATCAGTTTCATTTGGCGAAGGAGAGGGCAAAACAATAAATAAATAAGAGACAAGGTGTTTACAGATGTCAAGTTGGGTTTAGTCTGAAACGTTCAATTATATATTAGCGAGTAAGAATGAAGCAACAGGCTTGGGCGTTTAGCAATACTCGTGTCTTATAGAGTAAGGTAACGGGGATTCACCTTGCGATTAAATGGTCTCGTTTGTAGATAGGACAGTCCAAGAAGATGAAGCACTTTTAACAGATAAGACACAAGGGTCAGAAGGTACACGAAAGGTAAAGTAACACAGGAGAGGTTATAGAAAGGTTACATCTTAGTTATTATTATTAATACTTTGCCTAGATTAATTTCGGATCTATATTAAACAAATTTACATGGAAAGATTTTTTTTTACTTTGTAAATCGATCAAATATATCTGGAGACAAAGAAAATGTAAGAGAGAGGGAGAATAGAGGTAATCAGAAATGGGACATGAAGGAGATGGTACACTCCAAATTTCTACAGCTTAGCAAAAAAATAATTAAGTTAGCTATAAGAAAGTAAAAATAAATCGAGAAATGATATTAAATTCCTAATAATATTTTCCGTGATATTTGATAAGGTGTTTTATTAAACGGGTTTATTTTTGTTCGAGCGGCAGGTAGAAATGTAACGCGATTTGTACAGCTAAAAGTAGAAGCTATTTTCGTACAAACTCCCTATAATTTAGTTGCCGCAACATATTTGGACAGGTCGGGAGGTCGAAACAAACAAATAATAAGCACGTAGCGTATTGTTGGCGAGCAACAGGTAGGGGCAGCAGAAGCAGGAGCAGGAGAAGAAGGAGCAAGCAGGAGCTGGGAGCATTGACATCGCCCTCGCCACGGGAACTGCCAACTGCGCAGACATTAACTACAGCTTTCGGCTACCTTCAATCTCGTACACTCTTACGTCTTTACCTTCCCTTACAATTTACAACTTGTGCCGAGAAGGCTTATTAATTCGGGAATGTTGCTCCTTCCAATAATACGCTGAAACAAGTCAAGTGTTCTAACTTCACAAATTAATTATTCACCCTTGAGAACGGAACTTAACTTTTCCTCTCATCTGCATCTCAAGGACCAGACAACAGAAAAGCAGTTGAAAATTGTTATTGCCTATACTATGGCTTGTTGCACCTTAATCGCTTTCTTTATTCCTCCGTTTCGCCTCTGTTTTGACGTATTTCAGTTTAGTCCGAGTACATTATTGAACTTTGTGGCACCTGAATTGGTTACTCTACACTCTAAAGAATGTATAACACAAGTTATCGTATATACAAATATTAATAAATAGCATGAGTGAGAAGAATTCAGAGGTCAATCCACGACTATTCTGCTCGTAATGAACTCGACTTCATCTGTCACAATTTTATATCTGTCTGAAATTTACCATTTTTAAACCATTACACAGAATACATAGAATTCCTTTATTTATTCAGTTGCAAATTGAGAAAAAATACAAACGATACACTGACGCTTTATAGTTTAAATAAGAAACCAAATTTACGACGTTGAAGATTAAAACTCATTTTATCACACAATTCTATTATTTTATCGAAATAGAGTCATTTGACTTGTATGCTATTCTTTTTTTACCGATTGACGAATTAGCATTATTTTAAACAACGGATTACTGGTGAAATAGATTATTGTGAAACGTTGAACGGTATGTAGGTAATTTGAACTTTTCAACGTGGGTTAGGAAATTTGGCAGTTTTAAAGTCACCCAACTCTTAAGAATTAATATAAATGAAACCGCTTTATTTATGAAGGGTCTACCAAACACAAATGACATTTCTTCTAAGTTTAAAACTCCTAATAATATGTCTTTATCAGAAATTAAAAATCTTTGACATTCGCGTCTAGAAAATATCAGTGTTAAAATGATATAATTTCAAGCAATGTTACGATTTAATTTTTGGTAGTTTTCGGTACCATTTAGTCTACATTTTGTTTAAAAAAATTCTTCTATTACGAAATGTGTTAATCATCATCTCTAGACAATTATCAACTAAGTGGATACTGTTTTTTGGTACAAACGTCACCACAAGATAGCAGTCGACATTTTAATATTAGATTCACCTCTTACAAGGTTCTTTTAAAGTAATACGCAGCCGTCAAATACGGCGTAGTAAGCCCCTGGCAATATCAGAAATGAAACAATATTTGATTAAAAACTAAATGCATTTGTCTGAGGAATTCTGAAAAAGAAAATAATCACGCGTGAGAGGACTGAACCTGTGTACTTAAGGACGGAAGTGTCCGATTATGACTGAGATATCTAATCTAAGTACGCGTTATAAATGTGAGTATATCTCATATCATAACGAACGGATAAGCACTGCTGGAAGTTTAATGGCAATTTCAGTTTAATGTCTAGTTGATGTCAGAAACATTAAGCGATCTGATATTTAATTTTTGCGATACAAATCACAAAAAAAAGGTAAGTTGAGCAAACTTGTGAGTTAGAGATATGAAAAACTGGGGAAATAAAATTTGCACGGCGGCAGAATATTGTTCGTTCGACGACACCACGTGAACCGCGTTCGCGTAGAGTGAAAACAGTACAGGTTCAGGTATGGAGATTGGGGTTGGGCTGGTTCTGCTGAGAATGGATTGCAGTCGTCGATGCGTGAGAGCAGGAGACCGCATTAGCTGCTTTCAGATACGTCTCGAGATGATCAGCTTTCGTTCAATGCACACTGCATGCGTCGGGGAGAACCGCTGCTTATATTTTCACTTAATTATGCACATAACAAAAAGGCGCGATTCGTAATGGAGGGGATAGTTTTGTACACCGTTCGCCTTGTTTCGCCACTGGGGTAGTGTCCTAATATTCCACTCCTTCCTCCCTATTCAAAGAGAAATGCACACACTGACAGCGTAGTTCCGTAAATTGTGTATATCATACATATTAATGTGTAAGTTGTCGTGATTGCTAAAAATGTATGCAACTCAAACATTAAATCGTTCACAAATTTATATTCCAAAACTAGACGGACCACATGTAATGTCTGATTTACAGTCGTTCATAAACAACACATATCAGTCTTCACCAAGACAAGAAATTCTCAAATCAGAACAGTTACTGGCTGATACGTCCAGAAAGGCCTTAAAAGGATTGAGTGGGCACCTGTCCGCGCCCGGAGGAACCACAACACTGAATGCACAAACCAATTGTGGATGCGATGGCGCCAATCGATACGTAATAACATCGGCGTCGGGAAGCGGCTCTTAACTCAGACGGAAAAGCGAATCCGCGAGCAATCCAATTCTCGCCACAACAATGGATAAAGTTCGCACGAACGGCCTGCTCCTTATCCTAAATGTAGGCAAGAAAGCTGATCCTCAAAATAACAGACCAAAAACACAAGTATTCTGTTATGAATGAGAGGCGGTTGGGAATTCCGAATAAGTGATTTCAGCAAAGTATTAATCAAAAAAAGAAAAAGTTAAAAGAAAAATGTTTTGACTTCGAATCAAGTATGACAGAAACAAAACCGGATACAAGTATTTAATGACATGCCAGCCTAACTAATATCTCAAGAGATTAACTGCAAAACATGAGGTCTAGGCGTGATAGGCACGTGAGTGAGTCAGCTAACGATTGCCAAAATATCTTAGATAGAACTGACGAAGGCAGAAATACTAACAACATACCGAGACTTCTAGATTACATTCAACATGCAGCTTTAAAAGAAGAGATTGTCGGGTATTGAATTGGATCCGTGTCTTCAAACCAACTAGCGTGAAGTGACCAACTTTGGATCCGAAAGAAATTACTTCGACTGCGCCACACACAAGTGTAATCCAATCTCAATGTTTATAAGAAATATCAATTACATGGCCCGTGAAATCTATCATAGTGTTAAATAATGATCAGATTTTGCGCAGTACTGGACTATATTACAGATACGTATGAAAGTTATAGGTAATTTAAATAAAATGCTGAGTTACTACATATGAAGTTGAAAATTTATTCTAAAAATAACTTCAATAAAAATTGTACTTATCGCATGACAAGACGTACTCATGAAATAAACAAATAAACAGAAGTCAGAAAGAAAAAGTTTGGGAGTGACGTTCTTTATAACTGCCGATTTCACATGCGGCTTATACAATGATTGGTTTTAAAAATGTTTTTTAGAGGATGTAGCCTTAGCGTAGCAAAATAAGATACGAACAAAATCTCTAATCGAATCATTATATTAAAAACATTAGATGTAGTCTTAAGTATTTTTCTAAAAACGACGAACTTTTAACATCAAACACAAAACAAAGGATAGTATCTATTTATAATCATTTGTTCGCAAATTGATGAGACTTTTATACGGAAAAAAGTATTTTTATGCGTAGATTAGAAATATCGCTGTATTCGTAAAATACCTAAACTTAATTTGCTGAACTGTGCAGTTGTGTCGCTCTAGTCTCTTAAGCTTTTAGTTTTCTTAGCACTTGAAGAAAGGAACAAGGCTTCCAGAAACCGTGTGTGGTATTTATATAATCACTTCTTTTATCTGTTTATGGCTAAATTATCTCATTATTAATTTTTAATAGAGACGTATATTTTTCATTGTAATGTACCGATGATATTCTCTGTTTTCGGCATAACTATTATTGAAGTGCTGTATACAGCGCAAGTTAATTGTTATAACAATCATCTGTGGCGAATTAGTACCCTCAAAATTGTGGGCTTTCGTTAATTATTTATGCATTACTTCTCGTCGCATGTTTTTTTTTTGCTTGAAAAAATTTGTTTGTCTTACTTATGTTTGCTTGTTCAATAATCTGTACAAACTAAAACTTAGTAAGTCCAGATTAATCACGTTACTGAAATATATTAATCTTCTTTCTACTGCAATAAAGTCACGGGTTCGAACCATGATTACTACGTTAACATCAGAATCAGTTCGAAGTTTGGATTTCTTTTACAATGATTTAGCTTACAGTAATTACTAACTAAAACTAAATTTCGTATTAGATATTGTCAAATAAATACGGACTGTTCACCATAATTTTCGCACCACGTTCTGGACATAAAACTTATATGTTTAAATAAAGTAAATTCAAAAAACTTTATATAGAGATATAGCAAACGAGCATAAGGTTCTGAACATATTTCATTTGACACTTGACTCTATTGTGTTTCTGGCAACAGAACGCCACGACCCTCAGGACATTTGAATGAACGTAAAATTTGGGAAATTTTTCAGTTTCAGAAATGATAAAATCAGTTTGCTCCGGAATTATACTTTAAACAGTAAGTTCATTTAGGGACGACTGTTTTCATTCACAAATTGAGCATCGGAAATAACTTTTAACCCAGTAAAGAAGAGACATCTCCTTAAACAGTTCCTCAGTTGTACAGTTTTATGAGTAAAATACGTATATCTGGAGCATAGGGACGTCTAAACTATTCATTAACAGTTATGAGTACTATCAGAAAAAACATTAAAATTAGAAGCATAGAGAAGGGTGAGAGAAAAACCAAACACCGAAAGCCCACAATTTTGAGGGTAATAATTCACGACAGACGATTGTTATCAAATATTTTCGTTAGCACACGTCAGCAAACGCGTTTGTAGAACGCAAATCTTTTACAAAGCAGCGAAACGCCTTGTGTTAAAGTTCATGAATACTTGACAAACAGAAAGAATTGGTATATAACGAATTCGATGTTGTTGATCACCAAGAAACCGCGCTCCCAACGTCGACGAAGGAAAAACACAACCATGTAAGTTGAGAAAGGTCAGAAATAAGTTCGTTAGCGTGGTTTTGTGTGCGTATTTTGCTTTCAGTAAGATAATTCTTGACGAGTTCGTGATGACCGGAATTTTAAGGTCGCGGTGTCGATCCAAGGTGCGTCGTCTAAAGTACGCAAGGTCCTTGATCGGAAATACTGCCCGATCTTGGCGTTTGGTGTCTTACTGCATCCCAATAGATCAATACCGAAAGAAAATGGTTTTGTAAAGTAATAATTTGTTTTCGATGGTGACTGACCATCAGCCTGCAGTCAAAAGTCCTCAGTGAATAAATGCCAAAGGACGGTGCCCTACACGTGTCATGCAGCAATCATATCAGAACTATTTAATTATTACTCTATATATACGAGTATATTGTAATAGTAATATTAATAAAAATAATAAGAAGAAGAAAAATAGCCAAAAACAGACAAAAAAAGTGAGCGTATGGGATGAGATATGGTAAGTATTCGACAACGTGAACAATGAAACAGAATCAATATCTCGTATGTGTTCTGAGAAAAACAACAACTAAACCATGCAATAATTGGGACACATTATCGCAAAATCAGAAGCGTAAGACGTAATCACATGAAAAACGGGACATTACCATACGAATTTGCGCTACGTATGCTGTCCACAAGAAAAAAAAGTCGAAATTTTGCTTGCATATCTGATATACTGGTAGCTGCATAATATCTGCTACTCGCTTACAGCAAGATAAACCTTGGGAATATGTAAATATTTAGACTGCTTTCCGAGACAAGGATACGTGACATTAATATCTACCATTTAGATCCCTTCGTCTTAATACGACCCTCTAGAAACAGATAAAATTACATTCCGAGACTGGAGCAGTATTAATTCGCAAAAACCACAAATTTAGGTTGGATAAGGTAGGTGTTAATTTCCAACAATGAAGTCTTAAATGGAGTACGGAAGACAATTACAAGTAACCTAGGAAGTAAGTGGAGAAGGCACAGCAAATAAAAACGGTGTAGAATTTCAAGTATGAAGTGATTTCGCCATGGAGGATTACCTCTGAGGAAGCACGCGGCAAGGACCATGTCCCTGAGGGGCGGCAGGGCGAAGGGCGGCGCGAACTGGAGGAGCTGGTGGGCGGCGCTGCCGTGGACGGCTGCGGTGGCGGCGGACACGGACACGGAGGCGTCGCCCTCCTGCTGGAGTCTCTCGCAGATCCTGCAGCGCATCTTAGGGCAGCCGCTGCAGCAGCCCGTAGCCAGGAGCGAGCGCATCACCTTCACAGTTGATGTAGGACACCCACACGGTATTGTCTCACAGCATTTAAGTAGCCACAACTTTGCTCAACACGACTCACAATTCACATAAAAAAATCAGGGGGTCGGGGGCAAAACAAAATAAAAGGGACGCACAGACGGAGTTGTCTACATTACGAAACTCACTGGAGCACAGAGGCAGGTGCTCGGGCACGACACGAAGCGAGACGACAGGTGTGCACGCGCGTGGCACGTGCTCGTATCACAGACACGTCCGCGTCAGCTGACGAAGCTCGACTGAAGCCGGAGACGAGAGCTCGCCCTACCACGACGTGGCTCCGCGCTGCCAACTGCGCAGTCGCGGCCGCGTCGCCACGTTGGTAGCACTGGCCCACAGCCACTGGAAGGGCGGCAGGCGATCCAGAAAATTCGGCAGGGCGCTGCCTGAGCTGACGAACCGATTCACATGCTAATACATGCGCTCTAAAATGGGAAACGATTTTTGGACACGTTTCTCAACAGTATATAAATAATCTCAAGACCTTGTTATCGGATTAAAACCGATAATCATCTAAATTACGTCAAGCTTATAGTCGCGGTCGTCCGTTATAAGTACATAGTAGATTACACTCATTAATTACAGTGGGAAATCCAGATAGTACAGCATATAAATTTAGAATATAAGAAAAACATACCATACTTACGATTACAATTAATTACTAATCGACGTTGCTTTCATTTCAATCCACATTTCCACCCCCGACCAGAGTAATTTCCAAATAAAAATTAATATAAATTCCCGGCAACTTTAACTCATTCCTGCCTATAAGCCTTAAAACCCTATACACATTAAATGTAATTAATTTCTTACATGGTGATTTAGTTAGCAGTATATTTCGAGATAAACTATTCTAATCTCTTTTCTCTCTGTTAAAGAAATAAAAGCTTGCCAAATTGATCCGTCATTTCCTGTTTATAAGTGTGTTCATTTGTTTTGGATGAATAAACTGCATGTAATAAATAACTACTTCCTTACTGTTCTACGAGTTATCTAAATACATCCTCGATTCTAAATCCCCTAATCTCTACTAAGTCCGCGCATCCCGATATAACAATCAAATACTTTTGCCCGTTAAGCAGAAACTTCAAATTTTCTTGAACAGGATATACATGTTAACCATGTTTACGTGGAAGCGAGGATTTCTGAAAACCGCGCAAAATGTGTCCACAATATCAAAAAATTCTGAAGACGTTTGCGACCGATGGAAATTTACGAAAACAAATGGTGGAGTATCAAAAATCTTTAGTTTCAAAGTGCGCTCAATTTCATTTGTTTAAAAAAGTTGAACTCTGAATAAATCTAATATTCTGAGATAAAGAAAAGAAAGTCAAAAACATTTTGACCGTGTGTGTGTACAAAATAAATTTTAATAAGTAATATATAATAGACGTCATTACTTTTGATTGCAAATAATCATTTACGAACGTTCCGTTGTCTATATTGAAGAAATTAGGGTGCAGAGAAGAAAGCATGATTAACAGTTGGAGAGGCTGACTTACACATACCTTAGCAATGCATTACTCTCTAAGTGCGAACAATTTTCTCCGTCACCAACAGCACCGTCTAATTCTCATGAACTCGCTTCCTACATAATTTCGTCTAAATAACCTGGCCCCTCTTCTTTCCTCTCTAAAACATACATTCAAACTCGAATGTATTTTATCTCTCAAGACCTTATAAGTTTGAAATTTTATAGGTTATGGGAATTTGTCGATTATTATCGCAAGTTAGTTCTTTGAGTGCAACGTTATCGGACTGTATAGTCATCATTACGCAAATTGCATAATGAACGATTTAAAATTCATTACAAATTCAAATGAAGTTCCATTTCAACATAACTGACGTGAACGTAGCCGTAGTTCGCCATATGTACTCGCACTATGGACTCTTGCGACATATTGCGCCACTGCGTGCTCTTCGCGACTACTCACGGAATAAATTTATTTTACTCTGCAAGAGAAAACTACGCGACGTGCGCGCTGGACCTGTACTTGCGTGTGATGGCCACTTAGAGAAGAAGAAGAGGTGTGGGTGGCGATGACGTAAGACTGCACCCCCGTTACGTCACCATGGTAGCAACCCCTGCGGTGACGTCAGCGATCCTGTTCCCCACAAGACACTTCCGGGCTTACCGTTCGCTCGTATTAGTCACAGGGTCCGGGATGCAACGACGGTAATTCGATAACAACCCTCCCAATATTTAGCAATGACAAACCTTGCCCTAAAGGAAACCTCAATATATTGAGCTTTCTTTAATCCGTCAATAATACAAAGAAATTATATCAAGGATAAAATTTCTGCGTATTATACTACGCATCATTTTTTGAAAATAATCCATGCGGACCACCACACTCCTTTTTTTTTCCACATCGAAATCAATAGGTCTGAAGTTCACCTGTTTTTACATAATGTAGCTTTCTTCAAAAAATATTTTTTTAAACAGAAAACTTGCAAACAACTAAGCTGAAAAAATAAATATTAACAGCTTTTGCATACCCTTTGCAAAAATTATTTCTACTGTGTTTAAATTACGAATTGTAACGTTTCCGGAAAATATACTAACTTTCGCTAGACATTTTGCTGCCTTATCTCTCAAAATATTAAGGTAGAATCTATTATTACTCATTATTTTGTATATTTATTTCCATTCAGAATTTTAGCTTTTGGGAAAATAGCAGACTATCGGTCGTTGATGCAGCGAAACGTTTATCTTCTGTATTCTTGGAAACTTCGACTAGCTTGTACTCTTTCATGAGATATGACATCACGTATCTCAGGAGACTTGACCTCCCCTGCCCCACCATAAGAAACACGCAACACAGGGCTTTAACAACAAAACAATGTTCTTGTTATATGAAAAGTAAATGTAAAGAACAAACTAATTACGTCGTTTCACGGATATGCTGTTATTCAACCACTCACCATAGTCTGATTGTAGAAAAATAGATAAAAATAAAATAATAATGTCCATATTACTTGGAATTGTAGTATACCTTTACATTTCATGCAACACAGAATCCGAAATCGATGTCGTCAAAATTCCTGTCAGTCGAACTGACGATGATCGCTTTTCACGAGAAAACTATCAAGCTAATCGAATTTAGATTATTCTTTACATACATATATATATATATATATATATATATATATCCGCATATAAAGATTTTAGTCATGTTAAACTGCCACCATCCAGAATAATTCTTGAAATTGGACAGTGATTTTATTCTTTATAATTGTTGTGTGGAGTAATTAGGGGAAAATGATATCTGATTAGGTTAGATGATTGGCGAAAGAAAAATTCATTATAGATGTTGGCAGGCAACATTCTAGTAATAAAATTCTCATGAAAAACAAGTTGTTTAGTTAAGGAATTAAAGTGTTGTTTCCTGTAGTTTGGGAAATTCGAAATGGTGCATTGGCGGACGGATGCCAGGAGTAGTTTTTGTGTCCTGTCTCGATTGTTGGCCTCAACATGACTGAATTGTTGGCCATTACTGCAGCTAAATGTAAAAAGAATGGGAGGCTATAATGGAGGGGAACTTAGATATGAAAACTAAATGAGTTGAAGTGTATTCACGATGTTTATGAGCAAGATATGGGAAGCTTCTTAAAGTACAACGGCAGAGATTGGCAATATGGCGCACGTTTGAATTTAACGGACCTGCACCGCTCGTAATAAAATGAAGCAGTGTGGTCGATGCGCTACTGAGGAACCGTTGTAGGTGATGAGCTCCGCTCATGGTGCAGTTGCATAATGCAAAAAGGTCGTCGTTGCAGTTAACCTGTTCTGCCAGCTGTGAGATTCGGAGACGCCAATACGTCGCTATAATCCCGGAGGTCGACGCCTTAGCCAGTACGTCGCAATAATCCCGGAGGCCGACGCCTTAGCCAGTGGTCAACCCCTGAGTCGACTCCATGCAGTGATCCTGACCAGATCTCGCTGCACTTAACCCGTTCTGCCAGCTGCGAGATTCGGAGGCGTCAGTACGTTGGTTACTAGAGCTACAGCAGACGAACAGAACACAGAAATAGCAGTACGTATTTGATAACGGGCAGCTAATCTCTTCTACGTAATCCACAGGTGCCCGAGATAAGAGTCTTTCATGCTTAACTTTAATAAACATATAAAATTTCTTTAATGGTCAATATTTTTTGATTTAACATAAAAACCCAGCCCAATAAAATAATTCTTTAGAAGGTAAGTTTCGAATTAAAGAAAGAAATAATGTAAAACTTATTATTGAAATGTTGTAAATGATTTGGCTAAACATAAATTTTCTACAATTAAGTAAAAACTCACACAGGATCCTCGCAATAACTTGTTAAATTTTTTTTTAGGGTAACAGGCTACATGAGGGTAATCCACATGGTGGCAACCCCCCTTTAATAGCATAGGAAGGGATTTGAAAGGGGGGAAGCGGAAGGGTAGAGGAAGTTAGCCAAGGGTTAAGTAGGGCCCCCGGGCTATGGTTTAAGGATCCTACCCGGCAATTCGCCTAAAAGTGATGTAGGGAAAACCCTATAAAACCTACATCAGGTAGGTCGGGCATTTGGTACTTGTCCCACGCCCTTCCGATGGCGGGAGAGGGGTTTGCTGTGGGGTCGCAGCTTTCCCTCACCGTGCCATGACCAGTTTAGGAGGCAGCTGGCCGACTATTCCAATATGAATAGAAGACAACTCTTACCGTATGCACAAGGTCTGCAACCCCGGAACATACACCTCTCAAAACAGGCAGAGGTACCTCGGCATGTGTGAACCTTAGTTCTAAAACCAGAGAGATGTGAAGGCATCCCCAAAGTTAGCCTCCTCCAGAGCTCTCTGGGAAGGTTCACCTGCGAGAGAATCCTCTCGCAGGCTTCCTTAAGGTCCCGCAATAACTAATCTGTCAAATGTTTTAAAATTAGAACAAATATTAAAACCGAATGTGAGAAAAATGGAAAAGACATAATAAATATGTTAAAAGAAAGAAGACTCCAAGGATACGGCAAGGCGTCAAATATTAAAATGATAAAATTTACGTCTGATTGAAAATTAATAATAAGAAATATAGCCAAATACACAACGTTTTTGGAAGCCTTGTTCCTTTCTTCCGGTGTAGAAAATAAACGTAAGAGAATAGCGAGACACAACTGAACGAGTCAGTTTTACTTTATTACAGAAAAATGACTGATAGACCCTAAATGAGAGAACTGTGTTCATGGTTGTATGAAGGACGGGACACCCAGCTAGGTAGCGAAATAAATCACACTAATCGACAAGTCCTGAAAGTTAACTTCGTGATTAATGTAAACACTCGTGTCTTATGCGAGCTGTGTCACGTAGCTACGAGCTATTTTCCTGTTTGTGAAGCAGTAGTCTAACGAAAAGATACCCAGTATCAGTAGCTTATACATCATTCTTATTACGGTGATAAATATTTTCCTAATGACTCTGGAGACACAATATTCCAAATCACAGTCTTTTCATTGTCCATATTACAGGAAAATTTCAAACTGGAGAAACGACACTTTGAGAATTTAATAATCCTAGTTACGAATTTAATTTAATTGTAAAATTGTACATTAATAATAAAATAGTAAAATCGAGTCCTGTGCGACCTTAATTACATTATTGACGCGTAATATTGAATTATTCTATTGGCGTCTCTTAAGTGCCGATGAAATATAATTACTTATTCCATCCACGTGCATTATTAATATTTTTTTCTAGTATTTTTATTCATGATTTATATGGGAACACTGGCGAGATATAATTCCATCCAGCCGTTGCTTTTGAAGTAGCTATTATTATTATTTACGCATACCATGTAATTGAAACCTTATCCAAAGTAATAAGACAACTATAAATAAATGAATATAATGGCCACACAGTCAGAAAAGGTTTGGAATAAATTTTAAAAAGCATAGTAATGCTTCCATGCCTGTTGTAAAAATGATTTCGGTTACATTAAAATTTATTAAAAATACTTTTATGTTTGGAACTTAATCATTGCAAATCTTAGAAGTATCTACAATCATAATTATCAGAATATTCAAGACCTTTTGTAAAAATTCTAGATTATTATATGATCAAGCCCCAAATTAGGGACGAATCGTAGGGATATATTGTTCTAATTACATTGTCAATTAATAAATATTTGACTGTTTGGCCATTATAATTATAATTATCACATAAGTATCAAGAATAGAGGATCCAAAGTAGCGATCAGGAAAATAAATTTTGAATACGGAGTAACACTTAACTCTAGGATTAAAAAGAAGTAAAATTTGTTTTTTGAGCTCAGGGTGACACGAAATGCGATAAATTTTCGGTCAACGCCAATCCAGTCAGGGAAAAATAGTAACAATTTTCGTTAGATAATTTTCCTTAAACAGCAATTCACTTTCTACGAGACACGTAAAAATCAGTGACCCAGTTGTATCAGTCTGACGCCATTCGCAGTAGAAGACAGCCTTGCCCTTTGCAGCCAATTACTCCAGTGTAATTGCTGTTCAAGACTCCCATCTGTGTAGATGTTTCATCTCGAGCATGGGGTATGAATCCGCACAAATATTCCTAATGAGCGAACAACTAACTTAAATATGTTCGAGCAGTGCTTAAGTGAAGGCAGTGTAGAGACAACCTAATTGCATGACGAGACCGGTGCACAAAACATCCAGATATAATTGACACACTTCTCACAGAAGAGCCGCACACTACGAGCGACGAAACTGTCGGAGACACTTTGCCTCGAGTCAAAACTGTCGGAAGCGAAATAACTCGAGGCAAATAATCGTCCGACAAATGTTTCGAGCTGTCTGAGACGGTTTCGAGATGTATCTAGCAACCAAATTCATAATATCTTTCAAGATGTAGCGTGACAACGAAATTGCTGTTGTTATTTATTGTTGTATGTTGTTGGAAAAAGCCATAAACACCCAATTGACACTTAAGAGAATTCTAAACGATTTTCTTAATGAATTGCGAGCAGACAGAAACAGATTTTTCAATTTCACAAGGATGAGCTCAATAAGTTTTGATTTTCTTTTTTGTTTGTTTGGTGAAAAACGCAAGACACTTATTTTCGGAAGAGTTTAACTTCCGCAGAGAGGAAGCTCCGTTCTCTAAATAAGATAGATACCTTCAGCTTCAATCCCTGCTACACTTTCTTCTCCTCAAGTATATTACCGGCACTTTTGTTGTTCTGGTTTAGATAGTTATTAAAAAATAATACGTCTCTTTAAATTGTAATGATTATATGAAATGGCCAATTGACAAGGAAAAAAGATGATTTAAATACCTGACAACGTTTCTGGATGCTTTGCTCCTTTCGTCAGGTGATTGAAAAACACAAGTGAGGATCGACACAAGCGCACGATGCAGCTGACAAACTCAAAAGTTATTATTTAGATTTTTCGGGTATTCCATTGTCTGTGAGTAGAAATATGAGCAAGAAAAAAGTGAAAAAAGACAAAGAAAACACTGCAAGCGACGGGACGAGTTATTTTGTCGGGCGACGAATCGAGGAAGAAAACTGTCGCGTACGACACCGCGCGACGTCTGCGATTGTTTGAAATAGCCCCTGACCGTTGGACCGTGACAGCCAGACAGCTTGAGACATGTTTCGTAGTGTCGGACGCTGACAGATGGAAATTATGACTCGTGGCATTGTGTGACGAGTCAAACAGCACTGCGCATTCGCCCTGCACATGACGGGAAACCTACCCTCGTCTTTATTCTGTATTGGTGTTTAGTTGATTCAGCAAGGCAAGAATGGAATTTGATATAGATAGACTGATAGCTTGTGTTCAAGCAAAACCAACAGTATACAACCATAATTTCAAGGAACATTCGAATAAAAATATTATACATCAACTGTAGGAAGAAATTGCGACGCTATGAGCTTTCTTGATAACTAATGATTAGATGAAATCGCCGAATGACAGACAAAAATGATTATATAAATACCATGCAACAATTCTGGAAACTTTCTTTGTTTCGTCAGGTGATTGAAAAAAAAAATACTTTTCAGTCTGACTCTGTTTACTGGGACAGCTGTCACTCTAGGACCAGGCCGAATTTAGTAGGTCTGCCCCCTAATCAGTGTTCAGACTCTTGTGTTGCTCTCTCCCTGATGAACGAGTTTTTTTGTACTGTTCGAAACCTTGGAGTAAATCTCTATTTCATTTTCTGAACTTCTAGACGATCTTTCACGACATCTGTTTAACCTGCATCTTTCTTTGTTTTCTCATGATTTCTTTGAATTTATTCTTTTCTTTTCTTTTCCTTTTACTTTTTCTTCCTCACCTTTTTACTCACAGACAATGGAATACCCAAAAAATCTAAATAATAATAATTGTGCCGCTCCTGACTTGTGTTTTTCACTCACCTGACGAAAGGAGCAAAGCATACAGAAACGTTGTCATGTATTTAAATCATCTTTTTTCCTTGTCAATTGGCCATTTCATATAATCATTACAATTTAAAGAGACGTATTATTTTTTAATTTCTTGATAACTATCTAAACCAGAACAACAAAAGTGCTGGTAATATACTTGAGGAGAAGAAAGTGTAGCAGGGATTGAGGCGGAAGGTGTCTATCTTATTTAGAGAACGGAGCTTCCTCTCTGCGGAAGGTAAACTTCTCCAAAAATAAGTGTCTTGCGTTTCTCACCAATCAAACCAAAAAGAAAATCAAAACTTTTTGATCCCATCCTTGTGAAATTGAAAAATTTGTTTCTGTCTGCTCGTAATTTATTATAAAAATCGTTTTCAATTCTCGTAAGTGTTAATTGGGTGTTTATGTCTTCTTCCAACAACATATAACAACAAATAACAAACGCTATTTCGTCGTCACTCTCCATCTTGACTGATATTATGAGTTTGGTTGCTAGATACAGCTCGAAACAGTCTCCGAAAGCTTGAAACCGTCTCAGACAGCTCGAAATATTTTGTCGGACGACTATTTGCCTCGAATCATGTCGCTTCTGACACTTTTAACTCGAGACAAAGTGTCTCCGACAGTTTCGTCGCTTGCAGTGTGTGGGCCTGCCTAAGAAGGCATTTGAAACGGAAATTAGAGCAATCATTTCCACTATTCTCGGAAATTATAAGGGAACGTGGACAACGTACATGGAGATGCCCGACAATCTCCAGGTCTTCACAGATTGAGAAATAATACGTTAAATTATTTATACTTGGAAAGACGACTGATTCGCCCAAAAATCATTTTATGGACGCTAAGCGGATTTAATCAATTTATTTAACCATAATTAACCACTGGTGAGTTAAATAATTTAAACACTACGTATAATCGCAGGCGAGAAATGTACTTTTGTACAGACCTTGGGCATACGGTAACAGTTGTCCGCTATTCCCATTGGAACAGTCGGTCAGCTACCTCCTAAACTGGCCGAGGTACGGAGAAGGGAATGCTGCGTCCCCACAGCAAACTCTTCTCCCGCTATCGGAAGGGCGTGGGACAAGTACCCAATGCCCGACCTACCCGATGCAGGTTTTTCTAGGGTTTTCCCTGCATTTCTTTAGGCGAATGCCGGGTAGGATCCTTAAACCATAGCCCGGGGGCCCTAGTTAACCCTTGGCTACCTTCCTCTACCCTTCCGCATCCCCCCTTTCAAATCCCTTCCTATGCTATTAAAGGGGAGTTGCCACTATGTGGATTATCCTCATGTAGCCTGTTACCCTAAAAATAAAAATAATAAAATATCGACTCTTCACAAGACTGAGCCATGGATCATTAGTAGATGTTGTTGTCGGGTCTTCCATTGCCTAGATCGTTTTTCAGTAAGGACGTTACGAATAGAGGAACAAATAAGGTGGAGAGACAGGGCGAAGACGAAGACATAGCAATAATAATTACGAAGCCAGAGAAATAGAAAAGATTAAGCAATAACTAAAACTTTCTGTATTTCTCTGGTCTGAATCATTATTCGACACAGTTGCCACAAAATTTAAATTCCAAATTGAGCCACAGATATTACGATTAAGTTTGACAGAATTTGTGATGCAGAGTGAAAAGGTGTTAATGCGTTATTGTCGCAAAGATTCATGTTATGCAGGATATAAGAGTTTTATCACAATTTCAATCCCGTACTACACGGACATTACAGTTTTCGAAAAAAAGCAGAGCCAATTCTATATTAAAGTCAGTGACGTACACTAAGTAACCCTTTCGATTGTCACAATTTTATTTCACACCTACATCAGAGACAAATCGTACAAATTCTAAGCAATCCCTTCATACCAATACTAAATTCAGTAAAACAACTTATTCTGGATCCTTCAAATGAAATGAAAAAAAAAATTCTTAAACTGATTACCTAAGCTACAATTTTTTTAAAAAAATTATTTCTTCCATAATATTAAACAAGATATATATTATTACAGTTAACAGAATTCTTCCCTTGGAACCATTCAAGGATAATCGCCAGGTTACGCCGTCTCCGCCGGTTTCTACTCAAGAGTGGGCAAATTATTTGTCTCAAACGTTAATAAGTTTTAGAGATTTGCAGACGTCGATAAATACAGCGTTGTAGAGGGTACGTTAATTTATCACATTTCATTTTCTGTAAGAAGAAATATTATTAATATATTCCGAACCGGCTTAATATATTTCCAACTATCTGCGCGCGAATCTGTTATGATATTTTTTAGATTTTTTTTTTAGGTAACAGGCTACATGAGGGTAATCCACATGGTGGCAACTCCACTTAAATAGCATAGGAAGGGATTTTAAAGGGGAGATGTGGAAGGGTGGAGGAAGGTAGCCAAGGGTTAACTAGCGCTCCCAGGCTATAGTTTAAGGATCCTACCAGTCATTCGCCTAAAACACCTGCATCAGGGAGGTCGGGTATTGGGTGCTTGTCCCACGCGCTTCCGATAGTGGGAGAGGAATGTGTTGTGGAGACGCAGCTTTCCCTTCTCCGTGTCTCGACCAGTTTAAGAGGCAGCTGGCCGACTATTCCAATAGGAATAGCGGACAACTATTACCGTATGCCCAAGGTCTGCGATCCCCGAACACCTCTCTAAACAGGCCGAGGTGCCTCGGCATGTGGGGAACCTTAGTTTAAAAAACCAGAGAGATGTAACGCAGTGATTCCTTACATTCTAACAAGTCTTCAAAACAAAGTGAAGCATTTCTCAGTAAAACTTGTTATAGTCTCCGAGGATCGGACGACGTACGTAGCTCTTAGAGGACAAACTACTGTGAAACATAGCAATTCCCACGTATAAACAAACTCGCTGCTGATACTCAGAAATTCTCTGGAAGAAAATATTTAAATTTTTTCACCCCTCCCCTCCAGAATACCGCGTAGCACATGGAGAAACAAGACAACAAGAGTGAGAAAGTAAAGAGTCTTGGAATGGTAGCGTGAAAAAGTGTTGAGAGATAACTTACTCCTGTGTTGAATTAATACATTATGGTACTATGAGAGAGGGCCATTATCGCGTATATATCAAATATAGCTAATTTTTAAGCTGTGAGCAAACAAAAACAGTAGTAAACAATTTTCGTTCTTATATGTATGTATATATCTTCCTATGTCTTAAAACATAACATGAATTAATGTTTATATAGTTTTCGGTGTTTCTGAGATGATCAGTGATACAATGTGTTTAAGTTGTGTGCTCATGCTCCATCGTCATGGAATGGGTTAATTATAAAATACTAGCCTAAATATTTGTGCCGAATCTCACTATGATAATATCCGACAGTATCAACTTCTTTTAAATCAAATTTCTATTCTTTTTCTTTTTAAGGGGGAAGAGGTTGAACAGCACCGTTGTCATTTATAAAAAAAAAGACCTAGATTAATGCCACAACGCTGAGCTGAGATGACATTTAAGGAAGAGTTCATTCAAATAGAAATCTGTAAAGCCTTCCCTAGAAGGCTGTGTGTAACTAATATACAGTGAAATGTAATTGAGAAGACTAACTTGATAGTTGAGAGATAGGGTGAAAAAAGTTTTTATCCTTCGAATACCACGCATTCCGACGTTTCTAGCGTCGTTGAACATTATCAACAAAGAAAGAGACAGCCAGTATTGCGCAGTACCTTTGAGATCTGCGGACAACGGAATTGTGTTCAGCGTGGCCGCTTCTATGGGATTAAATACCTTATTCTCGCGAAAACATGAAGATTTAGAAGAATTAACTTTGGTTTTTGTACCTGTAGATGAACTAAAAATATGGTATATAATCGAGTTCGGAGAGGTTTTACGTTAAAGATCGAACTCGCTCATTTTCCGAGTGTAATATAAGTTTGAGATAAATAAATAACAGGACAATTCCGGACCCTCTGCTGGTACGTAAATAAATTTTGCGAATAACATTTACAAGTATCATAATGACAAGGATGAACCAGGTGTGCTATCAATTTATTCAACCTGAACAACGCTAAACAAAGTTCCACTAAACATGAGGAGGGAAAGTCAATTATAGTATTACAACTGATAATAAAAGATAAACTAAAGGAAACTGCTTTTGCAGCCAAAATAATTGATAGCAGTCTTTTAATTTAATTTAAATTCTTCAATTGTTGTTAATTCTGTTCTTGCAGCGTACTTGAAAAAGGATCCTGTTCAAAATCGGGCAATTTCGTTTCAAAATATCTGCAAATAGTAGCTTAAAGGCAGAATGAAAAACATCCGAGAGCTGACAATATATGTTTCTATTATATTCTTCAAAGCTTAATAAATTTGGAAATAGTTGAATTTGATTGTTTCAGGTAAAAGTTTTGGCACAAAAGCTCAAATAACAGATTTACTTTTATTAAAGTCGGTCCTTTACCGTGAATTCATAATTTGTTTTTTAAAAAAAGTATGTCAAATGAGCTACATAGAAGATGTAGAGCCGAAAAAGCAAAAAAGGATCGCGTCGTTGTTGGAACGTTGAAATAATAGTTGTACTTAAATGATTGTGTCGAAGAGTCAGCGTGGGTGCTATATTCGTATCTGTAGGAAAGTTTCTCACGTAACCCAGAAACGTCGCACGCCTTGATGTCATTTTGATAACTTTTGCATCATTCTGACAAATATTTTACGTAACAATAAATTACTACTAATAGTTAGAGTGAACTTCAGCTTAGTTGTGGTATTGTCGAAACATAAGCCATTATTCGTATTTTATACCTTCATTCATTGTTGTATTATTTCTCATTTACACATTTTCGATTTATTTATCTCTGCATTTCTAAGTAGTTGTACCTTGTAATTAAATGACACGATCACACACTCAGCAGCTGAGTGTTAACAAGCTCAACGACACGAATAATCGTAAAAGTTGAAAGAAAATTATCCCAGTCATATTTAAAAGATGTTTTTCGGTCTTTACTGCGTTAGTTACGATTGTAAAGTTGCATAAGAACAAAAATTTGATTGGCATAAAAATAACAGCAACAATTTGAATTACTTCCGCTTTGAAGGTGATAGTGTAATATTTTCTCAGCCTTTGCAGGAAACAATATTTCGGTATGAGAACTACAGAAACGGTATTACAACATATGTCAATTTAACATATATATATATATATATATATATATATATATATATATATATAGTAACATCCCATGTTTATGCGGACATCACATAATTTAATTTTATAATTATTTTCATCCTTTTTTTGACAGTTGCATCAATAGGTTTGTTTTCTTAGACACAACTATACTTGCAGTCCATCTTCTATAAACCAACCATTGCCAAGATATTTTGCTCTTGCAAATTCAAAATTTTTATTATTTAAAAATGCTTGTTTAGATAAATTCTAATATTTATTTTTCATTTTTCTTTTGGCGTGACATGCTATATTTATATTTTAAATTAATTAATTTAATCCGATTCAAGGGATAAATCCCGATAAAACAGTTATGTTTTTCCTCGCAACAATCCTGTTGGTTAAAACATCTGAATCTTATTATTAGATTTCTTTTATTCCGTTATTGGATTCCATGGGAGACAGTTCCAAAGACACAAGCAGTAATTTTCACTAATAAGCCAAAATAAAATTCAATTATTTGGGATATATTTCGATAATCTGCAGCTAGGATATCAATTTTTTCTAAATTTTGGAAACTTAATTTAGAGAGAGAGAGAGACTGAAGTTGCCGCCTTCTTCCTGAAGGACTCTTGCCTGTTGCTTGCGTCTACGCAAGGTTCGATCCCGATGTACATCGTGGAAGAAAGCTGTCTATCTAAATTTTTCAAGGTATTGTGGACCTGCCCCAATTCTTGCCCTGCGCGGTATTTTGAGTGCTGTGTTTTTTAGTTCCTTATCCACGATCGATTGTACTAAGCAGGTCGACAAGAGCCGAAATAACTTTAACGTGTGCTGTGGAAAGCTGCGTATCTCAAATTAATATGTTTTTTATTATCAGGACGTGTAATAGAGAAATTTGTATTTTATGCTTTTCTTCCCAATTTGAAGAGTCAGAGAGACATAAACACAGAAACATGTTTGAAGTGAACATTTGTGTTATCATTGAAGGATATCCTCACTTTTCACAATTACTCTGATTAATATTGTTGTTTATAAGGAAATTTTTGTAATTATGTTTGAGTTTAGTGTTAATCATGTATGGTCAATTATTTTTGTTAAAACGATCCTTTTCCCAGCATTCTCCACTATAATTACAACCTTTTATAGGGATAAATTTAAAAATTCTGTTTCCCAAACTCAAGGTAAGTTTCTCTTGGGGAGTTTGTATCTTCCAAGCCTTGTAATCTGGAGAACCGTAAACTACCAAAGAAGAAAACCTAAAAGAGAGGTAATAATATATAATGAAGATATCTTCATATCGGAATTATACTGATACACATTTTGGAAGGAACGTTTTTTCTCTTAATATGATAGTTTTCAATTAGTACATATATAATAATAATAATTATTTAATTATAAATTTCGCGGCAGAGACGAATAGTGATTTTTGAGACTTGTACTATTAATAATACGAACCGTTTCATTTCTGTTGGAAAAGTTTGCCTTCATACTCTTTTTTCCCTCACTGTATTGCGAACACCGATTCCTTCAATTCTATAAGGTTTTCCCCATTTTTAACTCAAGTAAAAAACACACGAATGCATCCGTCTCATCTTTCATAATTTACTTTCACAATACCTAAGCTATTATGCTACGATTTATATTTTAACCATGCCTTCCTGCGTGCTAACAAAATGTTTAGCAATAAAAACTCCAAAACACTGTGTATAATTATTAAATTTGAACACCCATTAACTGTTGAGTTACATAATCTTCAAAGAAAAGCGTAAACAAGATGAGTGTGGAAGAAGTGAAGCTTTAATTTATTTCGGGATATGTTGGTGTCCCGCTGAACGGATGCAGGAGCTTATGTTACATCTGAAGGTATCTGATTCTTGTGGCTCACTTCAGAGTTGCGGACCATTGCTCTTGGCAGAAGTTTCCTTTTCAGCGATTATGACACTCCCAGCAAAAGTAATTGGAGAAGGGTTGACACCGGAAAGACCGTCGCAAGTAAAAATCTGCCCTATAACAATCGGTCTTGGGCCAACCTCGGGAGCCGCTCTTATTATTAATGGACGTGCGAGGTCCGGGAGCTTGTTAACACTGAGCTGCTGTGTGTGTGTGACAGTGGAAGTTAAGCACTTAATTACGTCACAACTGCTCCCCGGTGCATCTCCCGCCTTCCATCATCGACCTGTGAAGTTTATGAAGTTGTGTCAAGGAGGCAAAGAGTTAACCCAAGACAGATCCGCCGTGACGCACGTCAAACTCAAGAATTACCACACGTAACCTTCGACGCGCCACTCAACATTCACAAATTGACTAATACCCTAAATATTCATTTCGGCGAGCTTTCATACAGTCGACCATGACAATACAATTATCTACGTTTACATATTACATTCAAAAAATTGTCATAGATATTTACCGTTTTTCGGCGAAACATGTTACCCATTTGATCAATCTGGTGTAAATAAAAAGTTTTGGCTACCTTCCTCTACCCTTCCACATCCCCCCTTTCAAATCCCTTCCTATGCTATTAAAGGGGAGTTGCCATTAAAGGGGATTACCCTCATGTAGCCTGTTACCTAAAAAAAATCTCTATCTTTGGGGATGCCTTAACATCTCTGGTTTTTTGAATTAAGGTTCCCATATGCCGAGGCACATCAGCCTTTTTTGAGAGGTGTATGTTCCGGGATCGCAGACCTTGGGCATACGGTAAGAGTTGTCCGCTATTCCTATTGGAATAGTCGGCCAGCTGCCTCCTAAACTGGTCAAGGCATGGCGAGGGGTAAGCTGCGACCCTACAGCAAACCCCTCTCCTGCCATCGGAAGGGCGTGGAACAAGTACCAAATGCCCGACCTACCTGATGCAGGTTTTCATAATGTTTGTCCTGCATGACTTTTAGGCGAATGCCGGGTAGGATCCTTAAACTATAGCCCGGGGGCCCTAGTTAACCCTTGGTTACCTTCCGCATCCCCCATTTCAAATCCCTTTCCTATGCTATAAGAGGGGAGTTGCCACTATGTGGATTTTTATTCATTTGCCGAAGTCAAAAGATCATACATATACCTAAATATGCATATATAATAGTTACAATCAGACCACGACTGTGCGAAAAACTGCAGTCCCTATATTATCAATCATTTTATAATTAAATTGAAAAATTGAGAGAGAGAAATTCACAAACAAGGAAATAAAAATTTGAATTTAAAAACATAAAAACAAGACAGGACTTTTATATTACATTTATACACATGACTTTATAATCAGGTTCTCATGAAAGCAGTGATACAATACGATATAGTTAAATGGATAATAACATGTAAATATATAAAAGGTTAGTTTAACTGATAATGCTCATCACAAAATTGTCATCTGAATTTTTTAACCAGTATGTAATTCTCCCTCAACTCAGCAAATACAGCTACAAATTGTCGGTATCAGTGTAACTCCTTTGTTAGACATGAAATTCATAGTCGTTTTGTACGCTACAAATCATCTGTAGTTATTTTACTTTTGCTGTAAAGATGTATAGACGTTTAATTCGTAAGCACTTAACGTTTCTAATTTATCATCAATTCATTAAGAGGTTGGCAAAATTATTATTTTTTAATCATTTCTGTTGTAAGCATTTCCGATATCAAAAAAGCCGATAAACCCGAAAGCGACTATGAGAACTGGAAACAACAGTTTAAGTCATAGGAAAGTCTGGCTCGGGAGAAGCTCGCATATATGACCACGTTGTTCCACTTTAGAAGTCATTAAATACAGCCTGCCTTCGACCTCCGTATTTTCCTCGTGTGCGCGCCACGCATATCATCAGGATAAATTACACGCGAGTGGTTTTCTTCGGGCAAAGAAGAAGTGGCCCATAAAACCACTCTTGTAAACAAGCAGAGTTGTTCTCCAAATTTACTTGATAGTCGAGGGAAAACGTTCTCGATGAAATTCTACTTAAAGAGTGAGGTACTGGCAAAAGTTTCTTGACGCTAGGCAAATCTTGTCAAGAAACGAAAGATACTTTTTACACGAGAATAGAAGAAAACAGACCGATACCAAAATTTTTAATGTGTATAAGCAATGAGAGCGGCAGACAAATGTGCAGATAGTATCCATATAGTAATTTCTGGTCTATATATGCAATATCCAATAACGCGAATCTGGCTCAGAAAAAATCTTACAAGAAATCATATATTTGCTTGTGATATTAAGTAAAACCGTTTAAATTCCACTTAATAATAAAAATTGATGCAAATTCTTAAAATAATATAAGGATGGAATGAAAAAATTTACGTCTGATTGAAAATTATGAATCAGAAAGATAGCCAATACAGACAGAAAAGGTAATATAAATACCACATAACGTTTCCTTGTACCTTTCGTTAAGTGCGAAGAAGACGCTGGTCATTTGACAACACTCAAAAATGACGACAATGGGAGAGCCGAAGGGTTAGCGTAACAATAAGAGAGAAACGACAATGAGAAAACAGAAGGTTTAGCGTAATAACGGATCATAGCAATTATTGAGTTTACTAAATTGTACATTAATAGCTGTGATGTTGGATTTAATGTGAAGCATCTCTGAAGTGAGTCTGGAATTGTACCTCGTGTCAATGTCTAAAATCTTAGCATTTTGCCAATAAAATGTATGTTAAGAATTGATGATATGTTTGGATACTAGAGATTGTTTATCAATAGGAAGTTTGATATTAGATATATGTTCCTTGATACGTGTATTAAGGGAACGTTTTGTTTGCCCTATGTAGCGGGAATTACAATTAGAGCAAGAGATTTTATAACCAACACAATGTTTGCTGTAGGTGTCAAGTGGATCATTTTTGTTTTTAATCAAGTATGAAAGGGTACTAGTGGATCTGTAAATGATGGATTTTTGATATTCCTTGAACATTTGGACTGTTTATGTGTTTAATAATAAAATTTAAAGTGCACTCATTGGAGATTAAAATGTTTCGGACAATATTTAAGTTGTGTTGATGGAACTTGGAGTTAGAAAGTAATATAGCTCTGTCTACAAGATTTTGGTTTGGAGGATGATCAAAAAGATAATTGAGAACACGTTCAGGGTATGTAGGTTTTCTGAACTAATTGGGGTGAATGGAAGTATTGTGAATGGATACGGTGACAAAATAAATTAAGAGAATTTGTTAGATTCAAGTTCACGGGCGACTGTATGTTGGGATAATAATTATTGAAAGTATTAACTATAAGGCTGATTTGAGAGGTTTTAACAATACAAAACATTTGATCTACATATCTGATGTAACAAAGGCGTTGGACAGGAAGTAGAGATAGACAAGAATTTTCTAAATCTCTCATGACTATCTCACAGAAAAAAAGGACTCAGGGGGTTTCACATGGGAGAACTTTTGATTTGATGACAGTGAACCTGATTAAACTTGAAATAAGTGGAGTTGAAGATTAGATTTATAATGCATAAAAATTCATAAAGTGGAATTTTAGTATATTGACTGAAAATCTGTTTTTGAAACTGTTAATGACTAAATAATTTGGGAACAGAGTTGTATAAGAAAACGACGTCAAGAGAAATTAAAGTGTGGTGATGAGGGACGCTAAGAATTTTTAACAGAATAATTATTTCCTACATTTAGGGCTTTAGAAAACATGTTATGAATTTAGGAGGAAATGTTGTGTAAGGGACTGCCAGTGGAAGCAATAATGATAATTCTAAAAGATAGGTCAGGTTTGTGTATTTTAGGAAGGGTATAAGGTCTGAAAATGTTGGCTGAGGTGATGAATAAGGAGTAAAATGTGGATTGTTCAATAAAATCCTTTTGCTTCCACCTTTTGAGAATAGTTTTTAGTTTGTCAATAACTTTGATGCAGGTGGGTTTGCAAATTTTATAAGACATAAAAGAAATAAAAGGATGGTATATTTTTATACGTTTTCATTTTGCTAACGCTGTATCTATAAAAGAACGCCACTTGTCAAGGAGAAATGTCAGAATGACAGTTAAGTGCATGAATTGATTCAGGAGTTAGTCGCGCTCGCCCAGAACTAATTCCTCCAATTGTATGCTACTCGTAACAAATCCATGATAAGGCAGACAAAATTCAAGTAAATTCGAGTTTGTAAATAGAATTTAACGAGCTGGTTATCCGTCCTTAGAACAGGCTGGAAACATACCCAAGAAACGCATTTCGACTCGATCAAAACAACTCACTATTTATAATATTTTAATTCCCTCCATCTTGCCATAGCAATCCTCGGACCATCTCAATAATTAGAAAGATATGTCCTGTTTAACTACCGGCCAATAATTGAAAATGCTGATTCTATACTTACGTTTTTACATTTGGTTTGTCGAATGTAACACAGTGAACAATCTTCACAATCAATTTTATAACAACAACATGTGTTTGCCATTTATCGTTTGCGTTTATCTTAGCTAAAATATCATACATTGGCGTGGCCAAGCTGTGACTTCACTGTCGCTATATAACCGATATTATAGTTCCATAGCGATATTAATTTCCAACAAGCAGACTTTAGCTACCGTAACGAACGAATTTTAAATTTAAAAATGTTCAGATTCGTTGGACTGTGACCATTGGAAAGAATATTCTCTGTTAGTTTGGGGTATTCGGCGCAACAATAGAACATGGGCGTTCTAGTTAGTCTAAACTTCATTACAACACTATACAACAACGGAAAAAGTTTAATCGAAAATTTAGTATGGCAGACAGAAATTTAGATGGCATTGATTTCGAATTTTTTAAGCATGAAACGAAGGAATAAATTAAAATTACGCGATTCTAGCGACTATCATATTGTGAGGAGGTGCGGTTTTCATTAATTTATTATTATTATTTGAAAATTAACAATAAGAACTATATAATACATGTTCCATGAGTTAATGTGATGACACAATAATACAATAACGTGAGCGGATACGCTTCCAATGGCGTTATCCGGATTGTGAACTTATACTGCTTTCAGGTCATTCGGCCATTTATGTTCTGGAGTCTTCTGTAGGGAGGGTCATGTTGCAGGGTGGACGCTAGTTCGTTTGGGTGAAGTTGGAGACGCAGGAAGTGGCTGGCACTCCGGTTGTGCAATCCTTTTGAACGCTTGGCATTCCGCGGTGCGTATGTTATGTTCGATTGCTGACGTCCCAAGGTGCATTTACAAGCATAGCTCAATGCCATGTTTCCAAATTGGCTTCATTATTACTTTGTAGAGTAAGATTTTGTTTTCAAGCGATAAACACGATTATCTTCCCAGTGCCCAGTACATTTTTCTGCCGCAGATCGGATTCTTTCCTTTTTTTAATATATGTTTTTTCCACGTTAGTTTCTTGTCGAAATGTAGACCCAGATAGCGAACTTCGTTTGATTGTGGGATTTATATATTGTTTAGGGACACTGACGGACATTCTGAACGATTTAGTGTAAAGATGACTTGTGTACGTTTCGCTTCATTGACTTTGATCTGCCATTTATTGAGGGATAAATGAAGGAGGGATAAATGGGTTTGAAGGTTTATGGAGGCAATGTGTGGGTCGGTATGTTGAGATAGGAGGACGGTGTCGTCAGCAAAGGTGCCTATATATGTGTCAGCTGTTGTGGGGATGTCCGCTGTATATAATTGATGTAGTATAGATCCCAGCACACTTCCCTGGGGTACACCGGAAGTAATTGGTTGGATTAGAGAATAGCATTAATCATATTTTATTTGAAAGAATCTGTCGGACAAGTATGACTTCATAAGAAGGTAAATTTCGCTTGACAGAGATGACTTTATCTTGTGTAGGAGCCCATAGTGCCAGACCTTCATTTTAATTAAGCTTATTTTAAATTTAGTTACAAGAGATGCGGGCCGCGTAAGAGAAAATTCGAAATTTATTTAATACGTTCCAAAATTAGCTTTAAAAGGTGCAGCAGCAACATATACTGTACGTCTGCAAGTTAATGTCATCAATAAAATTTTGTTTTTCTGCGTTTGATAATAACGTTTGTTAACGTTTAACAACAATGGAATTATCAATTGTTTGTATATTGACTTAAAATACATATTTATCGATATATCACGATTCGAAAGTAGGCTGTAACACAATATAAAACTAAATATATGAAATATAGAACTAAATATATAAAACCAGTATTTTGAGAAAGTATATGTTTAACAAGTCGTAAAACCGTGTTCAAAGAGTTCCGAGATCCTGTAATAAAAACATAAAACACTCTGACAATGGAGTAGGATTGTGCGACTCGTAATGAAGTGCGCAGTTAATGCAATTTCTCTTATTACCTTCCGCCTGTTATTGACCACGAGCCGGCAGGAAGTTTCAAGCAATTACGGTAATTAGATACAACTTGGAAGACGTACTACTCGGACTAAAATATTTGCTGTAAATACCAGCTCTTTTCAAACGTCAACAAATGTTACAGAACTACGGTTCGGTTTACCTTAGACTTCAATATATACAAAATAAACTCAATATAAAGTATTTATTTTGACAATGTTATTTAATAAACGTACAAGTACTTCAAACTTTATAACATGTTCATTATGTAGAACAGACGTAAGTAACATTTAGTGTATTTTCATCTAACAAAGTGGTTTTGTATACGATATTTATATTTACTTTAAAGAACTAATTACAGTGCAAAATTATTGTCGATAAAACTCTTATCTGGAAGCAGACTTATATATTAGAATAATAACTACAGCTTAGTAGCGGAAAAATTATTTAAGAATAACGCTACTTCAGTGTCACAGATTTAAGACACAAGCAATGCTCCAGAAAATGCTCAAAATATTTTATTGTAATTTGTATGAATATAATTCATATATCTGACGTGGGTATGACTATGAAGGTAACTGAAGAACCAAAGGTCATTAATGAATAAAAAAGGTAGCCAATACAGACAAAAAAGGTAATATAAATACCACAGAACGTTTTTGGGATCCTTGTTCCTTTCGTCAGAAGAAGAGCCTAGAGAAACACAACCGCACTTGTCAGTTTACAACACTCAAAAGCGACGAAATCGCAAATGCAAAATCAGATATATGTTCCTTGAAACGAAACTTCCTATTGATAAACAAACTGTAGTATCCAAACATATAATCAATTCTAAACATACATTTGATTGGCAAAATGCTAAGATTTTAGACATTGACACCAGGTACAATTCCAGACTAATTTCAGAGATGCTTCACATTAAATACAATATCAAAGTTATTAATGTACAAATAAACACTATTAAACTCAATAATTGTTATGATCCCTTATTATTACGCGAACCCTTGTTTTTCCGTTGTCGTTGCTCCCTTATTGTTACACTAACCCTTCGGCTCTCCCATTGTCGTTGCGTTTTCGTCACTTTTCAGTGTTGTCAACTGACCAGTGTAGTTGTATTTCTCTAGGCTCTTCTTAGCATCTGACGAAAGGAACAAGGTTGCCAGATACGTTGTGTGGTGTTTATATTACCTTTTTGGTCAGTATTGGCTATTTTTTTTATTCATTATTTTCAATCAGACTTAATTTTTTTCATTTTATCAAAGGTTTTTAATATAGTTCCTTAATAATGATCAATAATTAAAAAAGATTAGCAGTCAGGTTTAGTGAGTACGGTCATCACAAGACTGAAACCGTTTCGCACGAGTGCTAATTGGGTCACTGGTGGTTATAATAATGGAAGTTACAAATTTAAGAACATTCAGAATACCTTGAATACACGCCTTCGAAAACTTATCGGTGAAGTAGAAGTGAACTAGGACATAATTGGATTAAGCGAAGTAATAAGTAAGACCCCATAGAGATGAAAACGAGACATCTAATCTATCTCAGAACGATTAATGGTGGCCCTTAATACGTAAATAATTTAAACCGAAGAAAATGTGCAAGGAAATGTCAAGAGAGAAAGATCCAAGTTTAAATTAATTGAAGTACTACCCCTTCGCCCAAAGAAACGGAATTAAAGAGAAAGATTGATTAAATTACTAGAAGAGTATATTACAAGGGATTTTAATGCAAAGTTTAATCAATGGTGGAAATAACATGTTCGGGGGAGAAGAAGTTGGAGAAAGAAATGAATTAGACAAATGAATGGTTGGTGAAATTCTACGAGGAAGATCGATTCAACATAATGAACACGTAAGTATGTAGATTAACAAGTAACGGGTATGGACGTTTAGTTGGAACTAAACGTATCTGTACTGTAAAAATATTGTTGAAGTGAAGGAATAGTTTATATAATAGTTCACTAACAGTTCTCATAAACGATTCGTAATAAATTGATCCAAAATCATCACATATTTATGATTCTATGCTAATAACACGAACTTGTGTGTTTACTAGGCGAATGTGATTCGTACTCTTCTAAAGTTTAATATATTTATATAAGATAAATATAAGTAATGACATAAATATATAAATGAATGCGGACAGGAAAATACTTTTTTTCTTAGAGAGCAATCACCATTTGCGCAATCTAATAAAACGAGTTCTTAACCATTTTCTGGATGAAAATAGCACAAGACTACAAAACTTAGTTTCTAAAGCAGAGCAGGTCTCATATTGTCCAATTGCACGTTTAATGCAGTTGTTGTTCAGAGGGAACTTTAAATAACGTGAAAAGAGACATTTGGTTCCTAATTACATATATAATTTACTGGTACAGTCCCAGATTTTTTTCGAATAACAGATAAAACGTCACTCAATTTTCCCTTCCTTAACTCCGAATAAAAAGAAACACTTTTCAATAACATGAGTAATTTGAAAGTGGCGCAGATGTTTCAGCTTTACCGAGATTAAATAACAAATATTTCCGGACGAAGGTGTTACAGCCAAGGGAAGAAATAAACGTCTTATCAAATATTACCAGGATCATTAGATGCATACATTCCCTGGGTAAACAAGGTTTGCTCTAGTTTCTACTAGTCATACCGACGAACAAATATTTACCATAGGTTCCGTATTGACTCAGGCAGGTCTCACGCCAGATAGAATTTACGGATGCGCACACCGTTAATAATGTACTCCAAGTATGCCCAAATAAATGTGTATTATTGTCTGTGTGAGCTTTACAAATTCCATATACACGCAGGCAATCCAGAGCATTAATATAATTCGCATAAATTATCTATTTAACAACTCGCGATTGTCAGTTGTAATGATAGAACTTATTCCCGTGTATATAGGCCTATTCCCGCAAGCCTGTCGAGAAATATCACTAGTTTAATGTAAAAGACTAAGTAATCGGCTTCATAAGCAACATCAAGACAGGCTTAAACGTAAACAAATTAATCAGAATTATTTTTTTAAGTGAGAGATAAATAGACGAAATTAAACATTTCAAAAATTTTATAACGAGTACTTTATTTATATAATACCATAAAAACTCATAAAAACAATTCCGTTAATCTATTAACTTATTCAATATTAAACAGAGAAGTTTAGACCCGTCCAATATCGATTTTGAACGGATCAACACCTGAAGCAAAAAGCCCATGTCAATAAACGGAGAACACAGCAAAAGATTCGTTATGCAAACGTTACTCTATTATTTTCCTAGTAGAAGAATTTACTTTTACATTTTTTTAGGGTAACAGGCTACATGAGGGTAATCCACGATGCGGAAGGATAGAGGAAGGTAGCCAAGAGTTAACTAGGGCCCCCGGGATATGGTTTAAGGATCCTACCCGGCAATTCGCCTAAAAGTGATCCACGACAAACCGTAAAAAACCTGCATCAGGTAGGACGGGCATTGGGTACTTGTTCCAAGCCCTTCCGATGGCGGGAGAGGGGTTTGCTGTGGGGACGCAGCATTCCCTTCTCCGTGTCTCGACCAATTTAGAAGGCAGCTGGCCGACTGTTCCAATGGGAACAACGAACAACTCTTACCGTATGCCCAAGGTCTGCGACCCCGGAACATACACCTCTCAAAACAGGCCGAGGTGCCTCGGCATGTGGGAACCTTAGTTCAAAAAACCAGAGAGATGTGAAGGCACCCCCAAATGTAGCCTCCGCCAGAGCTCTCTGGGAAGGTTCATCTACGAGAGAATCCTCTCGAAGGCTTCTTCTTGTTTACTTTTAGATAAATGAAATTATGTTGATATATAAAAGTTTCTCGATTTCGAGTACGACTAAAGGGACTCTAGAGAAGATAAACCAAACTATTCATGGCATTAAAATTTGTTTTTGGATGCATGACTTTAAAAAAACATAAACAATTCAAGAATAAAATTTAAAAGCCACTGTTCTGTTGCTTGTTGTAACCGAAAACTTATTAAATACTGTCCAATGCGATGAGATTCCAAACGAAGACGAAATGCCGTGAAAATAATATTTTTTGTTAATAAACATTACAATTACTTTTCTGACTCAAGATCATTTATTTATTTAAATTTTAACTATAGCCAGATTTTTTCATCATTATTCTACTTTCACATTTTAAAACGTGGCAAGGAGAGTTCGCGCATGGTTCAGGTAAAACAGCAATGAGATACTTGAAAATATTTCTGTTTTAAGTCTAGAGCAATAGATTTTTCAGCCCAATTCACTATTCACCACATTCTCATTCCCGCTAAACTATACTTATCGCAGTGTAAACGGATCTTTAATTCTCTGATTAGTATGCAGTATTATCCTGTGTATCGGAGGTGTTCAAGCGAATGAAAATGAAAATAAAGGTGGCGGAGAAGGAATCTAAGTTTAAGCCTTTATAACCTACTAATTACATAACATAGCCACGAATCATCAGTTCGTTAATAGTTATGATGACTGCTCCGTGACATTTGTATGTAATTGATAGGTTAATAAAGGTCTAAATTCTATTAATCATTCAAGCTGTTTTATTTTGGATCATCAAAGTTACTTAATAAAACAATTTACCGTAAATCACCTTTTTGTCGAATTTCAATACTTCCTGGAAAAATAAAATTTATACGCCAAGAATGCAAAGTTAATAAATGAAATTGAGGAACGTTATACCAACGAAAACAAAAGTAGAACAAATCAGATCCAAAATATTTTTATCAAACATGTTCTGTGCGTAATATGCATTACAAATTTTGTTTCATAAAAATTACTTTTAATATACAAAATTAAAGGTTTGTAAAAATTATAGTAGAAATTAACGGGGAAATTTAACTTTGTACTGTGTTTTCTGAAGTTAAGAAAATGGAACCATAGAAAGGACTTCCAACATAACGGTTGAGGCAGGCAGAATTCACTTAATCATTCGGATTCAAAATTGAAGCACTTAATTCGGCTTACAAATGGGTCCATCGAGTTACTGGTAAACTCCGCTATTTAATTTCCAAAATTATGAACCTTAGCGTTGGGAATGTAAAATTCATCTTGTGAAATAGTAACTTCTTTCTGTAATTAATTGTTTCAGCTCTTTAGCACGTAAGAACGTCGTACGGTTTTAAACTTTTTCTCGGCGTAGTTTTGTGTATCCTTCGTTACGCATAGCCTTGAAAATACGATTACTGGCAACTACACGTATTTCCCGACTTTTATACCTTTTCGACGTAATAATACTTAAAAAAACAAGCTCGCAGCGATATAATAAAATGAATTTACCATATTCTTTTTATTCATTTTTTCATTATCAGAAGGCATTTGCCGAAATCAATGTCATGACTCTGCACTTTTTCACGAGCGTGAAACATCGTAACGTGTTTGATCCTTCCACTAGCGAATTCCCCACGAAAGTTGACGAAAGTGTGCTAGTTCTATTCCACGAATTATTTGCATATGGCCCGTGTCAACAGAAAACTCCGTACAATTCGCAATGGATAATATCTTGTAAGAGAATCTTCAACATCTGTAGTTCATGGGGAATTATCAGCTACTAAGGCGAATGCCAATTTATAGTTTTGTAGTAGCACGAAGCCTAGGACTACCTAATCTTGACTAATTTGGGAAACTGGGGAAAAAGCATCCTTGGACATGCCTGATGGCTTGTACCAGCATTTCTCTGAATGATACGAATTTCAGGAGGAACCAAAAACGAGAAAACCGTAGAGGGATTCTGACCTGAGTCCTCACCATAACGAATCCACAGGATTACGGCTCCTCACACTTCAGGTTTAATTTCCAAGTAGTTTTGTACTTATCTCCAGCTTTCTCAATAACAGGGATCATTGTTGGAAACTTGAGAGACGCTCAAAACAATAGACGTGTATTTTTTTATTTCAATTTTGACTTATTTAAAATTTGCTCTTATATAACATAAATGAGTAATAAGCAAATCGTGTAACATAGTTATGATATGATGGGGAAGTCATCTAAATAAAGGCGTTAGGACTGGTTGGATCGAGGAATAAGGTCACTTGGCCATTGTTGATTTTATCTTCTTGGTGCGACTGGTTCTTGGGCTAGTTGATATACTAGATCGTTTTCGTGACCCACAGACAGTTGCTAATCTTCTAATTTAGCTGGTTGCATATGGAATCCTCAGGCCTTCCTGAAGGGTTTGATTGTTCAAGTACCAAGGAGCGCTTGTCAACATGCGGAGAGTCTGCGACTGGAAATGCTGAAGGATTTTAGAGTTTGATGGTTTTGAGTTACCCCAAATTGGCTTATACAGGAGATGTTTATCTTCTAGAGATAACTGTGATTTATTTCCAATTATCCAGCTTATTTCTTAGACTTAAGGTCTAAATGTTTTCTTTTGGTCTGGATACGAGTCTTCCAGGCGAGTCTCTGGTCAAGGTACATTCCTAACTATTTGACTTCTTATTTTACTGGCATAACAGTGTTGTTGAGACATGTGCACATACATTTCGGTTGTTGGTAAACGTGACTTGGGTGGATTTTTCGTTATTGGCGGAAATTCTCCACTTGGTGAACCAGTTCTCGATGAGGTCCAGTTGATTCTGGAGATTTTTAGATGCCTCTAGAGATGTATTGCTGATAGATAATACAGCTGTATCGTCGGCGAAGATGGCGATCTTCGAGATGTCAGAGGTGAATATTAGCCACAAGAGGAAACTTCCTTGCGGAACTCGGGCAATCTCTTACAAGATATTATCCATTCTAATAGTTCGAGAATTAGTTGTTTATTGTGACTTGGAAGTTTCCGTCACTCAGAAGATTTAAGTAGATGATAAATTTGGTGTGTGAATACTGATTTGATTTTTTGAAGCAAACCAAAAAGCCATTACTTTATTTAAAGCATGTTTGATATCTAGAAAGGCTGCGGTGAATAATACCTTGTTTTCCAGTGATTCCATAAATTTTGTAACAATCCTATGAGTTTGCTGTACTGTCGAATGTCACTTTCTAATATCAAATTGGTGTGCTGGTATAGTGTGGTCTAGCGACGCACAAAACAATTTCCACGAAGAAAATACTCGAATACCAACTGCGGCCAAACGAATAACTGAAGTAAAATTTTATTCCAGGGTTTCGGGTTCGAGATCATAGCAGAATTAAAACATGATATCCGTTTGTGGGACGCTGTGACCTAATTTAAGAGGATGAAATGAGACATACTTTTTCATTTGTTCCCATAAATAATTCGCTCCAATTTCGTCGTATCCTACTATTAATCTATTCGGAGTGTCCTGACACCCCAGGATGGAAAATGAAAAACTGCAGCGTGGTTAAATATTATCGGTAGTACACAACTCAACAAAAGATGCGAATGCGTGAAATCTCAAAGTTTTAACGCATAATGTTTGCTAAGTAGCAGACAATGGCGCCTGGGAGTGACGTCAGGAGAGCGTGACGCGAGGCCTGGCTCCAGGGTCGACGGCCGCACTGACGCAGGAAGACCCGGGTTCGAGAGCCCCTGCCGTCCAACATACATCATAAATATTACAAGATGTAGACATACAACTTTAAAGATTTTCAAAACTATTTCAATATTACATTTATTTTTTATTCTTCAAAGACGTTCGTAATCGCATGGTAAATTTATTGGCGAAATCTGTTTATTTTTGGTCACAACCATCAATTCTATAAACGTGACTAGGAAACAAACTAGAGTATGTGGCATCTGTTGTTTATAAACCAATTTCCTTAGTATATGCAGCACGAATTAGGGTTAATATGGAAATACAGTCAAATACTTTAATAAACAATTTAATAGTATTAACTTTGATGCAGAAACATACAGTTATTACGAAGCATATTTTCGATACAAATTTAATTTTCAAATTATAGATAACTATACTGTGATTCTTTTACCCCTGGAAATTTAAACATTTCTACTAAATTGTCCATAGGTTTTAAGCAAATTGAGGAGCTTTCGGCTACGCGCCGTAATTTAAATAATATAAATTTAATTTACGCTAAAAATGACAAAGAGTAAGACGTAAAATTATCTTATTTTACACATCTACATCTTGCTATAATTTCGTTCAATAACAACGACTAAATCAGTCTTAATAAATTGGAATTCCTGATATTTAACTGATTCAAAGTTCATTCGGAAAAACTGACTGAATAGTTAACGCTCATCCTACTCCTAGTTATATAGGAACAACGTCCTAAATTCAATTTTATAATAATCCGGTTATTCAATGATTAGTCACGTCTAAAGATTAAATTTATAACTGCGTCATCATTGATTTATATCGGTAAAATATAATATATATGGGGAGGCAGTTGTTAAAGCGCTCACGATCTCCATATTTATTGAAGTCAGGAATGACGTTATTGGGATAACGTCGGATTAATTTTTAAAAAAAATTAAACATCAGTTTTCTCTGGAGGTAAAGTCTAAAATTTTAGGGTAATGTTTCGCTCTTTCTGCATTTTCTTTTCTGGAGTTATTTCCTTTAGCTTTACAATTTTTCATTTTAGATTGCGGGTTTCTTTATGAAAATGTTTTACATCACCATAAATTTAATGTTTTAAATTTAAATTCAAAAACATAATTATATTGTTGAAATCAGTAATTAATACAAAATGATTACAATTTCTTCGAGTGTTGTATGCAATTCATTGTTAAAAACGACTGGTCATTTTTTACTTGATTACAAATTTACAAAAACTGAAAATTTATTAATTTATATTTACTTTATTTATGCTATGGTTTCTTAGTAATACTATATATTTGATAATATAAAAACCTGAGGTTTTTTAAAAATTATAAAGGAATTATATACTGTATTATAATTTATTTCAATTCAGGAGTAACAAAATGAGCTTACATTCGTGGCCCAGCCATATAATCCACGAAATATTTTTAATTAAACAGGATGATTCAATGGTTTGAGTGTCCGTTTACCATTGGGAGACCCGAGTTCAATTCACGATCCAGTGGAGATTTTTCCATTCTAATCCTTTAATTCAAAGTGTATTTCAATTAAAAATCTTCTTCAAACAAAAAATCAGTTTTATTTTTCATCCTTTACGCCATGTAGGCTATTAGTGTGTTGCCTTCCCAAATAAAACCTTTTCTGTCATTCCCATTTGTTTCTCTCTTATTTTTCTCTACATTTGGCTGCTTTGATCCAATTATTTCCGGACGTATTCTTAATGTAAATGTTCCACTTAATGTTTCGTGGTTGCAGCTTTTGATTGTTGGCCACTGCCCATCTACTCCTGTCGTATTGCATTCACTAACATTTCCAATCTTTGAAATTATCGCCATACCTATCATAAAGTTAATTATTGTACATATATTATTTTGCTTTCTTTTTCTGATATTCTCATTCACACCGACCATTTCCCAGATTTCTACGCAAATAATGAAATATTATTTTGTAAATGTATCAAAACCACCTGTAGCTATCAACGTCTTTGTAACTGTTAAATTGTAAAGTTACAAAATTTTATGACATTCAATTTGCCACTTAAACCCTAGGGGAGGGGGTGGACTGGGATGGAATTTTTCAAATATGTTCAATGGTCGATATTAGCATGGAATAAATAATTGTCTGGGTCAGTGTTCTTGATAGTATTAAACCCCTTCCCGTATGAGAGGGGAACACGCTTAGGGCTGGGGGTGGATACATTCCAACGTGATAAAACAACCAATATTTGAGTGGGCTAAATATTTTTAGGGCATTAATTGATTTTCATTGAATACGTTTTTGAAGAGGAAGGTGTCTTCCGCGGAGGTCAATATCGGTGCTTTGTATATTTTGCCCTGGCATTGGCCACTTGGCATCCTGGCGGTAGCGATTGCGCCGCGGTAATTATAAATTATTATGAGTGTACGACCATTTTGACCTGTTTACTGGAAACAGAAGCCCAGGGAGAGGTCGGTCGCTCCTTGAAACCGGTTCGGCACACCACGCCAGCCAGATAAAGGTAAAGGGAAAGACTCAAAACATCTCTGGGAACCGGTCGGTCACACGTCTTTCAACATAGCGCACGGGAACAGCCAACTCCTGCATTTAATAACAAAAATAATTATTTTCAGTTATTTCTAATTGGATTAAGAAATAATGAAAAAAATGACAGCTCTTGACCACACTAGAAATTATTAGTATATAATAATAAATATTATATAATAATAATTATGTTGAAGTCCTTTTATAGCTTCAGTCCTGTTGAATGTCCGGACTGCCTGGCATAAGCTTTCTTTCCGCCGTTAAACGTTACCACTGATTTACGGTGACCATTATTATTAGGTTTTAAGAAGAAAAGATAGACCTCAAATATCGGATAATAATAAATATAATTTTCCACTGCAAGAAGTATAACGATAAACGCACGAAGGCAATAGCCAACTACTCAGCTAAAGGCTTCTGTTTAAGCTCTGCAGCCATTAAGGGAATCATAGACTTCATTACGTTAACTAAATTGTCAGATTTAATTTGATCGATAATAAATTTTTATCTTGATATTATGACTATATTTTTAATGATATTATTACTCATCTGAAAAGTTTTAAAAAACATTATACACTTTGTTCAGGTGAACAATAAGTTTATTAAATTCGGAGAACATGTTTAAGTCAATTACATAACTTCTTACGAAAGGAAAACATTCCTCACAACCCAATGTTGAGAAAGCGTGTGAAGAACAATAAATTACATAAAAAACGAATCAGGGGAATTTCTAAGGCGTACATTGATTGAAAACATATATTCAATTACAATATTAATATATAATAAGAATGAATTTAATAAATTGAAAATTGCCACCCATAAATTCGGGTATCGAAATTGTTGGCAATGGCATCGACTCTCTGGAATAAGCTGAATTTAGTAGGTTTATTTTGATAAGATCTTTGATTCTTAACCTTTCGTCCCTAAGGCGAACTGAGTTTTATGATACTTGAAACGTAGGATTTCTTCTTTTCTCCTTATATCACTCTCTCGTAATTTCTTCTATTATATGCAATGTGACACATGATAATTTATTTACCAAAAACCGATATGAGTAATTTGTCATTAGGTTTTATGTTGAATGATTATTTATATTATTGAAATCCTTAAATTTGACTAGACGATGTATAAATTTAAAGTTTTAACTTTATATGTGGTATTTCAGCTATTTGCGGCTTTAACAAGAAAGCACTTTGCAGGTTCTGCGCACAAGGTAATTCATGGAAGAAAGGCGCAGAAAAATTCAAAGAATGAGTCAAACAAAGGCACTTGAGGGGCAGTCATTGAATGTATACATTTGTGAAATAATTGAGGAGGATAACTGATACTTTATAGATGAACCAGTGAGAACTAATCAGAGACAACACTGTGACTTTCCAAATAGTGCATGTATACAGACATAAAGGAAACAACGAGACCGATACTGTTAACTTACGAACTATTTTCCTTGTTGTGTTGCACGGTTCCTGCGTACGGCCTTGAAATGTGACAAGGTACAACTCGATTGACTGCCTGAATTGCAGGTTGATATAATGACGCTATTCATAACATATCAGAAGTGACATCGCCGCGTAAAGACGAATAACTTAAAAAATCGAACTGATTAAGAATGCTATTACAGTTTATGGATATTCTTAAGACGTTGAAGAAACATTTTGAAAAAGTTTTGTTGGCTGCGTCCACCAGCAATTAAATATATCGTTTTATTCTTTTAATAACCTGAAAGCAATTACAATACCCGTTCCTTTACTTCTTTGAGTAAATTTTTGTCGGGCGATTATGAGATATTAAGTTATCTGAACTAGCTAATATTAATTTATTTTAAATAAATTGAGCCATTCTTGTAAATATATATAAATTTGAAATAAAAAATGTGCAGCTGAGGGGCAAAACGTTTTCATATTAAACTTACACAAATTTAAGAACCGCTGTGATTAAAAACTGAATGCCAAATGCAACATATCAAAAATAAGACAAGTAAGGCTGTCCATTCCAGACAATATTCTTTTTGGAGAATATAAAAGTATTATAAATAAATTAATGGTCTTCAGTCGGAAAAGTAATTATAATGTTCATTGCAGTAGGACCTTGTCCCTTAATTTTACTCTAGGATTGTATACAAAAATATTAACAATTGTCATACCTGACAAGGCCCTAGAAGAGGACGAAACGTCATGGTGAGTTTAACAAATTTTTGCAATAAACATAATGATTACTTTTTTGCCGCAAGGCATTCATTTATTCAGAATAAAGTAAGATATTTACTTGGAAGAAACCACTATTTTAAATAATATAAATTGCTTTCTGTAAATGGTTTAACTCTGAAGTACACACATTGCTATTTCACACAAGAAATTCTTCATTAAATCCAGTAACTTTAGTAAGATATACTATCAATAAAGTAGAAAGTAAAAAATTCTTAAGTGTTTCACTGGAGAATAAACTTAATTGGAAATAACGTCATTATATTAATAAGTCAACTCATCTCAGCAACATATGCAGTCAGAGTAATAGCAAATTACAGCGATAAGAAAACTGCGAAGCTAGTATATATTTATATCGTATTTCCATCCCTTAATGTCAGGTTGTAATAAAGTTTGAGGTAACTCTACAGGTAAACACAAAATCTTTCTAGCCTAAAAGCGTGCAATTAGGATAAAGTGGTCAGTAAATTCTAGAACGAAAGTGCCATTCAAAAAATTAGGTATAATTACTCTCTCAGGTCAATTCATTTACGCAATGATGACAATTGTAATAAACAATTACTACAAAAATTTAGTACCAACTCAGATATGCATTAATTTAACACAATAAATAAAGATAATTTACATAAGAGTGAATTCCGCAATAACGGGCTGAAACATACCGGGATATAAATTATAGCAAACCTCCAGATAACATTAACGAATACTCCAGTTGCATTCAAAAGTTAACTTCAAAAATTAATACTCCCTAAATGAGTTTTTGGTAAAAATTCTATTCGTATATAAGCTAGCAATGTGAATACAATGGTGTAAATAGTTAGAATGAACTGTAATAGTATTAATTATTGAAATATTTTAGAGTGAAATTATAATCATTATATCGATTTTATATTCTAAACTGAATTTTAATTTAATAATATCTCTTTCCACATAATTGATAATGTATAGAAAAATGAATATATTCTATTCCATGTTGAAATACGAAAGTTAATATTTGAACTTTATGTCGACTGCGTTACACTTACGTAACCCTTAGTTATCGCATTTACACCTGCTACGGAATGTATCGACGCAGCAAGTCGGCATTTTAAGCATATAATGATAGCTCTGTAGTGGCAATTGAATACATATAGTGAAAGACAGAAATCATTAGAAAGAGGAAATAAATATGGAAAGATTACATATCCAAATTAACGTTACAACCATTTTAGTGCAAAGCAGCGCAGTGCCGTGGTTGAACCTATCACGTAAAACTCACAGTTCGGTTGCCAAGTCGTAAAATTAGAAATAGATTATTTATGACCGTGACAGTAATAAGTCTGCCTTCCATGTCACACATTCGTGCCGAGATTGTGCGTGGTTCATTACATTTAAACTTTAATCAGAAATTGTTTATTGTGTTCACTGGTACAATAATATAAAAACATAAAAAAACACCCGGTATTTATATTTGCTCACATGTTTAACAAATTAAAATAACGTAAATTAATAATTACTTAAGTCCAAGAAGTAGTAGTTATTCATGCTCTCTTAGTTACGCATCTCTCCCAGAGGCACATCTTTCACGCTGAAACTTACATGAGAAAACGAGGAGGCTACCTATGGGTATATGTTCTTCTCTCATCTTTGAATTAGGGTTTCCATGCTCCGAGGTCGCAGACGTTTGGCATATGGTAATAGTTTACCTTTCCCATTGGAACAGTCGGACAGCTTCCTCCAATCCTGGTTGAGACATGGAGAAGGGAAATTCTGCGTCCACTACAGTAATTAGAAGGGCATGGGAAAAGTACCGAGAGCCCGTAGGTTTCCTGTGTTTGCCGTAATCACTTTGAGACAATTTTAGAGGAGGATCCTTAGTCTGGGGTCCGTAGCTAAACCTTGCCCACCTTGTTCCCCCTTTCGCATCCTCAATTTCTAAATTATTAACGGTAAAAGTCCACCTTGTGGATGACCCTCGTGTTCCTTACAGCTCAAAAAAATTATCTTAGGTCGAAATGAGGTTTAATACAGGTTCTTAACAACCATAAGAACTAAACACATGAATTTAGTATGTATTTATAATTTTCCAGCGTTTCCGCCTCGCTCATTCTTCTTATGTACACAAATCCCAGTAAATAATAATACGAAGAAATTAGGGCTACAGGACAAAATGTTGATCATCTTCCTCACGATGTTTTGTTTAACTTCGTCCTCACTTTTTTAAGTTATTATTTGCGGCCAGCGGGGTTTCGCCTGGGTTCGCTAATATATATATATATATATATATATATATAGTGGTAGACGCTTTTAATATAAACAAAATTGTCAGCACGTTGTAGCTAAATAATGTAGTAAACAATATTTACTAATGAACGAGCCCTACGTTGGACAGCTAAATAATGTGGTAAACACTTCTAATTTAATTAACAAGGAAGGAAATTGAAATTAAACCAAAATATTTTTAAAATATGACATATTATTTTTTATAAAAAAATTATTTTCGTTGAATTAACGTTTTATATTTTGAAATAAAAGCCTTAGGTTTTAAGAGAATCTAACTTTCAAGGCAGCTTATCGAGCCTCTAGTAGACAGTGATTTGTAATTTTCACCAAATTACAAAATATATAATAATAATTTGAATTTACAATAACAAAATTTATACCAGTAACTAAAACTATTAGAAATCTGAAAAGTTATATAAATCTGGTGGTACACGATAATTACGTAAAGGTTCAGAAATGAAAGTTTTTTGTTTTTACATAATATTTATTTAGAGCTGCTCTGGTTTGTGCAAATATGATTATTAGAACGCTAATTTCACTGACAGGGCACAGCACTGATTTAATTTTCGTCTCACTTTCCAGCACTTTGGGCGCCTTTCGACTTCGCTGAATTCGAATTGTCCCACTCAGTTTGCTGTGGAGAATCTTTAATAGAAAAACTTTACTGAATTCGACCATCACAAACTGTAGCTCGGACTACCGTAGTCAGGCCCTCCAAACACACTGACTGTCTCCCACACACCATATCGCCTTGCCTCCCAAACACACACACACACACACACACAATGCTCTCTGAATATCTGAGGGACTGTTTTCTGCTAAAATTCCGAGGTATAATAATACCTTTTCGACAATACGTCGTAGCAACCATTATAGTCTCTGCATTCTCGCGCCAAACAATGCTATTCTTTACAATGCTCTGGCCTCAGAGTTACGCCGCCAATAACTAAGAAATAATTTATTATAAAACATTTTATTACACATTTGTAATCTCTGCAATATATATATATATTCATTTCATAATTTGAATTTAACCATAAGGTCTAGTAATAGAAGAAGTTGTGAGAACTTGCATATAATGAATATAGTGATAATGTGTGATATGAAAGTGCTACAAAGAACCATGGAAATACATTTGCAGTATGGATAAGAATGTGATAACTGTCAACGATACAATATTTATGTACAATGACGACGGAATGGCACAAAAAATGAAAGGCAGGTCATTGAACACAAAAATTTGAGTACATATAGCTGAATTTGATGACGGGGAAGGGAAAGGAAGGGAATTCTGTGTCTGAGCCGTGTGCAGACCCCTGGTCGATACCCACAGCTCTCCGCAGATCAGACAACTGTTGCCGAGTCTATGGCTTCCTCATCACACGCAATCACAAACTGCGTCACAACGCAACCAAATAATTATATATTTACACAGTGTAAGCGAAACTGGGAAAGACACCACGTCAAAATATAACTCTATCTAATGAGCGGCCAAATATCACGTAAGCATTTTATAATATGTATCCAGACGAGAGGCAACCAATACCTTACAAAAAATTGGATGAATTAAGGTTCAGCTCCGTTCAATTTCATGTGTCAACGTGGCACAAGACAAATCAGGGTTTACGAGCAAACACAGTCAGTAAATAAATCGTATCTGTTCGCAATAAATGTGATGCTTAATGTTAATCGCTGACGACGTCATAAGCCCTTTATGTTGTGTCAAAAAAAATAGTTCAGACAGTTTTCTTGAAGGAAACGTTCATCTTTGATTCATTCGATAAGTTGAAGACTATTGTAAGTCCAGCTTTCTGAATTTAAAATTACCGTTGTTTAACTCGAGTTATAATAATTATAGAGATTAGTAGGAATTTAATTTAGTTACCAAATAGTTATCTGTTTACAATTATCTAAACTTGTGAAATTAATTCGACACCGCCGAACACTATTAACAATATTGCACTACATGAAAAAATAACATAATCACTGTAAAATATATTCCAGAAGTAGGTTGTTTCGGATTTTGTATCGAGACAATAAAATAGCACTGATTCCTGATCTCATACATTAAATCGCATTTTAAATATATTAAAACAAACATGGAAGAAAGGAAATTTTTCAATTTCTTTGACATTGCTACTTATAGAGAAAAGATTCACTATAAAACTGAATAAAATTCACGAATAAGATCTGGTTATTTACAATGATATATTTCTCGTTGTAGTTAAATGGACCAGGATTACTAATAATAAAACAACACAGCCTGATTTAGGTCCTCACTGCCTTTGGCAGTTGCTTTCCAAATATTTATTTAAAATCATCTGAAAATCAGCCAAAACCTCTAGTCATTACTAAAGACAATCATGGATCACCCCTACACATAGTCCATAACTCCTGATTATATATATATAGTAGTATACAATTAATGCAAATTAAAGCCAACAGGTTGCGATAAATTTATGTAGAAAACGAAAAATTAAAGGGGAAGATAATTAACAGGATTTTTATGCTTCAATTACTACAACTGTTTAGGCATAAATGGAAAAAAAATTAAATTAAATTTAAGTTTCGTACATATTTTTTAAAAAAATGCCACAGCTTTTAATGAGACTCAAATCTTCAGAGCCGCTTACTGGGCCTCTAATAATTATAGTAATTTTCAATTAGCACCAAAAGAATTACAAAAGAAATACCATTTAAATTTACAATAACAAATCATATAAAAAAAGAAGCTAAATAAATCTAGAGAAATCTGACGGTACTCATATTTATATAAAAGTTTACAACATAAGGTTTTATCATACCAATAATTGGAGCTGCTCTGGTACCATACTAATTGTGCACTTCACAATTATTTTCTTTAAAAGAAAAATTTAGTCAACAGGCCATTACACTGTTCACTTAACAAAATTCCAGCCCACTGCCCATCGACCACCACTCCAACAATTGTACAAGAGCTTTACTACGTCCTGATTATTATCTCTCAGCTTTACTTTAAACGTACTTTAATATCAAACACTGAATATGATATTTTCAGCCTTATGCAGCATAGACTTTATTATGAACATTATTGTTCGAAATCCCAAAACAGAAATGCATGACCACTATCGGTCGGCTCCAAAAACACACTGGCTATTTCCGCCAAAGTTATCTGTATTACACCCATTGCCAACAATAATAGACTGGAAAACCATTCCAATTTCACAATCTTGCGCCACACTAACTGTTCTTTACAATTCTCTGGCCTCAAAATTACGCCGACAATAATATTAAGAAAAATTATTTAAAGAAAACATTCATTACACATTAGTAATCTATACTATATATATATATATATATGGAGTGGTGATCCATGATTCTTTTTAGTAATGACTAGAGCTCTCGGCTGATTTTAAGATGATTATGAATAAATAAAGTTTCTGTCAAAGCAGTGAGGACCTTGTTTTATTATTAATGATTTATTTATAAACATATCACAATAATGACGTGGACACGTTTAAAATTTTCTATCCAATTGCTAGCGTTAAATAATTTTTTCAACTGCTAGTTCTTAAGGTGTTACAACATTGATTTGAAGTTGAAAGTAATTTAGCGTTGTCAAATAAGAAAACAATTTTGAAGCAAACTTTACTCAAAATTAAAAGAAAAAAGAAATCCATTTAAAATTAGACAGGAATGACTGAAGCCTGCTGAAAAGCCTCAGTTGCAATTTGTCAGGCGCTCTTGTGCATCTCGCTTTGCTAACAAGCTTAGTCCTTGCGAACCTGCCAGCTATCCCACAATAAATTACATTAAGGCTTGTGTTTTTTTTTCAGTGCGGCATCTATGCCACGAAGCTAAATGTTGATGACATGCCAACAGAAATCAGTATCTCCAGTTAGTGTAAACAAACAACTTATGTTTCTGCAACTTACTACTTCTTTACAGTCTGAAATGAAATCAGATATTTCTTTTAAAAAAAGGTGTTCCATTGGGCTGAAAGCCAAAGAAAGCTCAATAGTCACCTTTATTACGTGTTGTTTTCTTTCGGATATAACTGTGATAAGCTTCCTTTAGTGCACCGCCTTCATAAACAAAATTCGGTGTAGATTAAGGATGTACTGGACTGCATGAAAGTAAAACCACCATTTATATGGAGCAAAAACAAAACGTATCACAGTAAGGCAAATATGTGTAATTTCATGCTGCAAGGAACTTGTAATTAATGTGTCAATGTATGAGATTGGGACAATTAAATGAGAAAATAAGAAGAAATCTACAGTTACTATGCTATTATGTTGCATTGTACTTTAATGAGCAAATTTTTTAACTTCACTTCTGTTATATATAGTATAATTTTACAACTTCAGTGTTCATTATACAGATTTATAAAATACGTGCGGACCGGTCTAAGAGTATGAGGTTGCACTCTGTTAAAGTCTGGCATCCTGCATAACGTCCCCTTCCTGTACAGAATTATATTATATTATACTAGACCGGAAAAGGAACTCAACGACACTAATCTCCTAGTCATAATTAAACTCTTTGCTACCGGCCTCATACCAACTGGGACTGCACACGTTGCCTAACCGAAATAAAGAGTGGTCCATTTTGAACCACTTTTCCCGTTCTCTACCCCTCCCCCATATATAAGGCTTGGCGGGCGGAATTTAACGACATGGTAAATGTCACTAAACAGAGCAGGGAACTCAAAACTCCGCATTTTACAGCAATCACAGTCTTTTGGAATTTTTTAATTATTTCCTTCTGGTTCCCACCCTTATTTTGAACACACTGTACCTGATCTTAACCGGAATTAACAGTGTTACTGTTCGTTATGAGTCGAAAATACGCCAAGTACAAAATTAGTACCGTAAGTCAGTCCAAAAAAAACAGTGAGATTAAGAATATAAAATATGTCCGGTACTCTGCGTGAGATATAATATGCCAGACACTTTCACTCTGTAACTCTGGAGAGTCCAAAAATACTTCTAGCATGTTAATAGAGGAAAAACCATAGAATAGTGAAGAAAAACGGATCGCTAAGAGTCAATCTACTCCAGGAACCAAAAGTCCACAAATACTCGAGATACTGTAAGGGAGTATAAAATACGCCGGCACCTTAAAGGAATAGAAAATAAGCCCGTTAACTTAACGGAGTCAAAAATACTCTCGGTAACCTGAGGGAGTAAAAAATATTTCCTTAAGGGAGCCAAAAATAATCCCGGTCCCTAAATTAAGTCTCATGCTGTTGCCTGTTATTTCTACGCGCCACCGGTGACTGGAACAACTGTGTGAGCCTACCTCGACAGTAGGTTTTATGTTTCTGTGAAGTATCGGCTGATTAAAAACATTCAGGTTAATACTAAAATTAACAAACTATATACGGGATCATAAAATGATTTTCTCATACTGTATATTTAGAAAAGTTAATATAACTAAGAGTGTGTTTGACGTGAAATTTCACGGAAATGCACACAATACGACAGTGATAGGATTTCCTTCAAACTATATAAAAATATTCTTTGTCCCTTTATATAATAATGTAAGCATTCATATTATTACATACTTCAAATGAAAAAATTTACGTCTCATTGATAGCCAATTCCGACAAAAATACCACACAACGTTTCTGGGAGCCTTGTTCCTTTCGTCAGATGCTAAGAAGAGCCTAGAGAAACGCAACTGCACTTGTCAGTTGTCTATCTTTCTTATTCTTTATTACATAATTCTATCTCCGTTTATTAAGTCTGTAAATATTATTTATATGGCATTGCACAGGTCTAAATATGACAGTACCAAATTTATTTATCATAAACATTCAGAGCTTCATTATTAACCTTAGATAACCCAAACACCAGCCCGAATATAATCCTCTGCACAAATTAACTCGAACTTCACATTGTGTTACACTGATTTAACAACAATCTGTAAGCATGAATAGAATTGATTAATGATTTTAAAAACTAAATTTATTTTTCTTCAAGAACATAATTTTTTTAAAAAAATACTGTTATTTGATAAGTTTTTAATTTTAGTGTTAAACCCAATGTTTTTATCAGTCAACAAATTGAAATAAAAAACTAATTCATCAATTTGCGCTCAGAAATTTGCCATATTCATCTGGTCAAAAACAAATATCAGAACCATTTACATAAAAAATATATTTTCGGATCACTGTTAAAATGTAAATAGTTCTGAAATTGTTTTCTTTGTACAGATGAATGGGTGAATTGCCAAAAGCTCCTCAAAATTCAATATTTTGAAAATTGATTAAAAACATTGGGGTTAATACTAAAATTAAAAAACTAAATACAGGATCATAAAATGACTTTCTCATACAGTATATTATAAAAGTTAATATAACTAAGTGTGTTTGACGCGATAAAAAATTTTCTCCATTACTCAAGAGTTTTCTCCTCTTATGTAAGAAGCGGATATTTTTGGCTTTCGTATAGCAGTATCTGTAAAGAATATGACAATGTAAGTATTTTATAATGAATTTCCCCTTAGAAATGCATAATGTCAAAATAAGACCCAAATAAGGTAACAATCGCCTCCAATCACTAGGTACATATGAAAACTGTGTCATAGAATAAATGCTTTATGATACTTAATCTTGGAAGTACAGGCTCAATGTCTGTCTGACAAAATATTATTGAAATAATAAATAAAACGGCATGTTAAAGATGAAAGCAGTAGAAAGGATGATGGTGAGGAATTAAAGAAATGCAATAATAAAGATACAGTTGTGTATGAAAAATAATGTTTCTAATAATTATTTCAATGCAGTGAAATATTCTGTATTTATCAGATAGACGACGATGCAAAAGAAATTTATACAAGTTTTTAATAGCGCTCTTACTTATCCTTTTAATTCACCTTCTACATGTGAATTTATATATAGTATAATTGCAAACGCCAGATGATAAAAGAAATATGTACATTTCATAGCCGTCCCAGTGCTCCTAATGTTTGACAGATTCTGGGTGTCGCCAACTGTGTGGAGAACTTGTCTATTTGTCTCCTGCAAAAGAGTGAGCTGGGAGAAATGTGAATAAATTTTCGTGCGTTTGTAAGAGTGACGCAGTGAGAAGTACGAGTATTCATGAGCTCATAACGCGGAACGGCATAGCTGTTTAAAGCGGATAATAGCGGCAACGCTCCGTTGATAGGCTCCGACACATCAATTATGCAAGACATTCTGACAACTGTTGCTGCATTAAAACGACGACAAAAAAAAACAATTACAACCGGGGACACACATAAAATGACTTTTAAATATTCATGCGGTAATTTGATCATGTGTGTCAAACATCGGACGAGCAATGCGCTCCAAATGTAGCTACAATTGATACCCAAAATTTTTAATTCAAAAAGTAAGTGGATATAAGAGATGTGAATAAGGCTTGAATGTTTGTAGAGATTAAATATCTTGTAATGGTTGATAAGTATACTGTGCCCATGAACTACAGCTCTACAGTTCATAAATATGTGGAAAAATGAAAAACAACAATAATTAAAATTTAGGTATTTCCAAATAATGAAGTATCCATACTTATTCTACGATTTATGCTCAACGAATAAAGATATACAAGAAAAATCATCTTTGTTCTTAATATTTCTTCCTAGAGTAATTGATATTATTATCTTTGTTTAATAGATGCGGCAGCCTGAACTACTCGTTCTCGGTTTACTAAGAGGTTTCCAGGAAGATAGATTCTGCTCTCCGCTATTGATCGCGCTCCAGTCACTTACGAGCACCAGACTGAAAGCAAAATCGCTGCTTAAACATCTTGGAAAGAAAATGAAACAGAGGAACGCCATATATTAAGAACGAATGTCCTCACTTGAGCAATTCACGATATATATTCTCAACTCTATTTTAAGTATGTTGTTATCGAACTTCCCGGGTAGACTTCACATTTTTCTCAACATTTTTAGGTAATTATGTACTGCGGTTAAGTCAGGTCGATCTAAAATACATGTTTATAATCCACCTAATATCAAAGTACGACTTACGATGTAATAACAAATGTGTAATTTTTAAAATTTGTAAATTATCGTGATTTAACGTTCCCTCTATTAGCTTTGCCTGCGAAAGCACGGCGGCATTCAGTTACAGGACTACGAGTATTTACATAATTGAAAGCCAAGAGCGGTTTAAATTAACATCAGCACATTAAGACGCCGGGGGCAAAGTGAGGTGTTTTAATAAGGGGATGTAGCGAACTGTTAAATTAAGCCAACTTGTAAGCTGCGAACATTGAAATCGCGGGGCAAAGCAGCCTTTGGCCATCCCAGCAGCTAATAAATAAATCTTGGACATGAGAGGCGTAAAGAATTTCATCCTCTCGCCAGGGGTCTTTACGACTCCAAACCAGGGCATTAAAATGCTCGAAATAAAGACTTACTGTTCCAAATGCTGCGCTCTTGGAAACTGGATACTCACCTGAAAATAAAAGACAAAATCGGTTAAGTACTGGTACAAGAATGTGACAAAGTATAGAAATCTATTTTCTACGAACCATGACTAACAGGAACAACTTATGCGACCTCTCAAAACGGTATTTCGATTTGTAACAGAGATGGCAATTATTTTTAGTTTTACACAGTCATCTGGTTAGAATTTTTTTTAAAAAAAGTATGAAATGAACGGAATTATTATATTATATAATTTACTACTTGTTTTGAGAGATAAGTTAATTTAATTTTGGAAAAAAATATTATAGAGAAGAATAGCTGAGATTCCTCTAAAAATTCAAGTCCCATTAAAGACACAGTTACGAATAACAGTTTAATAAATTAAATATAGTTATACTGCACCGTCAATTATTTGGTCACATTAATCATTAGGAAGCCATAGTTCGTAGACTCAATTGTCATTAACTCTCGTTCGATTTTTGAGATAATATTTACCAATTAATTCAACATTGTTTCGATCTGCTCATAGTGTTAAAGTACTTACAGAAGGAAAGCTGTAGTTTACAGCGAGTCTTTCTAAATTATTTTAAGAATTAAACGTATAACGAACGGCCGTTTCAACCATATTTCGTCGAAATCTTAGTCGGACCTAAAACACGCGTAGACGAGACTGTAATGTTGTATAGTTGAAACAAATATTTACAATAGTGGAACGCGAGGAGCTGAAAGTTCGGTCTACATATAGCGGATAGAAAGAGAGTAAAAGTTGTACAAGAGGCCATAGAAGAAGCCTATCGATTTCTCCAGAAACGTGATACAACCTGGGGCCGGCTACGCTAACCCTCGAGAGAATAGCGATATTTCAAGTAAGGCTTCAAATAGCTAATACCCAAGCTTAGTGAAATACTCTGTGATTAAGCAAAAGCAGATACGTCCTTGTAGTTTGGGATAGAGCATTAACAGCCCTGAGTGTTGTGATAGCCTCAATTAAAGTAGCATTTGTCCCATTCAAAACATACGTACAACACACCTCATGACGTCTAAATTAATTTGAATTTTAGAAGGAAGTCATCAGATTTTGCATACAGATGTCACCATAAATAACGGTAAAAACATAAAACTTAATATGTCAAAAAATAAATTGTTTGGATTTTCCATTTGATGAGTTGAGGTGATCTGCAGAAATGTGTTATGGAAGAAATATATTTTTATGTCGAATGTAGTTTTTTTAAAGGTGTAGACAGTCTATGTATAGGTTAATCCACGTAGTGGCAACTCCCCTTATATGGCATAGGAAAGGGAGTGAGAGACAATGACACCAAATACAGGACGGATAGAATATTTGGAAGAAGAAGAGCAGCTTGATGCATTCGGAAACCCTGAATTTATAAAAGGTTGCATCTATTGAGAAACAATTTACAGTACTTGTTTATGGTATGGTTTAAATCGCCGACAACTTTCCATGTTCTATTTCATGTTTCAGATGATTGTTAAAGGAGATGGTTGCGGAGAACTTAATAATCCAAACTCCTAATTTAGTGTGATTGTAAGAAGGAGAGTTATTTTAAATACTTCTAGGGTATATTTGTACTGTCTTACACAGTCATTATTTAAGGTGGTAAATGGATGCACCCCTAAGTTAATAATATTGGTCAATTACGATCTTGCTTTCTACAAGAACGGACGATTTCTACAATAATTTCTCAGTGAGTGATTATCCTACTTCTGCTAGTTTTCGTAATCAAAAAATTGAAACATAGAAATGTGTGGTCAACAGCTGGTTGGAAAAGCGTTCGAGTCACGGAAACGTGGAAATATCCGATAACTCATTGAAGTTCTGAATGATTACCGAAACTTTTTTTTGCGAATGCGTGAACAACTATTTCAGGATTTAATTGCATTGGCTTCTCCACTAATAGAAAAGCAACAAACGGTGATGACGGATATTGAGCAATACATGTTGACAGTGTTTCGATAAAAAGGATACTTTTTTCTAATTTTCGTCAATAACTTTTCGGTCAATATTACTGTTACAACAAATCCCTCAGGCGATCAATTTACTGAACAAAAATCGATAGTGACTTAATATTACAATAATATAGACAGTATAAGGTGACTTAAAAGCAGACGAACCCAGTTTTCAGTGAAGATATTGTTCACGTGTTGAGTTGTCTGATTTGCAGAAGAAATATGTGGAATAAGAACGGTAAGGTAGTCTAAACGGCGAAAAGTGATACATAGATACATATATCTGAATTAATATACACCATTGTCATTACATTTGAAATTGAAGAATGGAGCAAATAATTACTGTAACCCCGTGAATGAATTATAGGAACCTTGTGTTACCTAGACGTTTTTGCTCCATTCCCCGTCCGAATCTTCTACTGATCCGGATGGAAATAGAAAAAAAGTTTCTATAGTGAAATTGCCAGAATTTTGATATAATTCATTTCAATTATATTTGTTGGTTTATATTTTTCAATACATGCTATAATGTTGATTTTAAAAACCTGTTAACTCTTAATATAATAGTTTACACTTTTCTTCTAAGAGGATAATCCCTTTTGCTGGTATATATCTTTACAAAAGGGTCCCTCCAGTGTTGTGAACAGCCAGCTTTCTATGTTCCAAGTTTTCCTTTTGCAGACCTTCGCCATAGAATTTCCTGATGTGCCGGTCTCTAATGGATCTTGCACTATGTTGAATTTTTGATGATCTAATCTCCAACTTTATTTCCATACTCAGCTTTCTTTATAACGCTACACCGCTCCTTACTTCCACAATTCTCTCGTGCAACTCGTTCAAAGTCTTCTAAAAACTAGTCATTCCCAAATCTGAACTATCTTTTTTTATACATCGATATTTCAAAAATTTTACTATACATGAAAACTAAAAAATTGAATACGTTTGCGCATCAACATCTGAATCGACACAATTTATTTAAGGTATCGATAATGTTAAAGCTTCAACGTGTCATTTTATCATCATCAGTATTTCTATTAGGGGATATTCTCCTGATATGACCATACTATCGTAATTGGCTCACTTCTGTTCAATCCAAGTTGTTGCCGGATATCATCATTCCTTATCTTGTCTTTTCATATCTTCTGGTGACAAACACGAAGGAATTTCATTTCAGTTCCCTGTAAACTACTTTTGTCTAGCAGAGTCTCTGTCCCCACTTCCAGACTGTAAGTTTTACTGATCTTAGAAGCTAGAGGAAATGTCCCACTTGTTGACGAATCGAGTGGTAGAAGATTGTCGCTGCTTGTATCTTATTTTTCATTTCTTGTTTTAATGAGCAGTGAGCAGTGAAAACTAACTGTATTTGTTGTATGTTAGGACTGTATTTCCATTTGTTTTACAAGAAATGAAACTTGCGTATGTGCTATTATGAAGCGATTTATTGACAAATATAAAATGAAGCATGCAACAATCTTAAAAACAGAAGACGAACTGAGATAAAACATAAACAAACTTCCAAAGAATACCTGGTGCTACAGATGCGCCACACCACAGAAAGATATCAAGGCGTGATTACAATAAGTAATTAACACTAACAGTGCTGCCTAAATATTTGAAGTTGTTAACGATAGGTATTGTGTCATTTAGATGGACTTTGCCGGGATTTCTACTGAATACCATACCTACTGTTCAGCGGCAAAAATGTGAATCTACTGTAAACATTTCAGATATAACATATTGTAATGATTAAATAAATTGTTATAATTGATTGAATTGCCTCACGTTGTGGAACCATTTTTGTAACGATTAAAGGAAGCTACTTAACAAAAAAAAAATTAAATAACAAAGATTAAGATTAAAAGAAAACTTTTAATTTACCAAAGATTAATTTAACAGGTGATTATTGAGTTTTTACAAATAATTTGCCCTAGGTTGGCACGACGGATTAAATAATTACAAAATTAACAAACTAATATTTTATTTATAATTTGTGGCGTAAAATACAATCTTTTATATTACACAAACAATCAAAATTAATAACTCTTCTTCTCAGATTCTTTAAGTAAGAACAATCAAAAAAATTTATCAATTAAATAATTAACCATTCGAAACCAAATTGAAACGAACAGAATACGAAATCTAACAAAATGAAAAGAACGAAATCTGACTAATACCTTTAACTATCGTGAATTAATTAGTAATTTATTTAATTTAATTAGCTTGATTTGTACTTACAAATGTACTGCTGCTACCAGACTTAGTTTTCGGGGCTTGGGTACACTATTTTTTTACACTTAAAAGACCATTAATCACAGATTCTACACATCACTTTTTTTAATTTGGCAGAACTGCCTGTATGACTGCTCCGCTCCGTAATAATTCGCCAATGTTATTCCGCAACAATTCCTCCACGAAGATTGTACAAAGTTCTATTTTGACGAAACTGGTATTACTTTACAATATTCACATTGCAATATCTCGGTGAATGTTTTACTCTGCTCAATTTTATAAAGACCGTTCTCTGCAACGTTTTCACCGTCGGCCGCTTCTATTCTCCAATGATTCACCAACTTTATTATACTATGCTCGACGATGTCTGACCTCTGTACAATCCAAACCACAACGACCAACTGCAACCAACTTGCGTTCCCGTACAATGCGCGCAGTTCACGACAAAGCTAGTCTGTTTTTCCATGGTTGTCTTTGAGATCGGTGCCGCTTAACAATTCATCATAATTAAAGTCATTAATGGCCTCTTTAATTAGTATTACAATATCAACTGTCATTACTAATGCACACGGTCACCAAGAATCGTAGTAAATTTTAGCAACAGATTATTATCCTTTCGTAAAATATCATCCCATTATTTGCAACCCCAAATCTTAGATTAGTTTCCGAAGAAATCGCATATCCTTGTGGAAGAAAAGATCTACATTTCTTCGGAACCAATTTCAGTGTACGATTATTAATTACATTTTGCGCATTTTTAAAAATATTAAACCTTCTTTATACGCTCACAATTTTGAAGATATAGAACTAAAATTTAATTTCACTCGAGTACTACGTCTAAAATTTCGTCTCGCTCGTTACAGCTATTTCTTCAATATCTGCAAGCCAAATGAGTTGTTTATAATAAATGTGAACAGTAATGGTTACATTTCTTTATCTGAGCTGAAGCATAACACTGAGTCTGTGAAACCACAGAAACTTGTGCAGTAAGATTTGGTCTTCAGTTATCACTCATATAAATATTTTAATGTCATAACGGCACCACTTTCGTCACCAGTAGCGAACGTAGATAGGAAAGTTCCCGGTTGATCACGAACTAACTTGTCACGTTCAGGCAGAGGAGCTGGTGTTTTGTTTTTTAAACTTAAAGTACGTCGTACTTCTGCACCTTTCCATAAGGAATGCAAATGTCGTACAACTGTTGCTCGGTTACAGTTCAACACATTTGATGATTCTCGGTGTTGACTGATATGCATCGTCGTATATTGAGGTGTCCTTTCAAGCCAAATAGATTTCCTGCACGAGGCGAATCATTCAAGCAGAAGTTTCCCTTTTCGGGATGACTAAAACATTTTGTTGCCGGGCTTTCGTCAATGCCATTCTCCCAGTACACGCCACAAATGATTGTAACGCACTCGTAGTTTCTGCTTCTGTACGAAAAGAAAAATCAATGTGACGTAAATGTCAGTTTTCTCTCCACATTCCACTTCATCTAGATAAGACCGAAACGTCCTTCAAGTTCCAAATCAGACTTACGAAGCACGATATTTCCAATAACAACTGACAAGCGGGAGTGTCCTACCAAATAAATATGATGATAATTTACAAAAACACTGCAAATGCATACATTAACAAACAAGTTTTAGAAATTTGTAACCCAAATTGCGGTATCGTGGTCAGTTACGGGAGTTTTTAATCACGGTAATTCCGGTAATTTAGATTAGGGGACTCTCTGGTTTACCAAAATATTAACTGGAACATATAAACAGCATACGTAAACTAAATAGAAACTCAATTTTATGCGGCTGAAAGAATATGATGCAATTTCAGATTCATTTCATTAGTTGTAATTAAAATTAAATTCAGCAAATAGCAGAAAACAGACAATTTTTAAAATTATACCTTAATCAATCAAGCTACATGTTTGTGCTCTATTTTGGACCATAATCAGGCTCGTTAAAACAAAGATAATGAATTTTAGTGCGAGGATATTAAACTTCATTCAAAGATTAAATTAACAAACTGAAATTTAAAAAATGGAATTATGTAGATCAAATTTTAGATTGATTTATAAATTGGAAGAATTATGAATCATGAATTAAAACATTTTAAATATTACTTAAGAATGTTAGTGACTGTTATGGCATTAAGTGAATAAACATTGTGCTTAATAAGCAACATTTCAGAAACTAAACTTGATTGACAGCATTCTAAAATTTGAAAATTGTCCCCATTTGTGGTATTGTTGGTCTCCAAAATGACAACTTATGATGTAAAAGTTGATATTATGTTCCCTGATTGTCTGATGTGCATAGAAGAACCATTACTGCAATTAAATTAGTAAACAACATATGTAATTTGGTTTTTTCAACAACATCTTTCAAATTTACCATGGTGAATAAATTATAGATTTGGTGATCACCTGAATTTTAGATTCGATTTAGAATTTCAGATATTCAAATAATGTCAAAAAGTGTTGTGTAATGTTTGATTAGAATAATTAAGATAATACTTAAAAATGAGGGTTATGATTTTTGTTCGGAAATACTAAATTGTAATTATTATTCTGCTACATTGGATAGCTCAAGATTAAAAATCTAGTTATGATATACGACTTAAGTATTTCGTATTCCATATCAAATGACTGGTTATTGTGCAGAAGTGTATTTTGTAACCCATCTCTTTGCGACATTTAAAGGCTGACTATATCCCATCCATAATTCAACCTTTGCAAATTGCTTTCACAATGCTAGATTAATCCATTAACCCTTGATACAACTTCGGCCGACGCCTTCTAACCTTTCGCTTTTATGACGCCAACGTGTACCTATTTTCTCAGTTCGTTAAAACGAATGTTCTTTGCAAACAGTCTCGAGGTAGTAACACAAGCAAACACTTTAAGGCTAAGAACATAATAGGTACATCAAAATACCTCACAAAACATACAATTCTGGGAAATCAGGAAACACTATCTCAAATTTATTATAATGCATAAATTTCTTGTTATAGAAGTGTGGAAAATCTGAATGTTTATCGTAAAAATTACATATTTACAAATTCGTGAATTTCTCACATTAATAATATTAAGAGGGATAATATAAAATACTAGGCATAAGTTTGTGCACAAGTCGTTACAATGCACGAGAAAATTTTATAACTAGCGAATCTGAATTACGGAGTTTATTAATTATGTATATTTTCCTAAAAGGCAATATAGTTTAAGGAAAAGTGGAAAAAATTGATAAAACCATATCTGCGTCGAAATTTTACATTTATAATTATATACTCCATTACAATTTACTTAAAAAATTATGAAAACTCATCTATTACACTGGTATTAAGTACTATGGATTTAATCTGGAACTACAATTTTGTCATTGATGAAATTGTAGAGCCAACCTTCAAGAAAGGAGCACCAACTACATTTAAGTGTTAAATAATGAATTTTATTTAACTTAATTATCCACGAAAGCTATATGATATTCCATACATCTACTTATTACAATTGGAATAGATTCTCTGCCTCATGTCATATTTAAAAGTATTTATTAATTCACATAAAAAATAATAATTATTTTCTGTTATTTGAAAAAAACGGTGGGGGTGAAGCTAATTCCATTTAAAAGTTACTTGAGAAACTTCTTTTGTTCCATTTCAATTTCTAGTGTAACTATATTTGCAATTAAAAGTTGTATTATCTACCCTTCCACATCCCCTTTCAAATCCCTTCCTATGCTATAAAAGAGGATTTCCCACCACGTGTATTATTGTAACGTAGCTCACTCTCTGCTTTGAAACTGAGATTCCCACAATATGAGGCCCGTCGGCATATTTTAAGAGGTGTATGTTGTTGGTGTTCCTATTGGAACAGTCGGTCAGCTGCCTTCTAAACTGGTCGAGGCAAGTAGAAGGGAAAGTAATTGTTTAACTTATATTCTGTTACTGAAATAAATTTATATAAGACCTATTCGAAAAATCTGTGTTAATTTTACTTCAGCAGGCAAATTTTAATTCCTTTGAATAGTGATAATGTCTCAAGATTATTTAAGTCAGATATAATGAGTTCAAAATTACTTTTTTGTAATTATTTGTTTCAGTTCTCAAATGTACGATAAATTATTGTACTTTATAAGTGAAGGTGATAAAAAATCACTTGTAAAAAAATTTCATACCTTTATTTTCGTATTTTGTTTAGAGTAACTGACTACAATAGGGTAATCCACGTGGTGGTAACTTCCCTTTAATAGCATAGGAAGGGATTTGAAACGGGGGATGCGGAAGGGAAGAGAAAACTGGAAAATCTTTATAAACAAACCAATTTAGGTTTACACTTGAGAGTTATCTGCTAAAAATGATTTGATACTTAAAATAATAGAAATATCAAGAATGCAATAAAATGCCAAAAATAATTTTCTAAATATCTCCCATCTCTACTAATCAGTAATGGGAATTAATCAAATAAATGTCACTAGAGTAGAAATTAATAAGAACGGTTTGAAACAGCTACTTAATATGTAAACGTATGAAATGCAGAGGAAGCTAACGTCCTATGCGACTGTATTTCTTTGTTTATACATAACGGTATAGGAACATAAAATTTTGACTAAAATCATGAAGTAAACAAAATTTTGATGAGGCTATAGACATGTCTACGGAAGTGATTTTGGCGGAGACTAAACTGGTCCGCAAATCTTAAATACCATTAGAGCAAACAGAATATGGAGAGTATGTCGTAATTTAATTCTTCGTTTGTCGTTTATTTAAAGCCAAAACAAAACGTGTATAAAGTTTGACTCGGCGCTCGGTTATATTTACGTTGTTCCGAGTGTGAAATATGCGAATTTTGAGAGAAGTGACAAAATTGCAAAGTAGGAGAGAAACGAAGGAGTGAAAATGAAAAGCGCTACTTCTTTTTTTTTGAACCGACTACGGATGACTTAGGACAATAAAGTCTGTAAATTAATAGAGAATTATATTTATCAAATAATTTGTGGCCGCAGAGAACAAAACCGCATCTTTTTAGCGCAAACTGTTCTTACTTTTAAACAATTTCCAGTTAATTCACTTTTTTACAGTTAATAATTTTGTTGACATCAATATGACTCAAATAACATTTCAAAATTTTATAGAGTGAAGAATAATTAATTGATGTTTTACGGTTTTACTTTCCTAGCTTTTCCACCACTCTACCTAATTATTCACCATATTTAACTATTACATCACAGAATGATGCTCCACTGAGTTGAGTAAATTTATTTAAGCGAGAATAACTACTGTACTTTGAATAATAGTCTTCCATAGTCAATAAATGATTAAATGCAGTTGGCTAAACAGATACTCGGAGAAAAACTTTGGTAAACGAAAAGTCTATGTGATTTAGACTTATTATTCATTCCATTAGTCCTCGGTCGAGGATATAGGACACGTCATAATATAAGGTTACAAGAAAAGAATAAAGTATTACGATTACAAAGTTTAAAAAAACAAACATTGTACATTACAAAAAAATATTAAGGCAACGTAAAAGATATTAATATAACAGTAATTAAAGAACTGATATGAATATTAATGTATAATTTTCATTCGTCGGAGTTTCCAACAGCAAATATTACTTCGATTCCCGTCGAACATAAAAAAGAAAATAATCGGCAGTTAAATTCTACAAGAATATAATCGTAAAATATTAGTAGACTTTGATAGTATATTAGTAAACTATTTTCTTAAAGAGGATGTAATTTGTCCTTCATATCTACGAACTCTTTCAGCGAGTAATATGCTCCATTAATTAACAAAGATTTACAAATCTTTATGAATAAATTTTATGAAGTTAAATTTTTGATTTCGTTTGGAAGACTATTGTATAGATTTATCCCGGAATAACGAATGCTTGATTCAAAGAAACTTAGGCATGTTTTTCAATGAGGGGTTGATCGATTTCTAGTGTTGTATAAAATATTTTCTCCGTTTAGGGGAGAGTAAAAATCATTTTACTTAGCCGTTAACATGCACGAGGAACCAAGAAATCTAATAATCTATCTAGTAACGCAGCATGACAAACTTCCCGTGGACACTATATATCTGCGACTATACGGCGCAATAAGTTCTAGATGGCCGGAGATTACGGTATTTTTTTGATTAACGAATCTGGAAACACTTGTTGAATATCCCTCGCAGACGTCACAGAGCGGGGGCGGTTATTACTGTGATAAGTCCCCCCCCCCTTCCTCCCGTTTCATGCTCGACAGGCACGCCATTAAAAGGCCGTCAGTGTAATTGCTAATCAATGCGTCATTGGGTACGGGGGCAGTCTGCCAACTGTTGCGGGGACCTTACGCAAACATGTAGAAAAAAAACGCCCTTCCCTCCAACCGCTGACAATACGCATCAACGACAACTTCTAAAGCAGAGACTAATACAGATACGCGTTTCCCTAAGCACGCGATATCTACGTGCCCGGTACAAAAGCAAGTGCGTGCTTAGTAACGGTTTTTCGTAATTGTGCATTGGGGTGGTGTTATAATAAAATAAATTATTATAATAGATAATAGAATTATAGACTTATGTCTCAAATACATTATTTTGGGGATCACTACGGTGATTGGTAACATAATTAGTCAAACAAAACACTGTAAAACCATCTAGAAATTTATATGAATAATATGTATGGCATGAAGTGTCCATTTTAACACGAAAAGGGAGCTTTCCAACAGATGTCTTTTAACTTTAACTTTGAAGGTTAATAAATAAAGTTAGTCTTTAAAAGACTTTATATTATTTGCATATTTACTGTATTGAAACAAACCATCATATCTATAATTTGTATATTTACCGTATTTATATTGCGGCTTGGTAAACATTGTTTAGAACAAGGGTCGGCATTCTTTTTAGAGGAGGGAAGTTTCAAAATAAATATCTTTAGGCTCAGTAAAAAAAATAATATTCGAAAAGTTAAGTAAATACATTGATATTCGCCTCAAAATAGGTTATATTAGTAACCACAAGTTCTTAAAATTCAAACCGATTTGGAGTAATACGAAAAATGTATGCACTTCAAATCAAGCAAAATTGATTTCTGCTCACAATTTAATTCGTTATCACGACCCTTATTACATAAATTAATTTTGAACAACATAATTTAAAAATGTGTAGACATTTCGATCAAATGTTGTGATTTTTATCAGTCCTATCACCATAATATATAATTTAATGTGTCTTACAGACGTCAATTTTTCTACTACTAATTATTGTCTGGCGAGTCCCTCATAATATAATTTAATGTGTCTTACAGACTTATAGCGAGCAGTTCTTAGGACAATCAAAATTTAGCATTTAATTAATCAATAAATAAGCAATACAGCCAATATGTCAGAAAAATTTATTATTTACATAAAACAAAAATTAGTTTGAATACAACGTTTCGTCCATAATTTTGGGACTTCTTCAGCATATTACATACATTCAAAATTGTATTTTACATAATTATCGGAAGGAGTCCCAAAATTGGGGACGAAACGTTGTATTCGAACGAATTTTAGGTTTAATTAATTAATAAATATGTCTGACATATTAGCTTATTGCTATTTATTTATTAAAATATAATTTTGAGATGATAATAACTATAAAATTTAGCATAGCTGTCGGAACAGGCGGTTCAGAGTGTAGTCAGTAACGGGCAAATGTTCAGGTAGTTGCGTAGGCTGTGCCGAGTGCGGTACTGTACGGCGGGCCGCCAGGTTAGGAGAAGCTTGTTCTGATTTTAGCAAGTTTTCGTGCTATGATTTAAAGTGTCCACCCTTTGCCGGATGATCGGTAGAGTTTGTTGATTTGTGGTATTAAATTGGAATGTTGGCGGTAAGCGCCCAGTGCCGCACGTTATGATTTCATCACGGCAGCAAGGAAAAGACCGGGCCTGGTGGGCAACACAGGAAGGTGAAAGACTCAAGGAAACAGGATGCAGTAAATCATAAAGTGTAATCTTTCCTTTTATGCTGCCAATTCAAACTTAAATAACCGTGTAAACAAAGAAGTTTCCTTTTAGTTACGAAGCCCACCGTCGAACACTGGCATAAACGATATTATATTACAATAATGTCTGGTAAATAATTTGATTATTAAATCGACGCATACCCAATGTGTGGGCAATATTAAAAATATAATTGATGATTTCGTTTACGTTCCAAAGGGTGGGCAATAAACAATTATATTCAGATTAAGATATCTATTGGGTCAGTTGAAAGATATATTACTTCCTTTAATAGTTTGAAAATGAGCAAGTCATTAGTTTGGCGTTTGAAATTAAAAAGGCCACTCTGAGAAAATAGTTATGGACAGTCATATATAGTTCGACGAACGATTCAGACAACTATTTATAACTTTAAAAATAACCTACTAACGTGTTGTACGTGTAATTAAATACGTATAACATAGTAATCATGTAAGAATGCGAAAATAATGGTTATTAGAGATAACAAACGATGAGGCAGTTAATTAGCAACAAATATAGATCGTAGAAATAAAAAAGACATTAACATTTTGAACAAAAAAATGCAGCCTAATGAATTAATTATATTGACAGTAGGTAAGAAATAACTAAAAAACCAGGGTTTATTCAAAAAGTCTAACAATGTTACTAGCCTTACAACTAAAAATAAACAACATGAATTTTTATTGATTATATAAATAAGATGTAAGAAAATTAGACTTCAGGAATAATAAACGTCATTTGTTGAAATTAAGGGAACATAACTACTTTACGCAACATTAAAAAAAAAGTAGTACAATCGTAGTTGTAAAAGGTTGGAAAAGCTGGAAAACCGCAGTAAATCAGTGATAATTCAGCAACAAAACATGGAAATAATGTAAAACACGGAACACTATAATTTGTGATGGTTGGTTCAATAAGCCTTGTTTAATCTGAAGGAAAACCTAATTATGTTATTGCGGGCTGATCGTAATCGGCGGCGGTTCACCCGTGATCAATTTTATTTCTGGGATAAGTGATTTGTTAATCAGCCGAGCCCAAACCGGAACTTTGAAATATTTCGGATGTAGAGTGCTACAATAAATGTGTTCAATACGATGCTAACTTTCTACATTAGCTGGAGCGAACTCGTCTCTGCTGGGAAAATGCGATCAAACAAGAAGGGAAATATTATGAACTTAAGATTCATCCGAAAATCTACTCTCTTATAGAAATATTGAAAAATTTTTGAGAAATGAGGAAGATCACTATAATACTTATCATAAAAATTTTACAAGAAACCTGAACATGTAGATTATGCAACAATACTGAGGTACGTGACAAAATCACTTTTCTGTTTTAATGTAATAATACTAAAAACGACCTTTATATAGAGAAACAAAAAGTAATAAATTCAAATTTAGAACTGGCGGAAGTTTCGATACAGATTGGTGTATTTTTTTTCTAAACTTAAGCCTGGAAATTGAAAAAAGATGTAAAACCAAATATAAACATATAAGGGGCAAAGATCTAAAATAAAACATTATATAACTTAATACGATTTTCCGTGTCATACTTAATATTAATAGTATTAGGTTGATTTTTAATATACAATATTACAGAAATTATTATTTTCCAATAATGCGGTTCTCTGTCCAAAGTAGAGGAGTTGCCAAAATCGGAAAAGTGATTCAATTTTATACTATGTTTATTCATAGTACTGTGTATACAAATTGACAGTTTGAAATTAGATACATGCTGTTAAAAAATTTTCTTTGGACTATATAACAAAAGTAACAATTTGCAGTATTAATTTTAAAAACAATATTGCTAGTGAAAAACTTATCCGTAGAATCTTTGCGTCCTTTGATGAAACCACTAAAGAATATTTAGAATTAAAAATAACAGAAAATTGTAGTTTATTTAATAATTGTATTAGATTAAATATTAACATACCACAAAAAGGTATGACAATAAATTCAATGTACGTATTTTTCCATATAATATTGTTCTGGTTGAGTCCGAAATTGGCTAAAATTAATTTTCAGTCTTAAGTTTCTCGCCGTTAGAAAAATACGCCATCCCGCATCGACACGTCCGGCACTTTTAAATTTGAATTTAATAGTTTTTGTTTCTCTACTTTAAATTTGTGTAGAATAATGTTTTAAAGTACATGGTTAAATCATCGTTGAATTAAAATAATTCTGTATTACTATTTTAAATGCATAACAACGAACGGGCACGGGCTTGAATGCAGAAAAGTTCCTGAAAAGACACAAATTCGGCTCAGAAAAGATTCACGTTGGAAGAGTTGCAGATTCATAGAAAAAGTATTGATATAAGGAAAGCAGTGAAATATTGCGACGCAAGTGACGTTCAGTCTTCTCACATTTCACAATATACGCAATATCAGAAGTTAGTAGTTCTACGCAAATGCTACAGCATTGATTTTGATCTAGAAATATCGGTTATAAATTTTCGGAAACAAACTCCAAAATTACCAACTTTTCCGTTATTATAAAGGGCGTTTTTACACTGTAAATAGATGCAAGGCGTTAAATCGATTCTCACAATTTAGCAGTCCCATGACTACGAATCGGCTACAATACAACTGCAAACTGCCATTAACCATGTAGCCATATGCGCTAATAATGGGAGAATAACCATAAACCCAAACAAATCCATCACAATAAGGAACGTAAGTTTTCCCGGTGTAGTTGCTGGATGAAGTTTTCTAGGGATTCCAAACGGGTAGCGTCGTTTAATATCCACGACGTTTCGATGGCTTAAACCGCCATCTTCTTCACTTCACCTGAAGAAGATGGCGGTGCAAGCCATCGAAACGTTGTGGATATTAAACGACGCTACCCGGTTGGAATCCCGAGAAATTTCATTCAAATCCATCACAGTTCCAAAAACACGCCCATTCGAAACGAAAAATAATAAATCAATACCTTGGACTAATACTCGATTCAAAACTAACATGGTCCCAACACACCATTCACATTAAAAAATAATCAATCGCCGCTTTAAAATACTAGAACCATTAATTAATCCTAATTCTCCTTTAATCCTTTCAATGAAAAAATTAGTTTATATATTCCTCCATTACGGCTGTAACATTTGGTGTTCCGCAGCCAAAACACACATCAGCAAGATCCAAATATCCCTAAAATAACATCCTTCGTTATATGACAAACTATCCCTGGTACTTCTGCAATTCCCACATCCATAGTGACCTCAATAATCCATATATCAATCAAACAATAACGAAATACATACTTCTTCAATATAAAAAATATATAATTCACAACCCGTTAATATCCGATAATTAGGCCATTAATTGGTTTTAATAAAATTTAATTGTAGCGGCAGGATTTTCCAAAGCAACAATGGAGCCCGGCTCTGTTACTTTGTCGGAAAGTCAAAATGGCGTATGCGCGCTAAAACTGGAGAGCGCTAAGAGTTAGTTAGTGGCGGGACATTACAGAGAACGGAACGTATAATACTAGAGCAGAGACTAGCCGTGGTTTAATGCATTATTATTAAACAAAGTTGTGAGTTGAAGACAAAGTAAAAACATTCACGGAAGCATTACATCGAAACTTGCTAAGTAAAAGAAGTTTTACGTTTGTAGTCAGCCAGGAAAGGAAGTCAGTAGTTTACGTCCAGGAATAGTAAAGTTGCAGTTTTAAGTCCCAAGCGGTAAAAAGACTAGAAAATCTATGAATCACAGGATTCATACAAGGCAAGTGGTCACCAGATAGCTGACAAAAAGGAGGATCATCCGAGTTCCTGGGAGCCTATCAAGGTTGACTTAAAGAGTGTAAATCTGTGAGCCGATACTAGAATCAGTGTAAAAAATTTTTTTGCTATAGTGTACTTCCGAAAACGAAAGGGATGCTGGAACCAGCTGGACAGATGTAACAAATTACAAAATAATGATTTATGTAAACGTAATTAAAAGATATGTCAGATTTCATTCTATTTTAATTGTGAAGTTAATTTCTTTTCTTTTAATTTATTTCTATCGACGTATTGTTTAGGTAAATGTGATTTGTTTGTTAATAAGATTTTTAAATCAAATCGTTGTGTCCATCATCATACCCAGTGAAGGCTCTGAGATCTAAAATTTTAAATTGTAATTGTTTTTGAGTTATTGCCACAAAATAAATAAATATGTTGTTTGTTAATTTCGATCTTTTCATTTAATAAAAGCCTTCCATTTAATTATTACATAAATGGCTTCAACGAGAGGCAAATTCATTAAATAAATTAAATTAAATTAAATAAAGCCTCCATTTAATTATTACATATTGGCTTCCACAACGTGGGACAAATTAAAATTGCTTAATTTTTTGATTATTACAATATATATATTTAATATAATAATATAACATGTGTAAAATCATTAGCTTGTAAAGTTTCCTGAATAAAAATAAAAATAAAAAATATGCAAGTATTATTACACTTAAAAGCAAATGTTTTGTCGCAGCCATTTTTTAACGTGAATACGGGCCGGATATTTCTATGAAAAGAAACTAATTATATTTGTAATTACTTTTCAGTTGAATACGTATAATTGGAGGATCACAAATCTTAATAATTGCCCTTCAAGGAAAACCACGTTCAAATGAGAATTAATATTCGCTTCAAAAAAGTTGATAACGGACTATAGAGCCGGTTGTGATATTAACACGATGCAGAATCAGTAATGCCTGAAGAAATGCGAAATAGTAATTACTTAAATGTCGATACTATCGGGTGTATTAAGTGTATAGCAAAAGACTCCACTTTCAATTTTGAAAATGCGGCAGCGGATGAATTATATGAAGTTGGCACGGGCTTTCTTCCCGTTGACCCGCACCATAATTTGTAAAACTTTCCTTTAAGTTTGGAGCCGTGTAGTAAATTGAGCGCACCATTATAATTCTTGTGAAAAGTGTTGACAAATGGGCTTCCTAATGGCGCTGAGTAGACGAAGGCGGTCCTTGTCGTTATTACCCTTTATGCAAATGAAGCGTGTCTGCTTACGTGCGGGTGTGAGTGCAGCCAGTAGCAGCGGCGAGGCTGCTTTTTACTCGTTCAGAACCTCATCTATCGTTTGATTCCAGTCAGTGTGACTAATCACGACGGATACACAGTAGAGCAATATTTGTGATCTGCATTTCTAAGCACACTTTTATGCCCCATTCCTTGTATATGAATGCTCCAGAACTGCGAAGACAGTCGCAATTCTCTCATAACGTCTGTTCACGTGTACCTCCACTACAAGGCTACGAAGAGGCCACACACGGAGCGGACATGTTACTTATGCTTAAACGGTAGGAACACAAACATTGTCATTATACTTACAGGCCGACTTTCTTCCCAGAACGTCCATCTCGCGAGGCACGACATGGCTTTCTGTTTTATCTAGCCACTACTCAACATTCCAGAAAATTGAGCACATCGTTCCAGTTGATGGCGTATGCTTTTTATATTTCTTCGTGATAAATTTACTCTGTGATATACCGAACCTTGCAGATTCGTTTCAGTTTCATTTTGTTAAAACAAGCCTTCAACATCCGGCACAACAATACGCCATCTCTAATGAAGCTGCTGACTGATGAAGTGGGCATTGCAACATAAAACTAGGAATCCGACGAGCAGTTTCCGATAATCTAAGCTTCTTATCTGCATCGTCCCTAAGCGAATATGTGCTGCTATTATATCTCTCCCTTAATGATCGTATCCAATCAATGTGTGTTGTTCAAATCCAGTTGAGGCATAGTTGAGGATGAACCGTATGAAAGTATTCAAATATGGTCCATATAATATTACTCATCTTTTGAGTAATATCCATCGATTAACGGCGGGAGTTTAGTGCGGTGTGTCAACGCGCCGACGAAAATAGGACAAGTAGTGAGTATTTCCGGAATGTAACCTTTCATTTCAAAATTTTTCAGGAAACAAAATTTTTAGGGTACCGCTAGTACACTGGAACGCGCGTATTTTAATTATATTTTGTTTTATTTTTCGGAAATGTTGTGTTTGCTGTAGTTTGGAGGATCTTTTTTCCCCCCCAACTCGAGACGCCGACCTGCCGCGTATCTGGTAGCCGCACGTGGCTATTTCAATAGCTAAAGGATTAGCTGCCCCGATATAGCGTACATCGTGGCACTGTAAAACTTTGGTTCGGTCCATGGGAAAATCCATTGCGGTTAAGAACAACAAAAATCCCGGTGACGCTAGGGGCGAGAAAACTTCCAGATCCGGGGTACAAGGAGAGATTTTGAAACAGTTGGCGGAAGGACGTTCAGGACAGTTATTGGACAGACGTTGAAAGAGTTGTTGGACAGACGTTGAAAGGGTGGTTGGACAGACGTTTAAAGAGTTGGTGGACAGACGTTTTTCTGAACAAACAACGAGACGCTCCGGCCAGCTACAGGATCGAATAGAAAAAACCGGGAACTCCAGCTACAATGTGCAACAACAGGAACATTAGTACGTATTTGATGCGATCAACTAATCTATGTGACGTAAACCCACAGGTGCCTGTGATTAGAGTTATCATACTCAAAACAATTAATAAAATTCATTTCAATATTTAATGTTCAATATTTTTTGCTTTAATTAAATCATATAAAAATAAAAAAACCAGCCCAATAAAATAATTCATTCCAACAATAATCACAGCAGTGGTCCCTCGTTCTAAAACAGATTGTCCAAAATTACTAGTTCTCAGTTTTGTTATCATCACTACCGCCACCATGCCATGATTCTGAAATCGGGCAGATTAACCATGTGCTTTATATTTTGTTTCGGAAGACTAAGTTGTCCCTTAAATTGACAATTAGAATAGTAGTCACAGCTAATAAGGCGAAATTAAATGAAGGTAAGAGAAAGGTGAGGCACTGGAATAGAACCGCGTCCAATCTTCAACTAGAGGTATAAAAATACCACCTTCAACATAAATCACATTTCACGCTTAAATTAATTTAACTGTTTTACGTATCGGAATTCTACATTTCCGGCTTCCAAATTTTTACGTTTTATAGTGCGGAATATTTTACACAATTTAGACTTTTCTTGATGTTAGACATTTTATTGTATATGAGGCGTTAAAGAAACCATTCGATAAATACGCTATTTGATGCAAAGTCTTCCTAGTGAGCAATTGCAAACCGTACGAGATCCGCTGTAGGAGAACGGAGAATTGACGTCCGGGGGTGAACGTTCCCTTGGAGGTAGCTGAAGTAACGATATTATTCTTTAATAAAAATTCATTATATTATTACGAATGGGATATACAGACAGCGGCACGTCTTTTTACCTTACTCTGTATTTATCAACTTTTACGGATCAGTTTTTTGACGAACAACATACGCTTACCTAAACATAATATATTTCCTTGCCTCAATGCTTTCAAAATACTATTTGTCCTACCAAAGGTTAGTGTTAAAATGGTCTCCAGCCTATTTCTAGAACAACCCCGGGCCAGTGGAACAATTCATGTAATATGATTTGGACGTCAGTGGCGTATATGGGCACGACTAGATATTTCTCTCAAGTTATACTTACCTTCGATTTCGCTCTGTCAAGTATTATCAGTATTGTAGGTCGGGGTTTCCGTTTTCGAAAACTGTTCGCCTACAGGGGAAAAGAATAGCAGGGCAGATAATGTGATGGCCTCGACAGTCGTCTCATGAGTTGGAATTCAGTAGGTTCATTTTTTTAAGGAGTACTTGTACTTTTATTCTGTCTTCCCTTACAAAATGGAAAACCCGAACAACAATACTCTTATACTACTACTGTCAAAATTCATTTCCTATAATGCTATGACTTTCATACTCATTATTTGCGCCACGAAAGTTTCTCTCGGTAGGGAAGCAGACAAGATTGATCATGTAACTCAAATATGTATTTGCAAACACTAAATCGACATGTTACCGCAATGCATGAATGACGTGAGATCCGTGTCTGAACCAGCAATACAATTTAATTAATTAATTAATGTACACACACGCACTATACGCCACGTAGGGAAATTAGTTATTCCTCAATGTTAATGAAATTGCGATATCCATTATTAACTGCAAATCAAATTACGAAACGGTGAATTATAGACGGTATAGCCGTCAAATATTCGCAATAATAGTTTGATAGCCTCGAATGAGCCCTCAAAGGTCCGTTTAAATTGAAATCATACATACTTATTTCCATTTTATCGTACAACTACAATTTATTTATCTTTTTTTTCGGAAACCATCGACTTACCCCAATTTTTTTATACTGCTTGTTGAGGTACATACTTTCAATATATAATAATTCAAAAAATGAAATATTTTTTAAGCCTGTTGAGTTGATATTGAATAATTTAAAAGGCCATAGTAAATCAAATTATCATTTACACACACACTCAAAAAAATCGCCAAGGATCTCGCCGGGTGTTAGGACCAGTTTGATGTGCAATTGCGGGAGAAACATGTAATTAGTAGTGTTCAATATTTGTCTTTTTTAATGTATAAATAAGTGTCTGCTTTACTATGGTCATATAACTATTCAACAAATTAATTTCAAGTATAGAGCATGAATGATTTAAGGGGTTTCCTTTAAACAGGAAACGTAAACGTACAATCGAGTCCTATCAACAATGTGAAGGTGTGTAGTTCATTCTGTTAAACAATCTGTATACATACATTGCAGATTATAACACAATATTCTTAATGAAATCAATTTAGAATTCTATTACAAAACAAAATGTTGAATAAGAAAGATAGCCCATTCAAACAAAACGGTCATATAAATACAACACATCGTTCCTGTGATCCTTGTACCTTTCGTCAGGTGCTGGCTCATCTTAGCACCTGACGAAAGGGACAAGGATCCCAGAAACGTTGTGTGGTATTTATATTACCCTTTTTGTTTGAATTGGCTATCTTTCTTATTCATTATTTTCAATCAGACGTAAATTTTTTCATTTACAACAAAATGTTTCCCATATATTTCCTTTGACCGGTTCCAATGAGGAGAATTTACGAAGATCTATAATTAAAGGAACACACGAAGTATTCAATACATTTAACATATAAAAAAACCCTTAAATTTAGGTAAACGATTGAGGTTGATGAATACACGAAATTTGCAATTCATAAATGAAACTTATAAAAATGTTGAGTAAACATTCAGTTTTTGACATGAAGACAATAGCCAACTACTCAGCTAAAGACTTCTGTTCAAGCTCTGCAGCCATTTAGGGAATCATAGACTTCATTACGTTATCGAAATTATCAGGCTTAATCTGATCCATAATCTTGATTTTTTTACTGTAATTTTAATAATATTATGTTACTAAAATGTAAATTTCTAAAGGTCGCTATTAACAATTCTTGTTGACGTGATGGTAATAATAATAAAGATAAATAAAAGGAAATTGTGACCGCAATGAAACCGTTTTGCCCTTTTGAGTGTCTTATATTTTCCACGGTAGAAAATCGCACCATCGTACAGATTAAATCCAAGACAAATTACACTTTACTCTGTGTGTATTCACATACGCTCCAGGTATTCGCATGTCGTAAATAGGAAACATATTTCAATGGACGATTAATAACATTTGAACGTAAGTTAAAAACATTCGTTATAAAATGGATTAATAAAACTGATTTACAAGTCAAACATCAAAGAAAATTATATAAACAGAATATTAAGTAAATGCTAATATAAAGGCGCTTTAAGTGTGCAATCTCTGTCTGCAACCGGTAAAATGCTGAACAGTTTCTTTGAGATTGCATTATGAAACCTTGAGGGTAGGTAATCTGGTGAATCACTTTTTATTTGTATAAAATCCATCATTAATTCAAATACTTATTTGATGGTGTTATTCTGCAGAATGCCGTTGAATCGTAACAATTTATGACGAACATAAAAGGACTTCGGGAATATTCCAAGCAAAGTGTCTCTCCCGTCAGTAAAGCGTTTCATTTCTTCGTTTGTTGTGGTCTTAATCAGAAAATAATACATTGAATATGAATAATTTAGAATATTGGGTGACAATGATGAGTTTCATTTCGGTTGCAACAGGTAAGGCCTCTAAATTAGTTTGCGTGATTTATAGACAAAATTGTAAGTAAAATTAAAATATTTTGTAATTGTCCTTAAAAAAACTTTATAAATAATTATGTTATTAATTCCGAAATCTTAGAATAAACCGGACGAGGTCCTAAAAGAGGACGAAACGCAGATTATTTCATTATGTCAGAAAATTATATTTGTTTTTGCAAAGAATTTTTTTCTTATTTTTTATATTGACGTAATTATGTAGGTTCATTACGACTTCATGCTGACATAAGAATTGCGTTTAAATTCTATACAAATTTCAGGAACCAGAAGTGAAAATCTAGACGTATATAAAATAATATTGCAGGGCAAAAGTCTACGAACTCGTGTTCAACATGAGTGATTTTCTGTAGCAATTAGATCTGACGGAGTCTCAATTGTGGACGCACGAGAGCGCCCTCTAATAGCCGATAAAACAGGTTATTAAGCGTAATTCCAGTCTTCTGCAGGGCACACGCCCAGTTAACACAATCTTCAATCTCTCTTACCTGCTCTGGGTTTACTCAGAAATTCGGCGGAAAAACAAATATCAGACAAACCAGCAACAATAACTTCCTTAGGAAACTGTCAATTAGAACGGTGTATTGTCCTACAATTTTTTAAGAATAAGAGAAAATAGCAAAATACAGACAAAAGGAGTGACGTATTTTGCGTTTGCGTCGCTCTTGGCTCTTGTTTTTTCTTGGCACCTGAAGAAAGGTTTCCAGAAACGTTGTGTGGTACAACTCCCTTTGTCTGTATTTAGCTATTTCCTCTTATTCTTAATTTTTAAAGCAGGCGCCTTATATTTTCATTCGTACATTATTTTTCCAATTTTCGATAATCAATGAATGGTCTTATTTTGTAATTATTATATTATCTGTATCAATTAATAATGCTTCAGGTCAGAATTTATTAATATATTCGCATTATCTAAATCATATTTTCTGTCAGGAAAATTATGTAATATAAAAGTTCTTCGTGGCAGAAACGTCAAAGCTGCATTATGGCAATTACATAATTTTACTCGTCGATAAATGACGTATCTCTTCGTAATTCAATTTGAAAACATGTGAAAACGTGGACCCAAAGGTTGAATAAAGTTCGACAAACATGATTGCACCGTATTTAAAGTTTGTTACTGCAACAACATGTGTGTACAATTACATACAGATTTTCTGTTTTCAATGGATGCCGAACATTATTTAGTGTGTGTTAAAATAGATTTGGTTTCGATTACAAGAATTGTATTTGAAAAACTCGTAGAATATGTGTAAAGAAACAGGAAAACCGAGAAAAAATGTTTAAATACAAACCAGGAAAATTTAATGTAATAAATGTCCCTAAACGTAACGTAACGTAACGCGTCCGAGCCTTAGATGAGTTTGACGTGGATGATAACTTCAAATAAATATGCGAAAGAAAGTTAACAGCACGTTGCTTAGAGATAATTTGTAATAAATTCAAAATCTGTAATGAAATCATAAATGTATCTAATATATTTTACATTAATTTTGAATGATGTTTATTTTATTTTGTTTATATCATTTACTCCAATGGCTCCAGTGGCCAAATTTATAAAAAGAAAAAAAGTTTATCATAAATTATTTAATTTTTAGAAGCTTTTGATAATTTTCCAAAGTCATCTAAAAAACGTAAACAACATTTACAATCTATACATTATCTTTTTTTAAAAAAACTTTTAAATACTTTTTCCTAACAAAGTCTCTAGAGTAAGTCCAAGTAAGAAGAGAAGCAAAACACGATTTGTTTACATGCGAAACTAAGTCAAAAATTAATAGAATCTATTCTTATCTATATTGATGAAAAGCTAAATGGAACTTGAAGTTTCACTGAATGCATTCGATTGACTATAGCATTTTATCCTTGAAACCTCGAGTTTATGGTAGTCGCATTATAAAGGTCTGCAAAAGGGCATCAATCTTTAACATGAAATATAACGATACTAATACATTATTAACGGAGACTAATAGCGTTGTGGTACTGCCATTTAACAATTGAGTCTGTACTTTTCTGTCACTTCATCCAATTGCGTCCCAGAAACTAACTTCTGCAATTTCTTACAAGCGTAATATTTAACGGCCTTGAAATGGATAGTAAATTAGAATGTAATCATCACATCCATAGCCAAACAAACTTAGTTCAAAATGTTATACTTTCAGAGTTTTTGTTAATGAAACTGACTCCCATGAAGTTAAAATTTTCTCTCGGGTATATCCCCTGGGATAGAAATTAGAGCAGTTCAAGTAACATGTATATTGAAGCTAAAAAAAAAGATATTTACGAATAATAGTTCATGCTGATTCCAGAGCTACTTGCAATCCCCTATTCAAGCCTTCAGTTAGTTATGTTAAGAGTACCCTGCGTTTATTTTTTTATAGAAAATTTAAACTTAGTAAAATTAAACATAAGTTTCTTTCAGTATTCCTTACATGGTATAATTATGATTAAAATTATCTGATTTCTGAAGGTTTCCTTAAAGATTTAAATATTTATATTTATGTATTAACTTTTTTATACTACACTTTGAGATTTAAGCATTATATTATTTCCTTATCCTCATCTAAGTATTGTATTAGCATTTCTTAAATTTTGTTATTCATGTTTAAATATTTAATTTTCCCATTTGTAACATTTTATAATAAATATACATGCATATACATATACATGTACATAATCGCATTTTATATTTCATAATCTCAATTATTTATCGTGTCTTTTTAATAAAATAACGAGGTAGGTAACTAGTGGATTACATAAGATGATATGTAAGTATTGTGTCGCGAAGACTTTGGAATGATTATAATTGTAATAATATTATAATATACAACTAGCTATTTACTTTACAAAAGGGAATAATTGTCTGAAGTTTACAAGATAGAAAAGTAAGTTGGAAAGCATTACGTATATTATCTTATCTCGCATGCATCCGGACTTTCATAGAAGCAAACTAAAACCGATGTGTTTACCACTGGCATAAACTGCGGTAGGGTATATTTTTCTTTATTACCTATCATTATTAACTCGTTTGACTTACAATCTGTCCTAAACGGACAGTAAGTAATTCAACACCGTCTACTATTATAACATGGAGGAGGTTCTTCCAGAGAAACTCATTTAGTGCCTATATCTTAACATCTTATGAGAGTAGAATTCTGTATTATTAGTCTAACTCAGTAATCCTGATTGAACCTGAACAGTAGGTCATTGGGTTCAATCGTTTTAAACGTCTCACCTCTCCGTTATTTACGAACAGATATTTTGCGAGCAGATTCGAATGTACTTCAGTTTTGATACCGTAGTTTACACTGAACCGTTCAATCTTGTCCTTGAACCACGCTATGTGTAGGTCCCTAAAAAACACATCGTTTGTAGTGTGGGACATTTTGATCTGGAAGCGCAGTAGCATTTCCAAATTTGAGTTACTTGTTGTACCCCACAGCTGTATTCTGTATGTCCAAATCGGTTTGAGTATTACTTTCTACAGTAATAACTTTTTTTTATCAGTCAGTACATATGCTAAATTACCAGCTACTCCTGCTTCGTAAATATGTGTTTTTATCCAGGTAAGAAATGTATGCCCAAATATTTTGTATCAGATGCTAAATGTCGGATCGTTTAGCATGACTCAGGATAAAGTATCTGTGCTTAATGTAAATGTTACGTGTATTGACGAGGACTGATTGGCTTTGATTTTGCAATCGGTTAGCCAAGTTTGTAATAATCAAAGATTGAAGCCTTTCCCGGTGCAGTTGTTCAATATATTGTTCTCGGAGTTCAACCGGGTTTTGCTTAATTATAGTGGAACGCAACGTTTCGACGACTAAAAGCTCTGTCGTCATCTTCTAGGCGAAGACTTCGCCTAGAAGATGACGACGTCGTCGAAACGTTGCGTTCCACTATAATTATGCAAAACCCGGTTGAACTCCGAGAACAATATATTGAAGTTTGTAATATATTTAGGTTTTCAGTTGAATGGTTACTTATTTAGGAAGATCAACAATGTAGAACAGATACAGAATGCGCCCCAAAACACTACCTTTAGGTAGAACAGTATATTCGTGATGTGTTTCCGTAAAGTACATAAGTTCATATTAACGTCGTCAAAAGCCTGATTGATATCGAGACACACCGTCGAACACTACATGTTTTCTTCGGAAGTCTTTATTATATTTTATACACGATGTACCTTCTCAATGCAACCGAGTTGCGATACTAACCAAAACTTGAGATGGGTTCGTGTGTATCCAGAATTGGTTGTATTCGTCTTAGAAGTTTTTTCTAATTTTTTTTGAATGTATAGGCAGTAACTTTATTGAAAGGTAGTAAGATTTTTCGTTAGGATTCTCACCAGGTTTTAACAGAATAATAATTTGCGCTACTTTCTAGGTAATAGAGAAGGCTTACAACTCCTTGCCTGGATTAAATAGCTCCAAGGTGATTTCAGTGCATCGTAAAATTGTATATTTAATTTTATGTAGTATTATGTTTTTATTGAGATACGGTGTTTAGAAATTACTTAATATGTTCGCGTTTAACTTTATTTATGTTGCGCGGTTTGAAGACATTTGTCTACAAACGGTGAGGCCTTCTCTTTACCGCTTCTAGCCCATTTACCGTGCTGATGTTTGATTGGTGAAAGGAACATTTGATGCCTTTTAAGTTTTCTGGGGGCTTTCCATAATGACTAATCGGTCGTTTCAGTAGCTGATAAGCTGCTTAGATACTCTCGGATAGGTTCATTTTTTATTTACTTAACTGCTTCAGTTCCTTTGCTGCCTTGTTGATGTTTTGCTTTCATCGTTCTCTATTCTTGTAAGTCACCATCACTTCCTAATTTTTCTTGAATATTTTGTTTTATTAATACAGAATTTTGTTTTGGCTATCTCGATTGTGATCTGGTATAGCTTCCCGAGCAGCGATTTGAATTACTTTGGTAAGATTAACATCTGGACGTCTATTTATTCTGGTGTTTTCAAGTATATATTTAAGTTAATTAGTTCGTCTAATGTTTTTCTGAAATCCTCCCAGTTTGTTTGTATACTGAATAGTGTTGGCTGTTTCTTTTATATTTGATATGAAACAGTGTAATCTGATTAGAATTGGCGAGGGGTCATATGACAAATCAAAGCAGGATTCTGCTTTGAGGTTTCTTAGCACAATTCAGAAATCTAATAAATGAGGAATTGTCCTTGGATCAGTTGGCAATCCCTCTTAAGGCTATATTCAGTTCTCTTCCCTTCGTTAACGTAATTCGGGATCCCCACTATTGATGCTTTGCAATTCAGTTGCCTGTGGAAATAATTTCATTATTTAGAATTTAAAAATCTTTCTTCTTATTGTTGTGTTAAAACGGGCAGTAAATTGCATTTATATTTATAGTACCGATCTAGTCTTCTGAGGGCCATTAATGTTGGTTGTAAGTGTTCGATACTATACCATTCTCACTCGTAATGCTTGAGACCTGCTGTTCCGCCATGTGAAATAGCAGCAAAATGCTTAGTGCCATATATATGGTATTGTGATATTTGGAGATGGAGATATTTTCCGATATGACCATGATGTCCATAATGTGACTTTGTAAAAATAATTTAACGTCTTGCGGATGCTGGCCCCAAATTATTGGCGTTCCAAATAATCGCATCAGATACTCAAAAGAATGCAGTTTTTATTTGTTTCCTTTTAAATCAGCGAACGCTAATTTTTCTCTTTCTTCGAGAAAAATTTCTAAATTTTCTTCGAAACAAAATGTGAGTGCTATTAACACTAACTTTTAGGTTTATTCTCCTAGTTTTTTTCCCCTTGTAACTTCCCCGCGGTTTATGAGCCTGTGAGACAGAAACCTCTGGAGGAGGCTATCTTTAGAGTTGTCTTCACATCTCTCTGATTTTTTGAACTAAGGTCCCCACGTGCCGAAGCACCTCGGCCTGTTTTGCGAGGTGTATGTTCCTGGGACAAGTACCCAATGCCCGACCTACCTGATGCAGGTTTTTCTAGGGTTTTCCATGCATCACTTTTAGGCGAATTGCCGGGTAGGATCCTCAAACCATATCCCGGGGCCCTAGTTAATCCTTAGCTACCTTGCTCTACCTATCCGCATCCCCCTTTCACTCCTTTTCCTATGCTATAAGAGGGGAGTTGCCACTATGTGGATTACCCTATACATAGCCTTTCAACACATAAAAAAATGGAAATAAAAAAAGCTAAAGCGATCAGCCACCGAGCACGTTGCCGAAAGCAAAAAACCAACAACAGTAGCATATTTTAAAGAATATTGTTGAGGCAATTTGCGCAATTCAGTTGTGGTATAAAAAGGTTGAGCTATCTAGGAGTCAGAGCTGAGGCGTTGGGTTATTAATAGCGAAGGATCGTGAGCGTCAAGTTCAAGGTGAGACGTCATTACGAGTATTGCGCGGGACTCACGTCGATATTTTACTATGTACGTTGCTTGTGCAATCTAACATACTTTCACGTGTTCAACCTTAACACCAATTCTAAGTAGCCGCGCTAATTCATCACCAAAAATATTATTCAAAAACCTTTATGCTTCTTTAAGAATATAATACTGTATTGGCGCGAATAGTTCAACGCTTAATTCAATTCAATAGACGTGAATGTCGTTAACTGACCAATAAACTCACCGAAGTCCAAACATTAAAACTTTTAACTACAATAAGAAAGTAAAGTAATGTCAGTTGTTTTAAATTCTAAGCACAATTTTCATGCAGGAACTGATGTAATTAAAAATTCACATGTCTGGCATTCAGATGCTTTATTGTTCAATTAAAAAAGTTACATTTTTTACTCTGTTAATCTGAAGAAGAGGCTACAAAATTCTCGTTAACGGCTTGTGATTCCAAATCCCACATTGTGAAAAAAACTCCTTTTGTTCTATTGGGCATTGTGACACTAATGTACAAAAAAATGTAAGAATCATAAATAATTATTTTGTTCAGTATTTTCATTAGTTAAAATTTCTGTTCATAATAGACTAGTATATTACATAAAGATGGTTAAGTTCCAGCAGAAGAAATTACCTCCGTGTTGCTATGACGACTGAATTCTTTCCAGAGAGATAAGGTGGACAGGAACATGGGTTAATTCTTGAATAAAATTCACGAATGATCATTAAGGAATTGTATGAAAATCAACACTAAAAATTAGAAATAGTTTTTACAAAGAAAACAGTATTTCCGGAAGTAAAAAATCGGAGACGAAGTACTGAGGAAAGCCAAGAATTTTAAATGAGTGTTACTTTTACTATTTAAACTGGAAGGAGGGTAAAGCTACATAACCATCGGCGAGCGAACATTCAAGATTAAGATAGCCGCGGTGCGTATAATAAAACGCATTAAAAACTAATTTTTAATATCTTTGGAAAATTACTTACAATATGGGATGTACTACCAGAAAGGATGAACACCCTATTACCCGTAAAAGAAGAAACAACAATGAAAACACATTTGTATAATAATCTCTATAAACAAAATTTTACTTTTATCGGTACATTACTGGCCATTCAAAACATACAAACTTCTGTAGGTAAAATTCTCTCAACCAGGGCCAGTGGTTTGTTAAATAAAAAACTGACTGTCAACATGATTACGATGACGGAGCTTGAAAACCATTGGCTCGGGTTGAAACCCGAGAATTTTATCTACAACAGATTCACTGGGAAAACCGTCGTTCTCTAATACAAACTTCTCTCCGTGAAATTTTTAAAGTACCCGAAATTTTAGCCATCTTTTTAAGATCTTGTAGATCAAAGTATAGGGGCAATGCCTTAGTGTCAATCTCAACAATCGAAAATCAATCTCCAAATCGAATATGGCGAGGTTTATTTGTCCGAATAGTAACTCGTGGCGTACCACAGGGCTCAATTTTTGGTCCTTGATATATTAATGATCTTACCGAATATATAGACCATCCAAAAATTTAATTATTCGCAGATGATACAAATTTTATTTCACGAACACATTTAAATAATATAAATAGGAAGATTGAGAATGCAACTAGAAACCAAAATATTCTGTTGTGTAGCCAATACATTAACGCTTAACGTGCAGAAACCTAAGGTCGTTAGTTTGACACCCGTAAATAATAACATAATAGCTGATAAATTCTCATCTCACGCGACTTTACCAGAATAACAGGTCGACAAGAATTTAAAGTGGAACTTACACATCGATCACCTTGATGGCAAAGTTCCGTTGTTACTCATTCAGTTGCAGTAAGTTGATAGAAAAACAGCAAATACTCTTCTTATTTTCATTCATATATATGCTACGGTATTTCTAGTTGGGTCAATTGTTCTCATAGTTTCGGAATTTTCATATTGCAAAAACGAGCCATTAGAATTATATCCATTTCGGATTCTAGAGAAAGCTGTAAACCTCTGACTATCTAGAGCTTACATATTAGAAATACAAAAATTTGTTAAACGTAATATGAACCTTTTCGTAAGTACCGGAGATAATCATATAAATGGGACGAGGAGTCGTTCATACCTCAGATCGGATAAGCACAGCCTTAGTCTATAAGTCTAGCGTACACTATTTCTGTATTGCATTACACCTTGAAAACGCAAAGAGCATAAACAATACATTTGTCAGTATAAGACTTTACTTATAATTGGTACTTATAATAGCGTACTCGAATTTTTACATGGTATATTGTCGTGACTAGAGAATTACTGAAAATGTGCAAATTTAGATTTATATATATATTGTAATACTAATTGAAGGCCATTAAAGATTTTGATAATTGGATATTTATGGTATATATTATTGGATATTGTTAGCGGCACCAATTTCAAAGTCGACAATGTTGTGTTGAACCGCGAGGTTTTGGACAGCCGGAAAAGGTTACAAGTAAATTTGAGAATAAAGTTTTGGACAGTAAATCTCAACGATAAAGTTACCTAATAAATCACGCCACAATTAACATCTATAAGTACCGTGTCCGTCATCAATTCCACAGAGAGACAAATTTTAACAATCCGTCCAACCATTAACCCAGAAGGAGCTGCAGTTTCCAGTTTCCACAGGAGAGACCCGAAAGTTACGACCGTGCTTTTGTTTAATCAAATGTAAATTCAGTGATTTCATGGCCTTTTTAATGTGAATTGTGAGGTGAGCCCGAGTCCAAGAGTTTAAGCCTGGTTCCAGCAGATGTTTTTTGTAAGTACAAACAAATTTGATCAAGTTTTGTAAACGATAACTAAAGAAAGTCGTCAGATTTCGATTTCACGTGTGTTTGGTTGTTTAAATTCTTAGGTTGTAAAGGCATTTGATTGATTAACGTAAATATAAAGGTTTTTCTTTACTTAGAAGGCCCAGATAAATGAACCTGAGAAAATAGTAGTAAAATCTATAAAATTGAAAAGCTTTAAATGTAAATAATCTCATTTAAAAAATGTTGTAAATTTCACCTTAATAAAAGAAATTGTCTTGTAAAATTTTAAAGAATATCGTAATTATTTTGAAATCCTTCTCTTTAAATTAATTAAATATAATGATTCCTAAACCAACTATAGAATTCAAATCATTTAATTAATCTTTTGCTTATTAAATTGTTTAATTAATTAATCCTTTTAATTATTGTCACCAACGTGTGGCAATCAATTCATTTAATTAATTTTTGTTTATTACAATATATTAAACAGAATGTAAAGCTTTGTGTCTTCAGGTCTGTTTTCCTACCTCTGTTTTATCACAATTCCACCCCTTCGTAGCTGTCGACAGGTGATTAATACCAGAAAATTATTTCGTGTTGTGACAGTGCATATTTATAGTGACGTGTCTATAATATTTGTGATATAGCAGTCGAGAATTTTCAGGGCCTTGGTTTATGCTCCTTGGTATGCTAGTAACATAACTCTACATCATGATCTACGAATACCATACATTAAATATATAATTCAAGAGAGAGCAAAGAAACGCCATGAAAAAATGGGAACACATACGAACCCACTTATACACTAATTGCTGGAACACAGAATCAACAGAAGACTGAAGAAATGCCGGTCCAATTGACCCGATACGTGGTAACCGGGGACCAATCAATGGAGAGAACTCCATCAGGACAGTAATGAATTCAATTATGTAAATGAATTCTAAAGCGACAGAAATAGGCCAGAGAATATGATTTTGATTGCTATTAAATAAAAAAATAGTATTGTAATCATTATCTGGGAATTTTTGTCGCTTAATTTACCAAGATGCCAACCTATGACTTGTAATCGCGCAATTACTTATTCGCCGAAATCGAACGAATTACTTTAAATTGCAATGTACCCACATGCAATTAAAAATTCACTGCGGTTAAAAAAGCTCAACCTGTCCCATTATAGTGGCGACGCGATTGTCGCTTTCTAGAATGAGTCACATTGACAGGCACATGCGTCCTCTAGCAATTATTCAGTCGCACTTGCGAGCGACCTTGTCACATCTACCTTTGTGTCTTGTCTTCCTAACACGTTTTTAGTTTTATAAAATGTCAGACAATCCAAGCGACGAGTCATGTGACTACGGTGCTCATAAGCAGTGATTCACACCTACAGACTGATTATTTAACTTGAAGAAAGACCAACAAATTATAATAAAAAACGAAGGTGTGTCTGAAATTTTCTATACTTGAATTAGCGCAGGTTACTACATAGGATTTCGTTTTTACGGTTATTTGTCTTTTCCGTTGTTTCAGAAGAGTTGTCTTCCTAGAACAACATCAATCAGAGCTGGACACACGAGTCCGATCACTCCTTAACGGAAAATTCAGTGTATTCCAGAGATCCGAGGCTATTCAGGCCTCTACCTCGCAGAAGATATATATTAAAAAAAAGTAGGTTCCGGGGTCGCAGACCTTGGGCATACGGTAAGAGTTGTCCGCTATTCCTATTGGAATAGTCGGCCAGATGCCTCCTAAACTGGTCAAGGCACGAAGAGGGGAAAGCTGCGACCCCACAACAAACCCCTCTCCCGCCATCGGAAGGGCGTGGGACAAGTACCAAATGCCCGACCTATCTGATGCAGGTTTTTATAGGGTTTTCCCTACATCACTTTTAGGCGAATTGCCGGGTAGGATCCTTAAACCATAGCCCGGGGTCCTTAGTCAAACCTTGGCTACCTTTGCCTCCCTTTTTTTTCGTATCCCCTCTTTCAGTCGTTTTCCTATGCTATAAGAGGGGAGTTGGCGCTATGTGTCTACAACTTAAAAAAAACAAAGGTCCTGAATGACTTCCGGGTGATTGTGAGATAGTCTTTGTTGTGTGGAGTTAGAAGTGGTCTGTGAGTGATATAGAATTCCAAATTTCCCAGAGATTTAGGCTAGACGGAGAAATGGCGGAGGAAGGTTTTTCTATAAAATGTGTACGTTTTAAGGGATTCGTTCTGTGCAGGCAATGGAGATTTTATCAAAGGAAAAGAAGTGACCGAAGTAGGTTACAACTACTTTGGATATTGGCGTTTCTCGTAATTAAACGTTAGTGTAAGTCTTTCCAAAATGTATCGCCCACGTAAGAATGAAATAGACGTATGATTTGTTTCATTTATTGAAATGTAGCTGCGAAGAGTATTCTGAGTTTTATTTTTTTATTTGGTATAGCTTACAATTTAAAGATTTTACAGTTGTACATGCTTTATTATACAATATACATCCTGTACTCTTATTGAATATTAATTATGTCTCTCGGTCTCTTTCTTTTTAATCGTCGATGTTGGATGGGAGGTGGAGGAGAGGCACCTATAATATAAGGGGTTGGGTGAATTACGTCTTTTTTATATTGAAGGAGTATGTATTTGGCTATTTTTTGGTGGATATATGGAATATTGAGGTCACTACGGGAGCGGGAATTGGAGAAGATATATATATATATATATATACGCAATGTGTAGTGCCTACTAATTATGAAGTACCGAATAGATCCGTTAACAGTTGATGTAGATTAACATTCCCAACAAATGTACTATTATTGACTTAAACTTAGTAATTGTAATGTTAAATAGTTCTACTACATTATTTTTTTTTTAATATATTACCTTACCTGACGAGAGCGGGCTTTTCCGTCACTCAAGTCACGCAAGTAACAGTCAATTTGAGGTCGAAAATTAGATTGGCAAAATTATTTTTAAGATGGATTGAAGTTCTTGCTTTTTTATATATAAATAATATTAATATTTACATTGAGTTCACATAAATTTCTAAATATATTTTCTAGAATCTTTGTTATTAAAATAATTGACGTATATGTAACGATTATTTCATTTTTATTTGTGTAGGCCAATTATTCACTTCCGTGTTTTCCTATTTTTATTACGATATTTACGAACGGACTTTGCATATTTGCATTAGTATATTTATAAATTACATTGTTGTAACTGAAAGTAAAAACAAATAAAAAATAATGTCGAAGTAAGTTTTGTTAACGTATAAAATAAATGTAAATATTTTTTTCAAGTTTGAACCTAAGATACGGTAAATAACTTGAAATACAGGCAGATGTAATACAAGAGAACAGGAATAGCATAAAGTACCTTGTTTATTAGCTTGTGATAATAAATGGGGAACCGTGCTGCGAATGGATGACCTTTGCTATATGGTTGGAAGTTTGGAGATACGCGTAATTAAGTGACGTGTCGGCTCCCAGTTGCGCGTAAGTCTGAGGTCTGATTTAGAACTCGCGATGTCGCCCACGTGCCGCCCACACAGGCGCGTGGGAGAATCGGAAGCGTCAACCCTTTAATACACGCCTACCCCCGACTACCAACTTCAACGTATACCTCAGAAATCAAATAGATCACAGTCAAGAGGGATACGAGGTCGTACTTGATGATAATTATATCATTCTCATACATGGCCCTCTTCAGCATTAAGTCGTACTTCAATAGTACGCCACAGAATTAATCAATAATTTTCTGGTATAATGTAACTATTGTACTTCGAACACATGAGAATTTCCACTTCTACTTCGGACGGCGATTCTTTGAACACAATTTCCAATAACTGATATGTCCATCATAGAACTACCATATTTTTAATCATAATTTTTTATTAGTGACGCATCCTACATTTTTAATATAGTACCAAAAATGTAGGAATTTAGGAATTAATCTCAGTAGCCTGGTGGCCAATTGACAATATCCCAACGTCATTTTCACGGTCGGAAAAATTTTTCAGCAGTAATTCCATGGTTTAGTAAGTATTGTCAAGCAGTACCGTTCCGCAGGGGGGAAAAACACATCAAATTTACGAGCATTTTCCATTATAAATTTTAATCTTTTTTTCATAATCGTGTGCATTAGCATAATAAAATAATAGGTAAAGTAATGTTTTATATTTGACAGTTTTAACGACGGCAAGTTTTATTGCAGTTCGGGTACATCCAGAATTCAGATATGCATAATGATTTTATGGTAGAAAAATAAGATAAAATAGGCACTTATAGTTTCTGAGAGGTACTTAAAGTCAAATACTTTTTAATGGTTAAATACACTTGATCATTAATCTGAAAGAGATATCGACACCTCCGAAAAACGGAAGACCTCATAAAGGGTCTATTGTGACTTTCTAGACAAGTTAATATTAGATTACGTTTTATAAAAAACGATAATACTATTTCACGCTTAAAATAACATATAATACGACACTTAAATGAATTCAATTTGTATATAATAAATTACGTCAAATATCATATAAATTTAATTTATATTTCACTATGTATCACCGATAGATCTTTGGCTTTAACATAAAGAAATACATTAATATTTTCAATACTTAGTAAGATTATTATTTCTATTTAAAGCATTCAGAAAGTTCTATAATTAGGCTTACTACTAAAAACTATTTTATCACTTCGCGGGTTCGATGTGCGATGTGAATCTCAATTTTTTAACTAAAATAGTTAAAAGAACAACTTTAACAAATTTGTGGCTCTCTTTAAGTCTTATTGTGTAATGAATTTGTACCATGGCACAGTATTAATTTTTACAGTTACCCAACTGGAATGCATTAAATATAATGTCGGAGCATGACATGTCTGTTATTCAATTCGATTCCTCGTCTTGGGAGAATATTTACGTTTTATATCATTCAGATCATGCAAACAACGATACAGGCGATACTCATACAAAATGGATATTGCAGATGACGGGACATAATAACATGTTCATGAAGTGGCAATTTTGTCAGTAGATTTGCAATCAGATCCTATACTGACACACAGGTACAAAACCTGATCATAGTTATGTTATGAATTCACATTAAAAGTACAGCCAGTGAAGTAATATTATGTCTAGATCAAGGGGACATAAATATCCATCAGTTGTGTTATATTTGGCTGAAGGTCTAATTAACGATTAACTGAATAAAGCTCAATCACTGAAACACCGCTAAGAGAAACGTTAATTTTTTTTGACATGAGTCGTATTTAAATCGTCCAGCAGTGTGTCGCTTGCTAAATGTAACTTAAACAAAGAATACTATTATCGCTTTTATATTTACATCCGTCCAACTCACGCGCCCTGATAAGGTACCGTATCGTATATGAATGAAACCATTACTGGAACAGATATGTTACACTGACCAGATATGCGTGGCGCAATCGGAGCTAAAGTTGGCCTCACGCACGGCGTTCACAGAGGCGTAGGTCGGCTGTACGTTGTCGAAGCCTGCGACAGTGGTCACGTTTGTGTAATCCATTCATCTCAAGCCGGTGCTCACGTGATAAGGTTTACAAATCTATAATTTGTTGTAAAAAATTGACGGTTACTCAGATACATCGCTCTAGTGCGACACGAACGATCCTGAAATATCGTGAAAAGTTTCTCAAGCTGTAATAGACCGACGTATCCAATAGAAATGTAAAACAAACTTGAGTTCGTCTTCAGGAAACGAGCATCGGTTCAGATAATAAAGATTGCGTTGTTCAACCCAAAGAGCTACTTAGATCAGTTCAGTCACAGAGTGTTTATTGACGTTATAATGTTGACTGGTAGGAAATAGTTCAAGGATTTTATCTATCAACAACACTGCTTAGGGTAAGTCTATTTTCGAGGTCAATTCAAGTTGGCGATTACCCTCATCAACACACACAATACTTTACAAGTACCTACTTCGAGTGCGATCCTGATTTTTGTTACGTTACAAACAAAATTTAAATAACAATAATTTCGTTTAACGAAGTTTATCCTCTTTATTTAATATTTATGATGATTCATCAAGATCTACTTAAACCTTACAAGTCAACCGAGAAATTTTCCATAATATGTTTACTTTGCTGAAATCATATATGGCACAAACACTTTCTGTAATTTAAACGAAAAACGAACGAGTGGAGTCAGACTTAAATAATAAAAGCAGCTCCACAATTTTATGTAAACAGACAAATTAAAAACGCTAACTAGAAATATGACACTTCATAATTGATTAGCACTGCATAAATACTAGGGCAAGTTGACTTTGATTGCAGGTTATATACAGAACGACTTTTTATGCACATGAAGATACGATATAATATAAGAAGTACCACGAAATTAACTAAAAAAAACGATCGGAAATAACATTGCTCCAACAAAGTAATATTTTCTCCGTCAGAATTATATTATGCATCAGTGATGAGTCTATTCACTGATTGTGCGGTGTGGATTACAATCGTGTTCTAATCTCGACATGCCTCTGTCCTCACCTGCAATTAGATTGTTATCAACGGATAACGTTTAACGCTAACTTGGACAAATGACTTTCACTATCATGCCATACTACTACTGACATGCGACAAATATATCTCTGTCTTGTATTTTAGAGCCAATATTTTCTATTAATTTAATCAAATAAAAATTACCACTACGTATAGTTCCTTATATATATATAAGCTCGTCAGGTTCAAACATAAAAATTTGATTCGTTGATATTTACATGATTGAATATTATTTATTTCTTGTAACACTAATAAATAAACTTTTGTGGAAAATTTCTAAAGTTGTGGGCTTTATCAACATTGGAAAATTTATTCAAATGTTTCTGATAAGTTGGCTAGTTTATTCATTTATGAATCAATTGAACTATGATCAATTTAAATCTTCACTATAATTTTTGTTGACGCGACTCTAAACCTCCCAATAAAAAAATTATTTTCCATTTTTTAGATTTCACCTTCAAAAATAAAAAAGGGATATACTTTACTAACGAGTGTATTGCTTCTACTGATCAAAACAGATTCTTAATCTGGAAAATAGAACCTATATCTTTACAGTAATTAGAAATGCACATTGACGAGTTCAAGTATTTTAAATTTATTTGAATTAGAGTCGCTATTCCGTACGTCTGTTTCCGTTACACTTATAGAGATAACGTTGATACAGACTTACCTACGTATTTCAGTTTATAAATACTCTTCATTTTAAAAGCTATTGCGGTCATTAATTTTTTTTCCTGTCCTTTTTGACAGCCTTTATATATGCACTAATAAATTCTTCAATTTTCGATAAAAAGCCCATATTTATTCATAAACTAAAGGCTGAATAAGATTCGTTTTGAAAGAGCCATTTCACATTCAAAACAAAATACTACTTGCCGGAAAACGAGCGTATTGCATATTCCGGGACGTTTCACTCCATATTAAAATATCGCAAGGATTACAGCTGGAATATCAGCCCGTTTAAGAGGATACAGTTTCATATAAATACTGTATATATTCAGTTACAGTATTGAAGGCAATAGGGAATTAAGTTAATACTGAGTTGAATGTAAAATAAAGTTAACAAATATGTGCAACAAGTTGAGGATTCAATATCCTTTAATTTGATTTTTTAATGATTATACACATTCTTAACGTCAGTTTCAGATTCAAAAACTTTTGGGTTCGTCAGCTGGTTAGCGCGTAGTTTCGTTCTTACGGCTCTTGCATTTATGACGCAACAAGCACTGCAAAAACGTAGAGCTGTATTAAATTTAGCGCTTATTTTCGTCTGTTATTTGCCTCATTTAAGTATCGAATTAGTATAGTATACATTTTATATTTTACAATTTCAAAAATTTAATGTCCAAGGAAAGGGAAATTAGCACAGAAAGCTGATTTGTATACTCCTTTTTCAGGAACTTAATTAGTTTCTTCATCACACAATTTTTTCCTAACAATGTTTGTAATCATCGTCCATTTCGTACAAATGGTGAGTGATAAATAATGGTAATATTTGCACTGAGCCGGTGAGGGGGTTCTCTAAAAACTTAACTCTCGACGTGTTCAGGTTTATTAAATTTATCTTCTTTTGTTGAAAGTAATAGGAAGAGGAAATTAGGTAGAAACTGTTGACATAACCTTATGTTGAGATTCCAGAAAGCAGACGATGGGACTGTGAAAGAGAACTCATTCTCCATCATGACTGCATTACCAATTATATACAATACGATTTTTCAAATTATAAAATCATTCTCATGTTCTTAATCGCGATAATAAAATATATAGTTCATTAAGATGATTGTTAAAACATTTAACTACCTTTAACAGAATTTATTTTATTAATCATATAATTTTGGTGTAACAGCACCACGTTTCAGACTGTCTGAAAAGAATGTCTTGATGTTGTAATCATTTCCTCAGTCTCGCCATGGATATTACCTGTTAGATTTCTACGGTAACGGAACATCAAACTGGTTGATGAGTTCTTTTATGTATTATACACAATACAATTTTATTTAACTAATAAATCAGATAACTAAAACATGTAATAAGATAAATAAAATCAAATCGTGTACAACAAGTAGAAGCGCACGTAAATGTGATGTTCCGTTACCGTACAAGTAATATCCATGGCCAGACTGAGGAAATATTTATAGCATCAATGCAAACCCATCAGACAAAGCCTGAAGACGTTGTTCATTCTCTACACCAATAAAGACTATATTATTTATCCTCTACGTCATTCATAAATATGCTGGAAACATGTTACGCACACTTAAATGATAAAACGACAAAAAATAGAATTAAAAGGCTCATAAAATTAGTTAAAAAACAATAGAGTGATTGATATTTAGATGCAAACGCCTCCTCCTAATAAATGCAGACTATGAGAATAGTACAGAGGAATGAAAACGTATTAATTGTACTTAATATTATCGAAATACGTGCTAAATAATTTACAATTGAGAATTCTTAGTTTAAAATTAAAGAAAACCACATTTGAAATGTCAAATTAATCTCTATTGGTGAAAATAAATTATATTCCAATGAATATAAATTGTGCAACATTGTCTGTATGTAAAAAAAAATATTTAAAATATTTGCTGATGTTTTCTTTGCATCAAATCCCTGTCACCCTCAATAGGAACTCTTATTTCCACAAAAAGGAAAGTAACCTATCTAGGTCTCACCCTTGAACCAAAATTAACCTGACGACCTCCAACATCATCCCCAAAATTAACAATAAATTCAAAACCCTATACCCTCTATTAAACAAAAACTCTCCACTCCCAATCAACACTAAACGGCTTTCTCCAACACAAATCCAACCCATCTGATCCTACGCCTGCAATATCTGCGGCTGCATTGCCAAGACCCACCCACAAAAGCTTCAAATTACCCAAAATCCCACGCTCCATTACCAATGCTCCTCCACAAAGACATCCAAATCCTTATTATCAGCACAATAATCAACAAATCCATATCCTCACTAATCAAAAGTTCCTCTAAATCACCCAAATCCACTATAGAACATGCTCAACGCCCCCTCCGCCCTCAAACCGCCGCCTGAATAGAAAACTCCCAATAGACCTCATACTTCCCCGCCAACATTCAGGCACTTCCTGACACTCTTCCCAACAACCCAAACATAACCTTCCTGTCCGATAACACACTTATTCCATTCTCTCTGCAACACCCTAAATCATCAAACACCCATCTCATATTCCACCCCAAACCCATCAGAACAACAAAATCAAGATCGCAAGGGCTGGAAAGTCAATGGACTCTCCACCAACACAAGCCGGCATTTGAATTATTTTCTTTAATTATTGTAAATGCTTTTTGTATATGAAAATAACTGTAAAATCTTATGATAAAAGTTTCTAAGAATAATGATAAAAAATATGTTAAACTTTTTAAACTGCTTATTTCTATGTATATTATCGTAATTAATACTGTATCACAACAAATCTTATGTAAATAAGCACTCTTAGTATATTATGTATGGTCTCCAATGACCACGTTATCGACGCGTCCAGTATAAATCTTTCATAAAAAAAAATTATATGTAAAGACTTCGATTATAAATGACACTACAGATATTTTGCTCCAGATTTCCGAACATGGTTGTCGAAAAACAATTAATTTATTGTTTCTTTCATGCATTACATCATATTATTACAAGCGATGTTTTATTTTACAGGTTATAAGGACCCAATATTAGGTCTTAGGTTAATCGCGTCCTTGAGTCTAAGTGCATCAAGCTCTGGTTATGCAGATAGGTCATGGGTTCACCGGTTTCAAGTTCCCGGAGGAATAAAGGGTCAATGATAAATTTTATGTAGTTGACACAGATGCTTGGAGTCACGGGAAGCAGAGGTCGGAGAAAACAGCTTTCGAGAGCTGTCTATAAACTGAATTTTGCAAGAAAGCCTTAGTTTTAGGACGGTCCTCAAGAATTAGCTTCACAGCCAGAAAGTAATAAAATGATTTGTCCCAGTTCGTGCGTTAAGTTGACGAGAATTGACTATCAGAGATTGTGCAAAGAGTAAGCTCTGAACTTGACGAAGCTTAGGGCGATTCCGGCGGGGCAGATGGGACAGGCTTCACAAAGGCGCCATTGTGCTTGTGCCAGGTGCAGGCGCGTGTGCCTGCGTGTGCGTGAGCCTAGGAAGCTGCGTAAGCAGCTGAGGCGCGCACATGTTCCTTACCTCCTGCAGGCCAAAAAGGAAAAACACCGCCACGTTCCACTTATAAAGCGTGGAACAAATATTGCCCGGAGGCGTGACTCAGTGTAAACACAGATACTTCACTCCCAGCACCCAAGTCACACTACTACTGCTAATAGTCGGTACAAGTCACGATTTCATTGGAGATAACCCTACGATAAACATGGCCAAGTAGTTAAAATAGTCGTTTCTCTTATTCATCGAAAGAAAAATACCCGTCAAAAACCACTGAAACAATTCGCAACCCAGGTAAGAAGTTTGCACAAGTTCAATTAGTTTTCAAAGAAGCATAATTCATAAAAACTGTATTAATGTTTCCACTACTTGAGAGAACATCTTTCTTATCAACTCGTAATTAAAAACTCCGGGAATTATTTTGCGTGACAGATAATCCAGCATGAAAAGAGAAATACTTACAAATTCGACGCAATCAGATGCATACGAATTTCAAGATCCAATCTATTTCATTACCCAAAAGCTGTAAAACTGATAATATAAACAATTTCTCGGAAATCATCCGTCAATATCGCGAAGTCCTTGATAAAATAGTACAATCAGATACTTGGCGTGGTATATGGTTTACATTCAGGATGTCGAGAATAAACATCTGATTACTGATTCGATATAAGAAAGATAAAACATGATTTAATTTGGAGACACTGAAAGACAACACAAAGTTGTTTGCTCTAACATGACATCCTTCGCAGTTGCCTAGAGCTAAGGAACCATATTGTTGAATTACAGCAGTTGAGCGTTGGCCTTTCAATAAAGCTGTTCTCACCGAAGTACACGACGTTGGGATTTCTCACCGCGTATGTAGAAAGGAAACGGAAAAAGAACCATTTGAATTCTTCAATAAATAATTTTGAAGACCCCCTGAATGAATGTAACTTTACTTATTTTATCCAACATAAAGCATAGTGTAAATTTCAACTTCACAAAACTTCCCAGTAAAAGCTGTCGTGCACCTTTCACGAACTTCACGTAAGAAAGCTAGATACATTGAGAAATTTGTCCTTGACTGCAAGCGTTTTTGCCTTTCGTTATTTATGAAGAAAGAACTCTATACTCAACTGTTAAATGAGAAAATCCGTCACTGCATACGCACTCGTAGATCACTAATTATTTTTGAATTACCATGTTTTGTTCCTGTAAAAACCATGGATGACGTACAAATAATTTCTTAAATATGTTCAAATTAATTTCCATTCTCGAATTTGCATTCCTGTAAAGCGCATCACACAGCGGCTCTAAGAAGAGAAATAAAAATAATTGAGCGGAAGGGAGGGCGTCTATTAGCAGCCTTGATAAGTGGGACTGATGATAGATATATCCTCTACACCAGAACCAATTAATCACCGGCAATAAAGCGTGTACTGAAATCGCTTCTGAACAGCGATTCTTGCAAATTATTACATTTTTAAACAGGCTTCTCGTAATCTCTGATCGGATTCAGTTGATACATGTCAAAAATATATACGATAGTACAATGCTGCACAATATTTGAATTCACATTTAAATATATAGTTTTAGTTATACAGTTCTCATTATTCAATATCACTTTCGGTATTTCAGGAGGAAATATATTTCGGACGGGGGATTGGGAAAGTTGTAGTAATACTGTGAGAATAGTCGTGTTTTTATTTTTAGTGAAGCATATTTCACGTGGGTAATCCACTTGCTCGCAACTCCATTTTAGTAGTATATGAAGGCCCCGTGCTATAATTTAAAGATTCTACCCAGAATTCCTCTAAAAGTGATGCATGACAAACCCTAGATGACTGTAGTGGGGTTTGCTGTCGCAGCTTTCCCTTTTCCATGTCTGGAACAGTTCAGGAGGCAGCTGGCCGACTGCTCTAATATTATCAGCGGTCAACTCTTCCCGTATGCCCAAGATTGTTTAGTAAAAAATTAGTAAGTTCTTCCATTCCAATACAGTAGGCCGCTTTAGCAAATGTAATGAAAATTCTAAGAAACTATAAATCTTTGAATTTAATAAAATGACATAATTTATAATTAAATATTTGAGTGCGTACTCCAAATATATTTCAGAATGTAGCTGAAACACATTACTGAAAATCAAACAATAGTTACGAATTTGGAAACATTTAACGAGTCTAGCATAAAGATCGAGTCCCGAGACGACGTTACAAATCCCAGATGAAATTGAAAACAGTTTTTTACTAAATTTATGGCACTTAATTTACATGAACTTTAATGTGCAATAAATTGATTCATAAACAGTCAAACTGTAATCTAATACTAATCACGTAAAAATTCAAACACCAAAACGCCGATAATATTTTGTTCTGTATAATTTGTGGTGTATAGATAATTAGGATATGTAAATAATGGGTCTATAATTTATGGAATGGAAAACGGAAAAAACGTTATGTTCAGAAGTTTCGCAAGTTAACTCGTCTAGTGCGTGCCGATTTTTCTATACAATTTGGATTCCGAAACAACCACTCCTGTCCTCAACTTCTTAACATAGTATCAGAATACATCAACACATCCTTTGAAAACAAAAATATATGCCTAACCGCATTCTTGGATTCTTAAAATGCATTCTACAAGCTTCACCAACCCTCACTCCTCTTCAAATTAAAACGTCACCTATCCACCCCGTACTTTAACCTCCTATCGAACTATCTTACAAACCGCTCTTACCTTGGCAAATATCAAAACCATTTCTCCCCAATATTCACTCAGGGGCCCCTCAAGGTAGTGTCTTTGGCCCACTCCTATATTCCATCTATACCCATGATATCCCCCAACAACCGAAACTAAAACTGCCTTCTTTCACGAAAATATAGCCATACTTTACCACGAATCAGCTACAATACAACTGCAAACTGCCATTAACCATATAGCCATTTGGGCAAATAATTGAAGATTAACCATAAACCCAAACAAATTAATCACAGTTCCCTTTTCCCTATAAAAATACCGTTGACTAACAATATCTATATTAACAACACACCCATTCCAAACAAGCAAAACCATAAATACCTTGGACTAATACTCGGTTCAAAACTGCCTTGGTCCCAAAACAGCAGTCACATTAAAAAAATAATCAATCGCCGCTTTAAACTACTAAAACCATTAATTAATCCTAATTCTCCTCTATCCCTTCCAGTGAAAAAATTAGTTTATATATCCCTAATTTCTCCATTATGGAAGTACGGCTGTAACATTTAGGGTTCCGCGGCACTACACATCAACAAGATCCAAATATCCCAAAATAAAATCCTTCGTTATATGACAAACTGCCCCTGGTACTTCTCCATTTCCCGCATCCATAGTAACTTCAATATTCCATATATCTACCAAACAATAAGCAAATACACACTTCTTCAATATAAAAAAGATAATTCACCCCAAACGTTAATATCCGATACAGCTGCCTCTCCTCCACCTCACATCTAACATCGACGATTAAAAAGAAAGAGACCGCGAGACCTAATCATTATCAAATAAATGTAAAGGAGGTGAAACAGAATGTGCTCCACAAGATATATATATATATATAGTATATTATAAAATGTACCAATATCACAACAGTAAAATAACTGATTTTTTTAAAAAAACCAAGGTCGTCGGCATTATTCGCCGAAATGCAGCATGTAATTATTCCCGCTTCCAGCTGCGAGATCTTATAAATCTAAAACCGTTTGTGAAGAATTAAATCGACTTTTTTATGCAGCGAAATGCTCTCCAGAAGTCAACAAAGCCCCGTAAACAATGGGTGCAAACTCGTTTTCTTGCAGGATTCGTAACCTGATTCCCATGCTAGGGTGAGAATTATTCGGCTACTTGGCTGGACAATAATGTATGCCACTCACTAATTATCACAACACCATTACCAGTTTTCAAATGCATTTAATCTAGCTGGGCCAGAAATGTTCACTTGGATTTTTCATATTCACTGGTATTGATAATCAGGATGCTGTTGTCTGACTTGCATCCATTCAATACTTGGAGGTTGTTACAATAAAAGAAATGTCTACACATATACTATGAAATTTCAGTGTATGCAAGGGACTACACATTTTCATCACAAATAAGGTCTATAAACAATAAAATATAATAAAATTAGGCAATATAAGCCAGCACCCTAATTGAAATAAAAAATCATCAATGAAGGTAATGGGGGGAAGGAGAAAGCTACCTACGGGTGTGTACTTTTTCTCTCTTTAATTCTAAATTGAGGTTTACATAAGTTGGGACACGTACATCATTTTTATAGGTCGAGGCAGGGAGAAGGGAATGCTGCGCCCCCACAGTAACCCACACAAGACGTCGGAAAGGTGTGGGTACAAGAGCCGAGAGCCTAAACAACATGCTGCAGGTTTATCTACGATTTTACTACATCCTATTTAGGGGAATGCCGGGTAGGTTCCTTAAACTTTAATCAGAAGGGAACTTAGATACATTATTTGCCCTTCAGCATCCCCCTTCCCTTTGTATCCTTCTTATGTTAAAAGGAAATGACCACAATAATAGCATCAAATAGCCTGTTTCCAAAAAAAGTTTCCTCTCTAGAAAAAAATTACTAGAATATAAAAGCTAGAAAGATCCGGTTTCAAAGCGCAGGAAAATGATGTAATAACTCGTATTCAACCCAATTTATGGAAATCCTGTACATTTTCAAAGAATGTGCGCGGGGAAAAATTACATTCTACGCAAAATTTTAATACAAGTTTTCCCCTGATGTATAGGAAACATTACAGTATAAGCTTACATGTAAATCCGTAAATAGAATGCAGTATTAATTTATTCCATAAATAACACGGGCACACAATATATTTGGAAATAATGCATCCATATTTGTTTATTTGATTTCTAAGCGTTAACAGTAAATTTATCAATGGCCAACAGGAACTTGGGTAAATTACTGATTTCAGTAAAACTCACGTTTCGATATTCTTCACATTTGAATTATTTTCTTCCATGGCTGATTTAATGATCAAATATTTTGAGCAATATTTTAAAAATATGTTCAGCTATCACGAACTGGTTGCGATTCATATTTCGCTTAGTTGCCTGACAAATATGACGATTTATGGATGTAAATTCACATGAATTAATGAATTTAGTATTTGCCGGGGTAAATTGCTGATGAATTCTTCACGGTTAAGCACCAGGTTCCTGAAATGAGCGGTGAAGAATGTCCGAATAAAAGTCGAGTCTATCCATAAATCTCATCCTGGTTTTAATCAACAAAACATTGAAATTTCAGGTACTGTAAGAAAGTAACCAAAGTAATGATGGGATACAAGATGTCACAGCTTTTATCAGAGAGGCATTCGGAAAATACATTTGTTAAAAAATACAATAAGGGGGATTCACGTGGCATTAAGCAATGCGTACTTTAAAAATGAGGTTTATGAAGATAAAATCAAAACACTTTACTAGTGACTTCGTACGAATTCATCGCAGATATTTTAGAATATATAATTAAAAACTATTGAATTCTACAGCCTCACATTTAACAACATAAGACTGCATAGTGACCACAACATACCTGCAGTCAAAGACGTAATAAAAAAAATCAGTTGATTACCTCATTAAAATCTCAACAGCGCATACGAATCCAACCTTAGCTGAAATTACAACGTCAATTCTTCCAGAGCCTCAACAAAGACGACTAAAAAGAAAACGCTCCAGACCTTCTCTACTAAATACTGTTTTAAATTTGATTGTACTAAGAATGAAATCTAATACGCGATAATAGATATAGATAATCTAATGGATGTAACCAACCGCATGTTGCCATGTTAATTTCAATATAATATTTATTATTATCAGAACTGTAAATCGCAAGATAAGAATATAATTGTACAACTTAAAAAAACGTTTAATAAGTCTACAAATTATCTCACATTTGACCGAGCCGAAATTAATGCAGTCCACACAATAGGTTCCAGGTTTCGGTGAATTGGAATATTATCTATAAAATATTCAAATAATTCAGAATATTATTACAAGAAGTAATTTATGAAAGTAACTACTTCAAAAGCCCAATTGTCTAACGATTATTGCATTCGTAAGTTGCAAGGTATCGAAACGATGGAGATATAGAAACAAACTAAGCTGTTCAACGTCTTTGGTCTATTTAATATAAAGCCCCCTATAGACTATTATAACCTAGCATATTACGAATAAAAATAATTGGTTGAATTGGGCTATAGACAGATTTTCTTTTTAGAGTAACAGACTGCATAAGGGTAATCCAAGTTGTGGCAACTCCCCTTTAATAGCATAGGAACGGATTTGAAAGGGGGGATGCGGAAGGGTAGAGGAAGGCAGCCAAGGGTTAACTAGGGCCCCCGGACTGTAGTTTAAGGATCCTACCCGACATTCATCTAAATGTGATACAGGACAAACCCTAGAAAGCCTGAAACAGTTTGATAGGGCATTTGGTACTTGTCCCACGCCCTTCCAATGGCGGGAGAGGGATTTGCTGTTGGAACGCAGCAATCTGTTCTCCTTCTGCGACCAGTTTAGGAGGCAGCTGGCCGACTGTTCCAATGGAAATAGCAGACAACTAATACCGTATGCCTAAGGTCCGCGACCCCGAAACATACACCCCTCAGAACAGACCGAGGTGCCTCGGCTTGTGGGATTTTTAGCTTAAAAATGGAGAGAAAAGAAGGCATCCCCAACCTAAAAGGTTCTGCCTGCGAGAGCTAACAGCTCCTACAGACCTCCATTTCCTGGAAAGATATTATTTGCCGTCCGACAATGATAATTAGTGTTCACATATGCTTATAAAACAAACTGGTTATTGATTAATTAATAGTAATTTAATATTTAAGTTCATAGAATGTTAAAAATTGCTACAAGAGATGATTTAAACTAAAAAATGAATTCTTAACCTAAACATTAGTTACGATACACATGAATAAGTGAAAGTAAATTTGTCCTATTTAGGGAGGAAGCAAATTAAGGATGGGTCGAACAAAAGTACGATAGTAAAGTTACATTTCTGCAAAAATTATATTTGAAGTTAGCGAGCGAAAGAATTTTGGTATATCTGTAAAAGAAAAGAAAATATTGTGGCACCTAAGGCAATTAACATCACACTAAACTGTCAGTAAAGAGAAATAATAGTGAGATAATCGATTATCATAATTATACAGTTTAATATCGCACATTATAGCCAGTACTGTGATATTAAGAGGTGAGAGTCTCATTAAGATAGAAATCGCAAAAAGACCGACATATGATTGACGATTCACTTAATGTCACTTCATTCAAATATAAGCCAGAAACCGTCTCATTATATTATATTTAATTACCATAGATAAGTCCTGTCCAAGACCATAAAAATGTCCGTCTCATTTGCCTACCATTTTAAAGCATCAAAATTGGTGTGAGGTTAGAATTTGCCTTATCTTCCAGACAGGTGTTTCATAACAATGTCCTTATCACCGGCGTCCGGGTAGGCTATTGTCAACTCCTCGGCGATAAGGTTTATTAATACCAATAAATAATATATTCGTAGCTGATAGCCATTGACAATGATTAGAAAGGATTCTCGACCTCATTCTCTGCAAAATGTGATGAATAACATAGGAACAACTGTACAGTTATGAAATATTTCTAATGTCGTTTCCTTTGATTTACTCGTATATCTAATAATCAGTGGCGTCTGCAGCGTATGTGCAACAGCACATAAATTAGTTTAGTAAGAATTAATTTTTCTTTATATTAGGAATCTTCCCAACAATTGTGTTTTAACAGTGAGAATTTCTACTTCAATACTGAAGACTTTAAACTGCATGTCAGCCATCTGGCCATGTGAGTGCTACAACCTTCTAAGCACAGGATTTACGATTGGAATAATAAATGCGCATGCGCAGTATACGATTTCATCTCACTGCGCCACCCTTAAATGACAACAAGTCTCCTAATTTTCGTGCTACAAATTGGACAGCACTTCGCCTCCAAACAGAGTCGTGCCGTGCAATACAGGACTACGAACAATACTATCACTGATGTACTTTTATTATTTTACATAGTTATCCTCATAAAAATGTTTTTAAATAATTTGAATTTTTAGCGAACAGTTTGTATTATAGCGAGAGCGAGCAGAGCGACATTGAGTGGCGAGCTCTGTTCCTATTATTGAGAGCGCGGAATGGCGTTTCGCGCGCAAAAGCATGGTCAGTTCTCAGTCTACAGTGAGGAGCGAAATAGAGAAGTCGACGTCTAAGATCAGCCACGAGAGGAGAGACATTTTAAAATAAATCTTTACTAAGCTATTTTGCAGTTTCAATCCAAACCGATAAGTAAATCGGTAAAAGACTATAAAAAAAACTACAACTCGTAAGATTCCTGTAAGCAAGCAGATCAGATAACTGACCAATTTGGAGAGGATCATCCGAGTTCCTGGGAGCCTATAAATTCATAAGTGTAGACTCTGTGAGGAAAATTTAAAATCTGTGTAAAATTTTTGCAATATAATGCACGTTTGAAGCGCTAAAAGAATGCTGGTACCAGCCGAACAATGCGTAAGTAACCAAAACCTTAATAAAATCTATAAACGCTAACTAAAAGGTTAAAGTCAGATTTCGTTCGTTTTTCTTGTAGCTTTTCTTTCATTAATCAGCATATTATTTTGAAGTAAATAATTAAACTGTATTGTTAATAAGATCATTCAATAATTTTCACTGTAAATCATCAAACCCCGTAAAGGTCCTGAGAGAACAGATCTCAAATTTTGTTTGTAATTGTCTTTTATTCTTTGAAAGCCACTAAAGGAAAATAAATTATTTGTAAAATTTTGATTAATTTTTCATTTAAATAAGCCTATCATTTTTATTATTAAATTAAAGCCTAATTGTTGATTATTACATATTGGCTAACACAACGTGGGGCAAATTAATTGTAACGCTTATCGTTTAATTATTACATTTTGGCACCACAACGTCGGGGGAAATTCTCCAAAAATTAATTGAAGCATTATTGTTGATTATTACAATGTATATAATTTATAAAGTTCATAAAAAATCTCATGCTGAATGGCGGCGCTGTGTTTATGAGTAACTATTTTATTTCAGAAGTGAAACCAGATCTGTCATCAATTTGTCCTGGCGCTCGTCCAAGGAATGAGCCGTTCAAAAAAACGATGTCACAGCTTATAGTGATGAAGACAGACTAACCTGAACCTATTGTACCGCACATACACTGCATTCGTTACAGTTTGAAGCATTTTCTGCTATATCGCTTGCAAAAACAGCATCTGGACCTATTTCGTGCAAACTTGTTCATCGCCATTATTTTAAATTTGTTCTGTATTAACAAATATATTATAAACTCAGCGTATAAATAACAATTAATGAAATATGGCAAAACTAGTATATGTAGAAAAAAAACTGGTCTTAACACCGTATAACGAACACAGTGGATACCACAACAATTAGGAGAAACATGAGCCCTGGACTTTTTTTCGCATTAGCACCTCAAAAGTCTAATTCAGGAATCTTATCGTATTTCACAAATGGGTTGATGGCTGTACAACTACGTCCGTGTTTTAATGACCAAAAAGCATTGACGGTGTAATTATTAAGTCACAAAGGCCAACGACGGTATTGTTGACAGTTCATGAACCCGCGAGAATGTTCTAGAGCTAGCAGCCAAGTGGTACGAAACAAATGGACGTTAACTTTTGCATTAATAGTGAGTTATCAGTTAAGCACATCAGGAGCAGGGGACGCATAATAAGTAGTGAGTTAAATGGTTGATTGGAGTGTGTGGCGGTGCAGATCACAGAGTTAATGAGCGGCGCTTATATTTAGTCGACAGTAATATTAGAACCAGTGGTTAGTTGGTTGAGACAAGGTTTATAGCACGTGTGAGTCTGTGTGTGTGTGTAAATATTTGTTGTTGAGTGATATCCTCCTCCTACTGTGTTGCCCTACCCATATGGTATCTGGTCACAGCGTGACAATCATCGATGATTCTGGACACTGTAGAAGACAAGCCGCTAAACTGTTTAGAAAAGTAGACATCGTAAATTATTAATAATTGTAAAAAATGTTGCATCATTTTCACTATTGTTGACAATAATTTGTTATCTTATGTAATTTAAAATGGTATGTTTTCTTAAATAAATCGTAATGTTCTGTTTATTGGTGACCCACAATATACCCTGAGAAAGTCTCAGGTACTAAGTGAAGCTGCAAAATTGTATATACTTCGCATCAAATTAGCTGATAATTTCAAGCATACGTATTGTATCATACAATGGTGATAATGTTTTAAGTTCCATAAAGAACGTTAATATTGTATTAATCAGCAAAGATGTCTGTTTAGCCGAATATTAATCAAACAATGTTAAATAAATTTAAATAATTGTACGTCACAATTTGCTTCACTACAACGAGGGTCTAATAAATAAAATTTTCATTATTTTTAAATATTTAAAGGAAAATACCATTATAATTGGATTTGAAACGTGTTTCACGGAAAGTGTACAAAATAATTTATGATGCATGATCCGCCTTCGACGAGTCAGTCTACTTCAAATTATAAGGGTATTGCGAGCATCATAGGAGACTTCAACAGAGAATAAAGTAAGAATAAAAGAATCTGGAGTGTGTTAGAATTGTTCAATTCGGCAAATATCACCCTTTGTCCACAAAACGCGATTAAAGCAGCCGAAACAGAAGGAAATGACATTGGGTAATCCAGACATACTGAATAAAAGGATAAAGCCGACCTCCTGTGGTTGTAGGGGTCAGCGTGACTGCCTCGCATCAGAGGTCCCGGGTTTGAATCCCGGCGAGGTCAAATCAGGTTCCCGACAAAGCAACATGAGTTCCCGTAATTAGTCGCTAATAACCCTGAGCTGTTGAAGCGACTGTACATAAATCAATAATAATAAAAAAGAATAATATAAAAAATTAATTTCTGATTTGAATTTAAACATCATAATTGAAGAATAATAATACTGTAAATTTGAGATTTTAAATATTGTATGACACAAATTGTTACCTTAGTAAAATAATAACTTTTTGAAACCTGAAAGAAAGTACGTAAAAATACTGAAGTATCCTTAAAGAGTTAAATAAAATATTGTAAAATGTATGGAAAGCTGGTTGATTTCTTTAATTTATAATACTAATACAACAATCAGGATCTAAAATCGTTAAACACAGAAGAAAGTAATCAGGAAAGATTACACAAAGAAAATAATAATTCATAAATTTAGGAACGAAGCTCGAAAACGCAAAACACAAATGAAGTAAGTATAATCGAAAGAGAAAGAACTCAACAATGTGACGATACAACCAACTAAGAGAGAGTATTATAAAGTGGAAACCGCATAAATATAGTAAGCAGGATTGTGGTAAAAAACTGGCCAATAGACGTATCGAAAATTTAAGACGAATTAATTTAAACAAATGGGACACAAATACCTACAGCCAGAAATACGCGAAAGTGGTTGCATTACATCGCCTGTAACAATGGCTGGCACAATCTCGGCAGGATATTCATGGAAGTGATTACAGGATGGAAATTGCAGAAAAAGACGCACGAGATCAACGACGGCCAAATATCGCATAAATGGTTTCGGGTTTGTTAAGGACAGAAGAACGGTTTAGAATATAAATTAACGAAGAGTGCTTAATCAAAACGTATAGTCCATTGCCCGGAAGTGAGAAAGAATTAAGGGATATATTTAGTGTCATCAATTTGTCGGGGCAAAAAATAAACGTGATGTTAACAGGAAAATAATATCACATACCAATAATATTATAAAATTTAGATCAATGAGTTTCAAGTGCGGAAAACAAATATTGCAGAAATGTTCGGACAGAACGAAATTGAAAGAAATTAAATGTTACTGAAACAGAGTAAAAGAATTCGACGATTTGATGAAGAGACCAAAGATATGAAAGATAAATTGAAAAAATGAATGGGTCCAGATATCTACGGAAAGAATAGAGAAGTGTCGATGAGAAATGATACGAGACAAATATGAGTCGAGTTACGAACATCTAAAATTACGGTAATGGCACTTTTAGTGAAGAAAGGATGTCGGCCAATGGACGCCGATTGTTCAGAATCGAATCAGTTATATTCTTCTAGAACACGACAAGTACAAGCTCAAAGAAGATAGCCCAAAGTAATAATAAGAGTAAATTAGCTTCAAGTATACAAAAAGCGGAGAAGTGTAAATTTGTTGAACGTTAAAACGACAGAGTACATGGTGAGAGGTTCCAGTACCACTGAGGAAATAAACATCTAACTCCACTCTGTTAAAAGGAAGAACACGGGCTACCTGGCGAGCAGTTGGGAAGGACGGAAACAGCTGTAGGGAGACATGTGGTCCGCGGGACAACGCAAGGGGTGGCCAACACTTTACTGCTCGATTTACAATTTGATCAGTTTTGGGTGAGGGTACAACGGAGTGATTTGGTGAGATAACCTCAAATCATAATATTAGCCATCAGTGGTTGACTAAGTTCGTATAAAGCCTCCTGAATTGGGTCGATTTATTAATATGTTTTAAAAAAATACGATATAAAGTGGATAAAGTCAAGCTTGACTTATAGGGCATTATAAATATTTTGTACGAATATTTCCACACCTTTTAAGCCTAGTTTCTCGATAGATTTTATGCAATGAAATAATAGAGATACGACGGACAAACTAGACGAAAGTTGTATTGAACGGTAAAGAGCCCTATTTTTCAAAAGTGGTTGATAACGCCTCACTAGATGTCAATGAAAAAATTCAGTGTCGTGATATTAGCATTGTATACATCGCACTGCCCCTTCATAACTGACAAAACTAAATTCCTTTTTAAATTTCGACTTTAAAACGACGACGGAGGACTATATCAGAATAAAGTGGACGCCTGTGCTTTAGACCACAGATAATATGATAACGTTAACCGATTGATAACAATAGACAAAAAATTATAATTGAAGGTTATAAAAAATTAGTCACCGGTAGGCCTACTTCTGTAGTTTACTACCTGTAATGCATCCATAATAGATTCATTTATGCCTTTACAAAGAAATTAAAATTTATTTAATAAATACTACTACTTTTTTTTAATATACAGAAACTCTTTTAATGCGAAGATTTTACAATTGTAGCACAGTGATGACGTTAACATGTTAAAATTAACTTGAAGACATGTAGTAGCTTCTTGAGTGAGGAAATTGCGAATTATTTGTATATATATATATATATATATATATATATATATATATATATATTAATTTACGGTGGTAGCCAGGTCAATTTGTCGTTTTCTTTTTAGCCTTCTGAGGGGTTTAAGTGGAGCATGGTGGGATTATGTATTAGAGATAACGATATTGAAGTGGTAGAGATTTCTATTACGTTGGATTATGGCAGTTTGAATTATGGTTTTCTGGGTTAAGGGAATATTTAGGTCATTGTGGATTCTAGAGTTAGTAACGTACCAAGGACACTTGGTTATAAAGCGGAGTATTTTATTTTGGGATATTTGAATTTTATTTATGTGGGTGGTAGCGGCCGAACCCCAGATATAACAGGCATAAATCCAGAGGGGATATATGAGGGACGTGTAAAGGAGTTTTTTTTGTTGTTGTGAGGGATAAAGGAGATTTCGGGTTCAGTAATGGTTTTAATTTGTGGACTCTGTGTAGTATAATTTTTTTTAAGGTGAGAAGTGTGAAGGGACTATGTTAGTTTGGAGTCGAGGGTTAGGCCGAGGTATTTATGGGAAGATTTAGTAGGGATGGTGGAGTTGTTGATAGTGACTGATAGGTCGTAAGTCTTTTCTTTTTAGGGAGAAGGGAAAGGTTAAGGATTTGGAAGGATTGATGACTAAGCGCCAGTCGTTGGCACAGATGGAAATGAGATTTAAGGATGTTTGAAGGTAGTTTGCGGCGGTTCGGTAGTCTTGTGCGTGAGAAGTGATAGCGATATCGTCTGCGAATATTGAGGTGGTAGTAGAGGGGATAATAGGAATATCGTGGGTGTTGATGCAGTAGAGGACGCCTGATAGAATAGGATGTACTGGAGAGAAGTGGTTGTCTATTTTAACTCTGTACGATCGATTGGTGACGTAATTGGAGAGAAGGTTTAAGTAGTGTTGCGAGAAGTGGGGTTTGATTTTAATCAGGAGGGAAGGGTAGTGAACTTTATCGAAGGCTTTTTCGGAATCTAGTAATGTCGCTACACAAATCTTTTTTTCTTCAAAGGAGTTGTTGATTGTTTCCGTCAGGATATTGATCAGTTGGGGGGCAGGATTTTCACTACTTCGTTCAAGTTGAATAGGGGTGGAGGGTTTAGCTCTTTTTTGGCAGATGATTGTGAGTTGTGGATAAGACACTGTCCAGTGTAGGATTGGAAGACGAAAAGGGTTTAAACTGATTAGGATGAAGTTAACCAAAAAGGTTAGCTTTTTTCTGTGGCGAGGAAAACCAAATGGAGTTGTGGAGTAATGGCGGAATACAGGGTTTTTCTGTGAGAATGTATTTGGCATTTTTTTTCCAGAGGGAGGAGTCTGAGGTGTTCAGTTGGGATATTTTTTGTTTACAATACTACATGGACTATATATTGTAATGCATATGTAATAACAATATCCGGCACATAAATTATAATTTTAAAAGCCTTCAACTACGGTTTGTTTCTGGATTCCTCTGAAGATTCCATTAATGTTCTGTTTACCTGCGTTATTTTCCATGAGCTCCGCTTGATAGTGTGTGCTGAACTTTCAAAAGAATGGTGACATAAAACGAGCACTGATCACAATAAACGAGGTTTTCTTAAAATTATATTAGTGTCCGGGCGGGACATAATAAGAATGATAATATTAACCGAATTATAGCATTAACCGTGATTACAATAAGCGGCGACCACCGTAAAATGTCACACGAGTTTTCAATTATTTTCCCTAAATAACGGTATCACATTTTACTTTTCCCAGTTGAAGTGACACATCAGCGAATTCTAACACTTACCTCCAAGTTAACAAGATGGATGTACGCATGAAGACGTCTTATTTAGAGTTTTGATAATTTAGTATAAGTTGTTTTGCGTTACAGTTCAAGTTCAGTTACTTCTATAGCCTAACGTAAATTATTAAAACGATTCATTAAAGTTTTGTCATTTTTCGTGAAACTGTTTAATGATTTAGTACGGATGCAGACACATACATACAGTCAGTTACATTCTTCTTGTTACTTTCTTAATATGGCACGCGGGAGAAAAGTACAATGTCTGATATTAATTGGAATTTTTTTAAAAAAAACGTAGAGGCTCCTTAAGTTTCTTATAATTTAGAGACAGCATTTAGAAATCAATTTTATATTTTGACAATTGCAGGAGTCAACAAAAAATAAATTTAAAATGAAAATGATGTCTGAATGAGAATAATTAATTATTAATTCGTCCTTCTTTTCTTTCGTAAAAAACAATTTCGGTTACAGCACACAAGGCAGCAGAACATTGCCTCTAAATTTTACTCATGAATTGTATACATAATTATTAAACACTGTCGATCCTCATGAGGTCCGAAAAGAGGACGAAACGTCGTGAAATTATTATTATTAAACTGAAAAAAATACGTCTGATTGAAAATAATAAATCAGAAAGAAAACCAATTCAGTCAAAATAAGTAATAATATAAATACCACACAACGTTTGTAGGATCATTGTCCCTTTCCTCAGGTGCGACGAGTGCAGTTGTGTTACTCAGGGTTCTTCTTCGCACCTGAGGAAAGGGACAAGGATCCCACAAACGTTGTGTGGTATTTATATTAGGACTTATTTTTTCTGAATTGACTATATTTCTTGTTAAAAAATAAATTTACAGTGTCTGCGTATTACTATGCAGTTGCGAAAGTTCCTCAACTGAAATCAATTACACACGAACACCTGATTAACGGTCACAGTCAAAACGAGGGTGACAACGAATGATCGAGAAATAAATAGAAACATTGAAAATCGGACGCTATTTACATTCCTGGCCATTATGCGTAATTTATAGGACAGCTGATGCGTATAAGATGATTTCAGTAATATTGCGGCACTGACAGAATAACTACAAAATAACTATTAATTAATCTGTGAAGTTTAACTATTTTAAATCGATCAATACAAGTTGAACAAACTACTTATAAAGAAAACGCATGTATCCGATGTATACGAAGATGCTAATATAACAAGGAGGAGTATTGACTAATTGATGGAGTCCTTGTTTTAAAGCCCGTTGTGATTTTAAGCAAATTAAAAAAATTCCATTGCCACGTTGTTGTCACTTTTGAAGCGGAGTTACGATGTATGTAGGGTGTTTAAGAAGAAGTAATCGGCAGTGAAACCTTAAAGAAAAAAATAGAAGAATATTTGGGAAACCTATTATTACTATTAGGGAAGATAATTTTTCCCTTTGAATGTAGAGTTCTCCAGTTTCAATTCGGGTTACATCTTGCATGAAGCATAACGTTTCGAGAACTAGTTACACAATCGTCGTCAGGTGACATGCCAAGAACCGTAAGGGATCCGGTATAACAAACACTTGCCCGATGCACGTATTCCCGATGACATCTCCATTGACGTTTTCCGGGCAGATTATTATCCCGATTGATATTTGCCCGACAGGACATTATTCCGCTTGACGTTTTCTCGAAAAATCATTATCCCGATTGATGACAGGTCATTATCGCGATTAACGTTTGCCCGACGGGTCCTTTTCCTGATGCCAGTTTTTACGAAATAAATCATAATATTAATAGAACACTTAGTTATCTTCTTAAACATGATTGTTACTGTAAATTAAGTTATTAATTATTGCGGGGGAACAATTTCAACCAAACTTGGTACACATGTCGCTTCCAATCCTGGAACAAACACCGCACATTTGAAACTCAAGCACCTCTGTAGTTCGGTCTAGAAAAGAGGTGAATTAAAACTTTAAAAAATGTAAAAAGGAGGCCTTCTATGCGTAGAAAAAAAGTTTACGGGGGCCCTCAGATTCACAGTGTTACTCTCGATGTTATAGGAATGCGGTTAAGAAGAAGTGACAAAAATAATGCGATAACGACCGAAATTGGTATCGAATTCCGGGTGTCATCGAGATTTTGTACTTGACCGTTTTCCATACGGTCTTGCCATGTCTCCTAGACGACGATGTTGGAGCTAGCTGTCGAAACGTTGTGTTCCACCCGGGTTGAAACCCGAGAACTCTGCATTATTCGTGCTCAGTGTATTAGCAGTGTAACAATAGTTTCTAGGTAAACAAGCAAAAAATATATAACCAATCTGTTATCCAGTCCGCCATGGGTCATCAAAACGAGCCTGTTTCGAGCCGTTTTATAGTACCTTTAACACGGTGCTAGTTTCTAGAAGACATAGATAATGTTTTATGAGAAAACTTTATTGATTCAAAAATTGGCGTAGATAATTTGATAGCTTGTTTAGGAAATTTAATTAAACAAATCTATAACTTCAACCACTGATCTATTATTTCGGAGTTAATAACAAAATATCTATAATAAGCGAATTGAGAAATTTTCAAAATTTATGAAAAGAATTAAAATATGATGAAGAAACATATAATCAGAATTTGTATGCTATTCATTCAGATTGACATTTACGAAAGACTTTAAAAATGAACATATCTGATGGATTCTGTCTTTTGGAAGTAAAAGCTCAGAATAATTGATAGTAGTAACAACAAATTACAAAGTAAAATTAAATAAAAAACACTACAATTGACTTTGGCAGCAAAAAATACAAAACTACAATAATTTAACCATAATTATGAGCTGTTATATAGTAATTGTACTTCCTTCCTCATATTTACTCGTAATGTGTGTTTAGGGAGGAGGAATACAATGGTTCCAACAACTCATTTGGTTAATGTTATTCGTAGTTCTTATTTTTATATCATTTAATTTTATAATTTCGAGATAGAAGGTGTCTTATACACATCTTTCTTTACTATGTCTGTTATTAATTCGTGTGATTTCTTCATCGACTTCCTGAGGGAAATCTGAAAGAATCGTAGCTCGGAATTAAATCTCACGGCATTTCCGTCTGTACCTTGAGTCCCACGACGGTTGCTGCTTATCAAACTCGTGTTACGTACGTAACGTCGACATAATTTATTACTGAGTGGATGTAATTGAAATAAGTTTATCGGATCATAAAGGTTAAACTATAAATATCCATGTAATGTGTAAATCAAATCCCCAATAAAGAATTTCGGAACAATAAATATTTTCCTCTGAAAATATTAGAGAGAAGCTTGCCGAAGTACAGAAATACTCCACATCAGGTCAACAAACAATGCGAATGAAATGTTTGAGAAATTTATTCAAATCTTTTTATCTATTATTGTGGATACAGTTTCTCTAAACTTAAATAAGAAGCATGATTAATATGCATAAAACTTGGATTATAAAAGGAATTGTGGTATCGCGAGAAATGATCTGTTTCTTGAATAAGCTAATAGACTTTAATTTATCGGTACTATTTCTAAATTATTTACAATACTACAGACGTATTTACAGGAAAATAACCTGACTTTCAAAAATTTATTTCGGAATATATAGCGAATACAAATAATAATATTAAAGAAACATGAGAATTAAAATGTCGGTTTGTCAACCGCGTCAATTGTTTATTAAGCCACTGTAATGATTAAATAAAAGATTCTTGGTTTCAACGAAATTAATCTCCGTTGTCGTCACGAGACTGGTGTGCCGAGACAATTTCGATCATTTTATACCGTAGACTTCTGCCAGGACCGCCGAAATAAAGCCAATTTTCCTGACATTTTCCTGTTGTGATTTGTCACAATGTTCACAGATGCAATTTGTGTCTTAGTGTATGGAAGATGTGATGTGATGGCCGGTAATGATCAGATCCCATGCCGTGCTAATTTGGAATCCAGAATCCCTGTTGATGAGGATTTACGCCCCCTAATTTCGATGGCTTTCCATAAAAACACTATCCAGCCAACCTCTAGTGTGGTTTTGAATGGTAGTATTTTTAAAATCCACCTTGTGAATGTTCACCCTCCGCATATTTATCTGTTTTTTTTTCAGACGATCTTTTATGTTCAATACAGCGCTGTTGATAGGTCAACAGTAACAAGTGATCTTATAACCCCGACGGATTTTTAATCGAATATAGTCTTTCACTGAGCCCAGCATTTGTTTAAAAATTGTCGGTGGCCTAAAAACCGTTTTATTGTTATATTTGGCAAGAAACCTTTAAATTATTGCCACTGTGCGGTCAGCTAAAGGGTCAGGACTGGTTGGCACACGATATCAGCAGTCGCCGTCAGCATATTTTATTTGTGTACCGTTAAGCGGAAGATTTGAAATCGATTCAATCTTAAAACTTGTTTTACATCCTAATAGAACATTTCCGGGCATGGGTTCCTTATCAAAACTTTATCTAGAAAGTCCCCTCTACAACCCCTAGAAGTCTGTAATAGTAATTAATTTTCAATGTTTGTTAAACGAATGTAAATTATGATTTATTTATATTTTATTCCAATTAATTTAACTTCGTTCTACTTTCAGTTTCTCTGTGTTTCTGTTTCAAAAATTTCCGATGATATAAATAATGAAAAACGAAGACTTGAATAAATTTGTAGAATATTTTTTCCGAATACTTAAATTATTTAATTTGCAAGTAGTAATTGTTGTACTGTGTACTTGGGTGCGTTTTGAAACATTTTTCACAGTAAATACTATAATTTAATTTCTAATTTGTGTAAACCTAAATAATTATGTATTTTTAGTGTATTAGTAACAAAAGGAGGATGAGTAATTCCATGTGTGTGTGTGTACGCACTTGTGACGAAATCAATTTCCTCTTTTGTGGACTAAATAAATCTATTCTAAACTACTGTAATTTAAGATGTATAAAGTTACATACATACATCAAATAACGCAAATTTGTTACCAGATATTTCTGTTTGTTCTCTTAGAAAAGGTAATTTTCAGTGGTTCGCCGAATAATTTCTTTTCTGAGAAGGGAGCAGTTGGACAAATACTTTCGAGAAATCCCGGTATGGAAGAAACCCGCGAGACACGTATTCCGATATTTACTTTTTAATCCAGATAATGGTTGGACACTAATTTCAGACGAGCAGTTCAGCCAACTTATTAATGGCGTATCTTTCGGAGAAAGAAGAGATGTGTATTGACACGCTCCTACAAGCACTGGGCTCACAACCGCAGTTTGCTTCAGTTTTCTTTCTCTCGCTCTAGAGGGATATGAAAGATTCTCGTCACGCTCCTCAGATTGATTACAAAAGGCCCCGTGTGGTATACAATGTCACTTAGATTAGATTTAAGAAACAGAAGCATGTGTCAGGTGCCATTATTCAGAAGTAGAATATTTTGAAGAATAACAATATTCGAAGAAAAACCAAATACAAAGAAAAAACTTGAGTCGCTTTCCCAAGATTGACTATGGATAGTTTTACAAACAGTGAACTGTATAATTCTAAAATGGCGTTACACTAGTGATGTCTTGTACATAGGCGGAGCATAGAAACAGACGCGTCCTATCTGTCATTGTGCAACGCGTAGCGTCATGAGTTTCGAAATGTGTTCGGGGCGAACATGAAATGTTGCACAAGTGATCACCATACACATGTATGCGTCTGGATGCTAATATTTTCGAAATAATCGATTAATGCAATTATTTCATATGAAACAATTTGTAGCTTACGTATAACATTAAACTAGACCATGCAGAACAGTTACTACGGTAAGAATTCCAGCAATGCAAGATATTTCTGCAGGTTCATGGAGCTTCAAGAAGTTTCCTCAGAACTAATTGCCGCTCTATTCGAAACGATTCCATTATGGCAAAAAATAAGTTGTTTATATTATGTTGATCTGACAATTGGTAGATAAATGTTGTAAAAAACGGGCATAACAGTAACTGGTATTCTTAAATCATTTATTTTACATGGGAGCTTTCGGCCGACAGTTGTCCATATCCCTCTGTATCTTCCGTAATTATTAATAGAAGATTTTTATACGTATAGGCCGTTTAATATAGCAAGTCGTGTCAGGTGCGCAGTAGAGAAGGAGGTGGAAGGGAGTATTGTCGTCATGTGGGAACTCCTCCTTGCGGAGAAGCTGGAGATAATCCATCACCATTAATTATATAATTAATAAAAAAATATTAAAAACATTAATTAGATTTTTATGAACGGGATGTACAGACAGCAGTAAGGTCTTTTCATCACACCCCGTACTTGCCAACTATTTTTTTGGTGTAAACCATATCCTAAACTGGACACACTATTTCCTTGCGGCAGTGGTTTAAGTGGAAGTGAACCACTGCACATCGTATTTTGACAGCACTTTCTATATTTCACGACCTATACTAAAAGATCTTTAACAAGTTACGTGGTGTTTCGTACTAAGTAATTCGGTCAATTTAATTAACTTCATGTCAATAACACGTCGTCCATTTTACAACTTGAGTTGTTTAAAATGTTGAAGTTAATATTACTTACAATACACAACTGCATAATAATCATAAATAATTATATTGCATAATATTAACAGTAATTTACCAAAATAAGTTTTTAATACGTGCAAGAAACCGAGTTTAAATTTGTTTGGAAAAGTTACTTATGAGGTAACGGTTTGTAAAATGATAAATAACTTTTTATAAAGGAATTTAAACACGTTTTATTCTGCCTATTAAAATATAAACTTACGTGTTTGTATTGGTAAGTAAACTAAAAATGGATGTCAGGATAAGCGACAATAAATCCTAAATATAAAAATGTATTAAATGAAAATTCTTGATACTTAGGAAATATTTTTTGTTTTGTCTTTGTTAAAGTTATTATTTAGAATCAATATTTTCCGACCAATAACGTATATAGTAATTTAATGATTTGAGTTTAAATACGATTCAATAAATTTATCTGCCTTCATCAGGCTGTGGCACATTATTCGTAGGCTAAATTAACAATTTTTTTCACAAGAAATTATGATTTTACTAAAAAGTTTAACCAAAATTGAAACACCGTGATTTTTGGATCATAAAATAAGTTTTACTGCATCCTTTATCCCAATTATAGTATTACAATGCATTAGTGAATCAAATTTGTCACTTGGCACTAACCGTCTTTCATGCAACATCGTTTGCAAGTGAGTATAGCAAAATCCGATAATGTTTAATATTGAAAATGTATTAAAATATTTATTAAAGCAATGATTGTCACGTAATACAACAGTTTTCATCGTGACGTTTACTTAATATATTATTATAAACGCTTATTAGTCCCCTCTCTAATCATGTTATAAAATCTGCGTACGCGTATTTCTTTAAGCATTACGCCTAAACAACTTTCAGACTAGTCCCATTCTGAATTTATTAAGGAATAGTGTGCCGAGTCCTCTATGCCCTAACCCTTCGGTTCCTCTTGTTTTAAAGACTAACTGTGTGTCCCATTCATACGGGAATCAAATTATTGTGCTCGGATCTCAATATAAACTTTAGCTTTTGAAACGAAAATTTGTTTACTTATTGATAAGATACGAATTAAATATTTTTAGTCTTTAACGTGTTAGTCACAGCTCGATTCCAATTTTTTACATAGTTTTTTTTTAGTAAAATCCTAATATCTTGTGAAAAAATTGTTAATTTACGAATAATGAGCCACAGCCTGATGAAGGCAGGTAAATGTATTGAACCGTATTTTAAATTAAATCCTTAAATGACTATACACATTATTGGTCGGAAAATCTTGATTTTAAATAATATGTTTAAAAAAGATATAAAACAAAAAATATTTCCTACGTATCAAGAATTTTGAGTTAATACGTTTTTATATTTAGAATTTATTGTAATGATATCCTCTCGCTTATCCTGACATCCATTTTTAGTTTAATTACCAATACAATCTTGTTAAAAATAGAAGTAAACTAAAAATTTAATTTTTTCAAATAGTGAATGATAATTCAAATCCTAGTATAGACCGGAAACAATCAGTCGGAATCATTTGCCAAATATGTCAGCGTTGTCAACCTGCTACAAACTTGTATCCAGATACTTGTCAAAACAGTGTTGAAAGTGTTGGCCGTCGAAACCAAATTAACATTATTAACCGCTCCAGTGTCACGATTTGCAAGCTACCGCCGGGGTTATTGCTGCATTTATTAATATAGCCTCTATAACATAAAAAGGAGATGGTAGAGTTTATGTTTCTTGAAATATTATATAATTCAGATTTCTGTCTATTATGATTTCGCCTAATAGCGCATATAAATCTCAGTAATAGCATGAAATATCTTTATTTTCTTTAGTCCACATAATGAAGTAAGCAGAGGAATATGATTTATCAATAAATTAATCTTTACAAAATTTGAAATATAATTTTAATATTTTCCCCACTGTTTTTGATCGGTCAAAACCATTGAAATGAAACAATAAATCAATTTCAAAAAAGTTTTATTTTAATAAATTAGTCAATTAAACGTACCGTCTTTATTCCATTCGAAATAGAAAACACGGCAACAAGCAAAAAATCTCACACCGCTCAACATTTCCCCAAACTTGACGTATTGTTGAAAACACCGTTGGCAACAAGTTTCCGAGCGATTGTTGCCTGGTCTACTATGGGCCAAGCCAACATAATTTGCGTTGAAAGCAGATAAAATATAGTATGGAACGTTCGCTATGTAGTCTCAATATGGCAGGAAGCAGTTTGATATTACCAAACGGTTTCTTGTGAAAAGTAAATTTTTTGTATCGTCCGCCATTTTGCTCAAAAGGCACAAAGCGGTTTCTATGTCGGTCAGAACTTTGTCTCCCTTTTATACAGCGGTATAAATTCTCTTCGAAATTGTTTCGAGCGCCATTTTCTGGTGAAAAAATTACCGATGTCAGCGTGGCACACAGTCAGATATTTAGATTAGGGGTCAACATAGATTTGCGATCTTTTGAAGTATGATACTCAAAGATGTGGTAAAATAACTATTTTAAACAATTTACAAAAAGGAATATTTTACTTATATACATATAGTTAAGAAATCAATCTTGACTTAGTATTAGAATCGTTGGCATCGTTCGTCGGCACGACATATGATACCCTAAATAAGGATGAGCAGAAAGGGATTGAAACCACAATTACTAGTTTCGTGGGCTATACAGCCATATCCTATATAGGGTGTATAGTGTTAAAGAATTAGTATATTGCAAATTTAATTTACTTCCATTAGAATTCAAAACGTGTAATAGAAATAAACATAATTAAAAAATTGCACAGAAAAAAATGTTAGTCTACGAATGTGTTTAGCAGTTTTAAAGTCAAATTGCGTAATATTTAAAAGTTGCCATACTTGTAGGATTGACAATGCCACGCCAAGCACGTAATTGCTGAAAATACGGAGTGTTGGAGATACAAAAGCCATTCTCTCGCGGCAGTGAATTCCCGAGTTGATGAGGCGTGGTGAGCCGCAGTTCCGATCACACAGCATTTGCGGTGCGATTCCCTAGCAACGGACAACTCAATAACTACAAAAACACCCACAGACAACTTAACACACAAACTGTGTCACACACAGATCACAGACAACATTGCATACGTTTCAGTAACGATCTATATACGAGAATACAGACTACCGACGTGATAGACCGAATCATTCTGGAAAGTGACATCCTGAGTTTTCAAGTAACGTGGTGTGATGGAGCAGAGATTCTACGCAGGTAGGTCAGTATACGAATCAATTTTAGAGCCTTAACACGCACATTATCTAACATATAATATTCAAAGCTCTCAATTAGGTTTAATAACATTTTATTGATTGGCTCACTCAATGACCAGAAATCCCGGTCAACTCAGGGAGAAAAGAAATCTAGTATAGAGCATAAGCTGGCTCCGTCCCGTTGAAAGGAGCAGCGCATGACTGTCGAAAAAGCGTTGTTGGTGGGTTTCGTCCTAGTATCCTTTTTGAGCATCGGAGTACTGCGATGGCTTTGCTATTCACTAGTAACCGAGACTAGCCCAAAGCGGTCGTAAAGCTAGCTAGCTAAGGTGTCGGACATTTATTTCCAGTATTCAGAAGAATAAGCTTTCAGGTCACAATTCAAAAAGCCTTCTGGCTAATGCAACTTTAGCTAGAGGTGACCCGTGGACTCTCCGTGGTCCAAACAGACCTCTTCACGCGGCTGAACATTGGCGTGAGTTTAAGTCTGCGGGTGTCCCACCAAAGCTCAGTTGGGATAGGTTTCGATCAATCCCAGATCGACTCACAATTGGGTTCGGATTCGAGGTGAGCGCATTTTGGCGGTAGCGGCTGCCGGATCCGAGACATTCTCTCAGAAACGGTGTCCCAAAACCTCAAGTCAGCAGTCGGATGTGGGACTGGTTCGCCAGCACTAGAATTGTGGAATGCTGACCTATGCTCCTCGATGCGTGAAACCTGCTAGGGATACACGACTTTCTCTTCAGTTAAAATTGAGACGAACACTTATGTATGACTGACGAATGGTAGGAGCGGGCTTCTCTTCCCATACACAAGCAACTCACGTTCTGTATTAAGAACCATAAATAAAAACAATTGATATTTCCTTTTGTGGAACAAACTAACAATCTATACTAAATTGGTGGTCAATTTCAAATTTACTTACATCGATGCTGACAAACTCGTCACTGACTAATCTATAATTTTCACATCGTTGTCAAAATGGACAATCACCACCGATACCAAAACCATCGTAAACGTTAAAAATATATTTGACAAATTCCTGAAGGAAAAAATTAATTCCAATTTCTTATATACGAATACGTTTGAAATTATGGTTCACTGCAAACAAATTTTCTCCTAATCTAGAGAAAACTAAAATCGTTAACGTCACGTTGAACACAAACAGTTTAACTCGTAATTCGGAGCATGCACCTTTTCTAGGTCTGTTGATGGACAATAAATTGAAATGAAATCACCAAATAAATAAACTCTCCGGCAAATTTAGAAAAAATATCTTCAAATTAAGAGTGTCAGCTCGGGAAAGCAAAATATCTACATCTCAAATGACATACCATGCGTATTTTCATTGTCATATCTTACGACATAGCAAACTTGGGTCGTTCACATCACGCGTTGCAAATTTTAAACTACAAAAGCGGGCCATACGAATAATATCTTGTGCGTATTGTAATGACAGTTGCAAGCCTTTGATTCGTAACCTTGGGATTTTAACTTTATCTTCTACGTATATTCTAGAAATTTTTAAGTATGTCTGGAGAAAAATCAATTTATTTGCTATAAACGGAGCAAATTATTTATACAACACTAGAAATAGCTTTCAACTCCAAATTGAAAAACATTGCCTAAGCCATTTTCGTTGTTCCGGGATAAATCTATACAATAGTCTTCCGGACGAAATAAAACTTTAACTATACGAAATTTATTTATAAACAGTTGTAAATCTTTGTTACGTCATGGAGCATATTACTTGCTGAAAGAGTTCGTAGAAAGGAAGTACAGATTAGATCCTCTTTAGTTAAAATAGTTTGCAGGTATCATATCAAATTACGCTTTTTTTCACAATTATAATCTTGTAGAATTTAACTCAAGACTTATTTTATTTTTCATGTTCGACGGGATTCGAAGTAAGGTTTGCTTTTCGAAACTCCGCAGAATGAAAACTGAAGATTAATATAGTTATCATTTGTTTAATCGCTGTTATCTTTAACGTTGCTTGAAATTATATAATTTTTTGTAATGTACAATGTTTGTTTTTGAAACTTTGTAATTGTATTATTTTCGTGTTGTCTTATATTATGACATGCCTTATTTCCTCGACCGATGACTTATGGAATGAATAATAAATCTATATGTACCAGAATTAATTAAAATTAATTAAAAAATTTATCTTAATTTTTAGCGTATTGGTGTTCCGTATCAACCTTGACTAACATTACTGCATATGTCAAGAACGGGGAAATATCTTCCCAAGCGTGAGTAATACAGCTACGGCTCATATTACTTAATATTCGTAAAGTGGAAGTATTTTTCCGAGAAATGTACGGCAATACTGCGCAATTTGTCGTTGGTAGAAGATGTCTGGGTTCGAATCCCGTCGCCAAATGTAGACTTATTTTTCCTTTTCGTAGTAGAATCTTCTATAACAGCGAATGTTTTGTTACGCCACTTCCAATTCTACAAGAATCTCTCATTATGTTAAGCTGTTTCCCACTGGGCAGAGGCAGTTCATTGTGGGATCCTCGAACGAGAAGTGTAAATAAACTTGTCCTGCGTTCAACTGCTATTTATTTTTACGTCCTGCTAACTAACCTTATTGCTACGCAACAATATTATTATTAACTTCTGGAACGTAAATGAAACCTAAATAACAACATTTTAGATGCAGTATTCCAACGCAATGATATTATGCTCCGATCGAAAGTTTTACTATTGAAATAACTGAACGAAAACAAGAGGATGAAAACTTTTTAAACTCAGCTATTCTGAGGATCTTTTTGATGACATGAACATGGATTATAATGACAATTTTTATTAGCGCCATGAAAATTATTTTTTTATTCGTAACTTTGGAAAGTATTGAAGGTAAGTGTGTTGTCAGAACTCTATAATTTGTCTTATGCCTACAAAGTTCGTAAGTAAGAAGCATTCACAAAGAGGTGATAAAGGAACATGCAGATTTGAAGAAGCGTTTTTATTTCACGACCTGGTGAGCTGTGAGCAGCCTTGTGCCACATAGAGCACGATCAATGAACTGACATCCGGAGCTTTAGCACGCAGCTTACGTGATCTCCGACTATGATCTTCAAAAGACGAATTCGTCAGTGATAAAGTACAATCTCAAGTACAAGTGAAGCATTGGAAGTGAAACACACAATTTAGGAAATAAATCGATAATTGATCGATACGTTTCGTCACTCACAACCATTAAATGGAAATATTTGTAATTAAAATTATTTGTAAATACCTTATAAATACTACTATATTATTTGAAACACTAATTAGAACGGAGGCTTGACCCGGGGAATGAATCAGATCAGTTTCACCTACATGTATGATGTTACATTGACATTTCATGATAAAAGTTCATAGTATGGGAATGTTATTACCGCCTTTGTGATGTAAGCGGGATTTCAAAGAAAATAATGGTATTGTCCAGTGCTAACTTTACTGCTACAGCGTTGTTATTTATTTATGAAGGATTTTAAACTACTATTCTATTTAATTTTTCATCTTTTCATCAGGTTTAAAAAGAGAAAATTCAATTAACAGCATTCCAAATACAATATACTATCCCTACGCAAGTAATTAAATTATGCTCCAGTCTTAATAGTTTCACAAATTTTAAATGAGTATATTGACGAAAGAAGACTTACAGGAACAGGAGGGAAAAAATCTCGACTGGACCGGTAATGGAACCCAGGAGACTCGTTTCGTACGCAAGTGCTCTACAATCTGAACTATTCGAGTTGACTCCAGGCCATCCACGAGACTTCTCCATCCATTGTATAACTATTCACTGGATCACACTCTTTATGCCCTCAATTTAGGGCTCAATGAAGAATAGATATTACGTGAAATTCATAGAGGGTGCAATGAATTAATTGAGGAACAGAAAGAACAGCTTACAAACGAAACTTAACCATACAGCCCAAGAAACTGACTTAAAGGATCAGAATGGAAAAATCTCGACCGGACCTGACTTAGGCTATAGAATGGACGGAGAAGTCTAGATCCTAGCCTTCAGTCAACTCGGATAGCTCAGAGGTAGAGCACCCGCGTACCAAGTAGTGTTCGATTCCCGGTTCGGACGAGATTTTTCCATTCAGATCCTATTCAGTTAATTTCATGGTCTATATGGCTGAGCATCTTTTGGAAGTTGTTCTGTTTTTTGAGTGAAAGTAGACATTAAAGTGGGCAATCAGGATAGGACAGTTGTTTGAACATGCACGTTTTTTACGGCCCTATGTGATCACGTCTCATGGTAAACTAGTGCCGATGACAGAGCTTGGAAACAACGCATACGACGACTGAGATTTGTTGTGTTACGATTGTGGAACATTTGTAACAACGAGCAGATAGGACAGTGGAGATTCATATCAGTTTGTGATAGTTTGGAACCGTCTTTGGAAGGAGTGTGACCTGTGTACCGTCTGTATTCGGAAGCTGGGGAATGACAGTGGTATGCCGAGAAGAGGGGGATATTTTGGCTACGCAAACGTTGGTTATAAATAACCATTGCGGTAAATAGGTCCTTCCCCGAGGAATCCGCCGAAGGGACTCGAACATTGGAGGGGAAAAAATCTTATTTCGAACAGGATATAGATGTTTTGTTATCAGCACGCTTCACAGAAATGATTTACTTGTAATCATATAGTCATCTAAAAATCAGACTATAATAACTCAGCTCTTATTTGAACGTCAACTATCTTCGCTTCTCGTTTTGTTACGTCAATGTGTCGTCAGCAAAACAGAAGTTAATAGAAAATATTGTCGCATAAAAATTTTACAGTGAGGCGATCGCCTTTAAATTTGTACACCACACACACCCTTACGATGGAACATTCTGTACACACGAATACTCTACAGCGGCATAAAAGTAAACTGTTATTTTAATACCATTAACATGCGTATTTAAGAACCTGGGATGAAATATTACTTATATAATATAATATAATATAATATATATATATATATATATATATATATATATATTGTAATGCATTAAATAATGCATTGGCTCGGAACAGCACACGAGTGGTGAAGAGAAAGCGTGTGAAAAATGATTAGGGGCTCTTTGAAGAAGCAAAATACATTTATCTCCGACTAGGGAGATTTGCCGTCAGAAGCGTAACTTGGAAGGACGGTCTCTGTCGGAAGAAATTCGTCACGACGCACGTGTGGAGGGGTCAGAACTTAAGAGCGAACGAAATGTATGGGTCTTTGAAAGACATCGAGTTAGGATAAATGACCTGACAGTCGCCGTATTTGCTTGGGACAAGAAAGGAGGCCGTAACTTGAAAAGATCGGGAAACGGCGATTTGTTATAGGAAGTGCTGGTCAAACGGACAAGGGTAAATTGCAAAGTAATTGCAATGAGACGTGACGAAGGGCCTAGCAGCTGCAAGGGAAATTAGGGTCGCGCACTTGTGAAGCACGGAAAGGAAGGACTCCAGCGGCAAGAAAGTAAATCTCGTTAATGGGATGCTGTCACATTAACCATGGCGACGGACTTTTGAACCAGGAGAGGGAGCGGGATGCTAGCTGTATATATAGAGGAATATCCTATTGTTATAGTCAGTGTGGAGTTGGACGTAAAGTGAGGAGGAGGAAAGAGGCAGTTTGGAGGTGGACTTAGAGTCGAGAGTTAGTCGTGAGTTAGACGTGAGTCGGCAGTCAGTAATGAGTGTGGAGCCAGCGTGCTGTTTGGAATTAGACTTATAACACAGAGGAGGTGCGACCGGATACGACAACCGACGCCGACGAACTTCACAAGGAACATCTAGGAGACGTAACAATATATGGAAAACCAGGCAGCAGCGAACCAGAGGGATTGTGTTGGAATAAGTGTATGAACGTGTAAGATATGAAGTGCGAATCTAAAGATACGAGCCCAAGAGACCTGAGAAACAGTAAGTGAGAATGAACAATATAATCAGATGTAAACGGTATTTAAAGGATAATCAGTCAGATTTCGTTCCCTTCTTTGTTATACTAAAAATTAGAAGCAAGCTGTAAGTTAAGTCCGTTGATAAATTTAATAAATATTTGTTTTGTTTAATTAAAACATACATGTTGGGCCTTTTTCGATTCTGTTCCATTGTCAAGCCCAGGTAAAGACCCATGAGAAAAAGAGATCTTTTATAGTATTAAATTTTGATAAATGTAAATTTTTGTTTAATAAACCTGTTTTGTTATAAAGTTTAATTTTTTGTTATTAGACGCCCGTATAGATTATTACGTTTTGGCGACATCAACGTGGGGCACTGTTTATTAATTAATTGATTTAAAAAGTGGTTATTACATTTTGGCGCCCAACGTGGGGCACCGTTTATTAATTAATTGATTTAAAAAGGGGTTATTACAATATATATATATATATATATATAAAATAATAAAAAATTAAAACGGCCATGTTCGTAAAGTTACAGACTATAGAGAAAACAAATATGTACAAATTAAATGTTCCTTTTCATGCATTTGAAATATCAATAAAGATTTAAAATTATTTCAGATAATAAACTATTAATAATTTAATAGTTTAATTTTTTTGTAAATATGTATCATTTGCAAATTATATATCTGACATATTTATTAAATTTGTGTATTTATTATTTGGTATGTAAATTTTTATACATTTGACTTGTTTCTCGTATTTTTGAGCGCGAGTTGCGATTGTTTCTAATTCATATAGTTGTGCTGTTAATCAAGTGTGTAGTTGTACTTTAACTAGTCTTTTTCCTCGTTAGAGACTAAAACACTCAATAAATAAATCAAATCACAGGACGTATCCAAACAATTTGATAATTACGATGCATCTCGAAGATTGCCAGATTCACATCACAAATTTCGAAAGTAATATTCGGATCCATGTTTTAGTTGTTTTTTTTTAAAAAAAAGAGTCGAATTTTTTGTTGCTGCTGATATTATAGTTAGATCACTGAAACATTTCTTTGTAAATAACTCACCGAAACGGCTACTACATAACAGAAACAACTCACCTGCAACAAAAAAAACAAGACACTATTAGATAATAAATACAAAAATGTAAAATAATTCAATTTTCTATTTAATTGAATGTCTTCATAATGAATACAAAAATGTAAAATAATACCATTTTCTATTTAATTGAATGTCTTCAACAAAGCTAAAATATATTTTTGAACCACAGGTTTATCCATAGCCGTGAGAAGGAAATTAGGCGGGTGAGGAAACCTATATGTTACTGACAACGTAAGCCAAATTCACTGTTAATAATGCGATGCCTATTAACGATGGAGCGTTAGTCCAACTCAGTATTAGTATAGCAGGGATGACTTGAGTCGCCTGTTTAAGCCCTAAATGACAACACCTAACAACTGGCAAACATCTGATTTACTGGTCGCGACTATAGGTCACTTAAGCGTATTTGAATGAAAATCGATAAACGCATATTTGCATTGAGCCTTACTACTTTACATAATTCACTCCTGACAACACACAATGAGCGCCTTCCCGGGAAATATAATGGTTTATTCAGGCAATTAGTAATCATGTCGACTTGGATATTACCGCCTTACTAGACTATAAAATCACTTCACCTCAGTAGACTGGAATTTGCTCTTCTGTTCACATACGTGTGTTAAAAATTTTAAAGTACGTTAACCTTATGTTCTGATTCAGCTATATCCATACACTCCAATAAATTGGATGCGTTTGTCTGTTCCGCACACAATATTAAACAAACCAATTTCAACCAAACGTGGTACACACAGCCAGAGAAGGGTCACTGATAGGGTAATACACACCAAGCACCTACAGCAGGGCGAAAATAATGCGAACGATTATAAAATATTCGGGATAGGAACGGCACGGGAGATTGTGAGACGATGTTAATAATAATACATAAAAATAATGACGGAATTGTTTCCGATACTACAGTTTATGAGGTCGCAGAATATATTGTAAAGTTCCGACGTTATAGGGATGGGTGCGGATGATACAGTTGTTATCCCTTGAATGACTTTCATTCTGATGGATTCTTTTTAGCTTTGTAAATAAGTATTTTGCAGTTGATTTGAACTCTCCATTTTTATCCCATGGATAATTCTGTTTCCTGCACACGGTTGAATTCATCCCAACAATTTTTTATTATTGTTACTGGAGTTTTAACTAAAAAAACCGTGACAGGATTCTCTCGCAGGTGAACCCTCCCAGAGAGCTCTGGAGATGGCTACCTTTGAGGATGCCTTCACTTCTCTCTGGTTTTTTGAACTAAGGTTTCCACATGACGAGGCACCTCGGCCTGTTTTGAGAGGTGTATGTTCCGGGGTCGCAGACTTTGGGCATACGGTAAGAGTTGTTCTCTGTTCCCATTGAAACAGTCGGACATCTGCCTCCTAAACTGGTCAAGGCACCAAATGCCCGACCTACCTGATGCAGGTTTTTCTAGGGTTTTCATTGCATCACTTTTAAGGGAATTGCCGGGTAGGACCCTTAAACCATAGCCCGGGGACCCTAGTTAACCCTTGGCTACCTTGCTCTACCTTTCCGCATCCCCCATTTCCTATGGTATAAGAGGGGAGTTGCGACTATCTGGATTACCCTATACATAGCCTGTCTACACAATCTTCTTCTTTGAAACTAAAAATATTGTTTATGGGTTTTGATCGATTTTGCCGCATTCCGCCTTTGAAATCGCTTCCTATGCTATTAAAGAGGTGTAGCCACCACGTGGATTAGCCTCATTTATCGTGTCACTGTAAACAACAACAACAAAATAATTGCTGCGTCCTTTCAAGGAAGCCTGAGAAGCACTTTCTCATTTCTCGCATGTGGAACTTTACTGGACAGATGTAGCATGCTGCCTTCGGGGATACATTCTTTTCTCCTTAGTTTTTGAACTAGCACCTCGATCAGTTTTGAGGTGTGTATGTTCCAGGGTTCCAGACCTTGGGCATACTTGTAAGAGTTATCAGCTGTTCCTATTGGAATAGTCAGCCAGCTGCCTCCTAAACTGGTCGTGGCACGGCGAGGGGAAAGCTGCGACCCCACAACAAACTTAACTCACGTCATCGGAAGGGTGTGGGATAAGTACCAAGTGCCCGACCTAAAAACCCTTCCTAGGCTATTAAAGGCGACGTGCTACACCGTGGATTATCCTGAAGTAGCCTGCCACTCTAAAACAAACACTATAGGCTAGGCAGAATAAATTCCTTTTGCCTTCTAAAATAACATCGGGATAAGACAATACCATGGCAGTATTGTAGAATCAGAAAGTTTAATCGACAAAAATGATGCCCCTCAGTCACACAAGCACATCGGGCCACCTTTCCTTTCACGAAGGGAAAAGTAAATACAGGAAGCAGAAACAGCCGCTTTAGGCTTGCCCCACACATAGACATTCTCAAGGTCTTCGGCGTACTAATAAGTGCCAGTGTAATTAATGGCTACCACTTTGAGCGCATCCTGTAATTTGAGATGCCAACGGTAACTTATATTGATGTTATGATGCTTCACTTAATTTAATACAAAAATACTCATACAATTTCTCAATTTTCTGAAGTGCGTTAATATTTTTGTGCTCTCTGTATGTATATAATTAATGTAATGTAATGTAATTAAAAGGAAAATAATTACTTAATTAACAGAATTTGGACTCGCATTATCGGCGGCATAAAAACACATAAGTCGTATACAAGAATGTGAAAAGAATGCAATGCTTGCTGGTATTGTAGATGTCGGTTCGCTAAACGCGGAGTGTAGCCAGCCTTCTAGGGAATATAGCAGTGGACAGACGAGAAGGATAAAATCCAGAAAGTGTCTGGATATATGTAACACAACAATTAAAACATTTAGAACATTTTACATGTTACAATTCAAAGCTAAATATTTAGAGTACTGAGTCTAAATTATTATATTCTCAAGATAAACCAATTTCTTCCATTTTGGGAGCCCAGGTAACTGAATCAAGCAGTTAACAAACTTCGGAACGAGCTAATAAGATTTGTTAAACGAACAGTGAACCAACTATTGCAAATCATTTTGTCAAACTAAAAGTGTTGATTAGAGTCAGTGTATAAAAATGGCCTGTCAATAAAATGTAACAAGTGTGTGTATGTATGAACGAGTCAATTTCCTTGAGTACCAGAAACATTAAGATAAAAGTTCACAAATATTACTATCTGTAAACTCGTAAGTAAAGATATTATCCTCAGATTTCTGATTTCGTTCAGAATTTAAAGTTCATATTTTATGTTTTGCATTGTAATAATCTATTGATGAATTAATTCCATGATAGCTTGAAAAAATTTAATTGTTTAACAAGTATTTTCTTTATTAAAGGCCCAGTTCACGACCCTGAGAAATAGTCATGTTTTTTATTGTAAAATATTAATTGATAATGTAAAGTGAAATTAATTTGTCTTAATAACTTGTGTAAATTTAATTGTCTGCGGGTTAATAAATTAATTTGTTTGTCTATTTTAAAATCTTGATTCTTATTAAAACATCCAATCATTTTAATATTTAAATAACTACTAATTGACGTTTCAAGGTGTGGCTTTCTTAGTAAATGTTAATTGATTGTCATTTTGCATTCCTCATTGGATGTCTGCTCTTTGTAAATTGAATAATTGTAGTGTAAAATGTGAAATCACAACAAATTGGCACCTCAACGTGGCGATTTAATTATTTAATACTTGTCTTTTATTTTTAATCATTACAATAAATATATATATATATATATATATAATAAATTTTAATCTCAAAGTTAGTGAAATAAATCTTATGCGCTCAAGTCAAATGGTTAAGTTTAATAGTATATGGATGGGAAAATGTTGACCAGTTTCGATGTGTAATTTGTAGGAGAATCGCAAGAGGTGAATGTCGCACCGGATCGGGAGTCGAGGGGATTAGCTCAGTTGGTTAGAGCATCCGCTTGGTAAGCTGAAGGTCCCGGGTTCGATATCCGGTCTGGTCGACATTTTCCCATCCATTTACTTTGAATTTAACTTCGTTATTCACCGATCATGACATAATACGTCGTCATTATGATTTAATGTAAGCAGATAACGTAAAAGACCGTAATGACAGCAAGTAATACAGTAATAGATTATAGTCACTAATTATCTCTTTATTAACTAAATATACACATCGATAAGTCTATAAAGAAAACAAATAAGTAAGAAAATACGATGAAAAAGCAGCAAAACATAATTACTATGAGGAAAATCTTGAATTTAAATGATAAGTTTGGTATTGCTTCATTGCAACCAAAGGTCTACATTTACATTTATAGGTGTCGCGGCAACTCCAGCGCAGCTTTTCAATTGCACGTCATTTAGCCTCGGTCGGCTGCCGCATTTAATTATTTTCACTGGGGAAAATAAAAATCTCGCAAACTTACATGTTCTGATTTGCACTACATGCATCACTAATCGTAGTTATATTCCGATAATCATGTAATTTTGATTAAATCTCCCAATGCAGACAACCAATTTATTATTGTAATACATCAGTGCTGTTTTCCATATATATCATTAACATTTCTGGAACTGCTTCCAAGTCTGTATTAAATGGCGTGAGAAGAAAATTGAAAACTGAAACTGGTGTTTGCAGATTTAAATATTTTAAATCGCGTTTCAAAATCAGTCATTAATTTTTGTATTTTCTGGGCAAAATTTCGCTAAAGAATCGAGAATGTGTCATGTTGTTTGACAACAAATGTTTGTTCAAAATTATGAGTTTGCGTTAAAAACGCTTTAGTTTTATAAAACACGTAATTATAATCTGTCCTCATCTTGAAGTTCCATATTTAAATCGTTAAAATGCTGAGTTGTATCGACGAAAAAAGATCTTTATTAATAGATAAATAAAATAACTTTTGAATTCGTCACCTCGTTTGTGTAGATGTGTCGTTGTCACAGCTGTTGCGCTTTTAATCACCTGACGAAAGTCACAAGGATTGCAGAAACGCGGTGCGGTATTTATATTATCACTTCATTAGGTCTGTTATTTCGCTATTTATTTATTTAATTAGTACACTTTAAACACAGACGCATTATATTTCAATTCCTTCTTTATCGTTCAATTGGGAAAAAATATTTTTATTTCCACAAATAAATTAAAATATTTTGTGATTATATATTATTTTTAGCACAGCACCTCTCTGCTCAATCAACGCACTTTTGTGTTATATATCACGTCACCATATTCTTTCTATTTTTTGAATTAAAGGTTGTTTAATGCTTGAAATTTGAGAAAATTAATAAGTTTTTTCAATAAGTTGCAAAACGACGCAACAATCAGTGCTAATGAGTTAGTCAAGCGCGTTGATGTGCACACGTCTTATTTCAGCAATCAGAGAACGGCATCGACACGTGTGGACAGAAATTTAGTCATTGCTAGTATTCCCTGGAAACTATGCCGACACTCCAAATACGGTCATAACGAGGTCGATCGAGGGTCTTTCAATTCACCATTGTCCAGTGGTTCGCAGCAGTGTATCGTCATCTCTCTTTCTCGCTTCTTATATTCTTCGGTGATATCTGAAGATACATTTCAAATCAGATGGGAATACACGTAGAGTGTATATTAATAAAGTCCAAAGTAAAGCTTAGTCGAGCCGTGCGAAAAACGAGCTAGGCCGCGGATTGCTCATCCCCGTTTTATACAATAAATCGAACCACGTGTTCGGGAGACTGTGGTATGGTTTTATAACCGTGACCTGTTTTAATTTTATCACACTTTCGGAGTTGATATTTACATGTAGACATCACGTTATATACTCGTAAATTGGACGTATCCGTCAGGGTCTCACTGGAGAGATGAGTAAATATAACTAGGTGTTTCGGCAATTTTGCAGACATATTAATTATTACTTGACCCACACTCACGGCGCATTGTAACGTTTTATATCAACCCCGACCTGCCAATAAATCCGGGCCATCAGCAGATGATAAATAAATTAGGGCAGTGGAAACGTTAGCCTGTGGCTCGTTAATAAAGGGCGACGGCTAAGCACCCGCAACCACAAATTAAAATGAGCCTCCTCGAATTTAGCGCTTTAGGAAACTATTTCGGACAGCAAATGGGCTCGAGACATTCGACAGTTTAAAGCCTGCTCGTAAAAACATCTTTATGGTTTCTTTTTTTTTGCGCCAGAAAGCTGCTAGAACCGTCAAACATATTTGCTTAGACACTTCCCCGTGCCTGTTCCTGCTTCCTCAGACAAAATGCTGACGAATGAAGATTATTGCGCAACCTTTCCTATAAACGATTTAATGATGCCACTTAATGATATTCGTAGCATAAATAATTTAAAAAAATTCAATTTAAAGTATCCAATTGCCTCATTGAAATTTTCGATACTAGGTTATTTTCGGTAAAAATCGACGGAGGAAACAAGACGTACTGTTTGTAACAAGTAGGCCTATATAGTGACAAAAATGACTATTAGTTACGAAATAATTGAAGAAAAACGGATCTCGTAAAAAATTGTCTTCCAGTGTCTGACAAAACAAATCAGCTACATAAATATTTGCGATTGTGTATATTCTTATATTTAACTAGAAATTTTTTCATCATCCATTTATGAAAATTAAGGTTTCTACTTATTTTGGTTTCATACACGATAAGAAACGTTTCAACAAATTGTATAGTTTTTTAGTAAATGATGCGATCATGAATCGTCACGCGCCCGTTATATAATTGTAAATGTCTAATGGCATGGAAAAGTTAAATAAACCTTCACGTAACTTTTCTTGCGTATGTTATCACGGTAATCGTAGCAACCAAAATATGCTGATTTTGTAATTGTGAATGTTAAGAACTCTTTGCAAGTCATTGACAACAATTTATTTCTCTTTAGATACTTATTAAATAACTATTTGCGCAACGTGACGCATTGTTCAGTTTAAACATGAAGCGGCTGATTGTAACATCGAATCCTCGCTAGTTATTTAACCTTCTAGTTCTTAAAGCCTCCGCTAAAGAGTTGTACTTTCGCAGCAGTTCTTGTGAAATTACTCGCAGAAAATAAGAGTCCTGATAAAATAATTATTAAATGAATACAGATCACAACAGTCGAAACGTCAACTCTCGTTTAAATTATATCGTTAGAAACTAATTTCTGTTATATGGATCGTTAGTTTCTTGTGTTATTGTCTTACAAACGTTAATTGTGTTCTTTATATAAACTATTTTTTGCTACTGGTTTGCAAACGATTTTCAAATTTTTCTAACTTTATTGTCTGAGAGAAAAACAATTTTAAGTATAAACTGAAAAAATAAATTAAATATGTAATAACAAGTTTTCGCCCTTCCCACAAAGAAAAATAAAAAAACACGTAATATTAGGATGATATCCCTTTCGCATGGGCAGCCATAGATTCGGGTTATCGCAGCTGACATTATAGCGAAGTTTGTCGATATATCATTTCAGCTTGGCTGATGAGAATTCTGTTGAATAGTGAAAATTAATTGCATATAACTTTCCTGCGGTAAAATTTATTAGGAATTAGCATTCATAAATTAGAAAAAAATTCAACGAATCTACAACTATTTTAATGTTTCCTACTTTGATGTATACAATTAATAATAGAAGAAATTTCAAGAGTTTTAAATATACTCAAGAGTAATAAAGAGCGTAAGTTTTTCCGACGTATATTCTGTATAAAGAGTTCTCGAGTTTCCGGTCGGGTAACGTGATTTGAGCACAACGTTTCCATTCGGGAAGTGTTTGTTATATACTACGGAGTATGGCGGTGTCAGCCATGGAAACGTTGTGCTCCAATCACGTTACTCCGTAGTATATAACACACACTTCCCGAATCTCGACAACAGTTCACCTGACGAAGATGGCGGTGTCAGCCATGGAAACGTTGTGCTCAAATCACGTTACCCGACCGGAAACCCGAGAACTCTTGATAACATATACTCTAGAGTTTTAAATATACCGCCTTAGCAATTATATTTCTTTAACATAAGAAATTAACAACCAGTATGACAAATAATAAGATAAATTAAATTTGAAAAATATATTTCTTTAACATAAGAAATTAACAACCAGTATGACAAATAATAAGATAAATTAATTTTGAAAAATATAATTTATAAGTGATTAGACGTTTCATTCAACTGTTGAGATCTTTGTCAATACTGAAGTGATATAGCCAAAGATACAACGCATTTCAAAGAATATGAATACATGATATAAATTAACTAAGATTATTTAATAAACCGTCATCAATACTGTTTTAATGTTTTACATCTAAATAAAATTTGTTGGAATTAATGCGTAACATTTCTGATATATAACCTTTTATTAAAATTAGCTTCCTTTTCTGGAATAATATATTCTTTGTAATGCGTTGTAAACTTTGGCTACATCACTTTAGTCTGGTGATAGTATTGACAAAGCTCACAACAGTTGATCGAAACGTCTACTCACTTTTAAACTATATTGTTCAAAACATATTTTTGTTATTGCCTGATATACGGGTCGTTAATTTCTCCAAACTGAAACTGTTTATTCCGGTTTAGCCGATTTTCTAAAATAAATATTACGGAACAATGATGAGAACAGAGAGAGTAACGTTTAGAAATTCTCGACGCTGGAGGACACTCGAAGAGGAGGCAAAAATTATGTATAGATTTTATGGGACGTGCGTCGCTTATTAACCCTGTCTTTGACTGTCAATAATTAATCGCATTTAGGACATGAGTTGCTTGTTTTAAATTGTTCTCAATTGACCACAAGAACGATCTTTCATTCCGTTTACAATGTTCAGTTGGTTAACGAATTCCGTAGTTGAATGTCTGCAAGTACTTCTCACCTCACATATCATCCCTAAACTCACGTCAGCCGGAGAAACGAGTTTGCTCTTAAGGATTCATTAGAAAGCGTGTCGATAAATTACGAGTATATCGACTGTCTGGTAACCTGGCGCTTTGGACCGGAGGTGTTTATCGGAACCGATATAGAATGTCGGACGCTTAGCAAAGCCAGGCCCCAATTTCAGCCACTAGTCGGCCTTGGTAAGTTGAGAACATATTTACATACTTTGTTCCTGATGGCCTTGCACATAGCGTCTCAGTGTTGGCGCGGACAACAAAATGCCGGAATGTTGGATGAATGGAGGTGATAAAAGTTTCGGAGGAGGGATAGAATAAGCAACTCTTACGTATTTAATGAGATCCGTTCGTCGTATCGTTGCTACGAGAAACGTGTCGGAAAAATAGCGGGCGAGACTCGACAGGAAGAGCAGGTTTTCGACACCATGATTACAGGAGATGCGGTGATATACGAAGGCCGTGTGGGGAAAATTTCCTTTCTTCAAACGCACTTTCATTCACGACAAAATATTCTGATATAAGCAACAAATAAGTCAGTTGCCCACTTTTTTTAAAAAAAGAAAAACATTGCGGTCCGTCACGTTTTTCTGGATACTGAAGCAGAATTGATTTTGAAGATGATAACGAAACGTCTTGCTGTACGGCGGAGACAATAAAATGAACAAAAATCGAGTAATTATTTTAACGGGCCGCTGGCGAAAATTGATTAATTAAATTAATAGATTCGTAATCCTCGTGACGGATTTATCAATATATATTTTGGATTTGAGTTTTGTTGACATTGGAGTTGAGACATCAGGTAAAGATTGAATTAATTTTCTGTTAGAAACATTCTACTTTTACATTCCCATATTTTCCTCTATTATACAAAACAGCTTAGCAGTGGCAGGTGAATCTAAATAATGTATGATTTTTCATGAATGAAGTTTGTTTGCACAGAAATGCCTACGCGTGGTGTCGGTAGTAAAAGCGATTCACGTCAAACCTCTACAACATCGAGGAGAAATTTGAATATTGGGATTTGCCAAATGTACGCAGATCATTGGTAGTCTGAATTGCAGCCGCAATACAAGTGAGCTGTTGCTGTTGTTGAATATTTCAGTATCGGCACAATCACGCTTCTACCTGTACATTTGCCGCTGTTGGCGAGTAGCTGATGTTTGACAACGCAATAAAATACCTCAATTACGCAGATTGACTAAACCGACTAAAATATTTTATCTGGAGTAACTGTTTACTTGAAGGAATAAGAGACAATTAACATTTGTATTAGTTTTGAAGATAATTATAACTATTTCATGAAAACTGAAAGTCCTTTTTCTTTCTGATATAATTTATTTTTCAATTTTTATAAGAATTTGTAATTACAAATTATGCATTGTTCCCTTAACCAATTGAATTTTTTACTTACGTCATTCATTATTATTTAATAAGATAAATAAGCGTGTTATATGTACTATGTATAATAAGTAGAATAACTCAAGATGAAAAATTATCAAACATTTATAATAATATAAATAAATAAACGGCCAGAAAATTCTGTTTATTAACAAAAAATTAAATATCCGACGTTTCGTCCTCTTTTAGCACCTCTTCAGGTTTAATAATTGTGTATATAAATCAAACAATAATTGTAGAGTAAAGATTCAGCTACCTTGTCTGTTGTAATACCAAACGACGTATATGTAAGTTTTTATATATAAATATAATTATCTTGTTCAGGGAAGCATATATATTTATATTAAAATAATTTATATCATTGAATTGTATGAATTCTCATATTTACATGTGGAACACCTCAAATATTGTTCAAACGGGTTGCTTATACACAATTAACCAATATTATTACAAAGTTTTAAATGTTTCATAAGTTTGCTATTGTTGCTGTGAATAAGCATACATTCTAATTAGTTCTGTTTACGGGTATTGATATATGCGGTTTTCAAATTATTCTTAATTAGAGTTAATGTAAAATAATATATATATAGTGGTATACACATTAAAATAATAATAAGACCTCTAACTGTAATGGTAAACGAACAATGGCCCAGCTTTGCGCCGCCAAATAATGTGGTATTCAAATTACTGATTTAAACAAATAATGGATAGGTACATTAAATAATTTACACAATTAAATTTTATATACAAAACGTTTACTACAATTTTATATTTATATGGATTTGGCACAAAACTTTTACATAGCATACCACAACTTTATTGAAATTATTAAAATCTTCAGGGTCACTTATCGGGCCTCTAACAGTTATAGTAATCCGCAATTATAACCGAATTAAAGAATAATAAAAGGTTAGAAAATGATTAATTAAATTTACAAGGTAAATTTTAACAAAGAAAAATCTATAAATCTGAAGAATTTGATGAGATTTGAATAAATCTGACGGTATGCAATTTTATACTTGGTTTGCAATGGCAATTTCGTACGTACCAAATAATCAGAGCGTATCTCATAAAACAGTACTTATTAACTTCACTAGTAATTCAAAAGGGTTTTATTCAATAGGCCATAGTATTTTACTGTTCACAACTACGTCAGAAAGGATCAGTCATCACAACAAGCCAGATTTCTGCGTAACATCAGACAATGAAGACTTTTACTTTGCCATATTTCCGTCAAACTGACTACCGGACACGTCTCCAATATTCCTTCTACAACCTTTTCATCCAAGATCTACAAGCCAAGTCTCGAACAAACCGACCTGGGTCAACTCCCTTTGGAGATACTTAAACCAACTTCACTGTATCATATTGTATCTCCGACTCACGACTGTACTTAACTCTTGTCAAAGTTTTTCCACAACATAAAACGGCGACTCTCAAAACCAATTAATTAACACATTAATTTTAAATTTGAAAATATAAATTGTTTGAGAAATATATTCTTACGGCGGTATAGAACACGGCAACAATGTAGCCAGGTATTGTTTCCTTTGTCGGAAGAAGCAATGCGCGCTCAAAATTACGAGAGTCCAGTTTACATTATATGGTAGAGTTCAGGTCGCATTAGCAGGAAGGTTTGGTCGCAGGAAGATATTTAGAATTTAGAGTTGGCTGGAAGGTTTGGTCAAGTACAGGCCGTATTAAAATAGACGAGATATTCTTTTAAAAAGTAAAGTTAAGTAGAAGCAGTGAGCAGTCAGACATGACAGAAATTGATCGAGTTGAAATAGACAAGACAATTTCAAATATTCAACGGAAATTTGCAGAGAAAAATCGAGGATTACCAGGATTGCTCAAGACGAAATATTCACTTGAGCAGAACTACGAAACCTGCTAAGCACAAACAGTCTGGTGCACATAGCCGAGCAGAAGTCACCCGAGGGAGAGACGAAAAGGAGGTTCATTCTGGTTCCTGATTTTTTATCTAAAAATAATAATTTTAGAATCTGTGAGTTTTTAGAAGCAGTGCAAAACCCCGCCATGGTGTTTCGTCAATTACAAGGTATCCTGGAATGCTGCCGTGAGTAACAATATAAAACAAATAATTATGTAAACCTGATTAAAAGATAGACGTCAGATTTCGTTTTCTTCTTTTGATTAAAAATTGTAAATTAGAATCCATATTTTTAGTTTAATTTCGTTGGCAAGTAAATTTCGTCATCGTTAATTGACGAGAAAATCTTTTCTCTTTTAAATTGGAAATTGTGTTTAAGTTGAGAACTAAAATGATTCGCCATTATCAAACCCAGTAGAGACCCTAAGATATTTTTAAATTGTGTAAATATGTTTAAAAATTACAAAATAAATATTTTGTTTGTAAAGTTAATAATCTTTGATTCATTTAAAAGTCTATCTTATTTTAATTAATCTTATTTAATTAACAATATATATATATATATATATATATATATATATATATATATATATATTGTAATGCCAATTAAACAGGCCATTGTTTTAATATAATTAAATTGTTAGCGGTACGAATGCGTAAAAGCGACAATGGCGCCGAGTTCTGTTTCTTTGTTGAAAGCCAAAATGGGAAATGCGCGCGTGTAAGGAATTCAGTCTAGAATCGGCGATGATATGAGAAGGAGGCTAAAATCTGAGTACGAGAGATATAATACAGTTCAGTTCTCTTAGAGCATCAAACACTAAAGTCTGCAAATATAAATTGCAAATCGCGAGTTCCTGTATGGAAGCAAGCAAATAGTTGTGCGGAGAGATTTTCATAACAATTTGCAAACGGGCAAGCAAAAGGTTTCTTCACGCTGTTGAAACAATTTTCGCATTGAGGAATCCAGCATCCGCTAGCTGACCAGAAAGGGGAGGCTCATCCGAGGACGAGAAATTCAAGCGTGTGTATTAAAATTGCAATGAAGTAGAGTCAGTGTAAAAAGTGGCTTTTTAGTGTGGTAGTGTTCAAGATACAAGAGAGAGATCTGGTAATAGACAGACGGTCCGTGAGTAACCAAAACTTTGATAAAAATTTGTAAACGATAATTAAAAGGGTAGAGTCGGATTTCGTTCAGTTTTCTTTTCACTTATTTTCATATTGTTTTAGGTTAACTTTTATATTTGAATGGTTAATTGTCAGTTTATACATTGATTTTGTTCTAATTATCAAACCCAGTAGTGGCCCTGAGATATAGAGATCCGACGTATTGGATTGTAATGATATAAGAACTGTATGTTCATAGATGCCACGAATTAATAAATGAAAATTAAAGTATTTGTTTAAATGGATGAAATTCGGCATGAAAATAGGTTTTGTAAATTGTAAAATTTATCAACAATAATAAATTCTTTTTAAGCTTAGTAAATGTTGTTAATTATTCCTATAATTTAATTAAACCAGTTGTTTATTACAATATCCCGGAAAATGGTTTATAGGTTGCAAGATCATATCCTATTGACTTATTTTGTATTTTTTAGTAGTGTCGCCATTAATTAAGCAAATATTTACACTCACTGGCCAGACTACCTAATGTTTTTATGCAGATTAACAATGATAACCGCGCTGAAGGCTAAAGAGCCAGAGAGATATAAAAAGGAAAGCAGGTTGTTTACCATAACAGAGGAAGAGATTTCTTTCAGAAAATATTGATAAACAACTCGATTTAACAGCTTTTGAAAGTGGGATAATTAAAATAAAAACTCGGTTAGAAGCCCGAGTAGACTTTATTCAACTCTCTGGAACCATGAAGCGAGTATCGACGAAATAACTGTATTCGTTAAATGTTGAAGAGGAATTTTTCTTTAAGTGTGTAATGACTGAATTTCAGACGGAAAACTGGGTCTTAATGTGCGAGTTGCAAAAAGGTCACAGAAGATCAAAGTCCATTAAATTATTGCAGATTTCATCTGAACTGATCTCTGAAATATTTTTTCGCCGAACACTGAATTGTATGGAATATGGAAGTCGAAGACCCTTATAAATACCTTTTCTGCTTAAGTTAACAGGAAAGTCTCCGAATCGTACAGGAACACAATGATTGGGCAGCCGAACATTGGTAAAAAATCATAAGGTCTGATAAATCACGTTTCAAATTTGGAGGGTTCATGTGTCAGAGTGAGAAGCATGGACCATCCGCATGCACGAGTATTCAGGCTGATGGGAACATTGATATAATTTGGGTCCTTAAATTAATGTGTAATAACGTCTGAATAGCACAACACGACTAATGAGTAAAGTTCATGTTAACAACATGCTTTCATGGTTTCAGGAACATGAGGGAGACTTTGGTCCCCACAATTACCAGACCTCAATCCAATTGAGCATTTAAGTTGAAAGAGCGATGCATCAGCTGGTTCCACATCCAACCAATCTGATACAACTGTACAGTGCTATTAGTCAGATATGGTGTAAGATTCCTCGATTCGCCTTTGAACATGTCGTGGAGACAATTCCTAGATGAATAGAAGCAGTATCGAAGTCAAAAGGTGACAACGACGTACTCCTGATGATGTGATCGTAATAATATCGCCAGTTAGTACACATAATAGTCATTTCAATTGCTATTCAAGGATGTAAGTATAATTTTAGTAGGATCATAACCGAACAACATAATTAGAAGCAATTTATGCAGAAGTCGTTTTAGTAGACACGTGTGTGTGTGTGTGTGTGTGTGTGTGTTGGAGTGATGGCATCGACAGCTGTCACCTGACGACTAGAGGCACGAGGCACGCGCGCTATGCCATTCTCCACATAGTTGCATACTTGCATGGCCAATCAAGCACACGCAGCAGACATTTCGAGATACACGACAAATACGAGAAATAAATGTCTACAGTTATTACAAATAACATTTCAGTAATCTTCATGTTTTCGTGAATCACTGTTCCGGTTACCTATGGAAAACATATTTTTGTTTTCAATGCCAACAAAATTACACAAAAATTCCAACAGTTTAAGACAAAAACTACAAAATTATGTCGATAATGCGCCCGAACGCAATCGACGAAAAAACCGAGGCAATTATTTCCATATGATTCAATGTAAATATAATTAATTCGTTCCCGATACTCAAAAATAGATAAAACCAAATTTTATACAGAACATACGTAGTTTAATAAAAAGAACAAAAATAAATAATTAAAATGAAAAAAATTACGTCTGATTGAAAATAATGAATAAGAAAGATAGCCAATTCAGACAAAAGGGTAATATAAATACCACACAATGTTTCTGAGATCCTTGTTCCTTTCGTCAGGTGCTAAGAAGAGCCAAGAGAGAGACAACTGCATTTGTCAGTTGACAAAAGTTTTGTCAAGGATCCCAGAAACGTTGTGTGGTATTTATATTACCCTTTTGTCTGAATTGGCTATCTTTCTTATTCAAAAATTAATAATTGTAAAGTTAATAAAATAATAAAGTTAAGCAACAACAAGTGTGAATTACTATGTGGCGTCAGTTATTTTCTCGCTGTTGTGATCCAGTATTAGGACCAGCCCCAGTGTCCGAGGACCCATGCCGTACAATCACGTCGTACAATAAACGTTATACGAAGAGGTCTGTTTAAGTCACCTTTTTAATATTTGTCAAAATTGTGAGAAAACATTGTCATTGAAGAAGCAGCACGCACATCCTCCAACAGCCTTCTCTGGAGCATGTTTCGCCATAAATTCTTTTACAGTACTCTCCACGTTGAGAAGATGGTTTTAATCTCTTCTTCCTCATCTGGAGCCACGGTTTCATCGTCCGTCTGCTGTAGTCGTAGGTGAAGTTGTTGGAGATCTTCAGTGGTGAGTTCTTCTCTGTGAATTCATCAACTTTTCGAACAAGCCTCAGGTAGCATTAAAATCATTCCGAAAATTAGCACTCGTCCCAGGCAATTTTTTTATGAGGTCGGCCAACAGATGGGGTTTTCAAATACGACGACCTCAGAAACAGTATCACCCTCTAACTGTTTTAGATTTATCCAAAATAATAATAAATGATCGACCTCATCAATTGTTCATCGATATTTGTTACCATACTTCACGCATCCGGCTACATTAGCTTCCTTCATTACTTCCTTTTTTCACCACAATCGTACATTCTGCCGATTTCAGCAATGAAGTTTCCGCTCTCATACTTTTGAATAATTTCTTCCAATTTGATTGTATTCCTAGCATTCTTAGGAATGTTGCTAGGTTTGGAAATTCTCTTAGGTCCAATGGTGAAGCTAAAAGCAAACTCATTCGTTATAAATTACGGGACATACGTACATTTTTAAAATCAAAATCGCAAAATAAACTCAGTTTACCGAACACTGAATAAGCAGTACATAACTATTTACGTAGTATTCACTCGCAACTTGTAAGAAAAACTAAAAAAAAAACACTGAGGAACAATTTATTTAACAACACGCGGGGTGGTGCTCACAAAATGAGAGTAAAATGTGGTAAGACATCATTGGCTAGTTTCACACTTACCCGTCAACAGTTTAAACTACATTTTAGACGACCACTGCTCTCTCCACCTTTAGTCATTCTACGAATATGGAGCGTGATAAGGTATTCCATTGCATAGTCTGGTATAGATGTTTTTAAAAACGAAGAAAATTAATGATGCAATGGGTTTCTCCAATTATTATGAAAAGAGACGTGTTGGGGGCATTATATATTCACTTTGAGGAGTTGAGAAAATTTGAATATAAGTTTGTTAATTATTTTCGTATGGGTATTGAAAATTTCTACGATATTCTTACACAGATATAAAAATCCATTCAAAGCCGCAACACATCATTCAGGGAATTTATTGCCCCTATACAAATGTTGCAAATCACAATCGCAAAAAAAACATGTTATATTTATCTGATATTTATTTATTTATTATAATAAAATATATTTTCAAACCGTCAGACGTAAAAGAAAACATACAATAAAAATTCAACCACCACTATTCATTTCATCCCTACTTTCGGACTTTTCAGATGGATTCTAAAATTTTAAGAAAAATAAATATCAAGACTCGACTGTTAACACTTAATTACAAACAGAGTTTTAATGATCGCGTCTCGAGAGCTCTACAGTTTGTAGAATGTGTAAAGAATGAAGAATTTTCACAGAATTATAAACTTACATCCTTAATTGATATTGTCAAGGCTTTTCAAGTTGTACATAATTTTGTTATTGAAAGGGACGGCTACAAATTGACGGATATTTTATCTATAATGGGGTTTAGAAGTACAACGAGAAGTAGATGAGTATGTGAAGGACTTTCAGAAAATAACGTAAGAAATATGATGATGATTACTTTTGAACACACACGGACTCAGTAAAATGGCATTTGTCTTATATTTAATATATGGGAAAACAAAACTGGCAAAACGTGTGCTTTATAAATATATATGTTTTGGAACTACCAGAATTTCCAAGCTGCTAAATTTTTTTTAACAAAATCAATATAGGTATTGTATTGTACTCTCCATATTCCTGTCTTTCTTTAGCATCCATATTTTCATATCCATTTCTTAATTCCCCGCAAACTGCTTCCCAATAATTTCTGTAATCTGTATTTATGCATTTCTCTACTTTTGTCCCCCAAAGAAGTCAATAATTAATTAAATTTGTAAATCCTCCGTGACGATAATCGAAAACATATAAGTACAAAATATTTTACATAAAGAAAGCCATAGCTCGGACAATATGTCGGCCGTTGCCGACAAAACCCGAGGTAGCGGGCGAAATCCGAGACATTTTTCTCTAGAAAAATCGACGAAAACAGAAACTGTCGATTACCGAAGTCAACGAAAACCGAGGTATTTTCTTTTTCATTTGTAAAACGAACTACGGCTGGGATGCCAGTGTAGCAGTCTTCTTGGAAGCCAAGGTTCTCGGAAGGCCGTCAGGCTAGGGAGTAATAATGATAATAATAATTAGCTGTTCTTAGCTGCAATTTTAAGAGCGAATATGTCCTAATACTGAAATTAAATGGAGGCACAAGAGGCAACTCAATTGCGAGTATAGCCAAATTAGAGTTCCAGTATATCTAGCCCGAATTTTATAGGAAATGATGCACAAAGGTCCTCAAAGATGTAAATAAAACAGCCGAAGTTAATATGTTCTTCTGCACGGCGCCAATTAGTTGACAATCGTTCTCATACGCATTTATCACGTAACATTAATCCCACTTGCAAATATCAAAAGACATCAAATACAATGAGATAACGAATTAGTTTAAATATGCGCGCTGTATAAAAAAGACCTGAAGCACAAAGCAGAATAGCAGTTATTATAATCACGTTTTATGTTAATCCGAAATTGGGCGTTTCAGAAGTTATCCATTTTCTTCTTTGGTTAAAGCCAATAAAGAACTCAGAAAATTCCCACTCAATTCAAACAACTTTCCCTCGTTAAATTCGAACATGTTGCAGAAGATCAGCGAACAGCAAAGCTACAATCATTTCGCAGCACATAATGTTACGTTGACTGCGTTAGTAACAATGTGAGATCTTTCCGAACTGCAATACTATTACTACTGTTCAAGCATCCAACGGCATATCAGAAAGAAGAAGTTTGAAAAACAAAGATTCGAATGTTATAATTTTCCGAGGCTTCTCCTAATCGGTCTGACAAAACGCTACGACGCACTGTTGATTCTTCTCAATTCCTTCAACACCACCTGGTTCTTTAATTAGCTCTAATGGCCTCACATACCAACGTCCCTCAGCTACGAACAAATTTAGCAACTATTTTGCATTACAGTTGGCTAATTTAAAACACATTCTCTTGAAATTCGAATTATATTAATGTAATGTTATACGAAAACAAGTTACACTTGATTGCCACATATGTAATTCGTAATAAAATTTGTAATCTAAAGGGCAAAAGACTAAAATACTAAAGGAGAGTATTTTTGTCGAATAAATCCAGTTGAATTGACTGCACTTTGATGACATTCAAAGGCACAATAGATAACGTAATTTTTACATTATTACGTTCTTTTTCTACAACTTTATCTTTAAACAGAAAAATAACAAACGTAATTTGGATATACTGAAGAATGACAATAGCTTGAATAGTTAGCAAGCTTAACTCCAAAACCGTCTATAATTACTAGCAACTGAGGTTTTAGGAGACGGGACAAACGTGTTTGATACGTGAACATATTCATCTGAAAACAAGGAAAATGGTTTCATGGAACACAGAAATGTGGTAATATCTGAACTACCTGTACATTTCTACAATATTCTTATTGAAGAAATGTAACGTGAAATATTTTCAGTCTGACGGTGACGTAGCCAGTGAATGAAAAGATCAGATATACTCTAATATTATTAAGAGCAGTGCAGAAATTTCTAACTTCCTTGGGAGGTAAACTAGTTCCATTGGAGATGATTATGTTTTATCTGATTCGTCCGTTCCTGAGGAAGCCATTGTCAAATCAGCAGTTGGTTGTCAGCCATAACCATAACCTAGTCTAAAGTTAACTGCTATGTCATTGCATATTTGATAATAATTTTATGGAAATTCATTTAATATATTTTGAGTAGTGGTGTTTTCTAGCAGGCACTTTACTAGAGATCTGCTATAGTTTGTTCAGCCACCGTATATTTTGTACTTAGATGTTTTTATAATCAAATAGTTTTGCCGACTCTTCCTAATGATGCAAAAATTTGGGGTGTAAGGAAATACCAAAACAAACTCACTAGCAACAAAAGTGGTATTGGGGCCGAAGAAAATAATACTGTAAACGAAAAAACAAAATATTTCTATTACACGATTTCGTTTATATGAAATAAAAGTTCAGGAAGTTTGTTTAAAAGAGAGATTAGATATTTTAGAGCCAAATAAAATTTAAGATACTAATATATTTTATTTATGAGACAAGTAGGTTTCGAAACGTAATAATTTGGCTCTAAGATGAGCAGAAGGGAGTGTAGAGATGTCAATTCTTGGAAACAGAGATGTTTCCACAGCATGATTTCACAATAAATCTTGTAATGGTTGAAGATAGAATGAACTGTAAAGTGAGCAACCTCAGAATAATGACGCAATGCAATAGGCACGAAACCGTGAATGAACAATTAAAAATCATAACCAAAGAATACCTTTACAAAAACAATTTGCTAATGACAAAGGAAGAAGACTAAATTATAAAAGTGCAATGCAATCATTATTAAACACTAAAATATACAGAAATGAAGATTAGGACATATAAAAATAAATTTAAAGTGGTCAAAACTATGATAATTTTAATTCAAGCTGAAGCTAATATTAAAAGTATTAAAAAATTTAAAATTATATTTTGAACAATAATCCAGTACATATTTGGTACACAAACGAACATACAACCATTTGAATATTAAGGCCCGTTACACAAACGGTGATTATATTTACTGAGGTAAAATTATCGTGGCCGATCAACGAAATTGGGAAACTTACACATACAACTAATTATTATCGAAGAGGTAAAATTATCGTCCTACTATTCTCAGTTAAGAGTGCTGTGAACAGTGTAGTTGGAAATGAACAAAGAACACATTCTAGCATTACTGATATTTGGTCATCGAATGAAAATGAAAGAAAAAATCGATTGATTTGGGTTCATACAATTAATGAAAGAAGCAATCCAGCGACTGCTAAAGTTGTCGCCCACGACAAATTCATCGCCGGGATTATTTGCACTCAATGTGCAAGTTCTTGTTCACTTCAAGGGACTACTGCGGTTACGGCGGCAACGATTAATTATCGCCAATATTATAATCACCGTATGTTATGGAGTAATAACATTATGGAGTAATAACGTATTTTGTAAATCATTGGGTCGAACTTATTCTCCACAAATAATACCACTAGAGTGGGTGAAATATCATTCCAGTAGAATTGAATCGACATACCAGCTTATACAATTATTTTTCAAATAAGGCAAGTGTTCATTAGGCTAATATACAATATCTCATCGTAAGCGTTCTTTTCCTCGGGAGATGCAGTCAGTCTCACACGAAGACAAGCCTGCTGACAGCAGAGGGAAGCCAGCTGACATAAAGCCTACGGTGACAAGTCGGGTTTCGAGTCCAAGTGCCTTCTAGGTCAGACACGATGTATATTTCACAGACTTTACAACTAGCAAATTGACTGTGCGAATTCGAAAAGTGTCAAATTATTTTCCCAACTGGGCGTCCCTTCATAAAAACTTTCGTCAAACTATATTATCTTAAAAATATGTCTATCTGTAGTTTAAATTTTCATCTAAACTCGGTGATCTGCGGTTAGCCGATGGACTGGGTCTGGCGATATCGACTGCTTTTCATAAGAACTCTGGATTCTGTAAACTATCATTTCAATACCCAATTAAAACGTATTAGATCAATTTAAACAATATATAACAAAGCAATATCGTTATCAGCCGTCGAATCATAAATTTAAGACAAAATATTTACATTCTGCGAATGCGTCATATTTTCGGCAAAAATATTTCAAGATTCTACATCCAAAGTTCTTGAAACTTAATTACTGATATAAATATTTTATTAATACAGTCGTCATATTTCTGTCAGAAATCCGGTATTTTTTGTATTTTTAAATATACATATTATATTAACATAATCATAAGACTTTTGATGTCTTACGAATTGGTTTGTCTAGTTTAATAACACATATTGGAGCCATAGTATAGAATAAAATGTATCAAGTACAGATCACTGTCAATTAAGGGCAAATCAATGTAAAATGTTATACCATTTGTGTTAAGGCCTTGATCCCACGGCTTGTGGCTTAGTTGTTCCAAGGTTCGCGCTTGAGGATTTGTAGTCGGTTGAATTCCGACTTGGCTGGTACCCTCGTCATTTACCATCGCCAAAAGGTCTACAGTTTCAAGGTGCACGAGGTTTGTCATCCGTCGACACTCAAGTTTTTGATATCCGAGCATTTACACACATTTCCCGGGCAAGGTAGAGCTCCCTTACGTAACATCGAGCATTCCCAAGACGCGAAGTATGACAGACTTCGGACACGGTTCGCCGAGCCACACGTCAAGCCTTTACTCACGTTGTTTATTGGGAAATATAAGCTTGTTGATAGAAGAGATAGGTACTTGAGAATTAAAAACGTTCATAATATCTTTAATTTCGGAACGTTACTTCCTTCAACGTAACGTTTTATCTGTCTTAATTTTTTAACTTCCGTATCTTAAAATTAACATTGAACCTGAGTGTCAATAATAACAAAATAAATATATCAGCCATTTATTTAGAGGTAAACTGTTTCCACCGCAATGCTTATCATAAAGGAAAAATAAAAAGAGCTTAAAAACTTTTGTCAAAGAAGGTAATGTATTTTAAAACGACACGTTCAAAATATTTATTAGTATGCAAACACGTTTATCTAAAAATCACAATTTAGATTGGCTAAATATTAAAATATTGGATGAGGAAAATTAATAGTTTGCAAGGCTGCTGATTGAAATGGTATGTTTCAGATCAAACAAATGATAGTAATTCAAACAGAATATATGATAGATATAATTACTTAATAAATTTTATACATATTAAAACATTTTTGCTGTGTTTTTGTTCATTTCAAACTGTAACAATGTAACTATTTTCCAGCAATTTCATTGTTAGATCTCATTCGGCTTTAAATAAAATTTAAATCAGTCCATGCAATTTATATTTGATATATTTGTCCAAATGTAAGTTTGAATATATTTTATACCATTTATTATATAAAAAAATTAAATATATATATATCAACGTTAAGTATAAATAAATCAGACAATAACTAAGCATAATTTAAAATTTAACACACTTAAATTAGAGAATCACATCTCATGAAAGTAGAATAAAAGGAGTACAACGTTTCGGCCTAACTTTGGGACCTTATCAGGTAGTATGTTAAACAAAATATATAAAAAGGAGACTTTGTTGAAGCCAAATTTTGATTTAGAACTCAGCTTGCATGAGAAGCATCCATGAATTATAAAATTTTATATGTTTGGAACCAGTTAATTGGATTTTGTAGACCTCAGTTAATCAAATTTCGTTTTCAACAAGAATATTTGTAGTATTCCAAATTAATTTATTATTCCCATGAGGTTCCGAAGTTGCGTTGAAACCTTGTAGCACTTTTATTCTGTTTTCATGAGATATAATTCTTTAATTTAATTGTAATAAATTTAAAATATCCAGAATATATTGGTTTATTTATTTAATTTAAATTTTCACAACATATATTCAAATGTTTTTTTTTAAAAAAATTAAAAATCAAATTTTACTTCAATGTCCTAATTTTTATATCCAAGAAATTAAATTAGAACGCATCATTTCTAATTAATATGTTGTATTTACCTGATACGAATAATAGTGTGTTTCTATTTCTGCGTAAATATATCAATGTTGACTTAATCATTGAACTTAACGATTACTTAATTTTATATATCTAAGTTATTGCCCTATAATTCATTTATGAAATATTTTTTATTTTGTAGATTTGAAAGATGTCCGTGTTAATATTGTTTATCAGAATTATTGGAATTTCAGAACGGTAACAGTTTTCTGAGGTTGTTACAATAAGTCGTTGTCGTGGTAATTTGATAGTTGTATTACATGTAAGATAAATTAATTTTCAATGTATATTCGTGCTAATTTTATTGAATGCTCATTACCAGTTACTTAAGTAAAGTTTCTGCCGCATAATTTTTGCCTACACGAGACGAATTAATGTTCGTTCGATCTTTTACTCAACTAATTAAAAATAACACCATAAGATTATGGGGCAAAAAATACGTATTTGAATTTTCTAAACATATCTAAATATATTGTCAGATTTTTGCCAGTGTGAAAATGGTAAAAATCGGTGCCGATTTTGCAGAAATATGAAGGGTCATTCGGGTTGGGGATGATCCGGAATGAAATTATGAGAGATGAGTGCTGGAGGTGTAAATGGAGTTAGTGGAGAAGAGCCGCTAATTAGAGACTACACCGCCGATTGACAGCGCTATTAATAAGACTAGTTTTGTCCGTAGTAAAATATTACAAGGCTTCCAATGCGGAGGTGCCACATCGTGCCTCGCGCATTCTAATCAATTATACGAAAACTAGTAAGTTAGTAAACACGATGCAAAATATTAACTGCCACTCATATATATCTATTAGAGATTTATTCCCGTCTATGAAAGATAATTTACCTAAACTGATATTGTATTTGTACAGTACGACGCTTTACATTACGAAATTCTAAGTGAAAGAGACAGATTAACCACTTCGGATACGATTTAATGTGACGGCTGATCATTCGCTTAGAATCGAATAGGACCTTCAGGTGAAGCAAAACTTCAAGGATTTGAAAAGAAATTATACGACATGTACGGCCTAAAATTAGTACCGTAATTTAAAACTGTTAAGCTTTTACAGTTGTATTTACAATAATAAATAACAAATAAATATTCTCGTTTTTCTTGTAATAGAAATTTAGATTAAATTTACAAAATAATTATTAATAGTATAAGACGATCATTTTCATACTACTATTTAACATCGTAAGCTTAATTAATTAAATTTATTTACTACGTATGATTATTATATTCTCTCTACTTATACTATTATCATCAACTTTAAGAGTGCAATTAAGGTAAAATAAAATATTTCATTTAAAATATTAATTATAATAATTTAATTGTTTTTCAAATTGTTATCATGTCGTTTCTGGAAATCACATGCATTTTTATAATGCGTCAAAAAAATGACAATAATGTTTGTAATAGTCCGTCGAATAAATATTTTGACTATTTATTATAGGTTAAATTAACAAACTATTTCACTGAGCTGAAATCGTTATTTTCTCGTGATTTAATGTTAAATATTTGTTTTAAATATCCTACCTACTTCTGAAAATTATCTTCAATATCAACATTCGCATTAAATTTACATTTTCAGATAACAGCACTACCATTTAAATGTTTCTGAGGTAATATAGTGATCCAGGCTAATCTTTAACAATGTAACCATTCAGATGGATCTACAAACTGTGTGCGTCAATCTTGCTGTGATGTGGTCAGCGTTATTACCTCTCATCACACGGTCCCTGAGTTCGAATCCGAGAGGACAATCACATAAACAACAGAAAAGCCATTCAAGATCCGTTCTTCGTGGCCTTACGCACTTTACAACTCTTGAGTTTCTTCTTAAGTAATTTTCCACTTTCCAACCAAAATATACATTTGGTCCACATCATTCCTATTTTATATTCTCAACACGTTAATGGTGTTACAGGAAATAATGAGACTGATGCCGTAACTTAGAGTATTCAAAACAGGAAGGTATAAACTTTTAAAAATAGGCTGATATGCAAATTTTTATTGAATTATAAGAAAAGTTTCGGCATAACTGTCAATAATTTACCTCTTGCTGACGAACCTCAGTGCAAACTGAATTACACAGTTTTTGACGAATGTCGACGAGGCACAAACAAGTAGTTTTTGATGGCACGAAAATGGTCACTGAACTGGATTATGTAATAGCTACATTGTTTTTTTTTTATAATTTAATACGTAACAGTGTATGTTTATGGTTGAGTGTATGTACGTTCGGCTTACAAATTTAAACGCGTGTAACAATTTCAACCAATCGTTGCACTCGACGCTTACGATCCGAAAACAAACACTAAGGATGTGGAAGGGCTGGCATTTAAAAATAATGCGAAGACGACTGATATTAGGTTCTAGTAAATAGTTTTAGAGATCGCTGTGATTAATAGTGTCAAGGGATTGCTGTTATCTTATTTTTTAGTCCCTATTCAGAACCTATTTTTGACTCTTTTAAGGTACCGTAGTCCTGTTGTGGTGTAGTGGCAAGTGTCATTGTCTCGCATTACAGAAGTCCCGGCTTCGAATCCCGGTATGGGCTTGTCCTGGTCACGAAAAATGGGGTTAAGACTGAGGGAGAACCAACATTCTGTCCAGGTGTCACTCCTGAATCCAGAATGTGTCATGTAAGATGACAGTTTGGTATCTCGTCTCGGTTGGCCAAGAACCCTCGATGGACTGTCGAGCCAAGGAGAAAGAAAAAAGGTGCTGAAGTATTTTTTAGTCACTTAGGAGCAGAAATACAATGGATGCCGGTTAAGATCAACTAAAGCCGGTTAAAAATAGTTGTGCAAGTGAGAAAGGGCTAATTAAAAATATTCAACGAGACTGACATGCAAAAACTCGTTTTTCAGATGATTCAGTTTCTGACACTAAGAAATGCCAGTTAAGCTAAAGTTGAGCATCCATCGGCATGAAGGGAGGATGAGAAGGGGAAAATTATTCAAAATGGCACATATCAATGTCAAATCAGTTTTCGGAGTCATTGAGGTAACGCTCTCGATGCCGGTTAAGTCACGTGTTCTGCCACGTCGGTTTTCGGCGGTGTGAGAAGGTTTACAAGATAGGTGCTAAATTAACTACTCTCCCGGTCTAAAATTAATATATATCCGGATAACGCCGTGCTTGCTTTATTTTTTAAGAAACTAAATATTTTGATCATTACGTTGCCCGCTATTTTAAATAAATAAATAAAAAATCAGATTAGAAGACTTCTGAGACCACCAAATTGCGACAAATGATTACCTCGAAATTATGGTTATTTGTATACAGAAAGTAGTCTACAATCACTCCAGTGTTAACATTTTATAGCAAGTAATGGTTTACTTCGTAGTTCTTGACTGAAAAATGTTTTCTGGAGCTTTATATTGAATAAAAGGAGTTTCGAAGAAAGGGGAAGTGATTGGGATACTTGTTTATTTTGCTTGGGCGTAACTTCTGCTCGCTGAGGTTATAAAGCATCTGCAACTTGTTGGACAGAGCAGACTTCTGTAGGCATGCCAAAAGTCTTTATAGCGCAATTCGAGGTGTGCCAAGAACGAAGAGGACGCGCTGTTCGCTTACAAATACACACACAATAATTATAAGTTAGGCTTCATTTGATAAGGAGTCATTAATTTACTATCCTCATTACATACACTAACTCGTCGCAGAAATTAAAGACCATTGGCATGAATCTAAGTTACGTTGTGAAGAACAAGAGAGAGAAAAAATCGATAAGCAGGGATATAGATTCTATATTAAGACAATGGGGCTCCGAATAGGGAAGATTCAGTGTTATTACGGAAGACAAAAAGAGACTTTCACGCTGGACAAAAAATTAGGGAAAGTTAAAAGTTGCGAAATATTTACGAAGACAAAACATTTGCTTAGAACTAAAAACAAACTCTCTCATTTTCTCTTTAACTTCACATTGGTTCCAGAATACAATTTTATTATATTTCCTCGAAGTCGTCTGCGAGACAAAGGTACCACCGTAGATAAATTGACCTTGCAAAAACAAATTGCTTCCATGTAAAGACATTCAGCAGTAACACGATATTTTAATTTAGTATTTCCATCATTACAAAATTTTCTAAGGGATCAAAGCAATAGAAAAAAATAATTTTTTTTTGGTCTCGGACTTATCGTGGTTTTGATTTAATTAATATAATTGATTAGTGAGTTGTGCAGATATAACTTCTTTCGTCACAAAACAGTATACATACTTTCTGAGAGGTCCTAAATCTTATAAATAAAAAAGAGTGTATGTATGTTTGTTTGTATGTTTGTTTGTTTGTATGTTTGTATATTTGTATGTTCGTTATACAAATCTACACCGGTAGAGCAAATTTCACCAAATTTCGTACACGTGTTCTTTACGACCAGGAAACAAACACTGTCGCTGTGAGACATGTCTACCACCCCCAGAAGCGGGGGTGGACGGGGGTTGAAATATTTAAACATGCTAAAACAGCCGATATTTTAGTCGGATAATAATTTTTAGGGATCCAAGATATTGATGGTGTTCCTACCGATGTTTTCTGAATATAATTTTCATCCCCTACACCCTCGGAAAAGGGCACCCTTAGGGTTTGGGGTGGAGAATACAAATCTATACCGGTGGATCAAATTTCACCAAATTTCGTACACGTGTTCTTTGCGACCAGGAAAACAACACTGTCGGGGTGAGACGCGCCTACCACCCCCAGAAGCGGGGGTGGACGGGGGTGGAAATATTTAAACATGCTAAAACAGTCGATATTTCAGTCGGATAAATATTTTTAGGGGTCAAAGATATTTATAGTCTTTCCACTGATGATATCTGAATATAATTTTCAACCTCTACACCCTGGGGAAAGACCACCCCTAGCGTTTGGGGTGGAGAATAAAAATCTACACCACTGAAGCAAATTTCACCAAATTTCGTACACGGGTTCTTTGCGACCAGGAAAACGACACTGTCGGTGTGAGACGCGTCTACCAACCCAAGAAGCGGGGGTGGACGGGGGTTGAAATACTTAAACATGCTAAAACAGCAGGTATTAGATTTGGATAAATATTTTCGGGGTCAAAGATATTGATTGTGTTTCTACCGATGTTATCTGAATATAATATTCATCTCCTACGCCCTGGGAAAAGGGCACCCTTTATTCAGAACCCTTAGGGTTTGGGGTGGGGTTGCTTTACAGAAAAATAACGCGAATACAACCGAGTTTGGAGTCAAATCGAAGGTTATGGATGTCAGTGAGTTTATTTCGGATAAATATTTTTAATTGCCCATTTAACCCGAAAGGGTGGGGGTTGGAAGGGAAGATAAATAGTCAGTTCTCGCGCGTTCTTGGAGGAGAATTACGTGAATACTATTTCAACGGATGTTGTTGAAAATATAAATCCCTTTAGACATTAGCAGTGAGCTTGCTTAGGGCTGGGGGTGAGAATTGTCTATTATTCTAAAACTGCCAACATGTTATGTGTTTATTGGTAAAATAGATTGATAGTGTTTCTACCGATGTGATATGAGTAAAAATTCAACCCTTTCCACCACGGGAAAGTAGCAGATTTAGGGGTGGTGTTGTTCATACTATTTTAACCAATGTTTTTTCCATTAATAACGACGTTTAATCAAAAGTAAAAGTGTTTCAGAACCATTGCTTTTTATACTCTTTTAAAAAATTTTATATTATAAATTGTTATAAACATAATTTTACAGTTATTCCGTAATTGAAGTTGTATTATTGAGAAGAAATAAAGCAACAAATAATCACGGACAAATACATGTAACAAAAACTCTACATGCTAACGTAGTTTATAATTTAGTTTGCTACAACTTCAATGAAAATATTATCCACGTAATCTACATTATTAGAGCAATTGTTCTCAAAATCCCAAACCATATAAATCAATCCATTAATAATCCCTTTTCTACCAGAACGAAAGGGCTTAATATAAATAATTATTACACTTAATCTTCTTATAAATAAAAAAGAGTGTATGTATGTTTGTATGTTTGTATGTTCGTTATACAAATCTACACCGGTAGAGCAAATTTCACCAAATTTCGTACACGTGTACTTTACGACCAGGAAACAAACACTGTCGGGGTGAGACGCGCCTACCACCCCCAGAAGCGGGGTGGACGGGGGTGGAAATATTTGAACATGCTAAAACAGTCGATATTTCAGTCGGATAATAATTTTTAGGGGTCCAAGATATTTATGGTGTTTCTACCGATGTTTTCTGAATATAATTTTCATCCACTACACCCTGGGAAAAGGGCACCCTTAGGGTTTGGGGTGGGGAATACAAATCTATACCGGTGGATCAAATTTCACCAAATTTCGGACACGTGTTCTTTGCGACCAGGAAAACAACACTGTCGGGGTGAGACGCGCCTACCACCCCCTGAAGCGGGGGTGGACGGGGTGGAAATATTTTAACATGCTAAAACAGTCAATATTTCAGTCGGATAAATATTTTTAGGGGCCAAAAATATTATAGTCTTTCCACTGATGATATCTAAATATAATTTTCAACCTCTACACCCTGGGGAAAGAGCACCCCTAGCGTTTGGGGTGGAGAGTACAAATCTACACCGCTGGAGCAAATTTCACCAAATTTCGTACACGGGTTCTTTGCGACCAGGTAAACAACACTGTTGGGGTGAGACGCGTCTACCAACCCCAGAAGCGGGGGTGGACGGGGGTGGAAATGTTTAAACATGCTAAAACAGTCTATGTTTCAGTCGGATAAATATTTTTAGGGGTCACAGATATTAATAGTGTTTCTACCGACTGTTCGGGTAAGACGCGTCTACCACCCCCAGAAGCGGGTCGGGATTACCAGTAGAGCACTTTTAGGTGTTGGGTGGAGGAACGCTGCAATAAAATAACGCGAATACAACCGAGATTGGAGTCAAATCCAAGGTTATGGATGTCATCCAGTTCAATTATAGCATCAAATTGGCCATTTAGCCCCATGGGGCGGGAGTGGATGGGATGGTAATTTTCTAACATGTTAAATCATCGATATTAGCGTGGAATTAATAAATGCCGGGACCATTGACGTTGATAGTATTTCTACCGATGTTGTTTGTAGGCATGATAGGGGTGGGACTGGAGGGGATTTCCTTGAAAATAACGGGAAAATAACCGAGATTCGAGTCAAATCGAAGGTCATGGATGTCCCTGAATTTATTTATGACAACCTGGACAACGCGCAGGTATCGGCTGGGTTGGGATGAGTTGACCGGCTGTTTTTTGCGTCGATCAAATATATTTCGGGATGAATTAGATTAATAAAATTTCCCTACATGTTCTCTGTGTATAATTTCAACCCCTTTCGGACTCATAAGGGTGCACCCTTAAGGGTGGGCGTGAAGTAGCATTACATAAAAAGAAGCCAGAAACTATCGGGATTGTCACTGAGTTTAATTAATTTCCTTGAAAATAACGGGAAAACAACCGAGATTCGAGTCAAATCGAAGGAAATGGATGTTGCTGAATTTATTTATGGCAATCTGGACAACGCGCGGGTATCGGCTGGGTTGGGATGAGGTACCGGCTGTTTTTTGCGTCAATTAAATATATTTCGGGATGAATTAGATTAATAAAATTTCCCTACATGTTCTCTGTGTATAATTTCAACCCCTTTCGGACTCATAAGGGTGCACCCTTAAGGGTGGGCGTGAAGTAGCATTACATAAAAAGAAACCAGAAACTATCGGGATTGTCACTGAGTTTAATTAATTTCCTTGAAAATAACGGGAAAACAACCGAGATTCGAGTCAAATCGAAGGTAATGGATATTGCTGAATTTATTTATGACAATCTGGACAACGCGCGGGTGTCGGCTGGGTTGGGATGAGTTGGCCGGCTGTTTTTTCGTCAATTAAATATATTTCGGGATGAATTAGATTAATAAAATTTCCCTGCATGTTCTCTGTGTATAATTTCAACCCCTTTCGGACTCGGATGGGTGCACCCTTAATGGTTGGCGTGGAAGTAGCATTAGATAAAAATAAACCAGAAACTATCAGGATTGTCACTGAGTTTAATTATGACATTAAACTTGACCGTTTAAGTCCCCGAAGCGGGAGTGGTCGGGGGTGAAAAATTTCAAACATGTTAAACGGTCGAAATTTGCGATAATTATTTCCTGGGGTTAATTACTTTTAAGGTATTTATACCGATGCTGTTTGTGTATAATTTAACCCCTGTGAGGGGAGCAAGCTTAGGGGTGGCGTTGAGGTACGTTAAATATAATCCCGCAAAAACAACCGAGATTCGAATCAATTCCGAGACTATGAATGTCGCTGAATCTAATTGTGACAACCTGGGTAACGCGACGGGTTTGGGAGGTGTTGGGCGGGGGAATAAATTTTCAGACAATGTAATCGTCCGATTTTTGCGTGGAATACATTCTTTTTCATTATCGCATATTTGTGGGGGTGGTCATCTTCTAACATGTAAAAACGGCCGATATATTTAGTCAATGACTTCATCCCCCTTCGGCATGGGAGGTTAGCACATTTAGGGATAGGGTTCGAGGAGCTTTACATAAAAATAGCGCAAAAGTAACCAAAATTGGAGTCTTATGGATGGTTATAGATAAATGACATCTCGGGCAACGCCGGGCACCCAGCTAGTACAAAATAAATATTCGCAGCTGAAAGTCCTACTCGTTCGTTCTTTCGACTCAAAATAAGCACACGGACGAAAGAGTTGGCAATTAAACATGACCAACAATAAATATATTGTTTTCCCGTAATTATATATATATATATATATATATATATATATATATATATATACTAAATGAATTTTTGTCTTATTTCTCCGAGATAGGATTTATTTTTAATGTTATACAATATGGCTTGTCAGGGAACGTAATTAATCATTCACATTGTATTATCTGCAGATATAGTTAGTGTAATATGGGAATATTGATATAGACATATATTAATATATTATTATTAATAATGTAATCGTGCAAAAGAGTCGGAAGGGGAAGCACTTACAATTTAAAGATTACAAACAGAGTAAATATAAATATAGCCCAGTAGCTATGTCCAAAAAAAAGGCCCCCGCGAGCAAAAAAGGTCGGGTATTTTATTTTATTTTCCAACTTGTATATGTTGTGGCCATTAGTGATAACCAAGTTTTCCAATTCGAAAGGCCTCGGGGAAAGTTTCTCTTTCCTAAAATCCACTAAATTTTGCATATCTTTTCAGTTTTTCGCTAATAGCAAAAGCATGGAGCACTGTATTGAGAATAATGTTAAGTAATAAATCGTAGAAAACTCTTAAACATTTTAATATGCTGTACAAAAGATAAGTTTCACCCTCATGCAGGTAATCGCTACTTCCATCGTCAGCGCCGCCGATCCGGCGGTATACAGCCAGAAAATATACCATGCGTTTGAAAGAGAATTAAAGTCTCTAAAACCTTTATTCTGTGACAATTAGTTTACTGCCAACCATTTTGGAGATATCACGACTATAAATATAACAAACTGCATTCTCTTAGAAAATGACGTAAAATATTGGAAATTTGAAGTACGATTTCTACCACTTCGTTCGACCTAATTTCGAACTGGAATACATCGATTCAGAATTTTATGCTCTTTAATTTATTACGTATATTATTTTCAATAGAATGTTTCATGCTTTTGCTATTAGCGAAAAACTGAAAAGAGGTGCAAATTTTCGTGGTTTTTAAGACACAGAAACTTTCTCCGAGGCCTTTGGAATTGGAAAACTTGGTTTCTCACTAATGGTCACAACATATACGAGTTGGAAATAAAATACCCGATATTTCTCCCGGTAAGATGTATATAACTACTGGGAAAGTAATGAATAACCACCACCCGTTATGAAAAATAGTAAATATGTTATTTTAAACAAACTAGCGGATGTGTGTGAAAATAAATACAATTTCCTACTTATTTTACACTTCACTGTTATAGTCTGCACGTATGACGCTCAACTAACTACATAGCTCAGTATTTAGAACACGACAGCCGCTTATTTATTAGTTTAGGCTTAAGTATGTTCAAATTATCCGAAAAATGTCTGAAAATTCCTGATCCATGCATTTAGGAATAAATACTTTCCCATTCCTATCAGCTTCCTATTGTTTTAACGCTCAAATATTTTACTTTGAGATAAAAACGAAAGTATTTGTATAGGATATAAATTTTCCTTTCGACATTACTGCTCAATTATTTCCAAGTAAGTAAAAATAGTCTTATACGTACTACATAGTGTGTGATGTCGTGATTGAGTAAAAAAATAAGTAGGAAACCTATGTTGGGTTAAATCAATTAGAAGTAATTACATTTAAAGTTTTGTGAATTCCTGTCAACCGAAGGTTTTCTCGGTGTAAATAGTGGATGTAATTCTCTCGGAATTCGGGTAATATCGTCGTAAAACTCGCGACGTTTCGATAACATACAGCGTTAACTTCTTCAGGCTATTTATGACATAAAATAATAAATCTAATTATACATTCAACTTTTATTTCTGCTCGTAGATAAAATACAGACGTGCGAAACCATATATTCTACGCCCGAAGATGATGTATGCTACCGAAACGCCGTGAATTTTCGACGATCTTATCCGGTTTGAATCCCGCGATTATTTCATCCACTCGGGTATATATCCTAATTGAACTAATGAATTCATTCATTGCCAACAAATTGTAAATTACGCACAACTCTTCAATTCATTCTTCTCTTTTTATACACAGATATCGAGTATGAATGAACAGATTCTCCTCTTTATATTTGTGATAATATTTTAAATAGGAATTACTGTAACACGGTAGCCCTGACGAACAATGAACATTAAGAGTATAGTACACTTCAGTAATTTTTTTAAGTTACATAATCCGACAAAATATTATATTTCGTAGCTTCAATATTTCACTGAAGATCACTAGCACTTGAAATTCAGATTGTCTTAACAAGTAATTAAAATTGTTTGTTCGTTCTTCCAGCGATAGAAAACTCAGACCCTCAACTTCGCAGAAAAAAATAGCAATTATTTTTGCTATTATTTATAATAATTTCCATACTTTTGACGAATTGTATACATAAAAAATTATATTTGCAAAAAATAATAAGTTCCGATGAGGTGGAGGCTGTAATAGAATGTAATTCAATGTTACATTGCATCCTGAATAGCTAAAAGTAGTCATATATAACAAATAAGTTAACATATATTAACGTATTTCGCCAAAATAAAATTTTAAGAATGTTCGTACATTTATTTTGCTATTTATGACATAAAACAATAAGTCGAACTATACATGCAACTTTTATTCTCATAGATAAAATACAGACGTGCGAAACCAAATTACACTTAGCAAAGTCGCTGTTCCGTTGTTATTGGAGTGGGTTTAAATTCGAAATGTTTACGCAAGAGAATATTTCGCAAATTATTCAAAGCAATTGAAATGTTGTCGAGTTTGTATAATCTGCAACGAGAACAACTTTCTGAACGAGTCTTCATGTTAGTTTTTTTTTTGTCGCAACACAGACGGAAGAGACCTGTTGCTGCTTAAAAACTGGAGTGTAGCATTGAATTTTAGTGTTTACACATTTGAGACGAACGCTTATAATTGTCTACACAGTTCCAAATGTATTATTCTACAGAATTATTTGGCATTTTTCATTGTTCCTCAACAATGTCATTATTAAATGAGAGAGAGATATCTTAATGATTAATACCGAATAGCTTCTGAAAAGAGGTGAACTTGTCACAATAAAAGGACAAAGAACTGAAAATATACTGTAAATCGACGAAGCGCCAATATATCTGATCAAAAAAGAAGTCTTGGAAAATTCAATGCATGCTGATGATATTAAAACAGGCCAGGGCTGTAAAACCATATAACAGTCTGCTGAAGACGTTTTCCGATTTATTGTTTAAAACATTTGAGGTTTCGGAATGTTTTGTCATTCTCATCCGTTGGACGTGATTACAAAATTACAACACATAAAACTGAACAAAGGCGAAATGTTAAAAGTAAGCTAATAGTTTATATATTATTATTTAAAAAAGTAGAGAATAATGAGAATGGCATAGCTACACGAAAGTTCATTGTTTTTAAAAATGTTTTAAATAAATTGAACCAAGTACTCAGGACTCTGTTGTATATTTTTAAATCCTGATTCATTTTCTCCAAATATTCCATGAAAATAAGAAAATATAAATGATTTTTTAAAATAAAACCCTCCATATTGAAAAGAAAATTTATGCAAATATGTGCTGTAGTGAGGATCAGGTTGCCGTCAGCGCGAGACGGTTCTTCCAATTGATCAGTAAAATCGTCCTAAAGGCGATGACAACAAACACGAGTTAAGTTCATAAAATTTGCACAAATATTTTGATTATATGTGAGGCCATCTCAACATGAAAAGTTCGTTTTCCCTTAGTGCAGCAAGCATCAGTCACTGTTGAAAGTAACACAACGCATTTACAACAGCTCCAAGTATAAGCAATGTAATGGATACAAATATTTAATTACTGCTGTAATTTTCTGCTTCAGCTTTTTGTGACTTAGTACACGCCGAAAAACTGCTAAATACAAAAAATCTTCGTAAGACTCTAATCCACTACTAATGACCTTCATAAATGTGGTCAATTTTACTTCACTAGATTTCAGACACTCAGAACGTAGTAGTTTGTTTCAAAACATTGTTTTATACACTAATATTGCGTCATTTGTGCTTTACGTTCAGAATATATATTCGTTTCATTCCATTATTCACCATTATCTTCACTGCTAATGTTCGAATCATAATTCGTCACGGCCTAGTGTCAACTTATTTTCATATATATTTGTTAGTTGTAAAATAAATCGAACACTTTCCGCGCTATACTGACTTTCGCTGAACTTAATCATATATATATTGTGCACTGACTTCCAAAATTTTTTAATGTAAAATACATTATTTTTGTTGAACACCAACAAACCCAATAACCCAATTGGAAATTGATCATCAGCTATTTCTCGTCCGTCAATGTCCCTAGTCACACTCCATGTTTTAGCTTTCAATGTTTCTATTTTTCACATATGGAAAAAATAAGAATGCAAACCAAACACGAACGCGGATACCGATAACAGTATTTACGAAGTTTATACACATTCCGGAATCTACTCATTACGATTTTGTGCGATGTAAGAAACATTACTAATATTGCCCAAATATTAATATAATTTGTATACTGATAAATTTGATTTCAGAATGTGAAAGTTTTTAAGCAAAACTTGTTGAAATTGATTCAATGAAACTGATTCAAACGTTTACTTCCAAATATTTGCTCGAATAACGTACGCATGACAACTTAAGCATACAAGCACACCTGGAACAATAGAGTTATAAATATAACAAGTTATTTCTATTCGCAGAAGGGTAAAGGCAAACCTTACGTGAAGTTCGTTGCGTGGGAGAGAAGACATCGCCTGGAACGTGGAAATTTTCCAGGAACACGCTCGTTGTTTGTGCAAGTTGTTGACGAGGATAGGCGCGGAGGCAACAAGTTCTTCCAGAAACTGTCATGTTAATCGAATATTTTATAGTTACTAGAAGGGCAGGGATCGTGTTACTTCCGAGAATCGACAGTGTATTCATATCAGTTTAATAAACGTTAAGGATCTACAAAACATACGAGAAAAAGCAACATTAGACATTCCTTACAATAAGTTCTGTTCCACTCCAGATGATTACAGAATATTTCCGTTCTTTTTTTTATCTTTCATTCTTATGTTTTAAAATAACAACCAGTAATAACCATAAACTTCTTCACAAGCAATTAATATAACGTTACAAAAGCGCATGAATTACATAAATATTGTGTCCCCGGCTGCCAACAAATAAGTTATATATTTGCTAAGTAATACAACTGTGCAACACGAGCAATGTTTGATTTGCTAATTAGTAACTACATAAGGACAGAGTATTAGCTAAATTAAACGTATTTTAATGGCACGATAACAAACGTTGTGAATGATTAAATAAAGTAAGATACTGTCAAAGGAATCAAGTAATTTTATTCTCCCACCTTAATTCAGTATTTACTAAAAAAAGATGTGAACAACAAATCGTTTAGTAACTTTGTAAATACTTCACTGAAAGCAAAAAAATTTCCCTAAAATGAATTAATAATTTGTCTCATATTACATACCAAATTTGAACAGATATCATTCGAATTAGAAAGACTTACCTAAACTATGATAATTTGTTTCTATTCGTCTCATACCCTATTTCTTAATACAAATATATAAAGGGAATGAAAACATTTTAATGATTCCTTTTATTGCAATGAATCACATAATTTTGAAACAAAACAGAAATAGAAAAGTACAACATTATGAAATGACGTCTTAAGGACACGATAACTGAAGAAGAATTGAGTTTTACTTGAATCCCCTGAAATAGAGAAAAGTACGCTATTGTTAATCATAATACGTGTAATTTTACACTTTTACTCCTTATGTCGTTTCAATTATAATAAGATATCAAGAGTCAGTAAGATCTTTTACGGTAAGAGTAATTTATTTTTAATGAAAATATTGGATTAAAAAAGATTTATCACACTCACGAGAAATAAATTACCCCATTATTATAGCTACAGATGATAATCAGAGATAAACGAAATTCAAAACAGTTTCGTCTGTATGTATTCTGAAACGGATGAGATGGTGATTTTCTCTTATGTACAGTTCTTTATGCTGTGAATGATAAATAGCAAAAATTCTACACTGTAGTTCTGATTCCAATGCATTAAAACGTTTAACATTCTAACTTTTAAAATCCCCTTCCATTTTGTAACTTTTAATTTTTATGTAATTCTCAGAATAATACTTTTTTTTTCGTCTTTCTAAAACGAACTTTAGCGAAATGTAGCATAAGTTACGATCTGTTAGGCTTCCAATCGTCTTTCTACTCCCAGACAATGGAATGGCCGAAAAATTTAAATAATAATGTTACCTCACCATTGTCGACAAATTTCAAATCCAATTCATACTTTTCAGTTAACACTTTCTCCAACGGAACTGTTTCCTCCCCTTTGATTTCAACTCCGGAATTAATATTTCGTCCATACATTAATATGTTATATTTTCCCTAAAGAAAATTTACGTGAGTAAAAATCTTTTCGTTAAAAACCTCTTTGAGACAATTTGTAGGGTCTTAATGACCCTCCGTATTTGTTTAAGGCCATCTTCTTTTCTAAGTATTTCCCAAAACGACTTTAATATAGGCCTACGTCCGTAACTCACATGACATACCTCAAATGGTCATAAACGGCTAGTTCCAAAGTTTTCTATCAGCTTGTATTATATGCACAGTTGTAGAAATTACTCATTCCTATTTCAATTCTGGGAGTACACAAAATTTAATGAAATAGTCGTTTTGTCCACAAGTGTTTCAATATTTGTCATGTGCATACTGAAAATCTCATTCACATCTGCAAGATACTCCAAGCCCTGTCACAGCTTTTTAAATAATTTTCATTATAATAACGTATTAATGTCATATAATAATGTGAGGCGATAATGGAACTCAACGTCATAAAATAATATATTATTTTTGAGACTTCCGTGCCTGAAAATATACATTGTTAATTCCTCTTTATATTATTAAATACTTCGTACTACAAATTGATGTTATTTTTTTGTACACACGTTAGCGAGTTTTGTTATTTTTCCATTGCTTCTACTGTTATATATAAATAGCGCTTCTTCATATGTAAGTCTCACAGTAGACGTAACAAGTGTTCACCGATGCTTGCAGTTTAAAACAAAGCCTCCCCTAGGAGAGACAGTTCGTTGCTATTCCCTTTCGTTAATAAGTAAACCCCTCGTTTCCTTTGTGGCAACTGGGATATCGTCGACTCCTTTGTACGGAACTAAGATTCACATCTCTGATTATGTTGAACTGTAAGTAGACTTCAACTCATTTTCAAATTAACGAGTGCATTTCGTAAAAGTCTTGACTATTCTATCACACCGATTATTTACGATCGCAACTGAAGTTAGAATTTTTACTAATTCTAGCTTAGCTCAGGTAAGGCATGTATGTACGAATTTCTAAATGTACGAATTTCTAAATAAATTATAGAGAGAGATTGGAGGATGCAGGATGGAGACGGTGAGAGAGTTAAGGGCTTATCTGAAATTAAGAACCAGTATCACCATTTCAGACAGACAACAGTTCAAATTTTCGGAGGCGCTAGCTTCCTTCCACTTGGTACAACAGAGCCGCTAACGCTTATATCACAAAGGAAAAATTATGATAAATAATAAAAATATGCGACGTTTCTTCTATAAACCTCATCGGAATCTTCACACTTCATTTGGAAGATGTCGATGAGACTTGACGACGAAACGTCGTGTATGTACAACGTCAACCCGTTGGAAACTAGAAATCTTCCAACAATAAATGTACCGGGAAAGCTTGCGAATATTAAATAAAAATATACTTATGTAAATACCTACCCTTCATATGTGCACTTATCAAATGTACAACTATTAATTAGCGACAATTTATTAACCTTCCTGTGTATTTTAAACTCCGTAATAATCAAACATATTACAGTATGTGGCATATTTTGAAAGCGCAGGGAAGTGTAAACAGATCTGCTGAGCTGCTACTCCTAAATCTGCTTTGGTAGTAGCTTCTATTATTGACTCAGACCTGCGCGAGTAGATACTTAAGTCATGAGCTCAGAAATTAAATTATTCGTGTTCGCTCGGCTAAACAGAGACCAATTCAAACTGTACTATTCTTGCAAATTTTATTGATAATATAAACTAATATTAAGACTGTTTATGACAATCGATAGAGATACTACAAGAAATTCCAGATCAAACGATAACAGGATATCAACAAGCGTAAGGAATTGGTGTGAAGGTCAGAGTCGGGGACTATAATGAAGAAATTCGACATACAGAAATAAAATGCTAAACTCGCAATGCAATAGGCCGGTGTTGCTGCTCTGACCTATATTTTTCCATTGGCCATTGTCCATTCCAAAAACGAAACCAACCGACTGACATGTCTAATTTCATATACTTTCCACTACGTAGCTAACTTAGACTCAGAAATTAATTAATTAAATAATCGCTCATGTTAATATACGTATATAGCAACATAACAATGTCTCTCTCTTATTATAATAAATGCTTTACTACAGAAACGTTGACTACATGAAATATATAAAAATAAATTGTTTTTTCTTACAGCTTCTGCTGTTGAATTACTGGCCCTTCTACTATATTAATAGAAGCTAGAGTGAATGATGTCTATGAAAGAAAAACCACCACGGGTTACTGGTTTCATGAAATGAAATTGCCTATTTACGTGAGTTTTTACGTTGTTATGGATGCTATTTTCAAGACCACTCTGAGTAAAGCAAAAGTCAACTTCGGTAGTCTCGTCCGTACATCAATTGTGAATACCAACTATGGTTATAATTCTTCATGAAATACTTTACTTGAATGCTTATATAGAACAAATTGTTCAGGCCCAGCAAAATACTGATTGTTCACGATGTGCCGAATTTGAAGTTCCCGACAGAATAGCTAACGACGAAGCTTACTTAAATCGGGTTTGTCTCTCAGATAAATCCTCCATTCAAGCAAGGCATTACGTGAATTAAGGAAATAAGGGAATCCACATGTTTGATACAGGGAGGGAGGGATCGGCCAAATAAATAAAAAGATCATTGGGAAATTTCTTTTTTGTTAAAAAAAATCACTGTGCAATTCAACCATGAAGAATTTATCAAGAAGATGGATCAACCGCTCACTGCCAATCCATAGTTCGTCAGTTCAATGTCGAAAAATACCCTGGCAAATGGATTGGAAGGGATGATATTATTCCTCTTTATTATGGAGTTTTCGTACTACACGGTATTGAATCATGATAGATACGGAAAAAATGTGTGTGTAGTGTAACAGAACGAATGGTGAACATCACTTGACGACAACTAGAATACGGTCTTGACATTCTACGAACTACCGAGGAGACACGTTGAAATTAATTGGCGCAAATGGTCTTATTAAAACTTACAGCAGTATTTGCAATGTACGAAAACAAACGTACACAGTAACATTTTGAATGCGACAAAGTTCGTATATTTGTGAAGCAAAAGGTAAATGGAGCTAAAAATCGATATATACAAATAAAATTATTTGTGTGCGAAGAACGTTATTACCCGACGCAGACATTATCAAGAAAATGGAATACAATTTTCTTTGAATCTTGATATTGAATTCGTTTCATCAGTTCAAGTACTTTTCCCGCATTCCTCAATGACGACATGGTACTATTAAGAGACACTGCACGAATGTTTGCTTAGTGCACACAGATAAATATAAGACGCAAACAGACGCTTCGTCATGGAACAAAATTACCAATAGCTTTTTGCCGGAAAAGCCTTAAACGATAATTCTAATTGCAGTATTGTAAAATGGTAACATACGTTAATTACCAACTTGAGAAACTGAAAATATTCAAAATAACAATACTTAACGGGTCATGACATGTTTGATCGTTAATTTAATCCGCAACTCCTAGTTGTTAGGTTTTTGAAAACATTAGCAGAATTACGCTTTACGCAGTATCAAGTGTGACATTAATTCTTCTACAAGAATTAAGACATTATATAGGCTACGACCTATCTTATATATTTAAAATACTGTGCAGACAATAACCACTTACGATCTTAAGAAATATTTATCTTGCTTATGTTTCAAGAAAAAAACTTTTTATCATTTGTTGCGTTTAAATTCAATTTTATTTTTCAAGAATTTTTTAAGAATTTCCCACATCAACATAGAAGTAAGCTAGATCTGAAGCAAGTAAGGTTAAGTTAGAGTTAAAGAAACATATTACATTTGATGAAGCGCTTCAATAATTGAAGCACTTATCAGGAACCATGTTACAATTAAGGAAATTTAAGAATTGTTTACTTAGATACTTAATTTCATGTGGATAAAAATTCTATACATTGTAAATAAGTAGCTATTTTCCTAAAAAAAATTATTACTATTATTATTATTAATATATTCTGATCACTAAGAGTCACAAAATATCTTGTTTAAGGAAATATTTCAGCAACTCTCATGAGATTTACATATAGACAGCCCTTGTTACACAGTTTTTTTTAGGATTAGTGTTAAAGCTCTGGCCCTGAATGAGGACAGCGTTGTGGACTTAACACAGGAGTGCAGTCACAAATGGACCGGAACTATTGATCAACGCAAATCTGCTACACTGAATAAAATTAGCATAAATTATTCTGATGGATCTTAGAAGATTTTACAGGTGTAATATGAATTAAACCGGTGAAAAAAATGCTGTCAATTTAAACGTAAACAGTGATTTGTTTTCCAAATTGAGCGAAGGGTCACTTAAGCTGAAGATTATACAACTATTTCTTTTATTGGAATCCGAATAACTATTCCCATTTTATTCCCTTAGAAAACAGCCACATTTCAATATACTTTCGTGTAATGCACGCATCTTGACTTACTACGTTCAAAGACGCGCACAATAACATTGGACATCTTACTGTATTCCCATTACACAAATTCCCAAGAATATTCAATTGTGCCAATGATAATTTTCTTACAAGCTTACTATTAGATGTTTATTGGTTAACTTTTCCGTACAATAAAATTACGATGTTAATAACATTGATTGTAATTCATATTCTGCATTGTTTCAGTTAGCCAGTGAATATCATTATGTCTTGAAACATGATTCGTATATTTTCCTCTCACCGTTTGGCTGAGCCTCTCTCGATTTGAAATACACATCTCCATCTCCGTCGGTCATTAAGAAGATTCTTCTTCCTCCGACCGTATTAAGAACTTCGGCGTGTAGTTAGTTCTATTTCGCGTTTGAGCTTATGACAACCGTGCAAAATCTTACATTTTTGGGGTAGTTGCGTAAAATGAAGGTAGAACGAATAACTTTGCCTGTTCTAAGGTGTCTAGGTCTCGGGCCTCAGACACCAAGCGCGCCATCTCTGAGCCAAAGGAGAAGGTGCTCCGGATCAATAGGCAGACAAACTCTTTATGTTTGCCCATTTTATCCCCTGCATTTAGGCTCTCACCGCACATTTTGCCCCCTTGCGAAGCGACCGTTCTCGTTTCCATCCACCCCAAATTCTAAAATCCATCAATTTTATTTGCAGTTAAAACACTAAGTCAATGGGTTCCAATGACGGTACAACATTGAACGTATAGGAAACACTATGGCCGTTAATTAATTTGAAAGTGTTTATAATTCATGATATATGATCCAAGACAAAATAATGGAAACTTTTAATGCTTCTTCTTTTTTGTTGAATAATATTGTAATGATGGGTGTAAGGGGAGTAAATATATTTATAGATTTACATACATATATATATATACACACATATATGTACATATATATATATATACATATACATATATACATATATATACATATACATATATATATATATACATATACATATATATATATATATACATATATATATACATATATATATACATATATATACATACATATATACATATATATACATACATATATATACATACATATATACATACATATATATACATATATATATTTATATATAATTAAATGTTCGGATTAGGAAGCAGTTACATCGTGGACAGATGTACACTATAGACATTTTTTTTCTTTCTTTGACGGATCTTTGAACACCTGTCAGACACAATAACCTGCAGTCAGCGTGAAAAAAAAAGGACTGCAGAAATTTAGCATTTGTAAAGGGTACATGATGATAAAAGTCCTTGGAGAAGTGGAATTTTAAGGAGGATGGAACCAATGGAAATGTTTTTAAATTCACAGCTTTTAATTGTCGAAAAGTTGGCCGTTTTGGATTAGTTGTTGTGATTGTAATATTGGAAGAAGACTGACGTCTTGAAATCTGGTGCCGCACTCCCGAAACACAGAAACTTCTGCAGTGCTGGTTTTTATTGCAACAAACTGATTATATTTACATAGCAGCTGGTTACGGCGCCGAGGATGATATTTTGTTGCCACTGCTCACATATATCGCCCACTTTACCCTGTTATTTCTATATGATAGCGAAAACATTAGAATATCTAAGTTGGTGCCCAACATTATTGTATTTTGTAATAACTTAAATGTAGCTGAAAAAATTATTATTTAATAACTTGTGTTATTTCTGATTTATCCAATAAATAAAGAACTTAAAAGAATTAAATAAGAAATATTTATTATTTTCAATCACACGTAATTTGTTTTATTTTAAAAAAATTGCGGTCCACTGTGGGGCATATTAAGCAATCAAAGGTAGACGTTACAATACAATAGGCATTTTGTGGTCAAAATAAGGAATCGTTAACATTAGGTTTGTCAAAAAATCAAATGGATTTAAACTATGACGAAACTATTACCGACAGTCGATGAGACGTTTCTGAATCTATGTTAAATATTAAATTGATATTTTCTTAATAAAACATTAATTGATTAATCTAAATTTATATTTTCTTGACACATGCTGAAATTTCTGCGAAAGCAAGAGAACAGTTTGCCAATTAATCTTTATGTTAATGTATATAATTTGCTGTGAATGGGATGGATCCAAGTGGGAGTTTCAGAATCAAGTAAAGAAATATGCAAATAAGGAAATAATACAATTTTGAAATAAAAAGAAGTTTTAGATGTTCTCTAAATTGTTCTGAAGTTGTCCAAACTTGTAAACACTTCACATCGTTGAAATAATAATAATAAAAATAACATACTCTATTATTTATTTTGATTATTTTTAAATCATCTTGTTACTGGAAGATTTTCCTCAAAAACTGCTGCAGGTAAATTGTTAAATCACTTAACGATCTGTTTACAATAAAAAATTCCCTACTTGTTTTCTTTTTGCGGCCTAGTTTTGATTTTAGATTTGGGATGATCTCTCCCAATATAAGTTGGATTTAAGCCTTATCCCATATATATTTCCACGCTTTGATTCAAAAGTACGATTTAAATAGATCGCAAAGCCTATCTTTCTTCCTTCTGATTCCAAACTATTTCCACCACCAAATTTCTCTACTTTATCTCGCCCGTAACCTTGTATTCGAATCATAAATTTTGCTGCTCCTATCTATGTTGTGTCTTCTGTAACGATCCCAACAACTTCTAGTATGGGACGAAGCGGAGATTCAAGTCCTTTTGGATTTGCCGCTTCCCCTTTTTAAATTTCTCATTAGAAAATGTACGGATTTCCATGGTTTTCAAGACTTTAATACTTCCATCTCCCTTAAATTTAAGTTCAGAATGTTTCCCAGACACTGTTTACTTAAGGCCGTTCCCCTCCCCATTTGTATTATAACCTAATCGTATATCAACACGAAATATACCGAACGTTATTGATTTTCTTTCTTCACTATTTATCTTCATTTTATTTGCTTCAGCCCCCAACTTAGTGGAACTACGTCGTTTTGCAGTTATCATTAATACGAAACCATTTTCACCTTTTTATAGACGATACAAATATCAGCCAAAGTTTTCGAGCTGATTTAACTGTTTAGCTGAATAATATATATCAGGAGCAGTAATTGCCCGATTACTGACCCTTGACGCACCCTTGATACGACTTTTTGTTGTTCCGATAGTTGCCTACCAATTGTTGACTTCGTCCGAATCACTACCCACCTGTCGAATACCAGTCGTGTCGTCTACTGTATCTATCAAAAAGCCATGTGGAACAACGTCAAATGCTTTCTTCAAAATAAATGACGATAGCCTCTATAAGAGGTATAGTTAATTTTAATTTCCTTCACTGTTAGATAATTTGTGACAACGATGGTTTTCTATGTTTTATAACTTTTTCGACCGCGAAATCTACCTCCCAATTTTATTCAAGGAGGAAACGAAAGACTTATTCCCGAATCTCTCTGTTCAATGAACTATTTCTGCTCCAACACGAACTAGTTTCTTTAACGCTCAATATAATATTACAGAATCAAGACAAAATCGCAAGGAAAATGACAGTAACTTGCTAGAATCAGTTGCCATGAACTTTAATGTAAACTTGTAACAATCTGTTGGAAGCCATATTTCCACCCTAAAGTATCTCCTTCATATTATTAATAATTATAATAACAAAAACTGATTAATTACTTCATAACCTACACCAGTAAAGCGTAAATTACGACCGCGGCAGATTTTGAAAATAGTTTAGTATTTCAGTGATTTGAATACGTAAAAAATTAGGAAGTAGATAAATAAATATCTAAATACAGACAAACGTTTCTGAAATCCTTGTTGCTTTTGTCAGTTGGTTAAAAACGCAAGATCCGTGAGAACGACACAACCGCACCAACCAGATGACGTACTCGAAAGCGTTTTGCTCAAGCAAATTTTTTTTTTAAGAAAATGAATAATTCTCATGAAGCATCTCCACATGTAGATTCAATTTCAGCACATAATATTTCTAAAATTAATAAAGCTGTCTGTCATGGAATGTTTGTTTGGGATGTTTTATGACCTATGATCCTAAATGGATTTTGAAATTATAAGATTGTCTCAAAACACTGCGCCTTCAAGAGTAGAAGCTATGAATAAAAATATGACATATCATTGACATAAAAAATTAGGTTTTTTTATATTATGGTCCATGACTATGGACAAAAGTACTCGTCTCAATGACAGATTTTAGTTATTATTACTTATAACACGTGTTGATGAATTTTCCTATTACGTTCACTGTCGTCGTCTTCTCTGAATATTGCTAGAAGGCGATTACAGTGAACGAAATATTTTTACTGATGTCATTACTTTGTATTTTCATATATTTCATTACTTCAATCCGTAAAGGAATTTGTTACGAAAAGGCCTTCTATTGATTACGTTTTGCGAGAATCTACGCTATCAATTCGAGTGCGAAGAAAGGTTTTTTCTGACCAACCAGTGAACGTTAATGGTAATGGTAATGGTAAGAGCCAGTGTCAGCTGGATGTGGGGTTGTTTCATGGTGTTTCGGCCTATGATTGCGTCAATTACTATGATTTACTAACTGTGTTGGTTATTTCCTGGAAATAAATTAATTTAATTGATATTGGAAGTGTTAGTGGTCAATAAGTACTTCTGCAGTCTTGGCTATGCTTTTTCTGTTACATCCAGTTCTTCATGTAATACTGGGATAGGACTTGGTCTATAATTTCATTCTCTTAAGGATCTCAACACACTGGTACAGCTCCTACTCAACTTACCATCATAACTTACATGTCAGCAATTATCTTCTTCGTTATTACCAATCATGTCGTCTTATAGTGCTTTCATTGATTATTTATCAATTCGTTGTCTTTTCATTGGGAATAATCAGCCCAATCAGTTTGCGTAATACGGTATGGCTTTTAGCATTTCCATATTTTGCACGAAAAAGTTCATGTAGTCGTCGAAAAATAAATTACTTGTCAGGCGAAGAAAGTGAAATTTCAGGTATTCATCAACAAGTCTAATTGCGTGTTAAATTCATAATCTAAATAACATAAATATGAGATTGTGTGTGTAAAATGATTACAATATTATTAATTTAGATTTGCGATTTATTTCCCAGGATGGTACGAGTTCTGAAAAACTCTGACCTTTTGACAATTACGGGTAAATTATTTTCGCATGTTAAGGTCACTGAAAAAAGCCTAAAAACATGGTAAATTCATTATATGATTGTGTATCGCTTTTATTTTCTTACGCATTCTCGAAACACTGTTAGCGACTGGCAGATAGGCGTTGTCCCCTGAACCTCTGTGATGTGATCCAACATAGTAATTCATTTTACAGTAAGCAAGTCTGAAGTACTTGTGATCGGTACTAAGGAAAGACCGAGAAGTTACCAAACTCGTGCATCTCTCAAAATGAACAATGACCACAAACTCGCTTGGGATGCAAAATATATGTTTCGCTGCTACACTCGAATAAAAATTTCTCTGAAACTTAAATAAGTTACGTCTCATGACAAGCCACGTTTCCTACGTTATTTTGTGCACCTGCATAAACAGTTAATTGAAGAAATAGCAAAACTAAAACTACGGTCAGAGGCACAAGAGTTCAAGAACAATATTGACTCTCCGTATAAGTCGAATTCATCACAACTGTTCAGATCAAAACATGCGGAAGTGAAGCTAAGTCGATGACATTGCCATATTCTTTGCAAATATTGAGTAATGAGACAAATTAATTCAGGAGTATATAATGTACGACGAATACACACATCAATCAAATACATCAAAACAAAATGTAATAAATATTATATAGACAAGTATATGTACTTAGCATAGCTGATTGGCATGAGGATCCTTATTGTCAAAGGTTAATCCAGAACATAGTGATATTCAAATAAAATATGCCATTGGAACTAAATGTAACAAATTTATAAACACAGTAATTACACTCGAATTTCTCAGAAATGAGGATAAAAAATTCTGTGTAAGGCAGAAAAATTGTCGAGGAACAAAAATTCCTTTAACAATCTCGCAAGATTTTTTGATTATAATGAACAGCATTGGTTTGGTTGGTCTCTGTTGTCTTATAAATGTCTCAGTTACAGACATAAATTGTCGACTTCTTTGTCTCTGTATTTCCAGTTCATTATCCGTTGTCAATCTCGCAATGTTGCATGCGTACTGCCATTTCAAATTAATTAAACTTTCCACTCCCTTTCTAACGCTGTTCATAAATGCATATTAATTCTCGTAATACTTATCGAACATCCCGTAGAATAATACTGCCATTGAAAAGTTCAGATTTCATACTTATTTCTTAGTTACAGACATAGTAGAAGGAATGTGAAGTCATAAATGGCAGCGGGCAGGACCTGAAGTGGATCCGGGGTGGAAACGACCTAGTATAAGTCCATTTGATAGACATCAAGATGACGACAGGTACCAAGTGGATGATTGAAACCCAGTCTGGAGGAGAAATAATTCCAAATATACTGTATATGTAAAGATAGCTAAAATCATTACACAACTTGACCGTATATAACGAAAAACATCCTATACTATATAGTATGTTAGAATGCAAAACGTAAAGGAATAACAATATGAACTAAAACCAGGCAGAGAATACATGGTAGTTCCAGAGAATACCATATTAAATGTGCCAAGTTATTAGAATTATTAACACACTAGTAACATAAGCCATTGACAACACTAAACATTAAATTGGTGAAACAATACGCAGTTGAACAGTTTATGGATGAAATTCCAATCTTAGTAAAAGGTAGAAACTCGGATGATGCGCATTGAAAGTTGACGAGGCAAGTATTTGCCTAATATGGGCCTCCCTCTGTATTTATGTGGCTGTTACATAACATTAAATCGAACACAGATGTGTGTAACTAGAAACACTATAAAATATGAATAGCGTTATAAAGGAATTGGAAAGTTTAATAAATTTGAAATGGCAGTACGCAGGCAACATTGCGAGATTGACAACGGATAATGAACTGTAAGTACAGAGACAAAGAAGTCGGCATTTGACATCTATGACATTTATAAGACGGCAGAGGCCAACCAAACGAAAGCTGTTCATTAAAATCAAGATATTAAAAATTAGTTGTCTACAAATTTAATTGAAATAATTAAAAAACTTGAAATAATCTTTCCTCCGAAGTTTAATGGCTAAACTAAGATCTATCACCTCAGAGGTGACCTGGCATGACATCTGAAATTATACGTGTATAGACACGGTCAATAGGTATACCACATTTGTCGTTCATAAATGTAAAGTTAAAGTTAGCAACGTAGTATTTGTAAAGAAACGCCATTTAACGAGATTGGCTTGAGAAATTGTCTGGGATGAGGAACAGAGTTACAACACCGAAACACAAGTTTCGATGTCGTATTAATGATCATCCAAAGCTTGTTGATAAATTACGAACATTCTGAATCATTGCAGACAATTAATAAGGCCGAAACTTTCTTGTCAAACTAGACTAATTTTGAATTATCAACGACAACGCGTTTCGACAACAGTGGCTACTTAGTAATGGAAACACCAGAATCCAGACTGGACAAAGTTGAGTTTAGCGCTTGACCTGGTTAGTCCTTGGCACAGGTCCAAGGGCAGAGAATCATCCGTCTATTGCGGTCTAGCAATGTCCTCCTACCCGTGTCATGATTAAGGTGTTTACATAACAAATTACTGGAGACAGGTTACTAAGACATAAAAGAAAAGAGTATGTGGCACTAAATTACTTCTGTAGCCATGAAACTTGTTCCAAATAACATCAAAAAGGTAATCAACAACTTACGAGGGTGCTCTGAAGAGTTCTCGACTTGATTAACAAATGACAAGATATGTTTTCTAAATAGTTTTATTTTTCACCGTTAAGCGGTGTGTCCAGTGCCATTATCGTATCGCTATAATTTTCTGCTGGAAGTACCCGTCTACAACCGCAATCGCTTCATGACTAAAAAGAAAAACTAAAACTAGTGAGAAAAATTTCAGAGGTCTCGGAAAATAGAGCCAAACCGTGAAGTAGGGTGAATGTTCCTGCACTTTATACTGAAAATCCCTCAACATTTGGTCTCCCCAAAACGCTTTTGTGGGCAGGTGCCAAGTCCAGATAGAATTTAATATTTTTTTTTTAGAAATTCGAGTCTGTTTCCAAACTTTTTGCGTCCAGTTTTATTCAAAGATTATAATAATATTCATCAGTTATTGTTTTACTTTTTACATTATAATAAATAATATTTTTTAGTATTTCCTTCCAAACAAGATTGGAGAAGTCCTAATCTACGATGGAAGACTGGAAAATGTTCCATCAACCAAAACTGGTTTGTTTCGCTGGTCTATTTATATATTGACAATCAAGACATGTATTCATAACAACTAAAAAAATGGGTATAATTAAATTGGATTACACAGCTTTACGTATTGAAGAATAACGTATAATTGGCATATATATTTTCTTTCTTCACAAATCCGTTTCCTTCCAGCTTAGATGTGAAACGGTTTCAACCAGATAGTAACCAGACAAAACAGTCTGAACCGCACAACGATTCTGGGATCATTTTCCCTTTCGTCAGGTGCAAAGAGCCTTGAGCGACACAACTACACTGGTGAGTTGACAAAACTCAAAACCCCTGAGTTTTTAGGTTGTTTTTTTTTAGTTTTGCCAACTGTGCAGTGTAGCTGTCACTCTAGGCTCTTCTTCGCACATGACGAAAGGCACAAGGATCCCAAACGTTGAAAGGTATTTATATTATTATCACTTTCTTGCCTGAATTGGCTTTCTTTCTTATTCATTATTTTCAATCAGACGTAATTTTTTTTATTTTTCTCTTATAGTTGGTGAACGTAATTCTGTTCGCATTAATAAACCCGACATTTTTATCGCCGGTGACAGTCTTCAACTTCTTCGGTGCTGAAAAACTAGCTTCTACATACTGCATTGACTCTTTTTTCGATTCTGGTGTGTAATGGTGAATCTACGTTTCATCCATAGTAACATATCGGTGAGGGTATCATTCTTGTTTTTCTTGAATCGCGCCAAGTACTGTTGGGAAAGTGTTCGAAAGCTTTTTATCTTGTGCAAAGCCTTTTCATGTACGGTTCATCGTGAAATATGTAACAGTCGCGATCTTTTGATGTCCCAACAACATTAAAGTGCACTTTTCTTCGCTCTTCTAATTTCGTGCTTTTTCGATTGTTTCAAGTTTTGTTGCATGTTTTGAACGTCCTTCAGGGTTTATCATCTTGGATCCTTTCACTGTCACCTTTAAACACTGTCACCATTTATTAACGGTGGAAATTGTAGGAGAGATAGTCACCATAAACATTTACGATCATGGAATGAATTTCGATCGACTTGAAAACTTTCTATTACGACGAATTTTATCACTGCACCATACTCCACTATTTTCATTCCTAACAGCAAACGTACGACAACTGATTTTAATGACTCCCTGCAGCTAACTCCAGGATGGAACCATGAGTTGGTCGCATGGTTTGTGTGGTACGTCGTTCTTACAGCTAGTACTATTTTGAATCATCTGGCGAAATCACCATAATTGCGAGGAACATTGTGTGGAATTTCTTTTGTCACTAAATTTTGTCCGTTGATTGGGTACCTCTTTATCTAATTACGCTTCATCTAATAACAACGGTTTTATATTTTTCTAAACACAGTTAGTCCTGTATTATTGAGAAAATAGGCCTAGAATAATTTATGTAATACCAAACTACAGGTGCAGCGGTCATCACCACCATCTTGCAACTCCCCCTTAGTAGAATAAGAAGTGGTTTGAAAAGGGGATGCGGAAGAATAGAGCAAGGTAGCAAAGAAAACCACAATTTACTTTTAAATAATATTCTTTTCCCATCAGACTTTGAGCCGCATCTTTAAATACACTTACCTACATTTCAAAAAACGTCTGTAAATAGTTTCAGAATTCGAATTAAAACTAAGGTTTCCTACAGTTTGAATTATACCTTAATGGCGAATCAGGAGTTTTTTCCCAGACGTTCTGGAATTTTCCATTTGATATTACAATATGCTTCTTTAGGTAGTCCATACCCTTCCGGCCGAAAGTTTCTATAGCTCATTTTATGTTCGATACAATTATTAATTTACGAGATTTGAATGAAATCGTGTTTCATTTAAACGTAAAAAAAAAATTAACAAGGAACGTACATTACAATATTTTAAACTGGTCTTCCACACATATTATAAGATTTTAATTCTTGAAGAACGAAAATTGGCCTCCAAGTTCGATTTAATTCAAGATAATCAACTGTATTACTGAAGTTGAAAACTGATTACTGCATTAATTGATGCTGGAGTCTACCAATTCGAGGCTCTAAACATTAAACGGTGCTCTTTACTATTTGGCAAACCATCATGCCGAAATATATATAAAAAAATCATGTTACTAAGAATGGCGAGCCCTACAGGAAACTGATAAAGGATTACTTGTGCTTACATTTCGCGAATGTTGACGTTAACAATGTTTTACACCTCTTGTGGTATAAGGGTCAGAGTGACTGACTCGCATCACAGAGGTCCCGGGTTCGAATTCCGGCAAGGGCATTGATGTTTTTATGCTTGAGAGAAACTCGTCAAATTAGTCCCCTGACAAAGCAAAATCTGTTCCCATAACGAGTCGCTAGTAACCAAAGCGACTGTAAATAAATAAATATAAAAAAATGTTTTCCACTTACAGGACGGTGCAACGTGTCACACAGCGCGTAAAGGCTCCATTACACGGTCAATGTTATCGAGTTGCAATCGATTTTGTTCACTGTATAGATCGTCTGTATTGTAACAACAGTTTTGATAGAAACATATTTATGAAAATTAAAAAAAAAACATGTATTTACTTAAAGCTCTGCGTATATTACTGTACGTGTAAGGGGTATATTGCTTTTTTTTATCAGTGGTGAAACTAATTCAACTAAATTCTGAATCGTCTAAGTCTTCATTGAGATGTCGCGGTATTTCCCCATTCCATAGCTCGATCACTTACCCAACAACTTCCTATTCCCTGTTGAGTACCATAGAATTACAACAGATTCACAATCCCTCGTTCAGAAATCATTGTAGAAATCGTTCGATCTTGCAGAAACCACTGATATAATAATGATCAATATTATTGGCACGTACCACATTCAATATTATTTCTTGAATAATATTCACTGTGCAAGGCAGGTTTAACACTAACCATTGTTGAACGAAAAATGTTTCGGAAAGGTCATGTCACAGAATAGTGATAACAACTTGCTGCCCAAATCATGTAAATTGCTACGTTTTACACTACTTATGTTAGAATAAACCACGAAAGATCCACGATTTTTTACTGAACCTTATACGTACCATCGTCAATATACAAAGGGATATGAGTGATTGGCCGCACAAATTGCGGGAAAGAGGAAAATTCTGAATTCATATGGCCGCAGCACTGATATTCCAACTTCTATACTCCGTACCAGTTTTTACCGCGACGCGTTTTATTTACTTTCCCTGACTACGTCTGACAACACTTCAAAAAGTTTTTCGGTTTTAAATTCAAGAAAATGGACCAGTGACTTCGCGGTTACGTGAGAAAATAAATTCGAAATAAACAAGTAGTCACATTAATTTAACCAATGGTTGCTCTCTTCTTTTTTTCTGGAAGACGCCTTACTCCCTCGTTGATTAAATTGTGAAACTCTTCAAGGCAATTAGTGTGTGCAACTGACGTTAATAACTATTTTCTTGAAGTGTTCCGAGCACGAGCCTTCGGCCAACAAGATGAACTGCCGATTGCGCCTGCAACACGTTGAGCGTAATAAAGATGGCAACGGCCAGTCCAACGAGTCGATATGGCCAGCCGCCTTATCGATTGCCCCTCCTTGTTGCCTTCACTCGTAAAAGATTGTCCTCGACTCCACGTCGAACCTTTCACCTTCCTTCTCAATCACGGTAACCCTGCTGCTGTCAACATAATTTATGTTCCGCCCGAAGTGTACACACAGCACGAGCCTTCATATTACACCCACCGATCCCAATTTTCTTGAAGCAGGCGGACCAAAGCCTATTACCTACTTTACGATCGTGGTAATTTTCAAGCAATAACAGGAGTAGAAAACTCGACGTTTTATTGGTATTTAGTTAAGGGAAATCGGAAGGATGACAGTCGGATGGCAACTCAATGAATTTTAACATCACACTGACTCGGTCACATTCACACGTCAAATCATAGGTCATACAATATTGGAAAGATTTATTATTCAAGTAGTACCACTGAAAATAATCGCTTAATCTGTACAGGAAACAAGTTATTAGTTGAACAATCTTGAACGCTTTTTGGCAGATCAAGAGAAAAAGAACCGAACGTGAGCAACACGGAAAACTGTAATCGTTCTCAATGCGTCAGAAGTTCCTATCAGCAATCAAGGTTAAAAGGCTGTGAAATCCGAGAACTTTGACGTGCACATTTCATTTTGTCACTAGACTGCGTGTCGTATATCTGTTTACTTTGTTTTCATCTCTTTCATTACGAATTTTTTTAATCCCTCAGTATAATTATGACTTGATGGATCTCACTTCCAAACTTACCATTAAAAATGTTTCACCAATTGAAAATTGTTTCATTTTCAGAAATGTATTCTTTACTAATCCAGAAAATGATTTAATTTAAGTATCTTGGGTACGATGCCATTATAAAAAATTAGGCGTATTTAGTTGATAGATGTGTTAAAGGTCAGTGCAGTACAATAATAGTTGCATGAATTTTTTAAAAAAATTATATATTGTAATGTCAATTAATTAGGACATTAATTATTTGAACATAAAATTTAAATTGTTTGAGAAATCCATTATAGCGATCTGATCGAACAAAGCGACAATAGTAATCCGAGCTCTATTGCTTTGTCGGAAGGTCAAAATGGGGTATTCGCGCTAAAACTCAAGGCGAGGATAGTTCAGTTGGTGACTAGAATTTAACGGAATTGGTTGGTGCAAGGACATTTCGGAGGACGGAACAAGTGATACTAGAGTAGAGACTAGCCGTCGTTTATTGTATTATTATTAAACAAAGTTGTGAGTTGAAGACAAAGTAATACATTCACGAAAGCATTACAACGAAACTTGCTAAGTAAAAGCAGTTTTACGTCCATAGCAAGCCAGAAATAGTAAAATTGCAGTTTAAGTCCAAAGCGGTAAAAGACTAGCAAATCTACAAACCACAGAATTCACCTAAGGCAAGAAGTCAACAGATAGCTGACAAAAGGGAGGATCATCCAAGTTCCTTTTTTGACTAGAATTAGTGTAAAATCTGTGAATCTTAGAATCAGTGTAAAATCTCGCAATAGTGTATTTTCAAAACCAAAAAGGAAATGCTGGAAACAAGATGGACAGTAACAAATTACAAAATAATGATTTATGTAAACGTAATTAAAAGATAGAAGTCATATTTCGTTCTCCTTTTAAATTGTTAATCAGAGTTAATCTCTTTACTTTTACTTTTCGTTCTATTTTAATTGTCAAGTTAATTTCTTTATTTCTATCGCCGTATTGTTTAGGTAAATGTGATTTGTTTGTTAATAAGATTTTAAATATAATTGATGTGTCCATTAACAAACACAGTGAAGACCCTGAGAAATTAATATTTTGTAATTGTTTTAAATTATTGCCACAAAATAAATAAATATTGTTTGTAAATTTTATTAATTCTTTCATTTAATAAAAAGCCATCCATTTGATTATTGCATTTTGGCTTCCACAACGTGGGACTCGAATTCTTCAAATTCATTAAATTAATTAAACGACGTATTATTAATTGTGTATATTACAATATATATATGTTCTACACTGATTAAGTAAAAGCCGTCTTTCATTTACAATTAAGTAATCGAGCATCGATTAAACCAGATATATAAATATTAGTCATAACTACACTTACTAATAAGAATAAGTTATGTTTCTCAAACCATTGTTAATAAGATCTTGAGTAAGTAATAGTATATATATATATATATATATATATATATATATAAAACCTAGTCTATAAATATACATTGATGTCAAATATTGAATATTTCATTAACACTTCTAGTCCTTGGTGATCTGACATGCAAAATTAATAAATTAAAGGAATTAATCAAATATTGTGAGATCCGACTGCTCAGTGAAATTCCGCAAGCATTTAGTTCAAGGCGGTTAACGGTTAGAGGCGGTTTGGATCGGCGAAGCGGAAAACGGAGGTGAATACACAAAAAGGAAATAAAAGGATTAGTGCAGGAAAAGGTTTATAAGACTCTACAGGTGACTTGGATGCAAAGACACACCAGAATGAGAAACGAATACAGAATTATAAATTAAGAAATGAGGTGTTAATAATTATGAAGACGAGAAGGTATGACTAAATTATTAAAATGGCTATTCATAACACTCATTCTAAGAGAGATATTCTAAGCCTAGAATTATTTGAACTCAGTTCTATACTTTAATTCATTCATACTTAACATTCTAGTAGTGAGACATTCTGACATTGCAGTACTGAGAAGAATAAAAGTAGAGTCTACCAATCCTTCTGTTAACGATATCGAACAGAGCCTTGGCCGGGATACGAGCGAGCTGCGATGTATGTACGAACAAGAGCCAACGGCGATTGTCTGGGAAATCCCGTGGTCAGCAGCAAAGTTTAAGCACTACTTTGAGTAAGACTAACAATTTCAAATAATCTCAACCAAACTACTTTCACATTTAGAAAGTGCTTGGCGAGTTTCAAACCCTCTCCTCCACACGCAAAATTTAAGTTTATATACATATATATTGTAATATACAATATCTATTAAAATTACAAGCCCCACGTTATGTAATATACAAAATTTATATTATGAACAGAGGAAAATAAGCCAACTCGTTGTGGCGAAATTATGTGGTATTCAATCTTTTAAAAGGAAGAAAGTTAACAGGATTTTACCTTGAAATTAAACAAAATTATTTTAGAGATAAGAAAAGATTATTTAATTACAATTTCTATTTACATTGAATTTTGTACATTATATGTTTTAAAAAAATGCCTCAGCTTAAATAAGAATCAAAACTTCACGGCCGCTTACAGGGTCTCTAATAATTACAGTGATCTGCAATTGTCACCAAAGTTATAAAAGATATACAAATTTAATTTACAATAACAAAATTTTATAAAAGAATATAACAACAAAACTAGAGAAATCTGACAAATCTAGAGAAATATGACGGTAAATTACATTTACATAAATGTTTACAAAATTAAGTTTCTACATACCATTTTATTTAGAGCTGCTCTGGTACTGTATTGTGGACTCCACAGTTATTCTATTTTTAAAGAAAATATTTAATTTACAGGCTATATATAATTTACATTGCTATATAGTTTCACTTCTCAAAAACTCCGGCGCTTCTCTAACAGTTCACGAACTTTACGTTGTCGTACTTATTGTCACTCAGTTTTGCTGTAGAAGTAAGTTAATGCCAAATGTGAAAATTTCAGGTTTTGTTCAGCTTAGTATTTTCTGAGTTCCTCATTATTTAGTCACGGCTTGTTTGCAGAACTAGATTCACTCTGGTCATGACCAGACCGGTCAGACCCTCAAAACACTGCCGTGACCACTCCGGTCAGGCCCCCAAAACACTCTGCCTGTTTCCGCCAAAATTCTGTGTGGCGTACGCTTTTCGAAAATAATCACATAGTAACCTTTACAGTCTCTGTATTCTTGCGCCAAAAAATGCTCTGGCCTCAATAATTAGGCCGAAAATAATATAAAAGAAAAAAATTATCAAAATGAAAATACTTACGTCTGATTGAAAATAATGAATAAGAAAGATAGTCACTTCAGGAAAAAAAATGATAATATAAATACCACACAACGTTTCTGGGATCCTTGTCAGTTGCGTCGCCCTAGGCTCTTCTTCGCACCTGACGAAACGCACAAGGATCCCAGATACGTTTTGTATTATCACTTTTTTGTCTGAACTGGCTATCTTTCTTATTCATCTCTATTTTAATTGTCATTAGTTTTAAAAAACGAATGTATAATATATTATAAGGATTTTAATTTACTAATTGTGTTAATTGGCATCCCACCATGGCAAAGAATACAATTATCTGTTACAATTTATTCAATTCCCATTTGTGGGCTTTATCAAAACCATTAGTCCCAAACATATTAACAATAACAATGCCATTATAAGCTATGATAAGACATTAAGTGTATTTTGAAAGGGACAGATGCATAAATAGACAAGAAAATGAGTTGTTTCGTGTGGATATGTCTTTGTGATGACAGAAGACAAGACGCTCGTTTATTTTTAAGTATCTAATACTAAAGAAATTTTACTTTCAAGCTTTTCTATGTAGAAGCTATAGGATGAAATGGTAAGCGTGTATAGAAACTCGTTCCAGATGTCCATGTTCTATAACACTAACAAAATTAAATTTAGGCCCTACTTTTATATTGCTCAATATTGTTTTGCTAGCAAGCATCACTACTAGACGGTCTTAGAATGAGAATATATATCTTAGAATTTGCTTCAATAATTTATTCTAAACATACAAATGTTTCTATAGCAAGATTTTATTGTCGTAATGGATATTTAAAGTTGAAAGACAGATGCTTTTTTCGGAACACTGGTTACATTTACTACGATTATAAATTATGTAGTAAAAATAGAGGTAGAGTATGCTCTTCATAATTACATGAGTATATGAACTAAGAACTCTGGATTGTAATCAGATCGAGTACGCACACAATGTGCACGTGTTGCATCACCATCCTTTTAGGATTATCAAACATTTGAAAATTCATTCTGAAGAAGTTCTGTGAAATATAAGTGTATTGGAGGAGAGTTGTAAATCATGGATGCTGAGCAGCTGACAATTTGGAATAAATATTTGGAATAAATAAAGATTCATATTTTGTTAAATTTACTGAGTTCCAGATTCATCCCAATTCTTAACGTACTTCTATGCGTGTTGGTATATAGCTCTGTGAAAGAGTATAAATCCGTCTCAATAGTTTTATAGCATTGGAGAAAAAACATGAAGATGATTAAAGTTTATATTTTGGGCGCAATCTATAATCCTTGTACATGTAGTACATAATTAACTTCTGATACTCGCCAAAAATAATTTATAACCTTAGAAATATGGTTAGGGCGTGTTACGGAACAACGGATAAGTTCGCCATTCTGCTTTATTCCAACAAATGTATTTGCTCGTTGATAAAGCCACCTGTTGGCGTAACACTGCAGTATTGCGGCATAGATCCTACCCCACTGTCTCCGTCGGCTGGATTTACACAATATTGACCTGGTCCTACACTAGTTTGATTCACTAATATTAACATCAGTCCGAAATCAATACGGTGTAAACTGGAGTTAACACTCTGATATCTCAAATAAATCAGTAATGGAGATTCTGAACAGAAAACCTTCTTGTTAAAATAAAGTGAATAACTGCACCGTTCCATTTCAACCCCGTTTAGACATTTAATTAGTATGACAATTAATCAAGAAGATAAGGTAACATATTTTTATTTCTATGACAAACGGAGAAGGAAACGTGTTCGCATATCCTACATTTTTACTTATTTACTCAATTTCTGCGGAGACAGAGACATAAGATTATACAGTACATAGAGTGCAACTATCTTAGTTCAACTATCCCGAGGAATCAAGCCGTGTCAAGATAAGATACGTAGAAGCCCAACTACCCTGCAATTTTTCTGGGGGTAGGCTTGATCTCAGTTTAACACTAACCTTTGATGCAGCACTTAGTAGTGCAAAAATAATACTGAAGTCATTGAATGGTACGTAGTGACAAGGGAAAGTTGCCAACTGACGACAATACCGCCCTCCGCCTTCTGCCTTCTTCTACTGCGCATCTGACACGACTTGCTGTATCTCATGACTTATACATGATTATGGATGTGTAACAGGAGACATTACCCTCATGTGGTGTAAAGAGCTTTGTAAAAAAACGGCTTGCACAAATCAGATGCAAGTAAAATATAAGCGTAATATAATGCAGTGTATCACGTGTAGTGTGAGTCGGAATAGCTAAACATTTATTGCAATAATTGATAAAGTAATGAAATTAAACGAAATCGAGGTACCAAAATAAGTCAATTTTTTAATAAACAATTGATCCAGTTGATAAACCAAGAATAATTTATTCAATGCAGTATAGTAAATTGCAATAATGGTATATGTATGTTGCCACCGGGCTCTGCATATAGCGACAAATAAATATATCTATTTAAACGTGTACAATTTAGACAATTTTTCAACACGAAAGACGTAACTCATGAATAGAAACTTGTCCTTGTTATTGGTGCATTAGAATGTTTCCATAATTTTCATATCAAATCATATAAAAAAGAAAAATAGAAACAGTAAAATAATTAGTTACATATTGAAACATCAACATATGATATAAGAAGTATATTCCGAGTATGGACGACTTCAGACGATTAACTTAAGAATGTCCATACTTAGAGCATACGGAAGAAGTGAAACGATATATTGCATTCAGAGCTGATATCAGGAAGAGAATCAAGTAACATAAGAAGTAGTAGAAATGAAAGTGTGGAAGGGTAATTAAATTAAATAGGTTACATATGTTATTTTCTAATATACTAAACCAGAGTATGGATCTGAAGTACGGTGCATAGTCTAGAGAAAAAAGGATATTCTTGGTTATTAAATGACAATGAACAACTAAGATTTCTTCTCCACCAATATTTCTGTATTTTTAATAATCTCGCGTTATCATACAATTCATCACTTCTAGTTTTAGTAGACATGCGCTGACATCTGGGAAAATCGATTATGAGATGAGATACGACTAAACAGTGCCAGAGTCGTACATAGTACTGGGAGTTAGTGAATGTATTTCTACTATACTGCGCGTAAATGTCAGAAAAGGCGAGTTCGACAACACTCATCGCTTTCTCTCCCGCCCACGAATGCTGTATTTTAATGACAACGGAGTTTTGAGTAACTCCACTTCTCGTCGGCCCACTTACAACGGAGATTTATGAGTTCCGGAAAGGATCTATCTACCGTCTTACCGTTCTCTGGACTTGAGTTCATGTCGCAACAGTTTCCCACTGCTCATTACATGGTTCCCGAATTATATACTAATACGTCATAAATTTCAATGGACAGTGACAAGTGAATTCCCTCACAAAATTACCAATAGCGCTACTTTTGAAAACCTTTAACCAGGAATTTTTCAGATCTACAAAAATTATAATTACAAAAATTTGCGACAAAATGCTTTCAAGGCGTATAGTCTCACCACTATTTGATTCATGCCGACGGAAATAACTGACACACTAACATTAAGCTTTGATCAAATGTCACTTTTATATTTGGCTAAATTATAATCGACATACTCTGTCGAAAATAAATCATTAGTCTACCTCAATTATACATTCCACCTAAACAATTTTTTGGAAGTCTTTCTTGAAAGTATGTCAAGTCATTGCATGGCGCGTAATTACTTTAATTAGCAATCGTACATTTTAACTTTCATTTCCAATCAACAAACACTGTATTATTCACGAAAATATTTTGCGATTTTCAAAATTGAAGGCTCGAAATGTAAAATAAAGTTAATGAAATAATGTTCCATCGGAATAAGAGTAATCTATAACAAAACTAATACTGCAATTATCATCAATTTTTTTCTAACCTGCATCTCCTAACGCTTGATTCACCGTGACAAAAATATTAAGCTCGTTTTATAAAATATTCACAAACGCTTTCAATAGTAGCGTAGTTATAACAACAAAATGGTAAAATATGGATTCGACCTAGGATACAATAACATCTCTTACTCGCACAAGAGTTACGATATTTTCTGCACTATTTACTTATCTTCGATATTTTTCACTGTTTATTTAGTATTCCGTACGTAGAAATTAATCAGATTATACAAAGAATATGCATTATAAATCCCAATTAGCTGTTAATTGACTGGCATGTTCCCAATTTATTACTATAATTTGAATATTTTATAGTAAAATTCCCCGTATTAATTCAAGAAATAAAATAGAAAAATACGCAGTTTATTTATTTTTTTATTTCATAAAATTTATTTGACAACACTTTTATCCAAAAATTATTTGTTGGTTAAATATGATACAGTATATACAAATTACGCAGTAAAGCACAATACTCTGTTCATTCGTCTGTTTGTTGACGTTTCGGGAACATTTCAGTGGTTTTAAAGCCATAAGTAAACGTACCAGTCAAGTGGAATTTATCGCGTATCAGTGAAACAATTTGACTTATCTAAAATCAAAGTATTGTGAATGCGTAAACTAGCCAGCATTACAGATATCACAGCAGCACCAACGGTTGAAATTTTGTTTTAACACAGTTGACGCCAAAGGAGTGCCAAAAAAAATGCACCAAAATTTAAGATCACAATAAATAACACCCCTCCCCCCCCCCTTCACGCAAAAATATTTCAACAACATGAAAAATTAGAAACGAAATCGAAGAAAAAATCATAATTGAACTGACAAAATAGTTAATCAAATTTCCCAGTTTATCTGTATAGAGAACAAAGAGGCATAAATAAGTCAGTTAAATTGAAGAATAAAAAATGGTTGAAAACGGATTTTAAAATTACAATTTAATTGAATTCTAGTTTTAAGTCTGTTGTCGGCTATTTTTTATTCAATTTAAACTATAAAGAAGTAAATTGAAGCTAGTTAAGGTAATGCAGAAACAATTATTAAACGCCATCAGACCAAGAACTGGTCAGGAGAATATATGCATATTGGTCTTCAGTCTTAATTTATTGTTATAAGCTGTGTTCTTTCCCAAAACCGCATTTCCGAAACATGATTAGGATTCAATCTCGTTACCATGCCCATTTTTCCATAAGACAGCACGATAATGGCGGAATTTTTAAATTTAAAAGTCGTGACAATTAACGGCTTCTACGTAGCATATATAACTGAAATACTGTCTCAAGACGAAATAAACTATCAAATAATACCGAACTTTTGGTGCGAACTTATTCATACACAACACAATTACTGTAATATATTTTTTAATGTTCACACTAATAATCATTAGGAATCCATGATTTGTAGTGTCCCGTTCCTCTCAACGCTGTTTTCTCAACTTGGCGCATAGGAAACGATGAGACCAAAGGCATGACAATGCTCTGAATGCAACTCACCCCTAAACTTTGTGCCAAATTAATCGTTTGCACTCAAAACATGTTTTGTTTCTGATTTGAAAAGTAGTAATACGAAAAATAGCCAAATACAAACAAAAGAAGCGATGATATAAATACCAGACAACGTTTCTGGAAACCTTGTTCCTTTCTTCAAATTCTAAGAAAATTGTATTGTGAAGTTGTGTCGCACTAGACTCTAAAGTGTTTTCAGTTTTCTTAGCTTTCCTGAAGACAGGAACAAGGTTTCCAGAAATGTTGCGTAGTATTTATATCATCGTTTCTTTTGTCTGTATTTGGCAATTTTTCTTATTATTATGTTTTGTTTCTGTTCTTTAACATTGAGATCTGTACTTAAAAACGTTTTAATCATTAATTGATATACAATCACATTTATCAGACAACGAATATATTAATAATCTTGGGCAGTTATTTATTGAATCAAATTGTTGTGGTTATGTAATCTTCGACTTGTTATTTTACTTTAAGTTGTCAATGTTATACATTCATTAAAAGATGGAGTGTGATCTTAAGTTAATCTGTTTGTATATTTTTTATGCACTTCATTGAAGTATCCTATTTCCTCTTTCGAGGACTAGTTGGAAAAAAAAATCCAGAACTAAATCTGTATTTTTAATACACTACATAAATTAATAGATATTATCTGTTCTAGACTATTTGGCAAGTAAATGACAGAACGAATCCTTACAAAGAATACAAACACCACTTTCCGTTATTTACATAGAGCGATTAGTATCATACATTTCATTCATATAATATTTGCGACTATGTTTCTATTTTATCTATTATTGATATTAGTAAAGTCGGTATTTATAACATAAATTTAATTTTGAATTAAAGAAGAGAAAGGAGTAATCTACTATGTAATTAATTCCATTCGGACGTGAATATCAAAGGGGTACTAAGAAAATGACACTCCCGCTTCAGTTAAATTTTAATTTTAATTGAAATTTAGTGGCTATAAGAGGGTTTTACAACGTTTTGTTAACGTACTTCCATTCCTTTTGATCTTGTTGTCCTGACTTACGGGATATCACATAAATAAAATTCATTGTATTAAGGAGCAAAATGTTTAAATAGCTAAGAAATGTGTAATAGGGAATAATCTGTGTTTTTATGTAATTACAGAAATTACATAGGATGAATGAAGGTTAACAGGCAGAACCTACAGTGCCTTCCCCACCCACCCACTAGGGATATTTATTGTTCTTGGACGAGCCGGAAGGATACATTGTTGGGTTCCTGTGACGAAAATGATGATGATACGTCTGTTGACTGCGGGCTCGATGATTAGACTGAGTTGAGCTACTGAAAGCTAGTAGGAGTTGTGGCAGCACCTCAAGGGACATGTTCAGTGGGGTGAGGGATTTGACAACGTATGTATAATGGTCTCGTGGAGAAGGATAAAGAAATCAGTCTTTCGTTTCATTTTTTGGAATACGCTGGTTAGAAAGGGTAATTAATATCCGCGCACTAATAGTGGTTGCATTGTATGGTTGCTACGGAGAGGAGTTTGAGGTCAGACAACGAAAACAAATCGGTGGAGCGGTCATGGAACAGCAATAGTAGATAAAGCGGCTCTCAGACAGCATCGAGAACGGAGTATCATACGACTTCCCATCGTAAAATTCACAAACATTAACCAATTCTAACGATTATATGCTCATGAAATCACACCGACAAAAATAACTTGCTAATAATCGTGAATTAATAATTTTAATAACATTTTATTTTGTAAATTTAAATGGAAAATAAATCAATATACCATAATATTGAATAAGAAAGATAGCCAATTCAGATAAAAAGGGTAAAATAAATATCATAAAAATTGTCTGAATTCATTATTTTTAATCAGACGTAATTTTTTTCATTTTATCATAATAATATTCATCAATAAATCACAGTATTTAACACAAAGACCACCTAGACCATACAAATATAAAGCATTGTAGTCAATACTATACAAAAAAGATTGGATACGTTCTTAACTGGAGTCATATACGTCATATTGATTAATAATGATTCTTGTGGTTGATGTCCAGGAACTAAAGCTTAATTTACCATATTGTATCGAAAAGATTCCTTGTTTGCTTAGAAAATAACTTATCATCTATATTCTGCATCTGTTGTGAAAAACAAATTCTTGCATCACGAAGGTTTGGATACTTCGTCAATTTGGAAAAGAATGGCGGGTTTATCTACTCTAAGTAATTCAGTGCACCGAATATTGACGTACAAGTAGAGATCGATATGTCGTATTCACAACAAATCAGTCAATTAAAAAATCCGCTAAATGTCATCACAATAAATTTAGTTAAATGCTAAGATTTTATATGTTGATACTAGGTAATATTGTCAAATTATATCCGAAATGATTTCCATTAAATCTCACTTCACTATAAATTACGTACAACCCGATATTATGAAACACAATAACTATGATCTCTGTTTGTGTGTTCAAATGCTTTTAAAGGCAGACGAAAAATAGTGTCGAAACGTCCAGCTACAATTAAATTGTTTACTGTGTAATTAATTGTTTGTCATATTAAATTTGTCTGAAAACAGAGGTCATATTATGATCTCTGATTTTTTACCTCCTCGCTTTTAGATTAACTTTGATTTTGAACTCGTCACCTGGTTTGTGTGACGTGTCGTTCCGAAAGCTGTGTGGTATTTATTTTATCACTTAATTTTGTCATTTTATTGAGTTATACTGTACACTAGTTAAAAAATTAATTTCACTATGAAACTGCGTCAGATGAGTTGTGTGCTCAAATATTTCATTGGCTATATTTTATCAGAACCTGCAGACAAGTATGAAAACTATGTAAATTATCGACATCGAATATTGCAAACGTGACACTTCCCAAGAAACACTGCAATAGTGTCTCAGCTAGAAACAAGGACTATAATTCCGCAAACGTCGTATCCCGTATTCTTTCAATTTCGTCACAATGGAAACTCATATGGTCAAGGTTGGATACCTCTGGTCTCTGATGATCTATAAAAATAAATAAAACACCGTAATAGTCATCACTGACCCACAGTTCTGAATAATTTTAATGTAATTGTTTATCAAGTGAAATAAAAATATTGGCTTACGACAGATTCCTACTCGCTTCTACATAACTACGAGATTGTCCCCTATGGAAGTATTTCTGCAATTGAAATCGATTGACATTAACAGTTTCGAGTAACAAAGGTATAGTCAATTTAATTGGACACGTGTTACGCGAACTCACCTAAAACCATTTGCCATTTATTAGGTTCAACGCTTCGATCAGAGTCGATGAGGACTCGAAAAACACACATTGAAATATGCTAGAATATCGCATGTTGAAGTTGTAAATTTTATTCAGTTTCACATATACCTCTCTGTGTATGAACATTACTCATATAAACTGGAATGTTGAACAATTTCGACGTTCCTTGAGAGCTAAAATAGTTCCATTGGTCCCCTACAGACGTCATGCAATCAATGAGTTTTTTCTAACTAGTCTATTCTTGACGAAGCCATTGTCAAATCTACGGTTGGCAACCATAGCAATAACCTTGTCTAAAGTTAGGTGCTATTTCATTGCATCTTCGAACATACTTTGTAGAATTTTTACTAATCTTATCGTACTGTTTTCGTAAATTACTGTAAGTAAAGTGTATTTTAGTAGACAATTTACCGGAGGTCTTCTGTTCCCTCACAGGATTTTGCGCATTCACGAGGTATTTTGTACTTAAATAGTTTTTAATAAATTTATTTATACCGAATCTTCCAAATGAAGCAAACATTTTGTGTCTACAAAAATACCTAGCGATAAAAAAAGTCATTTGCGACAAAAGTGCTATTAGGGACGAAGAAAATAATTCTGTAAGAATAAGAGATGCTTGAAGTTCGTCATCGTAAATACTGAACAGGTTCTCCAATCTATTTTGTGTCGATTGCCTACAACAACTAAGAATTATTTAATATATTCTCAGTAAATATATAGGTTTTTTTTAGGGTAACAGGCTACATGAGGGTACTCCACATGGTGACAACTCCTCTTTAATAGCATAGGAAGGGATTTGAAAGGGGGAATGTGGAAATGTAGAGGAAGGTTTAGCTACGGCCCCGGGGCCATAGTTTAAGGATCCTACCCGGCATTCGCCTAAAGTAATGCAGGACAAACACTAGAAAACCTGCATCAGGTAGGTCGGTCATTGGGTAGTTGTCCCACACCCTTCCGATAGCGGGAGAGGGTCTTTCTTGAATCGACTAAGACAAACTTAAAAATTTTATTTAATTTATGTAGATCTATTTTATTGTTAATAACTCATTATTATCAAATAGCACATGAAGGATAAGTTTATTGCCGGGATTAATGAAATGTGGAACGTCTATAGTGTCATATTATTTTCATATTTACTTACAATAATCTCATTAAAATATTTTCTTAATATTTTAGAAGTTAAACAAATTTTTATTTAATTTAAAATTAAATAATTCAGTGAGTTATTTTTTTTTAAAAAAAAACATCTTTGGAAGATAACTCCTTCAGAAAATGAATAAAATAATTATACCAGTTCCAGTAGTCACGTTTCAGTTATTCCAGATATTAGGAGCTTCTTTGAAGACAGCTACGAAGGTGAAGTGAGGGCTTTAGGAACCGATACATTATTGAAACTGACTCCTGAATCGCATATATTGTTTGGAATGTGCCGAATCCGAACTAATTGTGGTACTGACTCAAGAATAATTATTTAGATTTACTCCCACAGGAAAGACGGAAAAAATGTATCGAATGTGGAAAAATAATAAGAGCAATTACACTATCTTGAAATTCCTGCGAGGACAAAGCAAAGTCAGTTCAAGAAAACTAAAAATTAGGAACACGATTTGTAATCGTCTGTTAATTAATGTTGGCAGAGTTAAGTGGTCGTGTAGTTTGCACACACTTTACCGTCGCCGACACTCTCGGTGCCGGCCTACTTTTACGCCAGGGAAAATAACCTTCGAGCGGTTTGCAGTTGGCCTCATCTTAAGAAATATGATAGTCGCTTATTAAAATTATTATTGTTATTTAAACCCTTCTATAAATCATACTATAAACGTACGTCTCAAAAATGAGTGTTTTGCTATTTATTTATTCCATTAAGTAATATGTTAACAGCCAACAGTTATTCACTAAATAAGTCCTGAAGGAAAAGTTGAACTAAGTATAAGACTGTTTAAAATGAAAAATTTACGTCTGATTGAAAATAATGAATAAGAAAGTTAGCCAATTCAGACAAAAAAGTGATAATATAAATAGCACAGAATAGTTGTGTATTCTGGGATCCTTGTTCATTTCGTCAGATTTTTTGAGTTTTGTCAACTGACAAGTGCAGTTGTGTCGCTCTAGGCTCTTCTTCGCACCTGACGAAAGGCAAAAGGATCTCAGAAACGTGGTGTGCTATTTATGTTATCACTTATTTGTCTGAATTGGCTATCTTTCTTATTCATTATAAGACTGTTTCTTAGGTTCCCACCGAACACTAGAATATATGCAAAATAAACTATACCCATTATCAAAAAACTATAATGGAGCAATTCAAAGCAGAGTGTTTCTTGAGTTGTATAGAACCTGTTAATTGTGTTGTAAATCTCAACTATTTAATTCCTTTCCCGACATACTTGTAATTTATAACGACAAGAAACAGGAGAACGTAAAAATAAACAAATAATCATTTTCAAAGTTCAAACATAATCGTTTCAAATCAAGTTTGTCAATTAAATTTTTTGAAAGTAGCACTTTGAATACCATCATCCTTATCGTTTTGACAAGGACCTGTAAACTGGAAATAAAACAGTTTTCTTAATTTAGGAATTAATGCACAAAAGTAAGATAACATAAGAGTAAAAAGACAAAAACTGATTAATTTTGATAAAAAAAATACATAGAGGGAGTTTTATTCTTAAACTACATCGGGGATTTTTGTAAAGATCTGGATGATTACAGGAAGCACTTAAAATGCATTTCTATACAAATATAATAAAATATATTGGGAGAAGAAAACTTCAAATATAGCAATATATACCAAATAAGAAAAGATTGAAGCATACACGAGTGTAATTCGATGAATTAAACCTAGCGGGATATACATAAAATGTAATGTAATATCGAGATTTAGTTATTCCGAATAATTACGTTAAAAGAATTTACACATCTGACAACCATCTCGGTGAGAATTACTTTTATAAACTCGTTCAATCAATGCATTAGTCAGTTTCAAAGATATCCTTAATTAAAAATATATTTAGAAACTCTTTGCTTTTATTCCTAATTCTATGGCACTTTGAACAAAATTTTAAAACTTTTTATCGGGGTTTCTCTCGTCTCTTGGAATATGTGAACGTACTGTAAGGTAGATAGGCCCGGTTTCCTGTTATAGCTTCACTGTAAATCTTCCCTACAAATATCCAACTCTTGGTGACGAACTAAAAGCCTCTACGCAAAATTATGTTCACAAAGAGAAATCTCGAAGTTCACTCCATAAACGCGGAAAATAATCTTACAATATGTAAAAGCATGACAAAACACACACATTTATTACAAAGTTTCTGGCATCGTTTATGTCAATATTGCCGTGTATATATATGGACAAATCTGAGAAAAGAATAGTTTTAATGCTACCCTTAGGAATTTCGGTTGGCTTGCTGTTAGCTGAGGGACGGATCTGATCCTGATCTCCTACCCGTAATGTGTGACGGCCGTGCGGGCGCCACCATGTTTTTTAGTCCGTTGTCTTAAGAGGAAAGATAATCTCCGGGAAAGTGCTCGAGTCCATCGTTCCTATATATTTATACCCTTCGAACAATGCTAGGAATTTAGGAAATCTTTTCATTTTATTTCGAATCTTTACTAAACTCCTTAAACTTATTTGATATATTTCTCTGGAAAGTTCTAATATGATTTGTAGCAGATTAACCACATCGATATTTCGACTTTTAGAATTAAGGAAATGTTACACTTTGTCAGAAAGAATTATACATCTAAGCAATTTCCCCTGCTTTAATCTAAACCCCTGATTTAAATATTTGATCTTTCCTTATAGTGGCGCAGCGGCTTCTTTGTTGGCTTCTCAATTGTCGGTTTGGGAGTAAGATTGCAGACTTAGAAGTAGGTAAAGTACCCAAAATAATAAAGGAGATAACTCTCACGACAAGCTCGTAATTGATCGACGACAGGGTCTATCGAAAATTTGTATCGAGGAGAGGAACACGAATGAATATAAAACAAAAATGTTAATACTGATGAGATTCTAATCAACTCTTCATCATTTGACACCAATAAAGGCAATCACAATGAATGAGAAGTGCAATCTGGTGTCAAAAAAGGAACATTGAGAGGTTTGCAGATAAAGAGGGAATAATTTTTTATGGCCATGCTTGTGAAGTAAACACGATAATATTACTTTATCTTTCATACATTCAGTTTTGACATTACACACGTAAAAAATATTAACGAAATAATATTCAGTATAATACATCAGAAACTTGATGGAAGATAATTTCGGCCCTGCGTTTAATAATGTAAGAACAAATTAAAAATAATGTAGAAACCCCCATGAATACGGAAATCCCTGGAAAAAATGGGGTAATGGTAATAAAGCGATTTACGTTCGGATAAACCATGCACTGAAGTACATAAATGACGTTTACGAGTCCTAGGATGCATTAATAAAATAGACTCCGATACTATTATTACAAATAATGAGAAATATTATTCAGGGCTGTAGTTTATAATAACCATTAATTGCTTAACATTTACGATGAGTAACATAGAAATAAAATTAATAGAAGTACAACGACAGCGAAACTAATTCTAATGTATACTTATGACATTGACAACTTATTTAAAATTCGGCCAAATACTTGCTAAATAAAAACACGAAATCAGAGAATCAAGAAGAATTTAAATTATGGGATAAAGAATGCACTACTAAAGTTGAATTTAGAAGTGAAGAAAGTAACGACTTTAAGTTATACTCCACAAGATCGAAACTTTAGGGTGACGTATTAAAGTTGAAAGTGAAACACTTTGGTATTTAGTTTGAACACTGCATAGCATACATCAAAATTATGGTAGCACAAGCGCAGAAAGTTTGATTTAAGAGAAAAAATTCATATAATTAAAAGTTTGTTTGTAAACTTGGTGTAGAAGTGACAACTTTTTGTTAAAAAAAATTATTTCTTTTTATAAAGTAACATCCTACATGAGGGTAATCCATGTGGTAGCAACTCCCCTTTAATAACATAGGAAGAGATTTGAAAAGGGGGATGCAGAAGGGTAGAGGAAGGTAGCCAAGGGTTAACTAGGGTCTCCGAGCTATGGTTTAAGGATCCTACACGGCATTCACCTAAAAGTGATGGAGGACAAACACTAGAAAACCTGCATCAGGTAGGTCAGGCAATAGGTACTTGCCCCACAACCTTCCGATGGCGGAAGAGGGATTTGCTGTGGGGACGCAGAATTCCACTCTCAGTGCCTCAACCAGTTTAGGAGGCAGCTGACCGACTATTCCAATGGGAACAGTGAGCAACTCTTACTGTATGCCCAAGGACTGCGCTCCGGAACATACACCTCTCAAAACAGGGTAGGTGCCTCGGCTTGTGGGAACCTTAGTTCAAAAATGGAGAGAGGAAAAGGCATCCCCAAAGCTAGTCCTTTGTCACTCACATGGAGTAGAGTGAAAGTTTTTAAAACATGACATCGAGAAAGTTTTTAAGAAAAGTGCCTTTAAAGCTAACCGAAAACTAGATTTAAAAATAGTCATAATTAGATAAAATAGCCAAATTACAGACAAAATTCAGTGATTATATAAATACCACACAACGTTTCTCGGAGCCAAAGGAAACGTTGTGTGGTATTTATATCACAACTTAATTTTGTGTGTCATTAAGCTATTTTATCTAATTATATTACCAAACAGACGTAGTACATTTTCATTTTAAAAATGGTTATATTTATCTGATTATAGCATAATGACAAATGTTACAACAAAGCCAAATTTGGTTGTTTAGATTTCCTTCATTGTACACTTGATGAAGTCTTGGACTGAGGACGCAAAGTATTTAATATTTCTGACTAAACTCCCTACGTTTAAACATTTATAAGTTTTAAAATGTTAGTACAAAAATAGTCGTATCGTGAGTCATTGTAAAAGGCGATTCGTGGAAGGCACATTAAATAATTCACATTACAAAGGACGTAACATTTAGGCTACTGTAAAATAAAACCGTTGTCGCAGGAGAGAACAATTTAGAAGGACCGATGGACGCCCTAGTGTCTGTAAAAGAGCGCTGATGGAATTTACACAGTGGTTGGAACTTCCTTTAACGCTAAATTAACTCATAAGTTTACAACGTCACATGAATACACGTAGAATGTTTCTTAGTCTCCTCACCATGATCGTTTCATGAATTTTCTTCACATTACATATTTGCTAATGACTAAAAAAAGGTGACTTTGTCCGACTACATTAAAGCAGACGAAATGCTACGTATTGTTACACTTCTGCCCGATAAAATGCATGTATTGCATCCAATTTGGAGTGGAAACAAATAATTTATTGAATAAATTAACGTTCCATTAGTTAATTTGCAGTCTCATCAGGTTGAAGTTTAAAACTGTAAAAAGAAAAAATGATCAAAAAACAATTTTAAAAAACCTTTGTAAGATAACAAGAAATATAAATTTTGTTAGACTTCCAAAACTCTGACAACCTGATGAGGTCGCAAATTAAGCGATGAAACGTTGTTAATTTCATTAATAAATTATTTTTTTCTGACTTAAAATTGGCTGGTGTGTATTTATTTATTACTTTCAGCAACTTTTACATGTGTACAGAGTAAGGCTCAGATATTTTCTATTCCGTGTAGCAAATATTTCGACGATTCGTATAATTACGTATTTTCTTTTACGTAATGATAGACGCAGAAGCGCGTGAATTATATCAGGCTTCCGTTCCCGTTTTTAGAACAGCTAAGTAAGCTTGAAACACGCCCATCTTTACTGCGATTAATTAGTATCGAATTTAACAAAGCCGTAATTCTATCAAACCGATTTCTTGTTAGATAAAAAAAAATAATCATATTAACTATACTGAAATAACAATTTCTCATGATTTTGTAAATCGAGCTCGAATAAACTGAAGTGAATTCAATTTTTTTGTTTAAATGTATCTATTAATACCGCGTAGTAAGAACATTGAGCAGTGCGTAGTAGTTTTAATACCTAAATGTCAAATTTAGAGATAACTTGTAAAATACAGGCCACGTGGACACGACAGGTTATTAGTCGTAAAAATGCTCCCAGGAGGTAAGATTGCTGAAAACCTTTAATAAAATTTAAAGATTTCTTTGGACATCAGTAATTTGCGACAAATCGAACGACAGTCCCTTATACTTTCATTTATGGAAATCAAACCAATTGTCATCTCAATAAATATTATTCTTCCAAATAATTTGAATTTTTGTTTGACATTTTTACAATATTCTCGGAAAATTTTCGTGTTTTATGGCGGGAAATTAAAATACCAAGAATTTTTTTCCCCTTGCGAGACGAGACGAGAATAATTCAACATTTTAGGTTCTACGTAGTGACAGTTTAATTTCTATAAGGGGAGGTGAACGGAGTTGTCTTTGAATCGAGTGTGACACTGAAATTATTTTTCCGAGTTTAATATTTGTGTTTATATTACAGGCACGTTGCAAATATGCAAGCGGAGGTGTCAACATAAAAGTTGGAAACAACGGCAGGTTAGTGTACTCGCGCAACGAAAATTGATAAGTTCAAGGTCGCAGTGTTTTCGGCAGCTTTACGACAGGCGAGAGCTAGTGCTGACACTTCAACTCTCAAATCTCTCAGGTTTTATCTATCGATTTTATGAGATGTAAAATTTAGGAGAATCAGTTTACCACTAAAACTTACCACAATGTCTGCTAACCAACATTCACACAATTTAGTTACAGGTTGCGACAGCCGTCGTTAACGAGCGGTAATAATCCAGAAAAGATGAACAATAACACTTCACTCATAGCGGCGAGAGCGCGTCTTCGCAATAGCCGCAATGCTTATTAGGTGGGAGGGAAGCGTTTTCGTGGTTTCCAGAAGCACTACTGCAACTGCATCTAGGCACCGACCCGGCGGCACCTTATCCGTCCAAGATTCGCAAATCGCAGAACTTCACGCACACCAACACGCAAGCGTACGCCGCAGGGTTTGTGGGCGGCACACACGGCACTCACGCATGTGTACAACACACAGCGACAGCCAGGGAAAAACACGGTACGACGCAGTAATATCGGCTCACGTTCCTTTTCGGGTGGCGAACTCGACACACAGGACGGCCGGTCGAGAAGGCGGTGGGACCGTGTGGTGGGAGGAGCCAATGGCAGGCGACCGCTCTCCGTCTCTCTCCGCAGCGCGCACAGCCAAACTGGCCTTATCTACAGACACACACGCAGCTCAAATAAAACCTGCATTACGACGGTAAACTCAAGCGGAATATAAAATAATAAAACGGCGACGAGAAGGAATAACGAGAACACTTCGGAGGTGTCAGAGAGGAAAATAAATCGTCACTGTACGTGCTGCCACCTAGGATCCGGCGGGCGAAGCACGTGCTAGCGCCATGACCTCCAACAACGCAGAAGAGAGGGGATGGGGCAAAGAGCTTGTTCTGTGAGATATTGCCTCGACTACCGGAATTTTTCTACACACTGCAACTGTGGAACACGGTGAGAGACGAAATCGGTCTTGTGGTACATGTTCCTCCTATCCATTCATTTAAACTATTCAAAAATCCGATTGCTTGAAAGACTGAGACTGTACTTTTTTACACGCTTTTCTACATACTCGCATATAATATATTGTCTTATGTAGTAACAATATATTGTTCCCTTAAATATGTTTTAAAGCTTTGAGTGCGAGAAAGCGTTTCTCTGCCGATCCTGGGAATATATATATATATATATATATATTGTAATGAACATTTAAAAGAATAATTAATTAACTGAATAGCCCCACGTTGGTGAAGCCATAAATGTAATACTTATTGATGATACCAAATTAAATGGAACTAATATTATAATTTCGCCACACGTTGGCACGCCAAAATGCAATCATCCGAATGGAAACAATTTTAAAATAAAATTAATATTATAATGAAAAGTTATCTAATGAAGGAGCATGAATAAAAACATTTATGGAAACTGACCAAATAATTGATTTTGTTATAATTCAATATAATTCAAAATTATAAAATAATTACTCGCCGACATTTACATTTTATTTCATACAATCAATTTAATTTTCTCTTGATCTCAGGGTCTTTTCTGGGCCTTTAAATAAAGAATAATTTGACGGATATTTAGTAAAAAAAATCGAAATCTGACAAAATTTTACCTTTAATATAACTCAGTTTTGTTCTGGTACCTGGGCAATTGAAAACTTTAAACAAGACACTCTTACTTTAAACAAATTACGAACAGGCCATTTTTACACTGAATTTACACTTTATAGCTGTTGGGCTTTCAATATTGGCGGCACCTCGCAGAATTCATCCTCGTCGGTTCAAGAGATAATTTGGCGTAACACTCAGAAACCTTTCTGAGTGACTATCTGTATTAACGCTGTCCGACTTTACTTTTTAATAATACGTCACGTTGATTTAGCTTTCTGTCGTTTTTACTGCTGCCTGCTTCTACTTTACTTATTGATATTTTAAATCCTCTCGACTATTCCCAATACGACTAATTTCTCTCGGCTCTGATTGCAGACTGTTAAATTTTAATTATTCCGTACCCGGCAATGTCTCGTCGCCGACTGCTCACTACACCGACTCACGCGCGCCATGTCTCAACAATACTTTGCCTGTTCATATTCTCGTCCATTATTCTGTCTTTTTGTATGTTTGCCGGTAACAATTCCAGTTCAACAGTTTATAATTATTAACTCTTAATTGCCCTTTAATTATTACAATATATATATATATATATATATATATATATGTGTGTGTGTGTGTGTGTGGTCTTATGTAGTAACAATAAATTGTTCCCTTAAAATTTCTTAAAGGTATGAGTGTGAGAAAGCGGTTCTCTAAGGATCCTGGGAAAAGAAGAAAGAAGGCAGTCGCCAATATACTTTAGATTTTTTATCGTTTAATTGTTTTTTGTTCTAGAGTATTGTTGTGGTGATGTTGATCGGATGCCATCTGTAAAAAACGGAATTATTAAAAATTTTCGCTATTGTCTCAACACAAGTAATTTCGATGGTCGCGCATCGGAAAAGATTAAACACACCTCGAAATTCGTCTCAAAGTTCGAGAATATATATAGAAGACTACTGATATCATTAAATTTGATTAACAATTTCAGACCGTGTTGTTTTCTTCCGTCATGTACCTCTGTGAACGATCAAATTTCACCTCAACGGCTACAAACTTTTGCTGGCGCCCAATGATAATATTTAACTAATTACATAAACAAATTGATAAATAACAACAAAATAAGTGATAAATAAATACCAGAACATTTCTGCTTGCAAAACGAAAATTTTTGAGCTCGTAACCTGGTTTGTGTGTTGTGTCGTTCTCACGCCTCTCACGTTTGGAATCACCTGACGAAGCAACAAGGATTTCAGAAACGTTGTGTGGTATTCATTTAACTCTTACTTTTGTCGGTCATTTAGTTATATATGTAACTAGTATAATTTTAACACAGACGTTCTATATTTTATAATGCCGATAATATTTTACACCTAATATCGAAAGCATGTACGAATCCTAGGGTGGTAGAGTATATATACATTTCAACACTTGATATAAAAATACAACAGAACTAACCATTTCTAGCATATTTCCTACACGTAGACTGTTACATTATTGTTTCTCGTAGGAATTTATAAATAGATATCACTTAAAACTCAACGGTCACTGAAAATGGAACAAGCTCTCCGTTTTTGAACTAAGGTTCCCACAAGCCGAGGCACTTCGGCCTGTTCTGAGAGGTGTATGTTCCGGGGTCACAGACCTTGGGCATACGGTAAGAGTTGTCCGCTATTCCAATTGGAATAGTCGGCCAGCTGCCTCCTAACTGGTCGAGGCACGGAGAAGGGAATGCTGCGTCCCCACAGCAAACTCCTCTCCCGCTATCGGAAGGGCGTGGGACAAGTACCCTATGCCCGACCTACCTGATGCAGGTTTTTCTAGAGTTTTCCCTGCATTTCTTTAGGCGAATGCCAGGTAGAATCCTTAAAATATACCCCGGGGGCCCTAGTAACCCTTGGCTACCTTCCTCTACCCTTTCGCATCCCCCCTTTCAAATTCCTTCCTATGCTATTAAAGGGGAGTTGCCCAACGTGGATTATCCTCATGTAGCCTGTCACCCTAAAAAAATGGAACAAAGACTTTATTATTTATATATTTGCTGTACATATTCTTCGTCGCAGCTTCAATTACACTAACGATCGCCAGGCTGTCAACTTACCCGTCATTCTGAATTTGGAAAATCCCAGGGCCAGCGTGCCGATTCTCTCCGGTCTCGGCCATCAGTTGTCTTGCACTATTTTGGGAAATTTGGATGGAAGCGTTCCTGACCTTGTACTTGGTCATCATCGTACCATTTGTCTGAATAATTTGCATATCGGGTTAAAAAAAAACAATCGTGATGACGGAAGCAGATTCGAACCTCAATTCTCATAATTTAGAATCACGTGACACGTCACAATTAATTAATATACGTCCTAATTAATTAAATCAATACATATTTCGCTGACACCGAGAATTACTTGTCTTTGATTCGTTAATATTATTCTTACGGTGAACGGGTAAGGCGATACACACTCAAGTAATACAGGCAACGTCGAAAACTTCCAAGATTCTCAAAGATATAGTGAAGATTGGTTGCGAATATATTTTGATAACGAACAATTTCACAACTATTTTGACATGCGAATACGTGCGAATTACAAAGCGTAATAAGAAAACTCATAAAGTAACACGTCACGCTATAATCAGTTTCTAACTGCATTTGAATTATTTTATTTTTTCATTTGATTTAAAACTTATTATGTTTAAATTATGAATATAATTTGTGTTTTAAGACAGAGTATAAAACTATTCAATATAATGGAAAAAATTACGATTATTCTGCATACGGAAGTAATTTAAAAAGAGGTAACATTCTCACACATACATATTTAATTATAATTGAAAATTAATAATACGAAAGATAGCCAAATACAGACAAAATAAGTGATCACGTAAATACCACACTACGTTTCTGAAATCCTTGTGCATTTCTTCAGGTGCTAAGAAGAGCCTAGAGCGACACAACAGTTAAAAACAAAACAAAAAAAACTCAAGCCTTTTCAGTTTTGTAAACTGACTAGCGCAGTTGAGTCGCTCTAGACTCTTCTTAGAACCTGAAGAAAGGGAAAAGCATCCCAGAAACGTTGTGTGGGCTTTATATTATCACAGACATATTGTCTGTATTTGGCTATCTATCTTATCATATTAAATTAAATATTTAAGAATATTTCACTACCTTTTGCTAAGGTTTTGTGGGCCTACATATTTGTATCACTTACATAGTTGAACCATGATATATAAGTTTCTTGCAATTGAAAAGTAGAAATAAAGTTCGTGCGTACTTAAAATTCATTTATCAAACATTGGGATCATATAAATACTCGTAGAATTATATATTTCAGAATAGAAACCACAATATCTGCTAGTGAAGAAAACTGTTAACTATTAACACAAGTAATTAACGACCCGTATAGCATACAACAACAGAAAATAATTATGAAAAATACATAATTTTAAAGTGAGTGGACGTTTCGATAAACAGTTGTGATCTTTGATGTTTAAAAAACTTAATATCTCTGAAATTTTCATATCTGTGAATTTGTTTGTCATATTTTGTTATATTAATAACATGTTGTTTAATTTTAAATAAGAATCTCGTTCACAAAAAGCCTGAAAACATACGTAAAATTGTTTAATTAGACGTAACTTTACCTTTACAATTCACGCGCAGATTCCAGACTAATGAGGTGCCTAAGAAAAACATATCAAATAGCTAAAAGTAACTTTCAGACCTCAGTCAGAACTAATGAGAGTTGATAATCAGCTCTGTTATCGGAAGCTTTAAGAGCAGTGAGTCTCTTATCACTGACATTCTATCCTGCTGACCTTAACAAAAGCAAAGAAATATAGGATACCTATTACTGGTGTATCTGTTGCTTCGACACTATTCATCCGCGTGGGTGTATAACAAGAGGAATAACGTTATCTCTGAATTTTCGAGACGTAACTCTCGCGGTATACAATTTAAATTACATTTTATTTTTACGTTATATTTTTCCTGTCATCCTACAAACCAGAAAAGGGATATTTTAGTGGACAGCTGCGTATTACTTTATAATTCGACCTTTCATTCACAAAATTTAAGTAAAGCAACCAACACCTCACTCACACATCTCTATCCGGTATTCCACATGAAAAGGGTCTAGAAATTAACCCATACTACATATGTGAAACCCATTCATAACAAACATTTGAACTGTTCTTCCATTTTATACTTGTTTACATGATAGTGTTTCTCGTTTATTCATGTGTTTCAATATAGTGATTATTTATAACACCATCAGTACACTGCCTTCGTTTATTAAGAACTAGCTGGGTGCCCGGCGTTGCCCGAGATGTCATTTATCTATAACCATCCATAAGACTCCAATTTGCGCTATTTTTATGTAAAGCTCCTCGAACCCTATCCCTAAATGTGCTCACCTCCCATGCCGAATGGGGATGAAGTCATTGACTAAATATTTCGGCCGTTTTTACATGTTAGAAGATGACCACCCCCACAAATATGCGATAATGAAAAAGAATGTATTCCACTCAAAAATCGGCCGATTACATTGTCTGAAAATTTATTCCCTCGCCCAACAACTCCCAAACCCGTCGCGTTACCCAGATTGTCACAATTAGATTCAGCGACATTCATAGTCTCGGAATTGATTCGATTCTCGGTTGTTTCTGAGGGATTTTATTTAACGTACCTCCACCCCACCCCTAAGCTTGCTCCCCTCACACGGGTTAAATTATACACAAACAACATCGGTATAAATACTATCAAAGTAATTAACCCCAGGAAATAATTATCGCAAATATCGACCGTTTAACATGTTTGAAATTTTTCACCCCCGACCACTTTCGCTTCGGGGACTTAAACGGTCAAGTTTAATGTCATAATTAAACTCAGTGAAAATCCTGATAGTTTCTGGTTTATTTTTATCTAATGCTACTTCCACGCAAACCCTTAAGGGTGCACCCTTCCTAGTCCGAAAGGGGTTGAAATTACACACAGAGAACATGTAGGGAAATTTTATTAATCTAATTCATCCCGAAATATATTTAATTGACGAAAAAAAAGCCGGTCAACTCACCCCAACCCAGCCGAAACCCGCGCGTTGTCCAGATTGTCATAAATAAATTCAGCAACATCCATTACCTTCGATTTGACTCGAATCTCGGTTGTTTTCCCGTTATTTTCAAGGAAATTAATAGCTCAGAGATAATCCCGATAGCTTCTGGTTTCTTTTTATGTAATGCTACTTCACGCCCACCCTTAAGGGTGCACCGTTATGAGTCCGAAAGGGGTTGAAATTATACACAGAGAACATGTAGGGAAATTTTATTACTGTAATTCATCCCGATATATATTTAATTGACGCAAAAAACAGCCGGTCAACTCATCCCAACACAGCCGATACCCGCGCGTTGTCCAGATTGTCATAAATAAATTCAGGGACATCCATTACCTTCGATTTGACTCGAATCTCGGTTGTTTTCCCGTTATTTTCAAGGAAATTAATTAAACTCAGTGACAATCCCGATAGTTTCTGGTTTATTTTTATGTAATGCTACTTCACGCCCACCCTTAAGGGTGCACCCTTCCGAGTCCGAAAGGGGTTGAAATTATACACAGAGAACATGTAGGCAAATTTTATTAATCTAATTCATCCCGACATATATTTAATCGACGCAAAGAACAGCCGGTCAACTCATCCCAACCCAGCCGATAACCGCGCGTTGTCCAGATTGTCATAAATAAATTCAGGGACATCCATTACCTTCGATTTGACTCGAATCTCGGTTGTTTTCCCGTTATTTTCAAGGAAATCCCCTCCAGCCCCACCCCTATCATGCCTACAAACAACATCGGTAGAAATACTATCAACGTCAATGGTCCCGGCATTTATTTATTCCACGCTAATATCGATGATTTAACATGTTAGAAATTTTCCATCCCATCCACTGCCGCCCATTGGGGCTAAATGGCCAATTTGATGCTATAATTGAACTGGACGACATCCATATCCTTGGATTTGACTCCAATCTCGGTTGTATTCGCGTTACTTTATTGCAGCGTTCCTCCACCCAACACCTAAAAGTGCTCTACTGATAATCCCGACCCGCTTCTGGGGGTGGTAGACGCGTCTCAGCCCAACAGTCGGTAGAAACACTATCAATATCTGTGACCCCTAAAAATATTTATCCGACGGAAATAACGACTGTTTTAACGTGTTTAAATATTTCAACCCCCGTCCGCCCCCGCTTCTGGAGGTGGTAGACGCGTCTCACCTCGACAGTGTTGTTTTCCTGGTCGCAAAGAACCCGTGTACGAAATTCGGTGAAATTTGATCCACCGGTATAGACTTGTATTCTCCACCCCAAACCCTAAGGGTGCCCTTTTCCCAGAGTGTAGGGGATGAAAATTATATTCTGAAAACATTGGTCGAAACTCCATAATTATGTTGTACCCCTAAAAATTATTATCCGACTAAAATATCGGCTGTTTTAGCATGTTCAAATATTTCCACCCCCGTGCACCCCCGCTTCTGGGGGTGGGAGACATGTCTCACTCCGACAGTGTTTGTTTCCTGGTCGTAAAGAACACGTGTACGAAATTTGGTGAAATTTTCTCCAGCTGTGTAGATTTGTATAACGAACATACAAATATACAAATATACAAACATACAAATATACAAACATACATACACTCATTTTTATTTATAAAATTAAACGTCGTTATTAATGGAAACAACATCGATAAAATAGTATGAACAACACCACCCCTAAATCTGCTACTTTCCCGTGGTGGAAAGGGTTGAATTTTTACTCATATCACATCGGTAGAAACACTATAAATCTAGTTTACCCATAAACACATAACATTTTGGCAGTTTTAGAATAATAGACAATTCTCACCCCCAGCCCTAAGCAAGCTCACTGCTAATGTCTAAAGGGATTTATATTTTCAACAACATCCGTTGAAATAGTATTCACGTAATTCTCCTCCAAGAACGCGCGAGAACTGACTATTTATCTCCCCTTCCAACCCCCACCCTTTCGGGTTAAATGGGCAATTAAAAAGATTTATCCGAAGTAAACTCACTGACATCCATAACCTTCGATTTGACTCCAAACTCGGTTGTATTCGCGTTATTTTTCTGTAAAGCAACTCCACCCCAAACCCTAAGGGTGCCCTTTTCCCAGGGTGTAGGGGATGAAAATTATATTCTGAAAACATTGGTCGAAACTCCATAAATATGTTGGACCCCTAAAAATTATTATCCGACTAAAATATCGGCTGTTTTAGCATGTTCAAATATTTCCACCCCCGTCCACCCCCGCTTCTGGAGGTGGTAGGCGCGTCTCACCCCGACAGTGTTGTTTTCCTGGTCGCAAAGAACCCGTGTACGAAATTTGGTGAAATTTGCTCCAGCGGTGTAGATTTGTACTCTCCACCCCAAACGCTAGGGATGTTCTTTCTTCAGGGTGTAGAGGTTGAAAATTATATTCAGATATCATCAGTGGAAAGACTATAAATATCTTTGACCCCTAAAAATATTTATCCGACTGAAATATCGACTCTTTTAGCATGTTCAAATATTTCCACCCCCGTCCAACCCCGCTTCTGGAGGTGGTAGGCGCGTCTCACCCCGACAGTGTTGTTTTCCTGGTCGCAAAGAACCCGTGTACGAAATTTGGTGAAATTTGCTCCAGCGGTGTAGATTTGTACTCTCCACCCCAAACGCTAGGGATGTTCTTTCTTCAGGGTGTAGAGGTTGAAAATTATATTCAGATATCATCAGTGGAAAGACTTATAAATATCTTTGACCCCTAAAAATATTTATCCGACTGAAATATCGACTGTTTTAGCATGTTCAAATATTTCCACCCCCGTCCACCCCCGCTTCTGGAGGTGGTAGGCGCGTCTCACCCCGACAGTGTTGTTTTCCTGGTCGCAAAGAACCCGTGTACGAAATTTCGTGAAATTTGCTCCAGCGGTGTAGATTTGTACTCTCCACCCCAAACGCTAGGGATGTTCTTTCCCCAGGGTGTAGAGGTTGAAAATTATATTCAGATGCCATCAGTGGAAAGACTATAAATATCTTTGACCCCGAAAAATATTTATCCGACTGAAATATCGACTGTTTTAGCATGTTCAAATATTTCCACCCCCGTCAACCCCCGCTTCAGGGGGTGGTAGGCGCGTCTCATCCCGACAGTGTTGTTTTCCTGGTCGCAAAGAACACGTGTACGAAATTTGGTGAAATTTTCTCCAGCGGTGTAGATTTGTATTCTGCACCCCAAACCCTAAGGGTGTTTTTTTCCCAGGGTGTAGGGGATGAAAATTATATTCAGAAAACATCGGTAGATACACCATCAATATCTTGGACCCCTAAAAATTATTATCCGACTAAAATATCGGCTGTTTTAGCATGTTTAAATATTTCAACCCCCGTGCACCCCCGCTTCTGGGGGTGGTAGACATGTCTCACCCCGACAGTGTTTGTTTCCTGGTCGTAAAGAACACGTGTACGAAATTTGGTGAAATTTGTTCTACCGGTGTAGATTTGTATAACGAACATACAAACATACATACAAACAAACATACAAACAAACATACACACACTCTTTTTTATTTATAAGATTAAAAATATTTATCCGAAGTAAACTCACTGACATCCATAACCTTCGATTTGACTCCAAACTCGGTTGTATTCGCGTTATTTTTCTGTAAAGCATCTCCACCCCAAACCCTAAGGGTGCCCTTTTCCCAGGGCGTAGGAAATGAATATTATATTCAGATAACATCGGTAGAAACACTGTAAATATCTTTGACACCTAAAAATAATTATCCGACTGAAATATCTACTGTTTTAGCATGTTTAAGTGTTTAAACCCCCGTCCACCCCCGCTTCTGGGGTTGGTAGACGCGTCTCACCCCGACAGTGTTGTTTTCCTGGTCGCAAAGAACCCGTGTACGAAATTTGGTGAAATTTTCTCCAGCGGTGTAGATTTGTATTCTCCACCCCAAACGCGAGGGGTGCTCTTTCCCCAGGCTGTAGAGGTTGAAAATTATATTCAGATATCATCAGTGGAAAGACTATAAATATCTTTGACCCCTAAAAATATTTATCTGACTGAAATATCGACTGTTTTAGCATGTTCAAATATTTCCACCCCCGTCCACCCCCGCTTCTGGGGGTGGTAGGCGCGTCTCACCCCGACAGTGTTGTTTTCCTGGCCGCAAAGAACACGTGTACGAAATTTGGTGAAATTTGATCCACAGGTATAGATTTGTATTCTCAACCCCAAACCCTAAGGGTGCCCTTTTCCCAGGGTGTAGGGAATGAAAATTATATTCAGAAAACATCGGTAGAAACACCATCAATATCTTGGACCCCTAAAAATTATTATCCGACTAAAATATCGGCTATTTTAGCATGTTTAAATATTTCAACCCCCGTGCAACCCCGCTTCTGGGGGTGGTAGACATGTCTCACCCCGACAGTATTTGTTTCCTGGTCGTAAAGAACACGTGTACGAAATTTGGTGAAATTTACTCTACCGGTGTAGATTTGTATTACGAACATACAAACATACAAACAAACATACAAACATACAAACAAACATACAAACAAACATACAAACAAACATACATACACTCTTTTTTATTTATAAGATTCACCTCCCCGCCCATGCCGAAGGGGGATGAAGTCATTGACTAAATATATCGCCAGTTTTTACATGTTAGAAGATGACCACCCCCACAAATATGCGATAATGAAAAACAATGTATTCCACGCAAAAATCGGCCGATTACATTGTCTGAAAATTTATTCCCCCGCCCAACACCTCCCAAACCCGTCGCGTTTCCCAGGTTGTCACAATTAGATTCAGCGACATTCATAGTCTCTGAATTGATTCGAATCTCGATTGTTTTTGCGGGATTTTATTTAACGTACCTCCACCCCACCCCTAAGCTTGCTCCCCTCACAGGGGTTAAATTATACACAAACAACATCGGTATAAATACTTTCAAAGTAATTAACCCCAGGAAATAATTATCGACCGTTTAAAATGTTTGAAATTTTTCACCCCCGACCACTCCCGCTTCGGGGACTTAAACGGTCAAGTTTAATGTCATAATTAAAATCAGTGACAATCCCGATAGTTTCTGGTTTCTTTTTATGTAATGCTACTTCACGCCCACCCTTAAGGGTGCACCCTTATGAGTCCGAAAGGGGTTGAAATTATTCACAGAGAACATGTAGGGAAATTTTATTAATCTAATTCATCCCGAAATATATTTAATCGACGCAAAAAACAGCCGGTCAACTCATCCCAACCCAGCCGATACCCGCGCGTTGTCCAGATTGTCATAAATTCAGGGACATCCATTACCTTCGATTTGACTCGAATCTCGGTTGTTTTCCCGTTGTTTTCAAGGAAATCCCCTCCAGCCCCACCCCTATCATGCCTACAAACAACATCGGTAGAAATACTATCAACGTCAATGGTCCCGGCATTTATTTATTCCACGCTAATATCGATGATTTAATATGTTAGAAAATTTCCATCCCATCCACTCCCGCCTCTCGGGGCTAAATGGGAAATTTGATGCTATAATTGAACTGGACAACATCCATAACCTTGGATTTTACTCCAATCTCGGTTGTATTCGCGTTATTTTATTGCAGCTTTCCTCCACCCAACACCTAAAAATGCTCTACTGATAATCCCGACCCGCTTCTGGGGATGGTAGACGCGTCTCACCCCAACAGTCGGTAGAAACACTATCAATATCTGTGACCCCTAAAAATATTTATCCGACTGAAATATCGACTGTTTTAGCATGTTTAAATATTTCAACCCCCGTCCGCCCCCGATTCTGGAGGTGGTAGACGCGTCTCACCCCGACAGTGTTTGTTTCCTGGTCGCAAAGAACACGTGTACGAAATTTGGTGAAATTTGATCCACCGGTATAGATTTGTATTCTCCACCCCAAACGCTAGGGGTGCTCTTTCCCCAGGGTGTAGAGGTTGAAAATTATATTCAGATATCATCAGTGGAAACACTATAAATATCTTTGACCCCTAAACATATTTGTCCGACTGAAATATCGACTGTTTTAGCATGTTTAAATATTTCCACCCCCGTCCACCCCCGCTTCTGGGGGTGGTAGACGCGTCTCACCCGACAGTGTTTGTTTCCTGGTCGCAAAGAACACGTGTACGAAATTTGGTGAAATTTTCTCCAGCGGTGTAGATTTGTATAACGAACATACAAATATACAAACATACAAATATACAAACATACAAATATACAAACATACAAACATACATACATACATACACTCATTTTTATTTATAAAATTAAACGTCGTTATTAATGGAAACAACATCGGTTAAAATAGTATGAACAACACCACCCCTTAATCTGCTACTTTCCCGTGGTAGAAAGGGTTGAATTTTTACTCATATCACATCGGTAGACACACTATAAATCTAGTTTACCCATAAACACATAACATTTTGGCAGTTTTAGAATAATAGACAATTCTCACCCCCAGCCCTAACCAAGCTCACCAGTAATGTCTCAAGGGATTTATCTTTATAACAACATCTGTTGAAATACTATTCACGTATTTCTCCTCCAAGAACGCGCAAGAACTGACTATTTATCTTCCCTTCCAACACCCACCCTTTCGGGTTAAATCGGCAATTAAAAATATTTATCCGAAGTAAACTCACTGACATCCATAACCTTCGATTTGACTCCAAACTCGGTTGTATTCGCGTTATTTTTCTGTAAAGCAACTCCACCCCAAACCCTAAGGGTGCCCTTTTCCCAGGGCGTAGGAGATGAATATTATATTCAGATAACATCGGTAGAAAGACTGTAAATATCTTTGACACCTAAAAATATTTATCCGACTGAAATATCGACTGTTTTAGCATGTTTAAATATTTCAACCCCCGTCCGCCCCCGATTCTGGAGGTGGTAGACGCGTCTCACCCCGACAGTGTTTGTTTCCTGGTCGCAAAGAACACGTGTACGAAATTTGGTGAAATTTGATCCACCGGTATAGATTTGTATTCTCCACCCCAAACGCTAGGGGTGCTCTTTCCCCAGGGTGTAGAGGTTGAAAATTATATTCAGATATCATTAGTGGAAAGACTATAAATACCTTTGACCCCTAAAAATATTTATCCGAATGAAATATCGACTGTTTTAGCATGTTGAAATATTTCCACCCCCGTCCACCCCCGCTTCTGGGGGTGGTAGGCGCGTCTCACCCCGACAGTGTTGTTTTCCTGGTCGCAAAGAACACGTGTACGAAATTTGGTGAAATTTGATCCACCGGTATAGATTTGTATTCTCCACCCCAAACTCTAAGGGTGCCCTTTTCCCAGGGTGTAGGGGATGAAAATTATATTCAGAAAACATCGGTAGAAACACCATCAATATCTTGGACCCCTAAAAATTATTATCCGACTAAAATATCGGCTTTTTTAGCATGTTTAAATATTTCAACCCCCGTGCACCCCCGCTTCTGGGGGTGGTAGACATGTCTCACCCCGACAGTGTTTGTTTCCTGGTCGTAAAGAACACGTGTACGAAATTTGGTGAAATTTGCTCTAACGGTGTAGATTTGTATAACGAACATACAAATATACAAACATACAAACAAACAAACAAACATACAAACAAACATACAAACAAACATACAAACATACATACACTCTTTTTTATTTATAAGATGGGAAAGATCCATTGGAACTCGCTGACGCCCATTTTCTTGTTATGAATGTTCGTATTGTAACTCGGTGTATATATAGTACAAAAAATAGTGCTCTGAAAAATAGGATTAAGGAGCATAAATCCAACGAATATAACCAATCTTAGGATAAAAGTTTTATACCTAAAATCCAACGTTGGACTGACATTTGACATTCATTCAGTCCTAACAAAGCATACTAACAATTTCAAACATTGGATGGATTGGATCAAAATACTTGACGTTTAACCAAATTTACACAATAGAATAATCTCGGAAATCGTCAACATTAGAATTAGTATGTTCTGTATACTTTTATTATTATTATCACAAATGTAAAGTCGCCGGACTAAAAGTTAATTTTAATAAATCAAAAAAAACTTATATACAAAGTTACCGGAATACATAAGTTCATTGATACTAAATAAGTTTATAAATCCAATAGACAGATTATAAATACAATAAATGAAGTTCAAATATTAATTTCGATTACTTGAGGTCTGCCAGTAGGCAAAGGGAACGTTGTATGGCGTCTATTCAAATTTAACTGTCTGTAAGAGGCCATTTTCGATTTTAATAGGAATAAAGTTATGTTCAAACATAAAACAGTTTCAGAAATCATTGAGACTAATATGAAGAAAAATACAAATTTCTAATGGTATCGAATATAAATGCAACTAATAACATACACACAAATGTTTGTTGTGGCGTGTGATCCGCATACAGAGTGCAAGTATCTGTAGCTGACACATTGCGAGATTAATTAGCGAAACCCTGTAATTAATATGAAAAAAAACATAACATTTCATAGCTGCCACTCAAACCTCTCTGAGGATTTATTAGTCCACTCGGCGCAAATGATGCACGTAATATTTTGATTTCCGCAATTATAGCAAACTATCCACCCATTATTTAAGGCAAGACAATAGGTTGACCTTAGTAAGTCTTCTTATTTGTACTTATAAAGTTTGAGAAAGAAGAAAATAAATATTGTCATTCAACTCGCCAGTGCTGTCATGCAGACAACACGACAAAAGAAGAAAATTATACTGAAAGCCCTCATGGTGCAGACGTAACTCGTACATAACTTCTCAAGGCAACACACCACAGTAATTATTACTTATATGAAAATAGATTGGTCTTATTGTTTTTACTAAACTGTATGAAAATGCAAGAAATTCATTGCTTTACAATAATAAAAGAGTCATAAATTTATTAGATTTTACAAACATTGTTCGTGCGGATATCAATTAATGCACACTTTTTGTATTAGAATGCATTTAACTGACAAATAAAACTGGTATTATTACCGGTACGTTATATTATTTTATTGTAATGATGGTACATAAATTGATAGTAAAAAATTATTCAAAAGTTTTACTACACTTGATTCTCATAACCATCTTTAAAAAGTAAATATTTTTTATAACATTTCAGTTTAAAATCAGCAAAAATATTTGTAATATAAGTTATGCCAAAAATTTAAACACTTGAATCTTAGTTATGAATATTCCTATTTGCAATGTGAAAATTAGAATAATTCTCCCGGATATTATAGCCATACGTTCACTATTGTCTAGCTACATTTGCAGACGTCATAGTGTATCTGAACTGTTACATGAAATTTTTATATTCTACAGCTGATTATGAAAAATAATTGTCGATAGCTACGGATTATATTTTAATATATAAAATGTCTATTTTTTGTTTTTAAAAAACTTTTAACTTTTCCCAAGTTGTTTCTATAATTTGTATATATATATATATATATATATATATATATATATATATATGTATATATATGTATATACATAAATTATGAGTCGAATATGTTTCTATACTAAATAACTAGAAAATCATTGCAAGTATCATCGATTTCAATCCAGGTCACACTTCTACAATTTTATTACTTTCATTCGGGCATAACGTTTGTTTAACTTCTTAATTGGGCAGATATTAACAGCATCCGTTGAATAAAAGTAAATTGCAGTCACTTCGCAAACACTCAATTTAACAATAAACTATGTAAATTTATTCAATCATAGACCATCTTGCTCAATTATTATTCTAGACGTAGATCTCGAACGTGATATATACGTGCAATAACATACACATAAACTGTCCTAATATTAGATAAAGAAATATTGTACATGTTAAAGGTCCTGTGACATACAAAACCGTAATTTAAGAAAGTATTTTAATTTACACGCTTTAATAGAACAAACCAGGTAGAATTTCAGGATGATTTTCAAATGAGTTTCCAGACGTGATTTCTTGTTTAAAATTTTGATTTCAGAGATCAATACAGATAAGATAGAGGGAAAAGAAGTAAATAGAAAATACAGAGATAAAATGCTAGCTCAAGTTTATATTCTCTTATCTTCGTTTATCTTTTTTGAATCGAAGAGAATTGGAATTCCTTGATGTTCTATATTAACATTGACTTTTTACTGTAAGCCAATGAACACCCGAGATTTTTTTTCTAACAAACATCGAAATTCAACAGTATTAGATACATGTATTTCCATGGTATTAAAAACATGTACATAATGAAATTTTACATATAAAGACACGGCTTACAGAACATTTTCGCGGAAACACATTTACCTTTAAACCGATTATATAAAAAAATACCTAGAAACTGAAAGAATGCACTTACCATGGATGTAGGCTGGATCCGGAGGTGGTTGAGGTGGTCCATAGGTTGGCGGGGGTGGCGGCGCCGAGAAAGCGGACGCTCCGCAGCCGTGCGGTGGCGGAGGCGGGGGTGGCACGGGGCCCTGAGGCGGAGGCGGCGCCTGCACGCGGCGGACCCCTGCCCCCAGCGGCGACACCACGCGGTGCTGGGGGTGGTGGCCCGGAGGCTGCATGGAAGACAACGCGCCCAAAGGAGTGTACGATTTCAGAGGTGGCGGTACAGCCTCCGGAGGGGGCTGCAACCAGACAAATACAACAAACATTGGAATCCTCCGTTGCTTTCTTAGGTTTACAATAAAATTACACTCCAAGCACTAAAGAACGAATGTTGACGCAGGTTTCATGCTTATTCCGATTTAAATTGATCCCACAATCTGCTAGAGCACTTAACGAGTTCGTAAATTGCACTGAAAGATTTATTTTTTTAAAAAAAACAGACAAAATAAATTAAAAGACTCTAATGATACTGAAATTCAGATCCCCGTATAGGTTGTAAATATTACAGGACTTGTAAAGGACATGAAATTCACTAATAAATATAGTGTTAGGTTCGCTGTTTAAAATTATATTTGCAGCAATGTAATAACATAGGCTACGAGTCAGAAATCAACTCATTTTTGTATGGGAATAAATATGCAAATATTACCATTAGTTTAAACAATTTGCTAGTACTTCTACATATGCAATGGTTTCAGTCAAAGGTCAATTTAATGAGATGGCGCTAACATTTTTTATTAACGGAGCAAAAATCGTAAGATTATTCTGGCTGGCAGTAAATTGATCACATTGGTTCAGTGCACATTGTACCTCAACGAAGTGCAGGTCGAATATCTCTCACAGGGGAAAAAAGGTTCTTAACAGCTTAATGTATAAACACCCATCATTCTTACGTCGAAGCTGTCTGCGAGGGCTATACTCTCGTAGGCAGAACCTTGTAGGGGAGACGGAAGGGGCTACCTTTGGAGATTCCTTTTCCTCTCTCCGTTTTTGAACTAAGGCTCCCACAAGCCGAGGCAACTCAGCCTGTTTTGAGAGGTGTATGTTCCGGGGTCACTGACCTTGGGCATACGATAAGAGTTGTTCGCTGTTCCCATTGGAACAGTCGGTCAACTGCCTCCTAAGCTGGTCGAGGCAAGGAGAAGGGAATGCTGCGTCCCCACAGCAAACTCCTCTCCCGCTATCGGACGGACGTGGGACAAGTACCCAATGTCCGACATGCAGGTTTTTCTAAGGTTTGTCCTGCATTAATTTTAGGCGAATGTCGGGTAGGATCCTTAAAATATAGCCCGGGGGCCCTAGTTAACCCTTGGCTACCTTCCTCTACCCTTCCGCATCCCCCGTTTAAAATCCCTTCCTATGCTACTATTAAAGTGGAGTTTCCACCATGTGGATTACCCTCATGTACCCTGTTACTTAAAAAAATATTCATTATTACGTCGATATAATATATTGTTTTAACTAATAAAATCGAGTAGCAATATTTTGTAACTCCCTAGCGTAATTTCTCGCTATTTGAAAAATCACAGTAATAACTCAAATCCTATGCCTCCTCTTTGTGTTCTTAATTTTCTTCAAGACAAGTCTAGTAAATAAAAATGGACTGGTGTATGTTCCGCATACAAATTTTAACTCGTGGACCAATTTCAACCAAACTTTGTACGCTCGTTATTTACGATCCGGGAACAAACACTGGGGGTAACACACCTAGGGCTGAGGGTGAAAGCAGTGACATTTTAAAAATGTGAATACGAATAATATTAACGTGGAATATATAGATTTCTGGATCGCTGAGCTTACTAGAATATGATAATGAAAAAATATCGGACATTTAAACGAATATAAAAAAATATACGCTCAGAAAATCGTGTATTAACAAAAACAATTATATAATCCGACGTTTCGTCATTTTCTTAGAACCTCATCAGATTTAATAACTTATATATAAATCACGTAAAACTTTTTGAGGCCAGGATTTGCTGCCTTGCTTGTTGTAACCGTAGTGAAACTCATAAGTTTGTGAGAATGGAAGGGCGAGACACAAAAATAGTGCAAAATCGACGGGGATAGGCGTCGAATCGATTGTTTATGGGGTCGCTGACATGCCTGTTAAGTTAAAGTTCATGCCTCGACATGGGGTACCTTGTAGGGATAGGGCGTATTTGCAATTCCGTTGATGTACCGAGAATAGTATTTTTCTTGCCTGATTTTTTGACTTTCTAAAGGCTTTTCTTCTAATCAGGCATAATAAGGGTGTATTCTTATCTACGTCATCCAACGTATTCTTATTCTCTTCGGGTGACTAGACTTATTTGGACTCTCTGAGCATACCATTTTTTTAATATCAGGTTTTTAGTCTCTGGGAATAATTTGCTCTCGCTTAACGGACACCGATAGTCCCGATGCCAGTAAGATCAAGTTCAGGCCGTAAAATGGTGGAGTGATATAGCACTAATTTATATCATCGATAAGGACCGATATTGGTGTTGGAGTTATAGAGTTCGATGGAAAGTAATATTCATCGTGCTGGTTAGGATGAAGTTCACCATGCCACGATATAAACTTTATAACAAGGTAAAAATGGTCAAAAATGGCCCGTATTTGAGTCTAATCTATCACTAACAGCAGAGCCGACAACTCGACAATGAGAAGCAAAATATATCAAAAGAAATTAGTAGTAAAAATTCTGAATCCATAATTGTCTAAGTTTTGAATGAAATAAATTTATTTCCTGGTTCTTGAAAGTGAGCTTGCCCGGGACACGACGTCGAGTTTGAATTAGAAAAGTCAAGTGGAAATGACGTAGTGGAATGGCCGACAAATTTAACTGAAGAGGTTTTCTATAAAAAAAAAATATGTCCGTAATGGTAATTTTTAAATGACGGCGCTCTTAATGCAGTCTAACAACTATCTCAACGTCGAACAAAACCTAAAAAAAAACGATGATATGGGGAATTTTGAACGGCAAGCTACAAATGGGTATGTGTGCCATTCATATTGGGAACTGCGCTATTATCGAATGAATAACTACAAAAATTAACGCACAATTACGTTCCTTTAAAGAACAACCAAAGTTTTGATTAAAGAGGGCCGCTTTGCTTCTCTTACGACTAATCTAAAATTTTAATGTGGCCGTAATTTTTTATTATTTACAATTAAGATTTTTCCGGTTAATAGTAACATAATTTAATCCCGAAATGTACATAAACGGCTTACTAATTTTCTAGATTCCCCAAAAATTTAACCTACTTTCAGCATGAATTATAATTAATACATAATTTAACGAAATTCCATTTGATTGGTTAAATAATTCAATATAAAAGAAGGTACATGTTTTTAGCCATTACACTAATTACCCATATAGATCATAAAATGAAATCTTTGATGCATTCCATGTACCGGAAGAATGCCTCCAAAATAAGATGCACGAAGTACGATTGTAATTTATTAAGTAGTTTACTTGTACGAATGGAGTCCTCACCTCTGTTGCGCGGGTCACACTAACTACACGGCGCACCTCACACTTCTGACCCCTCCATGTTTATGTATTTATTTTACCAGCATGTGAATATCGATGCAATTTAACGAGAACTTCAAAAGTTCTTATAGCTAATTAGTATATGCCTATTTCTGACACGTTTTTCTGTATTTAGTTCGACAGCATGTGGGAAAGTAGATAGAATGGAACGAAAAAGCTTGTCATTACACATAAAACTGTATAAAACATTCGAAAAGTAGACGGATTTAAATATGGATATCGAAATAGTACACCGAAACTTAGAATTCTATCTAAGAGAATATTAGAAGAAACGTTTGGTACAATTTCCATATTTTCTTTGAGATGACAAGAAAAAGGTATAGTCCCCTGATAACAATAATAACTGATGAGTAAACTCAAAAACGATCTCTTCCCATTCCCCTTGAAATGTGCTACATACGGGACGATATTATTAAAACTAAAATCTTGTAACATTTGGAACTAGCAAAACATTACAATAAGAGTACATAAAGTAGAAATTATAAATGTATTTAAATTTGCATGTATTGATTTTTTTAACAATTTCGATCTGTGCTCATTCAAAGACTACTTTGTTATAAGTTTAGTGTAGGAATGAGGACTCACGTGGTCGGGCCCAGCATGTAACTGCACGGTCTCCGTGGCGACAGCGGTAGCCTCTGTCTGCGTGTGGCTGGTGGACGAGATACGGTACTGCATCCCTGCGATGCTGCAGAAGCCCTCGTGGCGGGTAGACCGCGTCGTGCTGTTCACGTACACGCCCGTGATTGTGACGTCTGTGTCCTGGTTCAGCTGGATCATGGCCACTTTCTTGCTGGGAGACGTCGTGGAAGAAGTGGTCCGCAGTTCTATCACGCCGCCACCACCTACCACGTCCAGACCGGGGGGTGGCTGGGGTGAGTGTTGCGGCTGTTGTTGAGACGGCTGCTGCGGCGGAGGCGGTGGCTGCGACGACGGCGACGAGTAACTGTCGTCGTCGCTGGTGGTAACGTCACGTGAGGAAGATTTCCGCCGGTGCTTGGCTCCGGATCCCGGCTTCTTGTGGCGCTTGCGGGGGTGGCGATCATCCTCGTCGAGGGCGGTGTTTTTCGGCAGGCGCTTCTCCGCAGAGTAGCTGGCGGCTAGAATGGCGGACGCGTTCAGACTCGCCATGCGCTTACGCACCACCATGTCCTTTAGGTCCATTGTCAGTTCGGCTCGATTACGCTTCCGACGCACAATCTTCTTCGGCTGCGGTGAACCGACGCTGTTCTTGCTCGCATCGGATGACGCTGAAGTCTTCTTCTTGAGCATTCGTTTCTTGTTAACGGGCTGCTTATGTGCTTCTTCGGAATTATCCTCGGACGAAGATGTCGGCGGTGAGGAGGATGTAGTGGAGCTGGCGTTCTGCATGTCCCAGTTGCGCCCTGGTTCCCTAAGTCCCGGTACGGAACGCAAGGTGCGAGTGCTGGCCGGAACCGATATTTTCCCGGTAACATTCTTCCGCGTTACAGATGTTGGTGTCGCGGGTTTCTTTGCGGTCACCGCCACTTTGGTGTAGGGTCCGCAGAGTCCCAGCAGTGCGCCACGGCTCTCGTTTTCGTACAGACAATGTACTTTGGCCAAGGCGTTGAGGGACGCTACGCGATGGCGTTTCGGTCCGCTCCAGAAACCAAACAACTTCATCCTCCTAGCACGTTGTTCAGTGTCGCTGCCGCTGTTGTCTGCTGTCAATATCTTCTTTCCCTTGGGCTTGACAGCACGCCGCTTCTTCTTGACCTTCGGTTGCGGCTTTCCGCTGGACGAGCTGGCCTCGTCGTCGCTACTCTCCCGCTTTATTTCGGTCTTGACGTCGTCCTTCGGTTCGATCTTCACGTTAGCCAGCTTTTTACCGAGCTTACCCCTCGAGGGAGATTCCGTGCCCGAAGAATTGGACGATGGTAGGTTGGCGACAGCCGCCACCGCCGCCTTAGCCACAGTTGCTGCCAGTTTCTCGCGTATGCGCACTTTGAGTGGCTTAAGGTTTTCCTCGTCCGACGCCGCTGTGACGGCAGGTTCCATCTTGATGTTAGCGAGTTTACCCTCGGTACCACTGTCGGAACCGAAGCCGTCTTCCAGGGCCCGTGCCTGTTGTGCGCGCTTCCATTCCTGCTGGCGCAGCAACAAGAGGTCCAGCGTGATCTCGTCCGATGTGGAAGAGTCGTCGTCAGCAGACGGCTGCGAGGATGGCAGACTCACATTTCCCGATGGTGATGCCGTTTTCCCTAACTCTGCACATGGTAATACGATAGGTTTCCTATCTTCGTCCGTCGGCGTCGTTTCTTCGGCAACCAAAGCGGGATCGGCGGCCTCTAAATACGTGATGTTGTCGACGTCGTCCTCTATTTTAATGTCAGTTTTGATAGATTCATCAAAATCAACTCCAAGGATAGAAGCGGCTTTTTTCGCGACCATTTTGGCTATTATTTTTTTCTTCATTTCGTCAGCAGAGTCTGATTTCCTCGACATTCCCTTCTTCAGTTTCGACGATATCATCTTGGTACTTAACTTTTTCAAAGTTGCTCCCGTATTTGCAGCGTTCTTTGGATCTGAAGCTATCAACAGCATCTTTTTCTTAATCTTTCGTTTCTTCATCTTCGGTTTCTCGTCGTCACTTCGCTTACCGCTACTGCTGTTGCTGCTGTAAAGTTTAGCCTCGATTTTTTCCAAATTTTTCGGACCGTCCCCTCTGTCCACCGTCTCGGGCCCTTCGCCTACGATCTTGACGATCGCAGCTGTTACCACGGCTTGATTTGAAATGTTTTGGTCTGGTTTTACCAAAGTACCAACGTCTTTACTCTCCACTTTCGGCTTATTTTTAATAAGTAGAAATTTTTTCTTCGTAACTACAGAGGTGTTTGTCGATGCGTTTGCCATGACTTTGGCAACTATTTCGCCTTCTTTCATCTTTTTATTAAAGACAGAGGATGATGTGTCACTCTCTTTCACTTTTTTATTAACATTAGATGTTTCAGTTTCTTTCGGTTTCTTCTTTCCTATACTGAGAGACGCATCTGAATCTTTCATCTTTTTGTTTCCATTCGAAAACATTTTTGTTTCTTTCGTCTTCTCTACGGCCGAATGTTCAGTTTCCTTCAGTTTCTTGGAATTTGCAACAATGTAATCAATCTTTTTTACGGTTGATGTCGTTGAAGTTTCCAAATCTTTATTTTTTTTCGTATTCGTGCTACAATGAGTCTCGGCATCTTTCAGTTTTTTGCAACTAATACTTCCAGACGTTTCAGGTTCCTTTTGTTTCCTAATCACGGCCTCAGTATCTTTGATCTTCTTACAGCCGACACCAGCAGGATTGTCCGCACCTTTTGGAGACTTACAAACGCTTGTCGTAGCAGAGTCCAGTTTTTTAGTCGCAGCAACAATGTTTTCTTTTCTGTCTGTTTCTTTGGACTTCTTGCAGCTACTAGTAGCGGAAGTATCCGTTTCCTTGGTCTTCTTGTTGCTAGACAACTCGGTCGTGTTAATGGAAGCAAACCTACAAGACGACGGTGATGCAGTTGGACTTCCCGCAGACGAGTCCTGGAGTGCTGCTTCGGGTTCTGCGCCTGTCGCGGGGCTGGAGGAGCCACTCCCAGAATTCACAGCAGAAGGACCAGCCTGCGACGCTTCCGAAGACATTTTTTTCATTACTTTTTTCTTGAGCAACGTTGCTTTGGTTTTCTTCGGACGAACTATAACTTTGTCCACCACCAGAGTTTTCTTAAGCTTAGTCTTGACGACGGGAGCGACGATCTTGTGCGCTTTGCGGACCAGCGTCTTGCGGGCGGCGGGGGCGGGCGCGGACCCGACGACGATACGCGAATTGCCGACTCCCTTGGTTACTTGCTGCTGGGCGGTTGTCTTCCTCGGGCCTGGACACTCGCAAAGACTGGTTCCGGGGCCGGAAACAGAATCTCCATGGTCGATTTTCTTGCCAATCTGAAACAAAACGAATCACACCTATCATGCATATGAAACGTAGCATATTCATGACGAATTTGAAATCGTATTTGTACCGCTCAAAAATTCCGGACATCAATAAGCCAATTTACTTAAAAATTAATCAATTTATAATGGTGCCTAAGAACAAAAATAACACGATGCGAGGACTTTTGTTGTACTTTGGACAAGCATTAAACTAGTTTACTAAAGTATTTAGAAGAATGAATTATTTGGTTTTAAACTGCCGCAATCAATTAGCGATAATGAACATGCGAGTTTAATCACACAGATCTGCGTACTTCCAGTACTATATAAAAGAGAAAATAAATTTGTTTTACCTATTTGGAACATCGGTTACGTTATACGATCTCAATATAGAACGATATTTTTAGAATTAGGCATAAGGAAGGTGATAAGGGGAATTTATTAATACGATAATAATTGTTATTGTGTGTAATACACAATTTGTTGTCTATGAACTGGCAGCAGTCTCGAAGTCAATGAAGCTCAAATTATACAATTAGAAATCTGTACCGTCCTTCTACAAGGCAGTGTTTAAAAAAGATACACGGAAAATAAATTAAAGCCATTAATTATATTATCAATAAAGAGAGAGGATGAAACCGTCCTCGGATATCAATCATAATGGCGGATCATCCTTTTAACAATATGAAAATGTTAAGATCGAGATAAAGACATTTTATTGATTCTTTGCTTTTTGTTCAAGGGTGGGTTCAATCCAAATTTAATAAATCGATAACATTCCTACAAATCAAATTTGAAATTAATTAGGAATGCAGAGCGTTTGAGAAACTAAAATTATTTTATATTTGTACTTATACTTTTAAATATCTGTAAACAAAATAACATTACTCCAATTATACAATGATTATAAATTTATTCAGTTTCCTGCCTAGTATGAGATTATGTCAAAAACACTCGGACAATCATCTAATTCTAATATAAATTATCCATAATTAATATTTCACTTAACACAAAAAATGCAGAGTTAGTGTAGTCATTCCTATGTAATATAAATTGTTTGATAAGTCATGTAAGACGTTTTTACATTCGCTGATGTAAGTTGGTTCGCTAACATCGAGTATACATCAAGACAAATACGTACAAGATCAGACAGCACTTGAAAATTTTTTTCAACAAAATATCCAACGAATGTCTCAAAGTAATGCATAATGGCAATACGACATATAAGTTAATGAAAACGATTACATAATTAAGTAAGCCTTATTGTGATTTTTGTTCACTGTCCAATTGTGTATATTCTGCAATAGAAATCAACAGAAAATAATGACTAGCGTGTTGGTTTCCATGCCACAAACGATGCTAACGTCATAAATTAGTGTGAACTAAGGAAAATTTCCTCACTAGGTCTTCAGGTTTACTAAGGCGAACGTTTTGAACGGAAATTTGCATTAGTTTTCAAAATAAATTAGCATTTTGCATTCACTAATATGAAAGTGCAGTCTTGTATGCTACGAGAGTTCTAAATGCGTGGCTAAATGGCAGAGCGCCAATGCATCGCAGATGAAACAATTTATAACAACATACGCTGCCGTAAATCACACACGAGCAAATGAGGGCGCTCTATTCATCCTGTTACACAGTCGCAAACTGTATCATCCATGCCATCACAATAATATAAATCTGTTATGTCTGCACAATTGGAAAATCCGTTTACGAACCGATTCTCAATCAAGTCAAATAACTTTGCACTAATAATTATGCTTCTAATTCCAAGCTTGATACAGTATATTTCCCAAAGTAACGAATTTTCTAAAATTAAAGATTCGATGTTTTGTGCCCAAAAAAATATACAAACAATTTTAACTTGAACTATGTCCTGCCACATGGTACACCCCTGGTCTTACACAAGACTTAATAGGTTTAGAAGCTCTAATTATTTAATTTATATAGTACTATCTGGGTATTTATTTAAATTAACCCGGAGTAGGAATTGATTCGGCACTAACCTCTTGATAAACATTTCATTTAACCAGTATTAATAGCGTCAATGTTAGGGACATTTAAACATTTACATTCCCGTCTCCGACCTAACCCCTCGACGTCTAACTGCAAAAATATGAATGAATGACACTACTTTAACAACTCTGAAATTCTTCTACTACATCAAAACAAGACTGACTAAAAAATAACGTGAAATTTAAAGTGAAAAATACTCGGTAACTTAATAAAGTCTAGAATTCTCCCGGTACCTTAAAGGAATAAATACAACCACTAACTAAAGAGACGAAACTATTGTTCGTATCCTAAGAAAATGAAAAATATTCCCGGTAACGTAAGAGGGTCAAAACTACTCCGAGTTACCTTTTCTCAACCGTGCCCACCTCCACAATGAAAACATAAAATTTCATCAACCACCATGATTACTGCGAGATTTAAACTCAGTGACCCCTACAACCGCGGAATAGACCCTAATATCGGTATTTTTTGCATTGTTTTTCATGTAGACACTTCTACCACCATAGAAGTGATTCCCTCCCTTGCTGCCTTTCGAGTTTAAATTAGACACTTAAAAATTCTACAATGATAATATCAAATTAAGCGACCCGGAAACATTTTATTCGACGCTAATAATGGTCGTTTCGGAATGTTTTTAAATGTCACACCCACCCCTAGAAGCCTTAACTCCTCAGTGTTTCTTCTGGATCGTAAGTAACATGTGTACAAAGTTTGGTAGAAATTGGTCTATGCATTTAAAATAATAAACGGAAATTTGTTTCACCCCCATCCATCCCCACGTCTAGGGGCTGAACTACAGCTTAACCAGTTTGGTAAATGTCAGAATTCAACTCACTGACTTCTACAACCCTGGATTTTACAGCAATCGCGTTATTTTTTTGTAACGCCCATCAACCCCCCCCCCCCGTTATTGATGCTTTAAGGGGTTGAAATTATATACTAAATACATCTGGATATAGACTATTAACCACATACACCCAGAAAAGTAATTAATCAACGCTAATATCGGCCGTTTTAGCATATTTTTGAATTTCACCCCTATTCACCCCTTGGAATTTCCTAACGCTTCAAAAACCCGACGGAAACCTTCGTGTGTGTACCCACAACAACTCACCAAAGTTTAATCGCAATCGGATCAATGGTTCAGGACGCATTCATTTTTATATATAGAGAGACAATCACTGCCGGTCGCGAGTACAGTTCCCTTTAATATACTGTTTTATAAGTCAAGTCATCTGAGTAGTGGTATACTGCAGTTTCAGAATTCTTCCCTCGATATACCATATTTTGGTCTGTTCCTGTATTGTGCACCACGATATTTCAACGCAAGCTTTCCAATTATTCTAATTTTTATCTTCGATGTTTTACATCCCAATAATGAAGTACTACGAACGTACTGCACCACATGAATGATCGAAAATTAATCAAGAAGTATTTACATACAAAACTTTATTTAATAACAGCAGTTTATTACACTTGCGAAATAATTGCTAAATAAATTAAAACTTCTTAATTATGTATACTCGCTTTAATGAGTTACAAAAACGTGACTTCTTACTGATTTAATGTAAATTACAAATTTGTAAATTTTTTATTTTGTTACCACGACTCCGGAAAAATTACGTGCTTCCTATGGTATTTCTAGAAACACTTCCTGTATACGTAAGTAAAATTAAGATAAAACAACAGGATATAAGTTTTGATTTTCTTATCGATTATTAACAATGAATATTACAATTTATGATTTCTTTGCTTCACGTCAAAATAAAAATTAATCTGAGAAGTGATATGTTATACTATTAGGGTCAAAGAAGAACCAGTATATTAAAAGTAAAATGAAATATTAAATTTGGTTAAAAGAGCATATAATTAAACAAACGGAATAAATTAGATAAAGGTGTTACTTTTGAGTTCGTCACCTCGTTTTTTGAGTTGTGTCGTTCTTGCGGCTCTTAAGAGTTTTGAATAACCTAACGAAAGGATTGCAGAAACGTTAGTATATGTCTAATACAGACGCTTTATATTTTCAAATGGGATGAATTTATAATTTTTTTATAATCGTAAGTGATTTAGAAAAAAGTAAAACTATCAAAAATTCTCTAACATGAAATTTGTTTATCTGTTTAGGAAAATTCATAGCATATTAAGTGCCTCTTTTAAGACATTTCTGTACTCATCGAATACATATTAGATATAGTGGAGTCTTATATACGCAATAGGCTACATGAAAGATGTTATTCGCAATTAATTATTAGACTATAAAGTCATGTGAAAGATAGGCTGTTGTGTCAATTTCGCTACTTTGACTACTTATGACAAAATTATAGTAGTGTTCTTTTAAGATGTGATGTATGAAAATGCGTAAACTTAAAATATAATCTTATCGTTTTAAAACATTCAACCTTCTATAGCGAGAGCCACCATTTATATTATTGTAACTAGAATTTACAGTGGCCTGAGAAGTTTCCGATCTCAACGTGGCAGCACTCGTCAACAATAATAGGGAATGTGTTTGCGCATATCTTGAAAGTTACCAACATTTTAGACATTCTAGAAGCGCAGTTGTTGTTTTAAAATCGTTTGAGTGAGACGATGTGTTTTTGAGAAAATGGAAAAATTCGAGAATCAAGATGTCATTAAATATTTGTTTTTGAAAGGCAATACGCCTACACAAGTCAAAGACGAGTTGGACTCTGTGTAAGGGGATTCTGCACCATCAATTACCACCGTGAAATTGCGGGCAGCTGAATTTAAGCTTTAGTAAGTTACTCCCAGCTTAGGAGACAATGAACGTTCGAACGTCCAACACTGCAAGCACTGACATCACCCAAGTTCACCAAATGGTGATAGACAACCGTCGAATTAAAGTCGGAGAGAAAGCAAGGTCTAAAAGTCCAGAGAACGTTCTTGTCTCACACTGAATAAAGATTTAGGCGTGATAAAGCTGTCAGCGCGTTGGGTGCCGCGTTTTTCTCAGATTAGACTAAAGAAATGTTGGAATAATTATTTTCTAACATTCTGCTGGAGCAGTATAGGCGCAATAAATCACAGTTTACCTCAGATCTAGACCCAAGCGACTTTTTTCCCCCTAAGTCAAGTCACCCTCGGAGAGTCATCACCTTCGTAAACGAAGACGCCGTGTACTATTTGGACAGGTTAAAGAGATGAGAGCAACGCTGGGAGAAGTGTGTAAGGAGAGTATTTAGAAAAATAAAAATAAATTATAAGAAAAAATTTATTGCATCTGATTTAGATCGGAAACTTTTCAGACCACTGTCGTATACGTGTTGAAGAATAATGATTCCTCAAATCAGACCGAATGAAACATATGCGTGCTATTTCCGCTCATGCGAGTCTTTTACGTTGTGATCGGTATGTATAAATAAATTGTGGTAAACTCAAATTATACAATTTTATGAGATTAACTGTTTAACAAACACCAAGAATTTTCAAACACAAGCAAATCTGTGGTTATCAAATTCAGATAGACAGTCAGTAATATCAGCTTTTGAGATTGTATCACATAATGTACATTCGTGCAGCTTCGATATATTGTTTTTCTTCTCGTTTGAATCAAAAATGTCGATTTATGTACATATGTATATGTATGTCGAATATGGATTTCAAACAATTACTAAATGAATTATTAATTTTGACCAGTAAGGTGCGTGGCGCATGTGCGGTAGGGGAGGCTAATAGGACCTTGACATGATGGGCGCGAAACACACGACACAATCTAACGAGGTCACACTATAGGCGCTTCCTAAGGAAAATTGGCTGCGAATGGGAAGGGGTAAGTACCTGTGCAGGGTACAAAACTAAGCCGTCAACATTCGCGATTCCTGATATAAAACGCCCCAATTCACTATACTGAAATGAAGTAACAAACTGCACAGCTCAAAAATGAAACTAAATTAAAAACGTTTGTTAAAAATTTGTACGACCTTTCATGACTATTAATTTTGTATTCGCAGCTAAAGAGTTGAGCCTCGACTTTTGAAATTAGCTTGCGAACTAGGACACGCCAGCCGGAAGGAATAAATTGACCTGCTTGTTTGCTCATCTTCCAGCATTTAAAGTAAAAGACCGGTATACGTAAAACTGAAGTCCCCGGCGAAGGCTGGACAGACCTTGTCTTATTTCTGGCTCGTGTTACTGTTAGCGCTATTCGGCCTTGCCTGTGCAGTCATAAGAAGTTGAGACAAACAAAGCAGTGTTGCTTTAGCGTTATCCTGACTAATTTAAATCATATCCACAAGCTTAGTTCAGTTTTAATCAAGTGCACTGAGTAGGTCTATGTCTGAAGGAGTGTTCAGATTCTCGCGTCAAACGTATCAAATTTTCATCTTCCCCGAAGACGAACAAAGGTGAAGTCTCAAATCTTTCTTCCTCTTTCATGCTTCCCTTTTCGTCTTCATCTCAATTTGCTTTTAAGTATAAAGGTGGTAGAGGGTAACGTCACGGAAGTAATAGATGAACGACGGTTGAAGCGGTATGGACATGTAAAAAAGATGGGAGATCAGAAATGACCTAAGAAAATAAAAGCCTGGGAACCACACATAAGAAAGATTGACTAAAACTAGTCTAAAATAATATTATGAAAAGGGTTTGGAAAGTGAATAATTGTAAGATAGGGAGGATTGGTAAAGAGAATGCGAGACGCGACCACGAGCTTTATAAAACTCGCTCTATTGATATAAATAAATAATTATAAGAAGAATGGAAACTGAAAAAGCAAGTTCTTTTTGGTTAATATGGGTGGATGAAAATCGACAAGGATGAATTTTTTAAGTCAGAAAAAAATTTTTATTAATGAAAAATTAAACAACGTTTAATCGCTTATTTTGCGACTATATCAGGTTCAAGTTTAATTTTTTTTATAAACAAGTCAAACTTTTTTAAAAAAACTTCAACCTGATGATGTCGAAAAAAACCGTTGAAAAATTGGTTTATTTCACATTAATAAATTATTTTTCCTGACTTAAAATAGGATGATGTTTACTGATTTATTCGTTTTCTCAACAGTCAGAATATATATTTATAAACATAAATATATTTTTTGTTTTTATTCATTGTTTTTAGTCCCGTCAACATATTAGTGATTGGCGACTTTCCATACCTCCTGCATGAATGCTGTTGGATTGATAAAGTTAGAAATGAATTTTCAGAACACTCAGTCGAGCGCTGAGCGCTAGCAAGAAGAAGTTGGAAGGGAACATACTGAGAAATCAGTATCAAATTAGTCGTGGAAGGTATTGCAGGGAAAGGCACAGATTATAGTGTATATATATATATATATATATATATATATATATATCACATAATAAACGATACTTAGTAAATAATTATAAACCATTCGCAACAAACTTCAAAGCTAGAATATAGGATGTCATATGCAGTACCAACTAAGCTCTGAAGCGTGTAACTGAGGACAGAGCAAAATGTAGAGCCGGATAAAAGAAGTAAATAGAGTGATTTATTTTATTTTATTTAATATACAGAAAACATTTTAATCGGAAGATTTTACAATTGTCATACACTGATGACGTTAACATGTCAAAATGAACTTGAAGAAATGTAGTTGCTTCTTGAGTGAGTAGTTGAAGAGGGAGTTCAAAATTATTTATATATATATATATATATATATATATATATATATATTAATTTACGGTGGTTGCCAGTTCAATTTGTAGTTTTCGTTTTAGCCTTCTGAGGGGCTTAGAAATCTCCACCACTTCAATCCCATTATCTCAAATACAGCATCCCACCCTCCTCCATCTATTACGTTGGATTAGGACAGTTTGAATTATGTTTTTTTTGGGTTAGGAAATATTTAGGTCATTGTTGATTAGAGCGTTAGTACCGTACCAAGGACAGTTAGTTATAAAGCGGAGTATTTTATTTTGGGATATTTGAATTTTATTTATGTGGGTGGTAGCGGCCGAACCCCAGATATAACAGGCATAAAACCAGAGGGAATATATGAGGGATGTGTAAAGGAGTTTTTTTGTTGTTGTGAGGGATAAAGAGATTTCGGGTTCAGTAATGGTTTTAATTGGTGGAATCTGTGGAGTATAATTTATTTAAGGTGAGAAGTGTGAAGGGACTATGTTATTTTGGAGTCGAGGGTTAGGCCGAGGTATTTATGGGAAGATTTAGTAGGGATTGTGGAGTTGTTGATAGTGACTGATACGTCGTAGCCTTTTCTTTTTAGGGAGAAGGGAAGGGTTACGGATTTGGAAGGATTGATGACTAAGCGCCAGTCGTTGGCACAGATGGAAATGAGGTTTAGGGATGTTTGAAGGTAGGTTGCGGCGGTTTGGTAGTCGTGTGCGTGAGAAGTGATAGCGATATCGTCTGCGAATATTGATGTGGTCGTAGAGGGGATAATAGCAATATCGTGGGTGTAGATGCAGTAAAGGAACGGACCAATTACACTTCCTCGTGGGACGCCTGAGAGAATAGGATGTAGTGGAGAGAAGTGATTGTCTATTTTAACTCTGCAGGATCGATTGGTGACGTAGTTGGAGAGAAGGTTTAAGTAGTGTTGGGAGAGATGGGGTGTGATTTTAAACAGGAGGGAAGGGAAGTGAACTTTATCTGAATCTAGAAATGTCGCTATACATATAGTTTTTTCTTCCAAGGAATTGTTGATCGTTTCTGTCAGGATGTTGATAAGTTGGGGACAGGAGTGATTGTTCTGAAAGTCAAATTGTTGGTTGGTATAAGGTGAGAAAGTTGGTTTTTAAGTCTAGGCAGGAGGAGTTTTTCGACGACTTTGGAAAGTATAGGGAGAAGGCTGATTGGTCTATAGTTATCGAGATTGGATTTCATTATTATTTTAGATAATTTCCAGTTAGTGGGGATTTTTGATGTTATTGTATTGCGCGTTATATATGTTTGTTAGTAGGACAAGGGCTTTTGTGGGAAAATGTTTGAGGAGAGATTTAAACTCATTAGAAGGATTAGTCGTTTACCAAAAAGATTAGCTTTTTCCTCTGGCGAAGAAAACCAAATGGAGCTGTGGAGTAATGGCGGAATACAGGATTTTTCTTTGAGAATGTATTTGGTTTTTTTCTAGAGGGAGCAGTCTGAGGTGTTCAGAGGAACATTTTTAAATAGAGTGATAATTCAAAGAAAAAATCTGCCTTCACCCAGAAAATGACGCTTTCTCGGGTAATGAATGTCACAACACGTCCTCCAACGCGGGGATGCCTCCAGAAATGCATTTCTCTGACGTTTTGGGTCGATATACTGGTTAAAAAAAAAGAATAAATGCTGTGCAATTTATGAGTTTTAAATGATAAGATTGTTAACGTTTATTTTAAGTCGAATGATGTTTGTAAGTCAATTTGCGTGTAACCAGGTTAAGCATTAAGCTGGGGACTCTTGCTCCACTTGGCATGACTTCAACCGTTCCAAACTACGAAATTAGATCATCTGTCAACAGCTACTGCAATTGAGACCCATAACATAATTTATAGTTACGAGCATTTTATGCCTCAAGAATATTTACATTTTCAAAGTAACGACTTCACCATTTAGATTTTAATTAAATTTGACCGTCGGAGATTTTAACTCTTCCGCCAGATTAGATTACTAATTTATTATCATGGAGTTATTCAACATATATCATTTGTAGTCCGGGAGGGGGTCTGTTAAATACACCCAATTTACGTACAGTTGAAACATGAAAAAACAAAACACGAAATCGACAAAATGTATATAATTAGAAAATTGTAGACTTGAGACTCTTAGTTTCAAACCCATTACTACCACCGATAAGTTGACGATATCTTTTGAATAATTCCTGTTAACACGGCTAACGAAATTGTCACAATATTCAACATAATAGTATTCAGTTCACTTATGAAGATGAACAAAGTCTAAGTTTCTTAATAGTATCCATTTTTCGAAATCAACTGTATTCGTATCATAAAACAAACCTACTCCAATAGAATCTTTCTTTCAGATTTTCATTTTAGTTGATAAAGCTATTTTTTTATCCGTGAAGATTAATCCTAATGATAATCTGAAATATGTAATTATTTTCTCCTATACTACATTTTACATAGTGGTATTCACAAAACTGAGAAACATTAGCCTTGGAAATATAAAATCTAGCAATAATGTCAATACTGTTTCCACAACAGAATAGACTAGAATTTTATTGTAGTAACTTTTTATGGATTCACCTACATCAAATTTTCAAAAGTATTTATGCAATACGATATATTAGTTCTACTTCGAATCATCCTTTATCCAAATTTAGAAACTTGCTTAAAGCAACAGATGAACACAATTGAACACCATAATGTTGTTTACAAAATTAATAGTTAAAATTGTGTCCTTTTTTATTGGCCACACTAAAAGGTCTCCTATTTCTGGAATTAAATCATAGAAATCAAATTTTAGAGTCCCAACATTATTTACAATTAAATTATATATTCGACTATGAAAAATATCTATTTTAGAAAATTAACCAATAATAAAAGAGGAACAACTTCCGAAATATTGCACATAAAAAGCACCTTCATTTCCATTAAAATCGAGCAAGATACGATTGGCCTTAACAACGTCTTAGCTTTTACATCGTTGGACCTTTTACATATTTTTTATCCTCAGTTCATTTATATGTTAACAATATAAAATAGCCAAATGACAGACAAAATATAGTGAACCACACTGTTTCTGAAAACTTTGTTCCTTTCGTCAGGTTATAAAAAACACAAATAGCTAGAAGTGATAAAACCGCACAGTCCAGTTGGGAAACTCAAAAGCTTTTGACTTGGAGTTTCTTGTGTTTTTTAACACCTGACGAAAGGTACAAAGTTGCCACGAATGCCGTGTGGTATTTATAATCACTTAAATTTGTCTGTCATTTGGCTAATTTATCTTATTATATCTGTTTTATATTTTAAAACAAAAATATTATTTTTTCATTTCATCTGTGTATTGCTTGACAAACACCTGCGGGCAGGTCGAAACGGTAAACTGAACTTTCAAAAATATTATCAGTAATTAAAGTCTAAGTCCAATTATTCTTTAAAAATATTTATATAAAATTAATCTGATACACGAAGCCGTGGAAATTCAAGTCCCATACAAATAACGCCTGAGCTTATCAAAGTATTTATCAGAGAAAGTCAGAGACCCTGCCCGCAAAGTGCTTCAATTACGGACAGTAAAAGGTTCGTAAATAAATAAATGACCTTTAGTCAGAAAACAAATTATGAAGTTTATTGAAAAAATATACATTTAACACATGACGTTTTGGACTCTTCTAGGACCTCATCAGATATGATAATATTTATCTACAGCCAGTAGATAAATTTTACTCAAGGATTATATTCATTATTGTAACTAAAAATACAATAAATTCTTATTATTCTTTCAAAACTTTATAAATGCAAATGTAATTACTTTCCAATTGTAGATAAATATTGTCATACCTGATCTGGTCCTAGAAGAGGATTAAACGTTGTACATGTAACATATATTGTTTAGTAATAATAAAACTTATAATTTTTTACTTAAGAACATTTATAAAATTATAATAAATTCCGATATTTACATAATTAATGAAATGTTTGCTTTAGTCACTTGGGTTCGTTTAAGGTAACAAACTAAAAACATCTGGGATGAGGACGAATTTGACCTACCGTAAATAAAAGGCGCCTCCGAGCAATACATCGTGGGGAAAAAACGTATAATTGAATAATTTTGGAACTAAGAAACAGTTTGAGAAGCAGATTTGAAATAGATAGCAACAAAACTACCTATATTGGGGTGGGGATGGGGGGTTCAAGGGGAAATTTTTAAAAATATTTTTTAGAATTGTAGCATGTTTAACAACTAAACACTGTTTTTAAATTTACTGAAAAATTCGCTACAATTCATATCCGTGTTAATTTTTACAATCAGCAGCAAAGTCTTAACTGTCGAAATTTGCATCCTATCCCTTTCGGCTGTCCACACATTAATCTTAATAGAAAATGTTCTTTCTACTTCTGACGATGTTTCCCAGGTGAAAAAAAAATACATATTCCATTAATTTCATCAAATTTCCGGATTCATTGTGAGTTGACAGCAAGATCTTAAACATTTCAATCCATTCTTGAGATGTCGATTCAACTTCTGTAAATTCAGTCATTTCTTGGATTTTATTTATTGTTACTATTTCATCAAAAAGTTGGTCGGTAAAAATTATTTGCTCAACGATCTGTATTTATTACAATTACGGATTATTTTAATCGCTCTAAATAAGTTTCTGGTTAAAATTAATTCCTTGAAACTTATAAGTATGTCAAAAGCTGTCTTTCCATTAATCTATATATTACATGCAGCTATCACGGGAAAAAAAATCACATCACTTTTGAATAGCTGCATATCGACGTCATCAGATTCATGAAGTTTAATCAATATATCTGAATCGCTGCCTGAGGTATGAATTCTTAATTCTTACGTTCCTTTATATAATGTGTGTAAAATATTGCACGTATAGCATTATAAATAGTTCGGAAACGTCGGTCACTGTAGATTCAGACTTTTTTGTTTTTAAAATTATCTTTCTGGACATTTCTAGGGTCCCGTGAAGGAACCAACAGATTAACAAAAAATGTTTTATCAAATTTGGGTAATAATTTTATGGTCGTGATAACAATTATGATTTCAAGCCTTCAAATGTTAATAGTATTCGGTGAATTACTGATAGTAAACTCAATAATCTAGTACTATTTTATTTACATTTTCATATATTGGGAAATAAAACAGACATGTGAAATTACAGACCTATTAGTCTAACTTCAAAAAATCATGGAACACCTAATAACTGCGTACATTCGGGATACACTTGAATCCGAAGGATGGTTCTTTCAAAACCAACATGAGTTTAGATCGGAAGTCATTTAATCAATCTATTTCAAGATCTAACAGGCGAAACTGACAATGGGGTAGAATAAACGCTCAAAGGCTTTCGATGAAGTTCCTCACATCTTGATCCAAAAGTTAGATGGGACGGCTATTGACAAAAGTTAAAGTCGGGAAATGAACTTCAGAACTCGAATCTGTATCATCTAGAGTCTCACAGGGATCAGTTATTGCCCTTTTATGGTTTTTAATATTCGTCAACGATTTACAAATTGGTACAAATACAAAGGTTCGATTTTTTTCAGACGACTGTGTAATATACAGGAAAATACGTAATAAACATGACATAGATGATACTATATATACTAAGATATATAGATATACTAAGCACATGGGCTAAGCAAAATAAAATGAAAATGAACAATGGCAAAAGTAAGGCGATCAGTTTCACCAAAATGCGCCTACAATAATTGGAATAGAGAATACAAGGGGAAACAGTGGCCCAGGAGACATTTAGTAAACCGTAATCTGGGGTGGGAGGAGCAGGTAAACTATGCTGATAGGAAAGCATGGAATACTTTCCACTCAAAAAGGGAAATGTACGCCCACTAATGGAATATGGAGCAGCATGCTGGGATCCGTATAGGAAAAAATCAGATAGAATCCTTTGAAAGGGTTCAGAAAAGGGCCCCACAATTCGTACAGACAGGTACCTAGGCACGTGAGCGAAAAAGTAAAGCTGCTAGGGTGGGATACGCTACAGACGAGAAATTAAAGAGACAGACTACACGTTTTCTTTAAAGCCTTTGCAGGTCAAAAACCTTGACAGGCAATTCGAGATAGATTAAGAGAACCGACACGCTACGGAAGGACTGACCACATGTTTAGGTTAAAGACCGGGCAGCTCAAAACAGATGATGTAAAATACTCCATTTCTAAATAGGACAATAAATAACTGGAACAATTGACCTGCAAGAGTTTTCGGAGAAAGTCCTCCAACAAAAAGAAAATTTAGACTTAATCTGAAGTCTCTAGTGAATATGTGGTAGTGAAGTGATAGGGCTCCGTTATAAACTAAAAGAAAAATGGTACCATTCCTGGTCTCTTTAGATAATTAAATCGTTAGTTAATCTCTATTTTCAGATACCTTTCCACTTTTCTTCTTTTCAGGCCAGTACAATATTAATTCCTTCTCTAACTTTTTCTAAATTAACCTTTAAATAATATAAAGTTGTATACATGTGTTTCTAGTTGAAATAATATCTGTAAACCTAAATTATATTTTAAAATATTTATATTAATTTACTAGTTTTTCCTTTATTGTAACTTCACTTATTTAATTTGTAATTAAATTGTAATTTCATGCATCTACCACCGGGAAAACTGCCTATTTGTACATTAAATAAATACATAAATAACCTACTTGAGCAAAATCGAAAAAACAAATAAGTTTGGTCACTCTGCTCATTGTTTTTTAAGCAACATATAATGTACATTTTCGTTTCCACATAATGTCAAGTAAAGGAATACTTAAAAATCACTTAAATTTACACCACAAATAAGCACAGTACATGTTAAACAACGCAAAGCAGCTTTATCTCGCTATTACATGTATATAGATCCAAAATGCACGAATAGAACTGGGAAGTAAAGAAGAGAGTTGAGGTTATGAAGCTGCACAACTGAATTTCCTCTCTAACAATTGGACTAAGAGCCTCACACGAACAATATCGAAATAACGTACCGCAAACCGAAAAGCTCAATCAAATATGGACTGTCAATAGAAAATACGCACGTAAGGTAAACCAACCAATACCACTTTTGTTGCCAATGACTTTTCTATTGCCCGGTATTTTCTTAGGCTTTAATTGTATGTATAATTTCGAAGATTATGAACGACTAAAATTATTATAAAAAATTAAGTAGAAAATACATTCACACACACACGCGCGCGCACGCACACACGCACAGACACACACACACACGCACAGACACACACACACAGACAGACAGACACACACACACACACAGACACACACACAGACACACACACACACAGAGAGACAGAGAGAGAGAGAGAGAGAGAGAGAGAGCGAGAGAGAGAGAGAGCGCGAGAGAGAGCGCGTGAGAGAGAGCGCGCGAGAGAGAGCGCGTGAGAGAGAGCGAGAGAGAGAGAGAGAGCGCGCGAGAGAGCGAGAGAGAGCGAGAGAGCGCGAGAGAGAGCGAGAGAGAGAGAGAGAGAGAGCGCGCGCGCGAGAGCGAGAGAGAGAGAGAGCGAGAGAGAGAGAGAGAGAGAGAGAAAATACCCAGTGAATGAACAAAACACTGTGAGTGACCTACTAAAAACACTTCACTTACAAAAAATATCTAAAAATAGCACAATTACGTTAAGAAAAGTTCTCTAAAATTACCTTTACACTACCAACTGTTGATTTGACAATGGCTTCCCCAGGAATGGACCAGTCAGAAAAAAACAATGGTTGTATGCCATCTGTAGGGGTCCGATGGAACTATTTTAGCTCAAAGGAACATTGAAATTGTTCCAGTCTTCTTAATATTCCAGTTTAAGTGGGCAACGTTCATTGAATTGGGGAGGGAGGTTCACTCACTGGATAGTTAACCCTATTAAAGCACCTAACACCTCCTCTTCAAGGAAAAAATTAACATATTTCCTTAGCATGTTGTCAAAAGTTATGTAACGAGATGTTATTTATATTAATTTGGTTTACATACGCTGACAACCCGTCCCCGTTTTCAGGGGACAGTCCGTTGTTTCAAATCTCTGTCCCAGCTGTGAGTCGAATTCCTGGCTTTTTTTCCTCGGGAATCAACCTTGAACATTTTATGACGGAAAGTTTATTGTAAGACCGTTAATTTTATCTGATAAGTCAATTCACGTGGAACTGAAACGCAAACGAACACGTGTTGACAGGCCCATTCCTGAAAATCTGGGCTGTCTCAAAGACAATGCCGCCGCCCATAAATCAAAACCCCCGCCGCAACAATGCAGATTTTGCCAGATGCAGATAATTCACTTACCGAAATTAAACGAGGTAAGACATTAACTTCCTAAATTAAATTGTACATTCAGTGGGATAAAACTGAAGTGTCAATTCAACCCACAGTTGCGGAAAGAATTTCCATATCTGTTTACCCGAGAATTATGACAGATCAATTTTGCAAAAAATTTATTCGGAAGAAAAATATCATTTATGATCTTTACAGTTTTAGATTTGAATATTTAGGTTTGTTTAATCATTCAATTTTACCGAGTGGGAAAAAAGCGACGGAGTTTTTACAAAAAAAAAAAGACTAACTAGACTTTGTGCCCCTTCCTACTTTTCCCAGAATGCTTCATGTCCCCGAATCGGCCATAAATAATTTAGTCAAGACGTAGAAACAACCGCGCCTTTCCCTACCCCACAACGGATATTTTATTGTTTTTGGAAAGGTAGAGAAGTAGCATTGTTGCAGCCAGCGGCGTAAAATGCTGACAAGCCTCCGTGTTCAATTGTTCAACTGATTAAAATTATTACAATAATCTTAAAACGATATTTATAAAAGTCAAGCTTAAAAAAGGAAAGGAACTTAAATCAAGTAGATTTACTACCGAACGTTTCGACGCGGATTTGCGTCATTTTCTAAGAACTTAACACTTGGTTTAAGTTCCTTTCCATTTTTTGGTTTATGATAAAGGTCGGTTTAACATTATTTTCAACAGACGTTAATTTTTTGTTAATTAAAATTAACACAGATTTAGTACTGTTGTAATTGCAACGTCACCGAGGAAAGACTGCCCCGCTAATTAAAATATATTACAGTAAAGAAAAACATTGCAAGAGGAACAAACATACGTAATTTATATACTACACATCCTTCGATTCAACAGCGCAAATCAATCCAACCATAGCAGAAATTACAACCTCTCAACAAAGAACACTTAAATGAAAACGTCCACCAGAACTCCTTTACTAATTACTGTTTAAAATTTATGTATTACTAAACTTTGACCTTAATTAAAAGAATTCAATGTAATCTAATAAGCGATAATTGTTATGGACAATCTAATGGTTGCAACCAACTGCATGTTACCAGGTTAATTTCAATAAATTACTTAATCATTATCGTCATACCTAAAAAAATCGCCAAGATACGAAGTTGACTGTACAATAAAAAAGAATACTACGCAAATACCACCAAAATGGCACCTGATGATATGTGCTAAATTGGATGACAAATTACTTAACCCGTGGCGTAAAACCCCGAACTATACTCGTCAACCCAGCATAGAACAAGCGATTATAAGTGAGGGGAAGCAAATTTTGCAAGAAATGATCAGGCGATACCCGAAGATTTTTTTAAGGGTAACAGACTACATGAGGGTAATCCACATGGTGGCAACTCCCCTTTAATAACATAGGAAGGGATTTGAAAGGGGGGATGCGGAAGGATAGAGGAAGGTAGCCAAGGGTTAACTAGGGCCCCCGGGCTATATTTAAAGGATCCTACCCGGCATTCGCCTAAAGAAATGCAGGAAAAACCCTTGGAAAACCTGCATCGGGTAGGTCGGGCATTGTGTACTTGTCCCACTTATTCCAATGGGAATAGCGAAAAACTCTTACCGTATGCCCAAGGTCTGTGACCCCGGAACATACACCTCTCAAAACAGGCCGAGGTGCCTCGGCTTGTGGGAACCTAAGTTCAAAAATGGAGAAGAAAAGGCACCCTTTTTTTTAGGGCAACAGGCTACATGAGGGTGATCCACATTGGGCAACTCCCCTTTAATAGCATAGGAAGGGATTAGCAAGTGGGGATGCGGAAGGGTAGATGAAGGTAGCCAAGGGTTACTAGGGCCCCCGGGCTATGGTTTAAGAACCCTTTTTTTTTAGGGCAACAGGCTACATGAGGGTGATCCACATTGGGCAACTCCCCTTTAATAGCATAGGAAGGGATTAGAAAGGGGGGATGCGGAACGGTAGAGGAAGGTAGCCAAGGGTTAACTAGGGCCCCCGGGCTATGGTTTAAGGATCCTACCCGGCATTCGCCTAAAGAAATGCAGGGAAAACCCTAGAAAAACCTGCATCGGGTAGGTCGGGCATTTGGTACTTGTCCCACGCCCTTCCGATGACGGGAGAGGAGTTTGCTGTGGGGACGCAGCTTACCCCTCGCCATGCCTTGGCCTGTTTAGGAGGCAGCTGGCCGACTATTCCAATAGAAATAGCGGACAACTCTTGCCGTATGCCCAAGGTCTGCGACCCCGGAACATACACCTCTCAAAACAGACCGAGGTGCCTCGGCATGTGGGAACCTTAGTTCAAAAAAAACCAGAGAGATGTGAGGGCATCCCCAAAGGTATCTCCCGCCAGAGCTCTCTGGGAAGGTTCACCTGCGAGAAATCCTCTCGCAGGCTTACTTCGATCGGTTTAAGGATCCTCAAAGGTAGCCCCTTCATATCTCTCCTAAAAGGTTCGACCTGCGAGAGAATATCCCTCCCAGGTTACCTGCGAGAGAATTCTCCCGCAGGTCTGGTTCGGTTGCTGGCCGAAGATGCACCTCAGAGGAATATATGCAAAAAAAAACTACGGATAGCAGAGAGACAGATTACAATCCGAGGTTGAAAAGGATGGGTGAAAGAATCGATAAGTTGGCGTTTAGGTTTGCAGTCTGATACGGAATTAGAAATTAGTGTATGAAATGCACCTATGGGATATTAACCTGAAAAGAGAGAGCTGAAAAGAAGTTACAAAGGCAGTTTAGTGTGAAGTCTGCGTGCGATTGACACCGAGATCAGAGAACATGTGACGCTACGACGAAGCCGAACTGAGTTCTTCCTACGTTTTGCGCCTACACAACAGTGTTGAGTCACCTGCATATATATATATATATATATATATATATATATATATATAAACCAGGTGAGTGCCCGGCGTTGCCAGGGTATATATTTAAATTAACCCGGAGTTTGAATTGATTCCACAATTACCTCTCGGAAAACATTTCATTTAACCAGCATAAAAAACCCCAGTATTTTGAACATTTACCTATTTACAATCCCCTCCCCGACCTAACCCCTCGGCATCTAGCTCCAAATAAACCAGGATGATAAATGACGGTATTCGGGAACTACATAAAATAAAAGTGTGTAAAAAATCATGACGGATTAAAACAGCAAAAAATACTCCCTGACTTAATAAAGTATAAAAATACTCCCAATACCTTATGGAAGTAAAGAAATACACATTTAACTAAATAAAGACAAAAATATAGCTGGTAACTAAGAAAATAAAATAAAAATTATCTGGTAACTTAAGATGGCCGCAACTCCTCCGAGTAACTTATTCTCAACCACGTCCACCTCCACGTGGAGTAACAAAGTTTAATTAACCATCATTAACCCGAATTCAGCTGTTCATACGAAATTTCTGAGCGCCGAAAGTATGTATTACCGAATATAAAATAATCTCTTCTACACGGCTCACTGTTATTCCCTGCGCGACTGTACATAACACATGCGAAATTTTTTGATGTAATTACTCAGTTGTCCTGGATATTTTAAATAATAATAAAATATAATCATTACAATATCAGACTAAAATTCAGAATATGGTATCTAAACCAATACAAATTAATAACGGACTTCGACGAGGGTATGTCTTGGCCTGCCTATTATTCAATATAGCACTTGAGAAGGTGATAAGGGACTCAGGAATAAATTCAACAGGGACCATCTTCTATTAATCAATACAGATTCTGGCATATGTAGATGATATTGATATCATAGGGAGAACACTGGGAGCCATGAAGAGGCTGCAAAGAACATGCATTTATATGTTAACCAAGATAAAACTAAATACGTGCCAGTAACTAAAGAAGATCGTAGTTATGGTAGAAACTTTATAGAAATTGGGCTATACAAATTTGAAATTGTTAAAACTTTTTATATTTGGGATCTGAAGTTAATTGCAAAAATAATGTAAGTGCTGAGATCCAAAGACGTGTTATAGTTGCAAACAAGGCTTTTTATGGTCTTAAGGAACACTTCAGGTCACGCCTAATCTCAAGGAAGACTAAAATAATGTTGTGCAAAGTACTTGTGAGTCCTGTGTTAAAATATGCATCCGAAACTTGGGTGTTAAAGCAGTCAGATGAAAAAGCACTTGGCATCATTGAAAGGAGAATCCTGAGAAGCATATTGGGAGCGGTGAAGGAAAAGGATCTCTGGAGGAAAAGATACAATTATGAACTGTATGAATTATTTAATGAACCAGATGTTGTTAAATATATAAAGATTAACAGATTGGGCTGGGCAGGGCACGGAAAGTAATAGAGCTTTTAAAAAAGTGTTTAATTGCAGACCAGAAGGTTGAAGAAATGTGGGAAGACCTAAATTAAGGTAGGACGATGGAGTGATCCAGAATATCAGGATGTTGAAAGTGAAGAATTGGCGGACCATAGCCATGAATAAGAAGGAATGGCAGGAACTTTTGAATAAGGATAAAGCCCACACCGCGCTGTAATGTCAATGATGATGATGAAAATATAATGATTAATATAAAACCCCAATTATCAAATAATTATAATATATACATAAGGCAACTAAATATTATTTGACATTGACAAAATAATTGAAAGAAAGAGGGACAATATTGAAATTGAGGGTCGGACTGGAAGAAAATTTTCAAATTTCATTTTCAGTTCAACATAACGAGACTTGCACTTCCCGAAAATTTGAAATACTAATTACTCCCCGACACCGGCCCTAAATTTCAACTGACAGCAATTCTTTACCTAGCTTTTCTGTCGATAGTCTGTTTATTCGGTTGTGTTAGTTGTTAGGAAACATTAAAAAAGAGAGCTAATGTTGCTAGTTAATCATTACAAAAGACAGTAACATTTTGATCGAGGATCCGTAAAACAGGAACATCAGGAAAGGCATGCCAGAGAAAACAGAACGCAGAGGAGAAAGCATGGAATACCGTATTTTTTTTAAAAAAAGTAAAAATGTGAAACAAATGTTATGCTACTACAGTGAGCTTCAAATTTCTTAGCCGTCACGTTTAGTGTCCTCCTTCGCAGGTGCAACCCCCTCCTCTTGCGCTGTTCCAGTAAGCTCGTTGAGCTTTACCGTGTTAGATCGTGTCGTGTGTCTTAATTCTACGCAGAATCCCCTCCCATCCCTCAGTCTGCGTCACCTGCCATCGTTCGTGACTATTGCTATACCTTACCACGAAACACACGAAAAAGATCCATAGTTTAATTGTAACTTATATTTTAAGTACAATATTAAGATTTATCATCAAATATAAAACGTAAAATAAACAAATAACTTTTAATAATGTCAGAAAAGTGACGCCACATGTATGCACTAAAATATAGCACTTGGAAGCTACGTGTGTTATTTTAACATTAGTTTATAGGAAATTTTGTTATGTTAAATCTGAGTGTGTCAATATTACAAAATCAGTGATTATAGGTCACAATACATTTTATGATAATTGCTGTTTTATACTACTGCATCCCCTTTTGTCTTAAATATATAATTCTTCATTAATAATTATATTTATCTGGTCTTTTTAATTACTTATGTGCAAACCGCACCTTTGAAAATCAATTCACTAATTCTCGTGTAATTTATTAATACGAATTTATATTTTACTTAAGTTTTACACCTGTAGAGGCCCCAGAATTTTGTGTTTTATGTTTTAAATTTATCTTAATAAACTTCTGATTTTATTTCATTGATATAAATTAATCTCAATGTTAACCAATTTTTATTGAACAACTTCATTCTAGGTGTTAACCGCGAAAATAAAATAAGAAATGTATCATTACAAAACAAATATTACGATATATTAGGATATTTCTATACTAATTACTCTTTCAAATAGGCATCGTATCGGTAGTTAGCGAATTGGGAATTACAAAAGTGACGGAATGAGCTAAAGTGCATCAGTACTCGTTACACCAGGTTTAAATTGATTTATACACTAATAAATGGATTTGAATGTTGTTGCAGAATCCACGTGAACGCCTGAACGGAAGTGTAGTGACATCACACTCACTAACGTCAATGCCATACGCCCAACGGAAGCTGCCACAAAAATTCAATACATATTATTAATCTCTCTCAGTCTCTCAATCACAAGAAGGAAGCCCGTAGGAGTTGGCCCGGAGAGACGGATGGAGTCACGGGGATTCCTACCTCTCTCTCGTTTTAAAACTACAGGTTCCCATAAGCCAAGGCACCTCGGTCTGTTTTGAGATGTGTATACTCCGGGGTTGAAGACCTTGGACATACGGTAAGAGTTATCCGCTGTTCAGATTAGAATAGCCGTCAGGTACCCCTAAACTGGTCGAAGCATGGAGAAGACAGTGCTGCGACCCCACACCAAACCCCACTCAAGTAATCGGAATGGCGTCGGACAAATACAAAGAGTACTACATGTTTTCTACGGTTTGTCTTGTATTACTTTAAGGCGAAAGTCGGGTAGAATCCTTAAACCTAGATAACCATGGGTTACCTTGCTCTCCTTTCCACATCCCACTTTCTATCCTTTCTTAAGCTATCAAATTAAGGGGATGGTTATTACACAGCCTGACGTTACTTCATTTTTTGATTTGGATGAAGCCATGGGTAATAATGCAAAATATATATAGCAGGTTAATAAAATTGCGATGGATGAAAAATATCATTTTATTTACAGTATTGGCACATACTTATATTTTCCACTGAAATACCTTTATTAATATTTCGATAGACAATAAGACTTTCCCGGCGTACAAAGGGAACGAAATTTTTGACGTGATTCCATTCAATTCGCCAAATGATGATGACGCGAAAATTCATGGAATTGACATGTTTTATTTGCGGAGAGCTTACCGTAACGGGAATTCCAATAAAATGTTATCCACACCCTACTAATTTCCAATTTCTGTAACTTTCCAATTTCTGTAACTTTCAAATTTCACTTCAAACTTTTAAGTTTTATATTTAAAATAACTATTATATCACGAAAACAGATAGATGTCTATACAGTACCAAGAGTAGAAGTAAATAAACTATGGAACACTTCCAATACAGCACGGGAAGAAATATTCAATTTACCAGCTGGTCCTATGTCACAATACTACTACTACAGTCTCGTGTAAAGAACAGCTTGCACAACACTCGTTCAACATCACAAGAATCTCACGGACGACGCTATTGGTCTACATTCCAGACTGTAATTTAAGATTAGAAGAATAAGGTCGGTCGAGCGATCGTCAGCTGGACAGCAGTGGTAAGAGTAACCACAGGATGGTGCCAAAGAATGGAAACTATAGTTTTACTCATTGTAGAACCGTGACTCAGCTTGCCATTTATAGTTCTAAAACGTGTTTCAGGTCTGTTTCATTTGTTAGTACGTCCAAAGTATATCGTCGACCAAGAATTTCAACTAGACTTGATCCTACTTTATACACAGCACAGATTAATACGGAAATTATATTTTAAAAAAGCTCAAACGTAATGCTGTTAAAAATTTCAACGGTAATATATTTTTACAAAGTTAGCTCCCTAGTGACACATCAGCTTGTAATACACCAATTAAGCGTTACAGGGATTAATAATCGAATCCTGAACTGGTCCTTTAATCTTTTAAGCATATATTAACGATATCCAATATAAAACTCTCCATACACGACTGCATTATTTATAGGGAAATTAAACAGCTAAATCACGTTGATTCACTTCAATGTGATACACTTTCTAAATAAAATGTAAATAAATGCATCCAAAAGGAGAAAATGTTATAAACTAGGGGATGAATCAATAGAAGTATCCAATAGCTGCAAATATTGGGCTGTAACATTTAGTATCGTAGGGGGAAAGTGTTAATTCAGTGGCTAGGAAGGGATTAAAAGCACTAAACTTAGTTCGCAGAGTTTTAAAGAGGGGCTCCAGTAAACCTAAGGTAGCTTATAGATCTATATTCCAGAGTATGGCGAAACTCGTTCGGATCTGTAGAGAAATTAGCTCATTCAGACAGTGGACAACATACAGAAAAAATATGAGAAAAATCTTGAATAAATACTGGAAATATGTTAAGAACTTTGGCAAATAGAAGTAAACGCGCACACTATAACGAAACAGCTTGGAAAAATGTAAACATTTTATCATTCAACTCCTACCTAAAAGCGATCATTCGTGCAAGATTAGACAAGGGAAACGGCGAACTGGCAGGGAAATTTTCATCCACTCTGGATTGTCTGCAACTGTGCTAGCGGTGTGTCCACAGAGTATAAAACAATTCACAAGAAGATTAAGGAATTATGATAGGGATTTATTATAAAAAAATAATGAGATTGCTACTAACTTAATTGACTGAAGTGAATATTAATATGCATATGGCTTCTTAAAAAATTTAGTTTAATCTTTAAGGCATTGCAGTCGAGTGAAGGGCAGTGATAATGAAGAGAACTATAAGACGCCATTTACTGTCTTAATGATAATCTTTATTAGTAGTAAGTAATAAGTTTCATAGGTGTAATAAAATATTTTTCCCTTATTGAATTTATGTTCATATAGTTTGTGTACAATCATTGTATGTATTTTAAATATTGCCACCGAGATTTTCTAAATACAATGAAATAAATCTATCTATACGCATCGGAAGGGGTCGAATGTATCCAGAAATATGATCGGGAAACCTGATCTTACCGTGGGCAATCAGATCCAACTCCTGAGCGCAGTGGGCTTACCTGGCTATTGTGGGGGAAAACCACAAAAATATGCCAAGAAAATTAACATGGAGAATATTTCTGTGCAAAGTGTAAAAGGTTAGATAAAAAAGTGTAAACGTTATTGAGCACGCTGCGGTTGACCGAGTCTACAATTAAGTTACCGGAAATTAGCATACCAGCAATAGATTTATAGTTAAGTACAAGAAGATTCTGATACTGAAAAAAAAACTTCACAAGAAGTGAAGAAAAAGATAGATCTCACGTATGGCGATGAAAGAAGTTGTAGTGACCTGCTAACGGACGAACATGCCATTGATTTTGACGCACCAGGAGCTCCGTCAGCTACAGTAATAACGGATACTCCTGCTGACGCAGTCGTCATAGTTGGAGGGACAAGTGATATTACTCAGAATATCATGCTGCATGGAAAAATCCACGTAATATCGTGCCAAAGATGATGGAGAATACGATAATTATTAGCACGCCATGATGCGACGACCAGGCTGCAAATTACTGGAACAGCATCGAGAATTGAGGCCTGAAAAGTGTGGACTTCTCTTACTAGAAAAGCCTGAGTACTCGAGACTTGTTCTGTAATTTAACATCGTAGACTTTACTGTACTAGAGCTCCACTTGAACTACAACAATGTAACTTATGCCTTTCTAACTTAGCTTAGTCCGACTATTAAATAAAATTTAAAAATAAAATAACAAAATATTGAAAATATAAAACTATAATTAAAATGATTCATACTTTCTTTGAATTCAGTAGTAGATATTGTTTCCTTAACTGAAGATTGGCAAAACGAACCATAAGGGAATCCATTGAGTTGTATTTAATAGGTATAAAAACTTTTTGAACAGTATCCAGTAATATTTATTTCTTCAGTTAGAAACCTTCCCATACTTCTCATATTCAATCTATGATTTTGAATTAAATGTGACACATTATTAAATTACATAGTGTGATGCCATCAATAATCGACTTCACGTGATAACTACGTGAAATTTATACATACCTTGAATATTCCCTATGCTTTTTTAAATTAATTAAAACTTGTCAAATACAAATAAAACACTAAATTTATCACACTACCTTACGTGTACGTGCGTGTCAGACTTCTAGTTTACTATGTTGGCTTCAATTCCATCTCTACTCATGCAAAAACATTCAACCGCGAAATTAAATTTTAAGAAACAAAAATCTTGCATAGAAATGCACTTAGGACAAAACTCATGTCTATAGAAGAGCTTTATAACTTAAAAGATTTATAAAATGAAGACTCGGAAATACAAACACACTATGCTGACTACACACACAATGTACAAATTTCACACAGTGAACAACTGGGCCACAATATCTATTGAATCTCACTATATAATACTATAGATCTACATATGTAATGATATATGACGAAGATGTCTAAAACTTTATTGAAGAAATAAATATTACTGAAGTCTGTGAAAAGGATTTTTATTCGTATTCAGTAGGGTATCTGCTTAACATGTAAAAATACAAACAATATTCAAATTGTAATAAGATTTATCTTCGGTATGGTGGATCTCCCGATAACGTCGCTAAGAAATATGCAGATACTTGTATGGGTAGCACAGATATTCCATCATTAAGTTTAGAAGCAATTTCTGCCAGTGAACTAGTAACTAATTATTTATTATTATTTATTATTATTATTATTTTATTTTTTTATTTAGGTAACAGGCTTCATGTTTATATCATTATCTACGCGGTATAAAACTTCATTGATCACCTTTCGTCCCGTGTCACGCCAATTCTGTTATACTGAATGCTGAATAGGGCAGGAAGCGTGCAATGTAAATGTTCAAAAATGGAACGATTTCGATTCCGGTTAAATCACGTATTGACCAAGAGATTAACTTCGAATTAAATAATTATTTAGTATTTCCTTCCAAACAAGATTCGAGATGTCCTAATTTAAGATAGAAGACTCTAAAATGTTCCATCAGCATAACTGTTTTTTTAGGGAAACAGGTTACATGAGGGTGATCCACATGGTGGCAACTCCCCTTTAATAGAATAGGAAGGGATTTGCAAGGGGGGATGTGGAAGGGTAAAAGAAGGTAGCCAAGGGTTAAGTAGGGCCTCCGGGCCTCAGGAGGCAGCTGGCCGACTATTCCAATGGGAGTAGGCGACAACTCTTACCGTATGCCCAAAGTCTGTGACCTCGGAACATACACCTCTCAGAACAGGCCGAGGTGCCTCGGCTTGTGGGAACCTTAGTTCAAAAACGGAGAGGAAAAGGCATGCCGAAAGGTAGCCCCTTCGTATCTCTCCTACAAGGTTCTGCCTGCGAGAGAATAGCCCTCGCAGATCTTTTGAACTAGTAACTTTTTTTTGGGCAACAGGCTACATAAGGGTAATCCACGTCGGGCAACTCCCCTTTAATAGCATTGGAAGGGTTTTGAAAGGGGGGATGCGGAAGGGTAGAGGAAGGTAGCAAAGGGTGAACAAGGGTCCCCGGGCTATATTTTAAGGATCCTACCCGGCATTCGCCTAAAGAAATGCAGGACAAACCCTAGAAAAACCTGCATCAGGTAGGTCGGGCATTGGGTACTTGTCCCACGTCCTTCCGATAGCGGGAGAGGAGTTTGCTGTGAGGACGCAGCATTCCCTTCTCCGTGCCTCGACCAGTTTAGGAGGCAGCTGGCCGACTATTCCAATGGGAATAGCGAACAACTCTTACCGTATGCCCAAGGTCTGTGACCCCGGAACATACACCTCTCAGAACAGGCTGAGGTGCCTCAGCTTGTGGGAACCTTAGTTCAAAAAAGCAGAGAGATGTGAAGGCATCCCCAAAGGCAGCCTCCACCAGAGCTCTCTGAGAAGGTTCACCTGCGAGAGAATCCTCTGGCTATATAACAATAAAATCACTTTGCGAGAGCCAAACTCGGGTTGTATTTTATAAATTCGCAAATTCATTGATTAAAGATGTGATGACATCAAAATTAAAAAGCAGCGCCTTATAATTTTAGCACAGAAACGTAACACAATATAAATGGAAAATTTGTTGATACATTAGGTAAGACGGCGTAAAATGATAACAATATGAAAACAATATTTTTAATGATAACGATCCATATTCATTAATATAATGTATTTGCACACCGAAAATTATATTTGAATTATTAGGTATTAAAGTAAATAAAAATACTTATATATCATTAAAATTGTGACTGAACTGGAACTAATAGGACATTGCACAAATAAATCAAAATAATTGTCGTTTTTTTTCGGTTGAAATTTCTTAATGTTAAGGAATCATCAGTACGCAAAATTATGCGTCTTCAAAACGTTGAGGAAATACGGAAATTGTATTATATGTGATATTTATTTCACGGAAACGGAGGCGAAATGTTTTGCGAACTGGTGTGTAAGTAGTTATTGGCTTTAACGGCCTTATCATAAGAGAAAGAAGATAAAGCAGTGCTTAGCTTCCACACGAAGCTTGTAATACGAGCTCAGCTGGCGTAAATCGATCGCCAACGGATTCCGAGCGTTACTGCCCATGCGGAGGGAGACGTTGTTGGCTAAGGATTTATCACTGGTATTTATTTGGGAAAACGAAATAATGCATTTAAATATTATCAAATCATGATATCAGAAATCTAATAGAGTACAATTTTTTCCGTTAAAAAGGGTCATGATAACCCAGATCGGAAATGGTTACGAATAAATGGTCCGCTGATTGAATTTATTCGACTGAACTATCATTGAACGTCGATTGCAATTACTTACGATACATTACTCAACTACCTTATTGGACAGAACTCAACCGATAATTTTTATGTACAAACGAAAAGCAATAGGCCAGGCGTATTTGTTCCCGTAATATCCGAACAATAATGAAGTAAAAGAAATATATATGGTTTAGATATCCTGGTAACAGGAAAAAATTTCAAACCTAAAATAATATCTTATCTACAGCCTTGAGGTTTACGAGAAAAACAATAGTTTTGTTGACACATGACGAAGTGAAAGAAAGCATAGTTATTAGATAAATAAATACTTTGCATCTACGAGCTAGTTAAAGGATTACTTATTTCGTTACACATTATTGAGACAATATTCATAGTGAATGAGCATTAATGTTCTGTTCAAACTAATCATTAAAAATTTATTGTATTGCTGGTCACTAAGCCTCGTTAAGTGAACGACACTTCTGTTCGCATTATATTAAAAATCGTATGATTAATTACCGGCCATTGGAGACAGTTTTGATACAAGTCTTTACGCGTGATAACACTTTTGGGAAAAATACGGCCAAAAATTCTCTTTACAAAACATTGGCGAACAATAAAGTGAGATTTGTTAATTATTTTGTTTAAAATTAGGCTTTTTTTTAACTAATCCTCCTTTGTCTGAATATCCCAGCCATTTAATATCTACCATTCAACTTAGATAACGCACATAAGCGAAAATTGTGTTTAAACTATTTATTCTACCAAGGATCAGGTAAAATAAAAAGAGGCGTTAAAGATTAGAATGTATCCTGGCACATTGATGCTTCGCGTGAGGTATTCGGCGGTCTGGACCAGATTTTAGAGGCCACGCCTGGAATTCCTCCTCTTACACGCAAGTGATTTCAAGGTTCACTCCAAGGGACATGCAAAATTTCTCCTTCCAACAGCAATGTTAATCTGTTTTGTCTTTAATTCGGCAGGATTACTCAATCACCTGCAATCGGCCTCTAAATTGTTACAGGAAAGTAGTGAGTAGAGAAAGTAATGTACAAAACCACTAGTAATTCTTCTCCATATATCAAAGAGAGATACCAAGGGCATCGTCCACATCGCTTACAAATACCAAAATGCTAGGTCCTCCAGACACCTAATCAAGCATTCGCCAAGAAATATAGCAAGAAAACCGTCGTAAACATTAACCATAAAAATCAAAAAAAGGTACAATTTTCCGTTGCCGACAAACCAATCGATGGAGGAGATGAGCAAACGAAACACTTCTTTAAGCTATTGATCTTGGCCCGCAAAACATCACCCAGAATGTGCTAAACAATGAGAAACGGGATGATTAAACGGTGTTCCGATGACTGTTTCGATTGAAGATAGAAAAGAAACAGAAATGAGGGGACGTAAGAGGATAAAATACAGACAGAGCTAAGGTTAAGAAGAAATATGAGAACACATGGTCAAACAAGAAGATCCGAGTGTATCATCTACGAGCATATTCGTTCCGTTCATCCGGCGGGTGTATTATCTCAATTTCCTGCAACTGATTGGAGACTAGAAAATTATAATATAATTATAGTCGCGAATCCAGAAAGGCACAGGCTGCGTCGGGCTGGGTTCATGATTTGCATCAGACAAACAAAATGCCTGTGTCAGATATAGCGAATTATAACTGAAGATGTCGCTGTTTCAGATGTTAGATATCCAACGGATACCAGAAAAAAACCTCTTATGTAACGTTCTCGGTCCTAGTTTTGCTACTAACTGGGATTGGTATAATAAACCAATTAAGTGACAACTTCACGAAAATGGCATTAAGAAAGGGCAAGAAGACAGTTTTTCCATGTCACCACATCTTTTAGTATGAATAACACACATCGAAAAAAATATTTTTTAATAAATAGATACCCGAGCTAACCTTACAAAATGTTTCTGTTGTGGTTTCGAAATAGTAATCAAATTGGTCCAAATCATTAATTTCTATCGTGAGAAAAATATATAAGTGCAGAGCAAAAAAAACGTCAAGGAGCTGAGAGTTTGGCGTTTTCTGGGTATTTATATTATCCTGGAAAAGGAATTAATTCGTTTCGAATCTCTTGGTCAACAACTGATTTAACTGCCAACGAGAACGTCGTTACTGTTTCTTTCAGCAACACCAAGAATGTTGTATTCTACACTAATATGGGCCGTTTCGGACTATTTACCTCTTTATACAGTGAGGGGGGGTGGGCGGTGGAGGTTAAGTTGAACTTAACCGGCATGGTGATGTGTCAATTAGACCCAGAAACTCCGATAAGGCTAGAATTCCCGAAGCAGAACAGTTGAAAACTGGTGATTTCGTCAGTTGCTGATGGTGCGATGTCAGACGTAAACGTCACGAGCTTGAATTTCACACAAAGTGTGCATCGTCACGCGAAGAACAGGTGATTACAAGTAACTAATGGAAGGCCAACGTTGGATGTGATTAGAGTCGTCCCAGCACGCTCCACACTGAAGCTTCCAACATGCCGAATCATCCGCACACCATTATAAACTCAGAGTCACGCCTTGTAAACACGGCTTCGCTCTTCCCAGACCTGACAGATATACTCATTACTCCGTGGGTCGACGTACTGACGCACATTACGCAACACTAAATACTGACTTGTGCAATCTCAAGTTGACATGTTTGTCAATCAGTCTGCTCAGGAAGCACAAAGCGATTTAAGTCATTTCCTAATTAATCCACAAACTCTGAATTCTAGACATTTTCAGCACTAACTTTCCCCGATGTAAACATTTTACAATTATTTTCCTTCGTAGAACTCGAGATTTTTCTCGAATATTCACAAACAGCTCACGAAGAAAGCATAGTATAGATCGCTGTGGACTTCTCATATCACGCTACGTGTGACGCAAATAACCGTCTCCTTAACCAATATATTTTATGGGCAATAATCGGCGTAATGTTAAACATTATACTCTATAACTCCGTATATACATAAATCCGAAATACTGCGATGAAATTTGGTAATGTAGTTTGTGGCCCATATGCAATTAGCAACAAGCGTAGTTCAAATAGAACCAACCAATACGAACTTATTGACCTTTGGAGATATCTTCACATCTCTCTGGTTTTTTTTAACTAAGGTTCCCACATACCGTGGGTGTATGTGAGGTGTATGTTCCGGGGTCGCAGACTTTGGGCATACTGTAAGAGTTGTCTGCTGTTCCTATTGGAATAGTCGGCCAGCTGCCTCCTAAACTGGTCAAGGCACGGCGCGGGGAAAGCTGCGTCCCCACAGCAAACCCCTCTCCCGCTATCGGAAGGTCGTGGGACAAGTACCAAATGCCCGACCTACCTGATGCAGGTTTTTCTAGGGTTTTCCCTGCATCACTTTCAGGCGAATTGCCGGGTAGGATCCTCAAACCACAGCCCGGGGACCCTAGTTAACTCTTGGCTACCTTCCTCTACCTTTCCGCATCCCCCCTATGCTATAAAAGGGGAGTTGCCACTATGTGGATTACGCTATACATAGCCTGTCTACAGCTTAAAAAACGAACTTATTGTCTCCCAAACTATTACAACTTTTCAGTTATTTTTGTTACTATTATATGTGCTGCCACCTTTACAGACTGTACACAAAAACCTAGAAGGCGAAAAACAGTCTTAAAATTAATCGTCCTGTTTACAGGCAGAACCTTCTGTCATCAGTTCTTCGCGTTTTCAGCTCATTCGAAACGTTCGTATTTTCCAAGTGAATAATTATAGACCAAAAATTGTATTCATACACGTTGGATACTTTGTAACTAGGTCCTAAGTTTTTAACCGTAGCAAATCCCAAATCTTGTGCAGTAATGGTTACGTTTCAAAATTGATTAAATTCATGGAAATCCGGTTCGCTTCCTGACAATTTTCTTTGATAATAAAAACCCTAAAAATTATTTAATAATAACTAATAGTGAAAATATCATGGGATATTTTATAAGTATACTTTATAAATATATATATATATATATATTACAATAAAATTATTCGCTAATGGAAAAATCTATGGCCAATGGTATTATTGAACATTAAAATCACGGTACAAGATATCAAATTTACGATTTTAGAGAGAATCTGGTTAAAATTACTACTGTATTATAATCACCATAATTATCTGTTGACTATAAATTTCGGTCTTGTTGACGTTTTCGGAAATATTACTCAATATATTTGGATAATCTACTAAATCGCTGATAATATTCCTTTCATTGAGAAATTGTAGAATTTGTAGTGCGAGTTGCCTAGATATTATTATTATATGATTCACGTTTTTCTCTATTTAATAAGTGGATGTAGTTTCCTGATGTAACTCAACGTGGCTAATTATTTGCGGCTAATTGTACAGCACAAAAATATCTACCTGAATAAATCGTTATATTAAACTTTGCTGCACATATCAACCACGACAGTCATCTAGTGACTAAAAAGTAACAATCATTTTATCCAGAGTCCTAATCTACACTTATCAGAAATTTATGTGTGTCAAATTTCTTTCTATACCAAAAGCCCTTTGGGACTTTCGAAGGCGGGAGAGGGGTTTTCTGTTGGATCGCAGCTTTCCCCTCGCCTTGTCTTGACCAGTTTAGGAGGCAGCTGCCCTACTACTCCAATAGGAATAGCGGACAAGTCTTACCGTATGCCATACCTGGGAGAAGAGCAGGCGTCATTGTTTTTTGGTAACAGGCTACGTGAGGGTAATCCACATGGTGGCAATCCCCTTTAATAGCATAGGAAGAGATTTGAAAGGGGGGATGTAGAAGGGTAGAGGAAGGTAGCCAAGGGTTAACTTGGGCCCCCGGACTATATTTTAAGGATCCTACCAGGCATTCGCCTAAAGAAATGCAGGACAAAAACTAGAAAAACCTGCATCAGGTAGGTCGGGCATTGGGTACTTGTCCCACGCCCTTCCGATAGCGGGAGAGGAGTTTTCTGTGGGGACGCAGCATTCTCTTGTCCGTGCCTCGACCAGTTCAGGAGGCAGCTGGCCGACTATTCCAATGGGAATAGAGAACAACTCTTACCGTATGCCCAAGGTCTGTCACCCCGGAACATACACCTCTCAGAACAGGCCGAGGTGCCTCGGCTTGTGGGAACCTCAGTTGAAAAACGGAGAGGAAATTGCATCCCCAAAGATAGCCCCTTCGTGTCTCTCCTACAAGGTTCTGCCTGCTAGAGAATAGACCTCGCAGACGTTATATCGAGAAGGCATCACCAAAGGTAGAGTTTTCTAGGGCTCTGTCGGGAAGGTTCACCTGCGAGAGAACACCCCTCGCAAACTTCCTAGCAGTATCCAGTGTTTTACTATATGAGTTTCATGAACACCTTTTCTCCAACGCAAATATCGAGAGAAAACGGCAAATAAGCTTAAGAAAAGTTTTTTCGTCTTCAAATCTGTATTAACTTTCAGAGAACAAAGTTAAGGTGGGCAGCTCAATCTTTCTTTAATAACGCCAGGCCAATTTTAAAATTTTTCTATTCTATTATATGAAAATCGTAATCTTCCTGTTGTTGAATAACAAGGCATAATTTCTTTGACGTCCGCCATTTCATTTTGAAACTACATTATTATCAAATCGTATAATCATTGAAAGGTTCGGGAGGGTATGGGAAAGTTATGGAAGTACTGCGCATATTTAACCGGGCTAGACGTTCTATGGTTAATTTTAAATATTATAATGAATATTATTTTGCGTCAGTTAACTCTTAAATTTTCTGTTTATTCTCGCATTCATGTACATTCGCCGATATCGGCTTTAAACGTAACATCTGGTAATGGCTAAGATCTGCGACCCGGGAACATACACCTCTGAAAACAGGCCGAGGAACCTTAATTAAAAAACGGAGAGAGGAGGCGGCATCCCCAATGGAAGCCCTCTCCGTCTCTCGAGAAAGGTTCTGCCTGCGAGAGAACATCTCTCACAGGAAATACCCTATCAACCAAGAATTGTTGTGGACGAAATTAAATTTAATACCTTACACCATTCTAGAACTGGAAAAAGATGACAGTCCGAGTTTCAATAATGGTCTGTAAGATTTAATATTGTTCAACCTTCGGGAATCCTAAATTGAAGATTATTTCGAAAGGACTATATTTTTAAATTAAACCATCGTGATTAGTTGTACTGAATAAGAGTTCCTCGGGAAATGTTACGACGAAAGTGGAACATGTAGCCTGCAGCGGAGTTTCAACAGATTTTTTCTCCGATATGTCAAATTTCGCCGTCAATGCTAGTATTTCTTCGTCATATATCGTAACATACGTGTAGAAATGAAAATACCGGTATGTACTTTCTGTGTTGTGTTTAGACAGCGTGACCTCGTTAGATATAGAAAGCGTCCTCAAATGTGCGCCACTCCACGCACAGTTCCCCTCATTCCACTTTATGCTACATATAATAAACAAGTCATATCGCTGACACACAAGTGCAAATTGAGGATTGAACGTGTTTCAATTGATTGGATGAGTACAAGTGAATTTAATAAGTAAGACAGTCAACAGAAATCAGTGACAGAAAACAACGGTTGGTTGCAGAAACGAAAATTTGAGACCAAGCAGTTTTAATCCTATTTGAACTATGAAACACAGAGATTACTGTATTGCTTCATTAAGTTCTTTATTTGTGTAGAATTTATTTCTAGGCGTCTTCTAAATTATCTGTTAGTCTTTTTGCAATCCTAATGACGCCATCATCAAATTTCACTGCTCAACACTGTCATAAATTATTACAATGATCTAAACAAATCTGCGTTTATCATTCAGTAACAAATAACACAGCGCTGGAATGAAATGAAACAAAAGAAACAGTCGGTATAAGCTGCAATTGTCAAAATTTAAACCCTTGTTTAGCCGACTAATAAAACATTTCGCGACTGACAGATAACATTTGTGATAGAGCAATGAACGTGTTAAAAGCTTCATTGAACTCGTCATAAATCCATGAATGACATATGAGGGCAGATTATTTCCGAAAATTCTGTTGTGGGGTGTTGATAAACTGAAATTTCATTTATTAATATTTATAGTAACGTTCTGACACATTAAATCTGAAAGGGACATTTGTTTTTCTATTATGTCCCAAATTCTCATTAGCATAAGAGCTTCAGATTTAATTTGTTGATTTTCAACAACATTAATTTATCTTTATAATTGATAAAATTACCAGTTTTTGCGTTTAAAACCGTTACTGACGAATGTACATGAATGCGAGAATAAACATAAGGTTAAAGAGGTAACTGCCACCAAAAATATTGCTTATAATTAATTAAAATTAACCATAAACGTCTAGCCCAGTCAAATATGAGCAGTACTTCCAAAACTTTCCCCTACCCTCCCGAAACTTTCAAAGATCATAGATTTATCGTGGGTAATAATAATGTAGTTTCAAATAGAATATAAAATTTTAAAATTTGGACTGGCGTTAGTAAAGAAAGATTGAGCTGCCCACCTTCATATTGTTCTCTGAGAGTTATTACGAATTTGAAGACGGAAAAACTTTTCTTAAACTCATTTGCCGTTTTCTCTCGCTATTTGCTTTGGAGAAAAGATGCTCATGAAACTCGTATAGTCAAACAGCGGATGTATTTTAAAGTAATTGAATGTTGTAGTTCAATTCAATCAAAGCAATGTGATCCTTTAAAACGACCAATTCAGATAAAAAGCGGAGAATAAATACAAAATGTATGTGATCAAGCCCTCACCATCCAGCATATTCTATTTGAATGCACAAAATATGAGGATATACGCAGGAGGACTTTAGCTGAGTTCTCTGGAGAAGACTTCTGCATACACACCACGGCGATCAAGAGCCTGCTGGAGTTCGTCTCCGACGCAAAACTGACATCCGCTATTTGAAACGTTGTTCACAATTGGAAATTTTCTAACCTGCTGTAACTTAATTATGTAAATACTTTTAGAGGGTCGCCAACAAGTTGACACGACCATAAATCAATTTTAAAAAAATACCAAATTAAAAACACAGCTGTAGGAATTTTATATTCGAAAAATATATTATAAAATTAATTTCTTGTAATCTTAAAGTATAACTGAAATGTTTCTTTAACATGAAAACATAGAAATTAACGAATTAATCATTAAGAATTTAACTTCTTGTAAAAATTTGTCTTTCAAAAATTCCGAAATAGTAAAACTGGTTTAAAATCTTCTAAACTGCAGTTAGGACTAAAACCACTACTGTAACGTTCAATTCATAATCTAAGCTATTCTGAAGTGGTAGTGTTCCATATAAGGGAAACTACTGTAGGCAACATCCTCAACATCCAACCAACTTTGACTTTTAAATAAAGTGGGATTATAGGAGTTTCTAATTTACATTTATTATGGTTCTAAATTACGTAAGACACTTCAGCTATTGTTTCTGCAAACTTAGGAAAGTTTGTATTAGATTTATAATGCCCGGTAAACTACATTAACTACGTGGCTAATTAAGCGCTTTCATTATTTAACTGGATTACAGATAAAATTAACAGCTTAGCACATACGCAATTGATTAGTAATAATTATTTTTTTCACCCCGAGCAAGTGCAGATTATTTCATATCATCCAAAAAAAGAAAACGAGCAATTGAATTTTATATAATGCTTTTATATCAGGGCTAGAAAGTAAATCTAAAATGAGCCTGAAATAAATAGTAAAAATTTATAAATTAAATGAAAATACAAATTTAGTAATTAAAAATTCGAATAATTTGTATTTGTAGACGTAATCATTAAGTTCTTTGCGAGGCGTTTCTTTATTTGGAGCGTCTGAGTGTGTTTGAGGGAGACGTAAAGTATCCGACAACTTTTGAAACGGCGACATCGCTTTTCATTAGCGCCACGACTCATTACCTTCATGAACTTTTCCTGTAGTCCTGCCACACGGTTTACACTTCTTACTTTTCATCTAAAAAGCCATTAAGATGTAAATACTGAGGAATTCTAAGAAGAACCAGTTACTACACAAGAGGACGAACGAGCGCTGTTAAAGAGGACCAGACACATTATTGCCAACAGTAAATATCACCTTCGAGAACTACAAGAAGCCGTTTCTATAGATAAAATTACTTGAGATGTATACTACCCATAATTACTACCAAATGTAAAATTTAAACAACTGATTCCGCTTTTATTACTGGATTCTTAATATATTCTTTATTTGAAGAGAAAAAGGAATACATTCACAATTGAGCTCATTGTTATAGGTAAAAGTCTTTTACTTTTATTATTTACTCTTACAGTTTAAGTTGTAAATCTCATTTCTACGAAATCCTATAATTGAAAGGTAGAGCAAGGTAGACAAGGGAAACCCCTAGAAAAACCTGCATCAGGTAGGTCGGGCATTTGGTACTTGCCCCACGCCCTTTCGATGGTTGGAGAGGGGTTTACTGTGGGGTCGCAGTCATTCTCTCGCCGTGCCTTGGCCAGTTTAGGAGGCAGCTATTTACATAGTAGCATTCATTTTTAAATCAGCAATTTCGTATGCAGTATTTTGTCAAAATCACAAGGTTTACTGAAATATACGAGTCTTTCGTTCAGAAATATCTCTTGGTTTCCAATTCGTCGGGATTAATCATGTCGGCCCCTTTCTTACAATTAGTTCTGTCTTTGTTCTATTTACGTGTATGTACGGAAACATAATTGGCACGTCTACGTTAAGTTTTAAGGTGCATAATGATGCGTTTTTTATCCAGGCATTATTTTGGAATTACGATATTGGATATATTCCGTACGGAATTGCGTACAAGATTAAATGCACCGATATACAACTACTTCGTACGTAAATCATTCCCAGCTTCGGCAATCCTTGCTCAGTGTGTACCAGACTGAGCTGTAAACGCGCATAGATTCGAATTGAGCACAAAGAATCTGTATCCGTCGATAAGACACTGTCGATACGATGATCATGAGTCGTCAAAGTGAAATAGGCGACTATACCTCGATTAAAATGCGATGGCGGTTGACTAATTTCCCGCGAGGTGTGTGACCTTGAACCCAGACCGCTTAAAATGACTGGCGGGACAAGCAGCGTTGCTGAACAATCGTACTGTATTCTACTGTTTTCAATGAGCTGAATACGAAGTTCATTCGCGACGATGTGAACGTAGCATCAGCGTCTTCCTCCATTCGTAACCACCCAAGTGCCGTTCAATTTTAATCGCACTATAGCCAGCAATCTTAATTGTATTGAAACAAATTCCATGAGTATTAATTATCTTAATAACAAGAAACGCGGACCTTTCGTTTGGTTATACTGTCTCTTGAAAGGGTTTGAGAACACTGACCTGCGATTTGCTCTTCTTGAGCAGTTTCTTGGCGGGTTTGGTCGTCTTCTTTTGGGCGGTGGTCTTCTTGGTCCCGACCTTCTTGACGACGACCAGAACCTTGGCCTTGCCCGAAGCCGGGAGCAGCTTCTTGGTCTCCGCAGCAACGACCTTGACCTTCTTGGTGACTAGCTTGGCGGCGGCCAGACCGGGGGGCGGCTTCTTCTTGGCACCGCCTCCATTGCCGGCCTCCACGGACACCTTGCGCTTCTTATTTGGAGTAGAGCCTCTCTTGGCCGTTGAGGACGACGCTGGATTACTCCTCGAGGATCGCTGGAGCGGTGCGCGCATTCTCACGGAGAATGCGCGTGGCTCCTGTACAGTTTAGCCTTCCAACACTCAACGAAACCCAACTTATTCACGGACTCAAGTTCAAACAGCGTGTCCCTACACGCACATTCGACACCGGAACGCCAAAACGAAAACTGTCCTTTCCAAAACTCACAAACACTAAATACTGTGCGAACTAAATACTACAGTCCTGAGCTGAAATTTGGGATAAACTCTGTGTTTATTTACACTAAAAGAACTTATAACTTGTGATCGTTCCGTCACGGACAATGTGAGGGGCCCCCACTCCCCCCACTTTCACGACGACATGGAGTTGGGAGTCACGAGTCCCCAGGAGCGATGGATGAGGGCCCGCGGTATACAGTTTCACATGTTGGCAGCACTGCGGCGTCGAGCGCTGTTAGCAGCAGGCTGGCCAAGCTGCCACGGGACGCACCGGCAGCGCTTCCCTGAGTGGCCTCGGGGCGGGACGATCTGCAACAAACACACTGCGTTACAAAAACCTAACAGTGACACAAAACAGATTACAGACATGTACAGGATGGCCTGGGACGAAACTATAGGTATTCGTAAGAGTAAAGTAAAATTTCTTACGGGTATGTTCCTCATACCGCAATGTTACGAGATATCCATTGATTAATATAAAAGTTAAATGGCAAAGTTTTCAAATTATTTTTCTTAATTTTTGATCACTGTATGCATAAATATATTTGGATATCCAAATTATAAAATAAAACGTCTCCAGGCAAATAAACACCAATTACTTAAAAGATCTACCCAAAAAAGCCCTAATCGGACTAACACAAATTATTAACGCAATACTAAAAACCTCCAAAATTCCCGATAACTGTAAAACTGAAACGATAATACTAATTAAAAACCAACAAATAAACAAAAATCCAACCCCAGCAATGACATGCCCATCAGTCTCCTACCAATACTTGCAAAAGTCTTCGAAAAACTACTTTTACAACAACTAAAAAAAATCTCACTCTTAATCCCTAACCAACAATTTGGATTTCGAAACAACCACTCCCGTCCTCAGCTTCTCAACATAGTAACAGTATACATTAACACATCCTTTGAAAACAAAAATATATGCCTAACCACATTCTTGGATTCTGGAAAAGCATTCGAAAAGGTTCACCATCCCTCACTCCTAATTAAAACCTCAACCTACTTTAACCTCTTTTCCAACTATCTTACAAACCGCTCTTACCTTGGCAAATATCAAAACAATTTCTCCCCAATATTCACTCCTTAGCCCATTCCTATATTCCATCTATACCCATGATATCCCCAAACAACCGCAGCAAGAACTGCCATATTAGCCGAAGATATAGCCATACTTTGCCAGTCCCATGACTACGAATCGGCTACAATACAACTGCAAACTGCCATTAACCATGTAACCATTTGGCCTAATAATTTGAGAATAACCATAAACCCAAACAAATCCAAAAGTTACTTTTTCCCTAAAAAATACCATTCATTAACAATATCTATATTAACAACACACCCATTCCAAACAAACGAAACCATAAATACCTAATAATCGATTCAAAACTGCCTTGGTCCCAACACACCATTCACATTATAAAAAATAATCAATCACCGCTTTAAAATACTAAAACCATTAATTAATCCTAAATCTCCTTTATCCCTTTCAATGAAAAAACAAGTTTATATATCCCTAATATCTCCATTATGGAAGCATGGCTGGAACATTTGGGGTTCCGCAGCCAAAACACATATCAACAATATCCAAACATCTCAATATAAAATCCTTTCCCTGGTACTTCTCCAATTGCCGCATCCATAGTAACCTCAATATTCCATATAACAACCAAACAATAACCTAATACATACTTCTTCAATATAAAAAACAACAAAATATACACCCCAACCCGTTAATAGTCGATACTGCTGCCTCCCCTCCACCTCCCATCCATAATCCCATCCAAAAGAAAGAGACAGAGAGACCGAATTAATAATAAATAAAATACATAAGTTCAGGATGTGAAACAAAATGCTCTACAGGATATATATTGTATAATAAAACATGTAAATATATCATAACAGTAAAATAATTAATAGTAAAGCTTCCTGAATTTTAAAAAAAACAGGATGCAGATTTCAGAAAATATCTTAATCTTTCACCTTCCATCTGAATAAATTTTGCAATTCGTTGGGAAAGTGCTGTTCTTCGAAGATGAATAAACGATTTTACTAAGTGCAACGAAGTTTACACTTGCTGGACAGTAATAACTAAAAATATAAATGTAAGTTCAAATACTGATATATATTATATACGTAATCAGAAGTATTGTACAGATGGAGAGAAATAGGTAGTCGTGTCAAAATACGGTGCGCAGTCGTCCGCTGGCCTGGGGCTGTATAGGGGTAGACCGGAGCTCAGCTTAACACCAACCTTTAATACGGAAACTTGGTACCCTAAGCAAATATTTCGATAATATTGACGCAAGGAAATATATTATGTGACTGTTAAGGATATGTTGTACGTAAAAAAACTAATCCGTAAAAGTTAAGAGACGATAAGTACGTTGTGTTGATAAAATGGCCTTGCCGCTGACTGTACTTCCCGTTCGTAAGAATATAACGAATGTCAATTTTGTTGTATGGCAGACGAGTAAATACAGTTGTTAAATAAAACAAAACCTTAAAAGATCGTCAACTTTTATTTATAAAACAACTTTCACGTGTCAAAATTATAAAAAATTCATGTTCGTGTTGACACAGTCGTGTTGCTGAGGTTGAGCTGGGCTGTGTTTATTAATGTACAGCACTCAGATAATTATGTTCGAAATAACGAATGTCTTTAAGAATAATAGCAGTGTTACCCCAGCTTGTCTCCAAGGAACACTTTCCCCCCTGTCGCGTTCTCCCTTTTCCTCCTGTGCATCGCGTACGCTTTTCTATTTCTCACGACCTATACTTTTTCTTTATTCTTAACCGAAAATTAAAACTTTGAATCACTCACTATTACAGCGCAGAATTTAATTTTTCACACAAATTCATTATTTGTGTCACTTCACTCCACAGTCACATTTATTTTTAAAAAACCATATTTGCTAAATAATACAGTCGTTTTGGAACGAATGTAAATCAATTCTTCGTTTGAATTACATTTCACTAATACCTTAATAACAGCCATAGTATGTTTATTCTTCTTTTAATACTTATCTAACATCTAAAGGTAATTTCTGGAATGCCCGCCCTAGCATAAGCCCTATGCAATGTCTCAGCTTACAGCTTCGTATTCTATAACAGGTACGAGCAGCTGTGAGCAATTTTCTTTCCTCTTTTCGATCGTCTCTTCAGTCTTATTAATTAAATGATACCCCCTCCACCCTTTACCAACCACTAAACTAATGAGATTACTCTTGTTTGAATTTTTACTTAAAGTAACAACCAGCTATTTAACATTTTTCGTAACTACAAGGACGTTAGCCTTGTAATTAGGCAGAGTATTCTGCCGTGAGCAGGCTTTCCTTCTGTACATCAAATCGTTTATCTAACTCTATAAATAAAATTTAAATAGTTTAAGAGGAGAGATCTTGGTTGTCGAAGAAACGTCTAATTCATCTCTGAGTGAAGAGTGTTAATACGAGTATTTGTCGATTTACTTGTAACGCGTGACAATTGCATTTGCCTTCTACGTGAAGGTGGTCCACAGCCACTTCCATGAAACCTTATTTACTCCGTTCGCAATACGATGAGACATTCGTTGTGCGTTAGGTCTAGGACTACAATGGATTAAGCCAACTTTACCTCGAAAAAACTTCATTGATCACCTTTCGTCCCGTGACACGCCAATTCTGTTATACTGAATGATGAATTGGGCAGGAAGCGTGCATTGTAAATGTTCAAAAATGGAACGATTTCGATTCCGGTTAAATCACGTATTGACCAAGAGATTAACTTCGAATTAAATAATTATTTAGTATTTCCTTCCAAACAAGATTCGAGATGTCCTAATTTAAGATAGAAGACTCTAAAAAGTTCCATCAGCATAACTGTTTTTTTAGGGAAACAGGCTACATGAGGGTGATCCACATGGTGGCAACTCCCCTTTAATAGCATAGGAAGGGATTTGAAAGGGGGGATGCATAAGGTAGCCGGCACTCGCCTAAAAGTAATGCAGTACAAACCCTAGAAAACCTGCATCACGTAGGTCGGGCATTGGGTACTTGTTCCACGCCCTTCCGATAGCGGGAGAGGGGTTTGCTGTGGGGACGCAGCATTCCCTTCTCCGTTCTACGACCAGTTTAGGAGGTAGCTGGCCGACTGTTCCAATGGGAACAGAGAACAACTCTTACCGTATGCCCAAGGTCTGTGACCCCGGAACATACACCTCTCAGAACAGGCCGAGGTGCCTCGGCTTGTGGGAACCTTAGTTCAAAAAACCAGAGAGGTGTGAAGGCATCCCCAAAGGTAGCCCCGCCAGAGCTCTCTCTTAGTTCTGTTGTGTTTCGCTGGTCTATTTATGTATTCACAATAAAGACATGGGTTCCTTTTAGGCGAATTGCCGGGTAGGATCTGCCTCCTAAACAGGCCAAGGCATGGCGAGGGGTAAGCTGCGTCCCCACAGCAAACTCCTCTCCCGTCATCGGAAGGGCGTGGGACAAGTACCAAATGCCCGACCTACCCGATGCAGGTTTTTCTAGGGTTTTCCCTGCATTTCTTTAGGCGAATGCAGGGTAGGATCCTTAAACCATAGCCCGGGGGCCCTAGTTAACCCTTGGCTACCTTCCACTACCCTTCCGCATCCCCCCTTTCAAGTCCCTTCCTATGCTATTAAAGGGGAGTTGCCCATAGTGGATTACCCTCATGTAGCCTGTTGCCCTTAAAAAAAAAAAAAAAAAGGATCTTTAAACCATAGCCCGGGGGCCATAGTTAACCCTTGGCTACCTTCCTCTAGCTTTCCGCATCCCCCCTTTCAAATCCTTTCCTATGCTATTAAAGAGGAATTTCCACCATGTGGATTACCCTCATGTAACCTGTTACCCTACAAAAAAAAGACATGCATTCGAGTAAACTAGGAAATTGGGTGTAATTAAATTGCATTACACAGCTTTACGTATTTAAGAACAACGTATAATTGGCATATAATGTTTTCTTGCTTCACAAATCCGTTTCCGACCAGCTTAGATGTGAAACGGATTCAACCAGATAGTAATTTCACGTCGTAACCCTTTAAGCTTTACGGGTTTACAACTTAGGTGACGAACTATGAAACAAAAAGTATGCGTAAAACCTTGTCAAGGACTTTACACTTAAAACTTTATATGAGTTTCGTAAACACTTGTAAGGAATCAGAGTAATTGGGCTTTTGATAATTAAAACTTTTACAGTTTTAGATCTTGAATATAGTCGTTAACCATGAACACGCTACAAAATCTAAATAAATTATCAAAAATATGCAAAAGCAGCATAATCTAGAAGTTTCTATAAAATTATTGTGATGAATAATAAAGCTAGCCAATTCAGACAAAAATGTGATAATAAATAGCACACAACGATTCTGGGATCAGTTGTCAACTGTCAAGTACAGTTGAGTCGCTCTAGGCTCTTCTTAGCACCTGAGGAAAGGAACAAGGATCCCAGAAACGTTGTGTGGTATTTATTATCACATTTTTGTTTGAATTGGCTATCTTTCTTATTAATTATTTTCAATCCGACGTACATTTTTTTTAATTTTAAAATTATTGTGATATTCGAAGGCGTATATGTATCATTTAAATGGTGGACTTCAAACTGTATACTATTTATTAGATATTTGTAAAATTATTTACAGAAAAATTAAAAAATTAAATTAATGGACAATATAAATAAAATTTTAGTGTGGTCATAGGTGGGTAGTGAATCAGAACAATATTATTCATAACTTTCTAATACATACAACTGAACAGACTTGAAACAAATCTACCTCGATAAAATGGTGAAACAGTGGTTATGAGACCCTATAAGAGTATGTTTATGTTATATGAAAATGGTGACTTGTGTGCATGCACCAGCACAAGAGGTTGGAGCGTCCATGACCGTCTCCAGCTGCCTCCTTATTTTAAATTACATAATCACATAAACAATTTATTTCTCCTGCGTTGAGCTATCGTTTTCCTCCTGAATTATTATTTATCACTCTCCCCTATTCTTTTACATCTCCTCTCCGTACTTTTTTCTGTTCTTTTACTATTCCCTATTTGTCTCCCACTAAACAATTCTTTTTCGTTTGTTTCTTATTGGGTATAACATCCTGTCATAGTGGCAGTGCAATCACGGTTAGCGTCCATAACAACAGGCAACCGGCCTCCTGTTGCGAAACAACATTCCAGTAATCAATCAACTTTTGAGACGTCTGGTGTTTTCCTGGGATTTGTATGTATAAATACAGAAGCAATCCTACCTTAAGTGCGATTTACGCTGTCTTCTAACCCTGTATACATACAGGACGGGGATTTTAAGTGTAAACTACTTTTGATTTTCCTCTGTATATTCATCCGTCGCTTGGCCCAAAATTGAAATCCAGTTTTAATATTTAATAAAGCGTATCAATTACTAAGCAAATATTTGGACGCAAAATTAAATACTATATGTAAAAGTAGGCCAACTTTGTAAATATTAGAAAATTAATAAAATCAATAAATAATTGTTGCAATGTTAGCGAAGTAAAATAATTAAGTTGCGGCTGGTATTATTACAACTAGATTTTAAATACAATACATAGGAACTGTTCGATTACGCTACAGTCAATTGTTACATGCAGTCTCAAAAATCTTTTTAGCTTTGGATGAGCGATTTTCTTTTTTAATTACAATTTAACGTCGCATTAACCTTTTGGTCATTAGCGACTTACATCTGTTAAGTTCTACATTTGTATCACATTTAAATTACTTTAAACAAATCAGTTTTCATCGTAAAGTCTATGAGGTCTTTAGAGTCATATCGAGCCTTATCGAATTAACCAAATATGTACAGCAGAAATTAACGACCTTAAACGGTGTCTGGCAATTCACGGATGATTGATCTTTTCTACGGACAACATTGTTTGCCATTTCTCCGCAGCGTGTAATCACGTAAGTAAGTTATTTTACGTGGTCACTTAGCGTGGGCGGGAGGTGTACGCGAAAGATGCTCGTCTTCGAGTCCCCCGCACGTTGAGTGTCATTAACAGAGTCGTTTCATGGCTGAGCGGCCCCAGATAAGGCCGTGATATATATTCAGAGCACACTACACGCTGCTATTTGTCCGCATCGCTTATCATCGAGGGTCTGCCCATCCATTCGATGATAATCGATCATGCGCTAGTCGATACGGGCCGCATCAGCGATTAAGCATTCATGTCATTATGAATAGCTTCATAAACGCTGACCCGGAAGATGAAGCTCCTCTAAGCTCAACAACGTAGTTGCGCATCACATATTTCTTTCACCCTCTGTGTAACAGTTTACAGATGGAATACGCAAAACCAATGCCTCAGTACTTATTACTACTGACCGTTGAGTAATTTTCAGTGCATTTACTCTTTTCTGTATTACGCAATCAGATGATCTGATTATTTATCGATTCCACGACTAGTGGAACTGGTTATGGGTAACACCGTAAATATTAAAAATGTAGTACACGCCCAATAAATAATTGTGTAGTACAAATCATTAAATAGTATCAACCAGGACAAATTTACTTTTTCAACTTTGCACTTTGGTTATGTTATAGACGCCGCTTATTCTACGCCACTATATAATCACCTCTAGAAACTGAACCACTGGACCTACGAGGATCAATACAATCAATTAGTTACAGGGAGTGTGTCCTGCCTGTCCCTTACCCATGGTTATTGCTGTATAGTGTCATTCGAAATTTTCGTAGTTTCCAAGTGAACAGTAATAGCTCGGATAATTCTCATAAAATATAATCAAATTAAGATAGTACTGATTAAAATTTAAGGGGTGACGTGTTTTCTCAGAAGTGAGTGTTTTGCACAATGTTGTTTTAAATTAAAATATGTCCTTTAAAACAAGTTTTTATTGACCTTTTCGTTTATCCTATGTAACAAAGAGTTCAGACTTATCAGAAATTTTATAAATTGCATTATACTTATGATTATTGATATAGTCTATGCAGTGTTGTATAATAAATGATAAATTATTGGTTGATTTACATATATCATTATTGTGATTTTTAAATAATTCCATTAATTTAAAATGAAGGCCTGATGGGGTTAGTTGTTAAGGTATTTGATTTTGTACAGGCTTCTGCAAATAGGATTGATTTGTTTTATACATAAATAAACTAGGACATTTGTACAGTTCTTAGGATCGGAAATTTTTGTATATATGTACGTATGTTCAGTTTTCTCAAGAAAACAATTTCGATGAATATTTAATATAGTTGTTATACCACACATTTGAAAAAAAATGGCGTACCTCTCAAAACCTTGAATTTCTTTTCTTTTAACACGTAAGGATTTCGATAAAATAGTAAACTGTTCTTATGTAGAGGCGTAACAAGTTTTAAGCATTATGAAACTTCTACCCGCTAGATTAAGATTTAATGAAGGAAGTTTCTAAATCTTACTGTAACTGCTTGAACGAGGATTTTGTTCGGTTTACTGAAAACAATGCTGAACAGTTTTTTGTCTGAAGTGGTAAACAACTTCGAAAAAGTTCAATATCCCCAATTTACTTTTATTTTGAAGAAGCATGTATTGCTAGCTAATTAAAATTTTTAATTCTAAGTTAAGCAACACTAATCTTATTAATATTTCAAAGAAGTAACACTGTATTATAGGGACTCGTTAATGAAAAAAGATACACCCGATCCCTATCTCATCTAAAGCATATATCGTTAACAAATATTTGTGCCTGAAGCTAACGTTCATCCTTGAGTATATAGTGTAGCATTTATGAAACACAACTTTAACTATCACACCAGAGTCATCTGTTGGTTTATAAGAGAGATAATTTGTGATGCAGATATAAAACAACATGCACTTAAGGAAATGTGAAATTAGTTTAAAACAAACAAAAAAATCATGCATTAAGAACCGTGCACAATATTTTCATTCCTGTATTAGATTATTTGCTAATGGAAAATAACCTTAATTGAGTGGCAGTTAAAGGGTGTAGGAAATTTCATTTTATTCATTATTCATTATAAAAGTTCTAAGGGAACGAAGCAAATAGCATATTGTAATACTAATTAGAGCCCATGAATGATTTTGATAATTGGATATTTATGGTGGATTGTTATCGGCACAAATTTCAAGGCAACAATGTACAGGTGGGCTTTGTCGTGCCGAACCGCGGGGTTTACAGTTGGAAGTCGGACGGCGAACACAGTAGCGGACAGATCCATCCGGAAAGGTTGCAAGTTAAAGTTAAGTAAAAAGTTTTGGACCGTTATTCATCGAATACAGTTACAAGCAGTAACCAAATAAATCACGCCGCAATAAAAATCTATAAGTACAGCGACCGTCGCCAATTTCACAGCGAGACAATTTAAAAAATCTGTCTAACCAATAATCCGGAAGGAGTAGCAGTTTCCAGTTTCGAGCTCCAAAAGCTACGACAGCGTTTCTTTAATCAATGTAAATTCAGTGATTTCATGGCCTTTTTAATGTGAATTGTGAGGTGCGCCCGAGCCCGAGAGTTTAAGCCTGGTACCAGCAGATGTTTTGTAAGTACAAAGAATTTGATAAAGTTTTGTAAACGATAACTAAAGATAGAATCGTCAGATTTAGATTTCACGTTTTATTTGATAGTTTAAATTCTAAGATTGTAAAGGAATTTGATTGTTTAACGTAAATATAAAGGTTGTTTCTTTACTTAGTAGGCCCAAATGAATGACCATAAGAAAAGAGTTGTAAAACCTATAAAATTAAAAACTTTAAATGTAAATAATCTCATTTAAAAATGTTGTAATTTCACCTGAATAAAAGTAAATTGTCTTTTAAAGTTTTAAAGAATTTCGAAATTTTTTATTATGGTTGATTTACATATATCATTATTGTGATTTTTAAATAATTCCATTAATTTAAAATGAAGGCCTGATGGGGTTAGTTATAACAGAGGTATTTTACTTATTGGAGTGAAGTGTCTTAAATAATGAAAATCTGTTACACATTAAAATATTCAACGATACTACTTAGTGATTAGTTTCACTTTCCAAAAAAATAAAAAAGTTCCAATGGCATTAGAAAAATATTTTTGTGTTCTATGTTATATTTTAATTTAAAATTGCACATAATTTTACCTTTAATATTTGCTGCAACCAAGTGTAAGAATAATTGCTTGAAATAAAATCATTCTTTCATTGATTTCGTTGATATCCACTATTCATGAATTAAAATTTGAAAATAGTGTTATGCACAGTAATTTTTTTTTAAAAAAAACAACTTTGCAGGATTCGACACCGAGTACGCCAATATCGTTAATTAAGTGTTGTTGAAAACTTCTCAGTTTAATTATTATAAATGATATTTATAATCACAGTCACATATAACATTTATTTTAATGTTATTTACATTAAAATGTCCGGATTTAAAATTGTACGATAGGAGCTTTCGGTTACTTTAACCGTATTAAACGGATAATTCAATTAAAACATTTACTTAGGCCAACTTATTTCCAGAGACGGTTCAATATGGCAATCCTATTGTTGAATGGCAAAGCTCTAAGTTTTTTAAAATATAAGGACAAAATTTCAGTGATGTTACTTATTACAATACCTAATTACAAAATTACAATGAGGAGAAAAATTTGAGTTATTTAAAAGCGGACGGAGAAAGAAGCAAAGCAAAATGGTGTAAAGAGCGAGTTGTAAAAGTCAGGAAAGGTAAAAATTGGTTTAAAATTTTAAAAAATTTCTCATTTTCTATTAAGTGGACTAGTTCACACAGCATAAACGCCGCTTCACATTTTCCAGTTTGCTTTATAGCCAAGTTGTTTAGTCTCTCAAATGTGACGTTGATTAATAATGATGTAAATAGGAAGCCTGTTCTCCCTATCGGAGCTGAATGCTTTCGAGGGCGGAAGCGGCGGTCACCCTTTCCGGTCTACGCTGACCTCACCGTCCTGGCTTCCTTCCAGGTAATCTACGTTACGATATTCCAATGGAACGAGAATAGAGCCTGCATTAAACCAGTGACATACTCGTATACGAGCACCGAGGACCGTGCGAGCCAACCACAAGCAATACTCGCGAGAACATGCACAAACTCTCCGGAGATTAAGGAGAACGAGAATCAAGTATTCTTACTACTAATCTGAAATTTGCGGGGTGAAGCGAATCAAGAATCCAGAATCTCCTCTACGTTACAGAGGTAAGTAGCGAATGTTACGTCTTCGTAGACGTCTCCCTTCAATGCATTTTTCTGACTTGTACATGACGCACCATAATGAACATAAGTGATATTAAAAGAGTTCAAAATATATTACAAATGGTAAAATAATTTTTACAATTTTGATCCGTTCATTATTCCTTTCCAACTCTTCTTAAACTAATTAATAAGTTTGTTAAATTGTTTCTAAGTACGAGACCTTAGCATTTTTCAAAGACTATAAAGAAGCAATGAAGGTAATATGCGAAAGTAAGTATGATATTACCATTACCAAGTCGGTTATTTTCAGTTCATGTAGCCCTTCATTATAAATCGCAATGGAAAACCTGAAGATCGTGTTTCATATATACCATATTAATATCTTGTAAGGTTATTAGGGTGTCAATTTAAATCTCTATGTGAAGTTTTAATTTGTAATAATAAAAATTATTTTTAATAATTGACAGTGTTCCGTCATAGATTTGGATAAAGAAAATATGTTTATCAGGTCAGTATTTGCGTGTCATATTTTGTGGCTTCTAATATAACCTATTTCGCGGAGAATATATAAATACATTTATCAGAATTCGTACAAAACTGACTGGAATTGAAATAATCACGTGCTAAATTCGATAACATAAGTATATATTCTTATAAAATCACAATTTGTTTTGAAGCGTAAATATATACCAAACATTTTTTATTCAATTTCACATTTCCTCTAAGACTATTGATAATTTTAAAATTAATGTCAAAAAATAGTTTTTGCTTTATTTTTAATGACGTACATTATTTTTTTTTAAAAAATTTGTGATTATCATCACGCAAGTTTATCGCCAAAAAGTAATTAAAAGTTCAATTTTTACTACTAAAAATTACTTCTAATAACTTTATTAAAGCATTATGTTTCATTTGCTTAGAATATGTAACTACCTTTAAATAAATAAAACGGCCAACATGTTTAAAAAATAATAAAAATAACGATTCGTTCCTCTTCTTGGACCCCCTCAAGTACACAAGTATAAATTTAATTGATTTTCTATAAATTCAAGAAATAATAAATTGGAAGGAAGGTTCTAAAACCGTGCGAGATTTTCACGCTCAATGAAACTGGAAATAGTAAATATCTTGAAAGAAGCAATATATACGCGGCTGGTATGCAACATAAATAGTACATTAAATAATTTAATTTGTTCCGTCACAAGTAGTTAGTGCAACTGACCAAAATGAATTCTTTGAAAAAACTATTACAAGCCATTAAGGCATTTTTTAAATTTAAAAAAACAAATTTGATTGTTACTTTATTAGTTATTTAATTATTATAAAATTTATATAGATAGATTTCTCGCTAAATATATTTATTTGAAAAATGGTTTACTGTCCTAAAAAGCTTACAGGATATTCACAAGATAGATACATACGCATCTAAATGGAAAAACTGACGAATAAACTCAATATTTAAAAGAAAATATAATAGAACAAATATTTCGGACAAATTAAAGATAAGTATGAAAAATTTACGAAAGCTCCGTACAACATTTTTTAAAAAAAGTGGAGAAATTTATTAAAAAGTTTTTTCGTATTATTAATTAACGACTAACTTAAACTATGAGGGTAAACACAAAAAGCTCTGTCAGTCAGAATAATTTGATATTTACAGGTTTTATTTTACGTCTGTCTTATATGAAAAATATAAAGCATCTGAGGACCAGTTTATTTATTTAATTCTAAAACAACGTTTCGGTACGTATTTGTACCTCTGTTCAGATCTTTCTGAAGTTTTTCTAGGCCCCCAGTTTGTCATGACCGCTTAAGTGTGTATTTTGTCAAGAGGAATAGAACTTCAAAAGTTTAGTAAAATTATTAAATATGGTGTCAAACAGTTTTTAACTTTAGGTGAAAAGACCTGAAGAAGGTACAAATACGGACCCACAGATTATTTTTGAATTAACTAGAGAAACTGTCTGAAACTCGTCATCAACTACATTAAAATAATAAAATCTTTAAGAAAAATCGTAAAATTGTTTTACTAGCATTTGTTCTATAGTAGCAAAATGTTTGCTAAAAGGAGTTGTGCGTTCCTGCAGAACATTTTTTTTTATCTATGGAGGTCTTTAGACCGACGTATGGACGGTTGAACTACCTTACCACCTTCTGAACAAAAAACTTGACGATGACGGACAAGACTTCCAGCAGGCAAGAAACATGCGACAGCCCACACGCGACTTAAAGTATTAATAGCCAAAGCGAGGCCACACACAAAAAGGAGCAGTGCGAACTCGCGAATCACGACAGTGCCATGAATTTACAATTGACTTTGTGAAACTTTGTGCTCACAACAGTTCTTTTCTTCTCTGATTTTCCTTCAATCCTTATTTATACATGTTTATTTCCTTAAAGTAATTTAAATGCAAAGTGGGTGGTGAAATAAATCGATAAGCAGATAACTGAAAAATAATCCAAGCTTCCTTGACTGAATTTTTCATGTTTAGCCGCAAACTGAACTATGAAAACGAACCCGAATGGAGCCAAAACAACTGAAACTAGACAACAGGAATTTGAAATATAGGTTCCGATTATAATAGATACTAATGAAGGATTTTTTTAAAACGAGAAAAGAAGAAATTCTGTCAAACGAAGCTCAGCGTTGAAGGTTATAAAATTGAATGAAAGGATCAGGATAGAAAAATCTCCATGAGCCCGGCAATCGAAGTGGAGGTTCCGTGTTCGATTCCCGGTCCGCAAGGCCTGATCCTTTGATTTTTTAATATTCAATCACTGAAAGGATGAAAAGCTGGGTTACACAATAGCGTAGTTAAACAAATGCAGACAAATTTAAACAAATACACGTAAAAAGTAATTTCAAGCGTCTTGAAGTGTTGTAAACCCTCTAAACTGTGATTGAAAAATGCAATTAATTTTTTAGACTATGAGTAATACAATTTCCTCCACGAAAGTGACATAACAAGCTGCCCCGTGTGAAATTTAACTATCATAAACAGATAAATAACAGTCACAAAATATAGTTTATATAATTGAATATAAATTGTTCAGTGTTACATTTAACAAAATTCCAGGATCTCTGTTTCATCTTGAACGTCTTAAATATATTTATGATTTTATTTTGTGATGTCCTTGGCTGTGTTGTCTGTTATTTGTTGTTATTATTTTGTATTCTGTATTTAGGTTGAGCTCCTTCACACGTTTAAATATTGATAAAGGGTTAAAACTACTGAGAAACGTGTGTACTGATTGTTTTTGTGTATTAACTCATTGACAACCTTCGTATTGCACAATAATGTTTTAATTTCTCAGATTCATTACACAACCGAAGTAAGTAATATGTTAACGATGGTTTTCTTTTACGAAGGACTGTAACGATTCTCTGATATTAGTACACATAATAAATCATTTACAAACAGACACAGATTCTTCTGAAGTTTCAGATTGGATTTATATTATTAGATACATTACAACGGTGATCTTAAATCGGTAGGTGACCACGCTGTGAGTGACTTAGGTATATTTCCCTTACGTTCACTTTGGCTTAAGTAATTTTGTCCGAGACCGGGATGAGGTGCAAAACAATGCTCGAAGCCTTTATTCCCCACATGCGAGCTCGTGCTCAACGACATCAATAATAAACTTTCGCTACTCACCATCACGAGGAGCAAACAGACCACCGTTTTCACCCCTGAATTATACACTACTGTTGAGTAATCTACCCGAGCCCAAGGGAAAAAGTAACATTTGTTAGCTAGGTTCCGTAAAAAAAAAGTCATCATGTGAATAGGAGAGAGAATAGTTTTCCATAATATTACAGATGGACAGTAATGAAGTGTCAGCAGTTCTTAATACTATCGGCAGTTCTGGAGGCATTAATTCGTCATAAACCACGAATAGTGAGATTGTTTATGTCTATCAAAAACAATACCAGTTTCAATAAACTACTGAAAAAACGTAGTAAAAAAAGTGTAATAACGTTATAGCAAATACTATAACAGTTCAAAATGAACAAAAGAATTTTAAAATTTAAAGATTGAAGACTTTCCCGGTGTAATTATTCGATAAAAAACGTCGCGTTTTATATTTATATTAAACCCGTGTGAAAACCGAGAACTTTTTATCGAATTTTAAAATAGATTGACGTTAATATTTACAACTCTAAAGAATTTGTAGTGTAATAGCTCTCGCCCCGTGAGTGGGCTTACGATAAAATGTATTTTAGAATACAATAAATAAATAAATGTTTACTTTGTGAAGACTTGGTACAATATATATCTACTTTTAATACTTTTATAAACAAATTAAAAAACAATAATGATACAAATTTTACTTGTACAACCCCCTCTCTCTATCAATCTCTATCTATCTATCTCTATTTATCTATCTCTATTTATCTCTATCTCTATCTCTATTTATCTCTATCTCTATTTATCTCTATCTCTATCTATCTCTATCTCTAACTAACTATCTCTCTCTCTCTCTCTCTCTCTCTCTCTATATATATATATATATATATATATATATATATATATATATATATATCTCAATCTCTATCTATCTATCTATCTATCTCTATCTCTATCTCTCTCCATCTCTATCTCTCTCTATCTATCTCTCTCTATCTATCTCTCTCTCTATCTCTATCTATATCTCTCAATCTCTATCTCAATCTCTCTCTGGGTAAATTATCCCGGGGAGATTATTTTGGCAAAATTAAATTTAGTGGAATATGAACAAAATCTTGTAACTGAAAGTTTATATAATTTTCTGTTATCTGTAATTGTCCAGAATGTAGTCGTAGAAATCCCTTCTGTAATCCTCCTCGCATTCTTTTATCTTCTCAAATCAGTCCACGTTCCCTGAAAACTACACTCTGCTTTTCAATATCACTTCAATTATATTTTGACGTCACTTCTTTTTCTATCTCGACGTATTACTACTTTTCTCCTTTCGCCGTATTCACAAGTGCAACTTTGACCGCGACAAACATTGACCAGCGACTGATTAAAACTCTCCCATCCATAGCAGCTCCGCATATGACTCACATTTCCATAACCCATTTTTCGTCCCCTCACAACGGATGATCAGCAGCTATTGTTTTAATATCTGCCACGCACATGTGTAAAACGACCGCCTGTAACTTGGTAAATTTCCGCTGCCGGACTATCCACAAAAGTTCTCAATAAATTATATTACGTAACCCGGCGACGTTGCACTATTTTTCTCGCTCCGTCTAAAAGTCGTAATAATGCACTGCGAAAAATTCCATTTCTACTGAGTTTTTAGATTTCAAACAAATTTGGGTTCACCTGAACTTGCTTCAAGTAAACATAAAAAAAGAGACGCATATCACCACCGACGTGAAAGTTGGATTTAACTCGATATTCAGTTTCATTACATTTCTTGCGACCCCAATGTGATTTTCCAACATTTCAGATGGAATCAGTTATGTACTAATACAATTGTTATTTTTGCATACCAAATTCCGTGCCTTTGCTTTAATTAATATATAAATCTGTACAAAGCAATCCTCTGCAAAGCACCAGAGAGCCCATTGATTTAGCATGGACACCCACGCAGTAGATTAAAAACCAGATTAAAAGCTCTGCATGCGTACACGTGGGTTCCCAACGCCACGTACTGAATGAAAAATATGGTCGTGACGATTACTATCATTAGGTTTGATAATATAAACAACTACTTAACCCAATCAAACCTTTCAATAATTTAGATGTCAATAGGGTAGAAACAGGTTCTTGTTCTTTATGAAATATACTTGTGTAAAATTAAATGAAACGTCCAAAAATGTTTAAATATTTTTCTATGTAATTGTTGCTGAAATTAAATTTGTTTTGAAAATAAGGTCGTTAATCGATATGCATTAAACTAAACAATATCTTAAATGCTCCCATCAGCCAGATTTCCCCCTTTCAATGACGTGAGGGCAAGACGGACTATCTGGGTGTCTATTCTTACGGGAATGATATATTGTGCGGAATGTTGCAAATTAAAAAATTTAAATTAATTTTGAAAGTAGAGCTGGGTTCTACCTTCTGTCATTAACACATTATTTATTGTGATTTTATCACGTCCTTTTGTTTTAGGAATTTTTCTTATTTATTGGCTGTATAAGATTTGCTTTCCACGCACGAAGATCACGACAAAAGTAATGCACAACATTTATTTGAAAATTTACGTTTTCATCCTACAGCTTTCCTATTTTACACTGTGTATGTACATCCCTCTCAATTGCACATTGTCAGGAGTTAGTGCAGTTTGGGGTCTGCCGCTGCGAGGAGTATCCTGAATATTGGCGTGCCCTCTGTCACCACGTAATCTGCTTGCCCACCCATTAACTGTACTGCGATCGACAGCAGCAACTCCATACATCATTCCCAACCTCTTGAGGATGTTTTCTCACTAGCTCGTTCTCACAGCACAGGAATTATATAAGAGCCCGTTGTTTTTGACAAATATCAAGTGCATCTTGAAGACATGCTATGACAGCGCCACTTACGGGAACGGGTTGAAATAAATTTAAATTTTAACACGAGCGGGAAGGATGTTTCTATGAACTCTATAAATTGCAAAGATGTTGAATGAAAAATAAATTTAAATAAAAATAGTGTGCGTTACTTTTCGACTGACCCTTGTATATTGCCATTCCAGATTTTGTTTATGTAACAATACATGTTCATTAAATAAATTTGGAAGACTGAATGCATGTAAAGTTTTAACTTTTACAACGTCAGAGACAAAATTGAAATAGTTACAAATAAATTTTAGAACACTTCGTCATTTAGTTTCAATATTAGGCGCGGGGGGTGACATCTCTATAATTATTAAAAGTCTTAATACAGCATTTTAAAGCTTCTTCGAAATTGGTTCTAGAGTTTTCTTGTGAAAAGCGAACATATTCACCATGATAACTTGTCATAGGATTCGTAACCCGTGATGGATGAAACGTAAAGGTGTGCTACAAAAACTGGAATCTGAGTTTAGTTGCAGCACTGCTGGTAAGTTTACCCTCAAATGTTGAGTTTTAAAAATAAATTTAAAATATGTCTACGGTAATATTAAGTCAAATTTGGCATATTTGTATATATATGTTAGACACTGCACAGAAAAATCAAGTAAATGTCATTATTTTGGCGACACAATTTGGAACAATACAAGAGAAAAAGTATTTGAAGCAAAGAAAAGCCGTTTTGTACAAATTTTCAAAGAAATGTGCGTTTCAAACATTCATAACACCGTGAAAGTAAATATTGAGTAAAGTATTTAAAAACATTAATTCATAATGGTGGCATTATAATTGAATTTTATTTTGATTAAATACATAATATATTAAAAATAATACACTACAACACAGTAGTACTACCAGAAACACTCTACAGAAAACGCCGGTCACAATAGAAGCATTTAGGTATCCCGGAAATAGTATAAAAAATAGATCAAGATACCTTCTAAAGAACTAAATGAACAGACAGACTTACAGATATGATCTGAAAAATTAGACTAATATTTCCGGTCAGCCCAGAGAATGAACAACAACAGACCCACAAAGGGGATTCTCAATGTAGTAGAAAGTTCAATAAAGAAAATCAATTCTTATCCTGACCTAAGACTAGGAGGAATATCAGGGAAGTGATAGCAGAAACTGGAAACATGGTTATCAGCACAAAATTTTGAGTAAACGAAACGAAGGAAACAGGAACTATGTTGAAATAACAAAGGAATGAGGAATACAGCCGAAGAATGAAGAGATTTTGGGAAGAGATCAGGCAGAAGATAATAAAGTGTATTTTGAGTTATCATGAGAGAATCAACTTCAAAGTCCCTGAGGGAAATACTCATTAATAAAAATAATATATATTTTAAAACATAAAACGACCTGGTATATTACTCGCATATTTTCTGTAATTATATCATCTAATCCCTTAAATGTTGCCAAATTTTGATATGTATGTGAGAGGCATGAGCCAACTTGTAAGTTACTGTTCAACTGCGTCATATGATGATGAATAATCAATATAGAGAACCCACTACTAAACGTTACACAGATATAATTGCTCGAGTGGAATTCTACAGAATTAAACCGAACGGATTGCAGGTATTACAACCGCCTAACACGTAATATCCCACCATAAGAGTAAAAACTATGGCAAACTTCAAAGTTGATATATATATATATATATATATATTGTAATGCCAATTAATTGAGACATTAATTGTGAATTTAAAAATATAAATTGTTTGAGAAATCCTTTGTAGCGGCAGGAGCTTCTGAAACAACAATAGAAAAGCCGGCTCAGTTCCTTTGTCGGAAGGGCCGTCAAAATGGCGTATGCGACCTCAAATTGCGAGACGAGAGTACAGTTTGCATTCAGATATTGAGAAGTTCAGTTCGCATGGACATTTGGTGAGAGAGAGCTCACGGAAAGACCTCGTCGAGGTATAACAGTTTTTGGAAGGAGAATTCAACATGGTTGGCAATTAGCAGGACAAAGTAAAACATTCATAAAAGTATAACGTCGAAACCTGCACACAAAAGGCAGTTTTTGTGTATATAACCGGCCATAAATAGCAAAAGTTTCGGTTTAAGTCCGGAACAATAAAGACTACCCAATCGACGAATCATAGAATTCACCTAAGGCGAGCGGTCAACCGATAGATGATGAAAGGAGGATCATCCGAGTTCCTGAAGACATAAAAATTTTGATTTGGAATCTGTGAGTTTAGAAGCAGTGTAAAACCCACAATAGTGTTCTCGAAAATAAAGGTACGATGGAATGCTGGGCAGACGTGAGTAACAAATTACGAAACAATTAATTATGTAAACGTAATTGAAAGATAGCCGTCAGATTTCGTTCTCTTTTTTATTAAAATTGTTAATCAGAGTCAACCCTTTTACTTTTAATTTCGTTCACAATTATTATTCGTTCTAGTTTAATTGACGAATTAATTTCTTTTTCTTTTAATTGTAATTTGTTGATGATAAGATTATAAATATTATTGATTCGTCCATTTTCAAACCCAGTGGATACGCTGACAAATTCAATATAATAAATTTTGTAATTGTTTGAGTTATTGCCACAATAAATCTTTTGTTTGTAAATTTAATTAAGCTTTCATTTAAAAGCCTATCTTTTGTGTTTATTACAATATATATAGAGGATCATAAAAGTAAACCCGTACGCTTGACGTTTGGGAAAAAAAAGGTATCATGGCAGGAGTACGTCGCGACTTGAAGCTACGTTCAATTAAAAATTAGCTATTCTAATGGCAGGCTTTTATAAATATAAGAAGGGTACATATCGAATTCGAGTCGCGCCAGATGCGTTTCCTACAATACAATTATCTATATAATAAAAAAGGATGTATATTTGTATGTATGTATGTATGTATGTATTTACGTTGTTCTTTATACAAATTTTATCGCGGGGACAGAATGCAACAAAAATTGGTATATATATTGTGCCAAAATCGAGAACCGGTACTGTGGGGGTGAGAAACCCCTAGAATAAACGTGGAAATAATTATCATTGAAATAAGTTACGAATTAGTGTTAAATTACTTCGCGAGACGATGACGTCATAAGTTTTCAAGACATTGACGCATCCTAAATATAGTTCTGTATTTCGTAATTAAATAAAGCAGAAATATTTTGATTGAATAAAAAGTAAAATTTTTTCCAGTATTACTGCATCGAATAGTAATAAAAAACAATACGAAACACTTTACTATCCTTGCGCAAAGTTAATTTGGAATAGTTAATAATCCCGCTATCTTTAATAACGCCAATATGGCGCCTTATAATACATTCAAATGTGTGTCGGTCGAGATTTATAAAATTTCATAATATAACGTGCTATTGTATCCTGTATAATATTTCAGAAGATAATAAGATTTGTCTAAGGTACGACTGCTGAATTATATGTTTGTAACTATAAAAGTATTGGAAGATACATAGAATTATGATAAAAACAATACTTAAATGTTCAAAATTGATATTTTTTTTATTGAAGACAGCGTATTTCGTAAATTTTGCATTAATTTTATACAATGCTACCAACTGCAGATTGCTAAAACCACCAAATAGTTTAATTTCAGATAGAAAAATTATGTCTACAAATTTAATAATTGTTTTAAATGTAATTGGTCGATTTTTGCGTGCAATAAATACTTTTTGATTATCGCACATTTGTGGGGGTGGTCATCTTCTAACATGTAAAAATGACCAATATATTTGGTCAGTGACTTAAACACCTTCAGCATGGGAGGTGAGCACATTTAGGGATAGGGTTCGAGGAGCGTTACATAAAAATAGCGCAAAAGCAACCGAAATTGGAGTGTATCGGGACATCTCGGGCAACGCCGGGCACCCAGCTAGTTAACAATAATAAAAGCTTAGGCTACTGCAAATTTGACAAAAGCATCGGGCATTTCTAGTGACGTCAACATTGTGACGCACAGGATTACTCGCTACACAATTGATTCTCAGCACGACCTCCAAACACACACCTTCCAGCATTGTGGACGTACAATGGGCCAGAAATAGTTACTATAAGAGAGAGAGAGAGAGCGGGAAGAAGTGTTACAAACACAAAGGGAGCTTTATGTGTAAACGAAGCGGAAACTTGGAGAGTTGTTAACTGCTTTGGAAACGGCTACTCTGCAGTCTACATTCTCGAGGGGCAGCCACGACACATGCGGTTTTGCCGTCATTAATAGACTCATTTGGCCGAGTACGAAATACCGCCAGCACATTGAGCCAATGCAGATTCGGCTGAGTGGGTTTTATTTATAGGCTGTAAAACACGGCGCTCGCACAAATGGCGATTGAGCTGATAAGACAAACTCAGGCGCCGCCAGTCACACCGACGCGTCGCTCACCTGTTCATTAAAACTTTTACTACGGCAGAATCTGAGTGAGAAACAAGTTGGCTGCATTTTATGTTCAACGCTAACGTGGATCACAAGGTAACGGCTGGTTCAACGTCTTCTTCAAAGTATTAGATGCTCAAGGAAAATTGCCGGACAGACCACGGAAGTCGAGATCATAAGCAAAGCTGTTCCTGTCTTTTTAATTAATGAAAAATAAACAATTTGGCAGGAAACGATTTCCTGATTAACTATTTGTCCAAATATAGGGCGGTTTCTTGCAAAAATGTTATCTAAACGCCAGTAAATAAGAAGAAACGATACATTTAAAAATATATAAATTGATGGACGGCTGGAAGTCGTCTTTATCCACTTTCTACAGCGGGAAAACCTTCGTTTAACAATCAGGTAGAACTGCAATGGATCGATTTATATGCTCATAGTATACACTACGGATATGACCGGAACAATATTTTACCTGTTTACCTTGGAATATAAATTAAATTATGCAGGAAACTCCTATGGTTTCGTTCATCGTTGTAGCTGGAAACATATTTAGAATGATGCTAAAAAAAAACACTGAGTTTCCGTTTGTATAATTTTGCGATATCGTGGCCAAGAAATTCATTCGTAGCAGAATCGAAACATCCATCAAAATAGAACATCCTGTGCTGAGAAATAATAGCACGTACATTACCCAATTGGCCAAAACCTTTAAGTTGGTGTATTCACGTGAGGAGAGATTAAGAATTCAAGTTAATTTAACATAATGAGCAAGAAAGAATTGTAATGTATCCAAATTGAGAAATGCCAAGATTTGAAATTGAAGTATACTGAAAGTTTGAAACTACTTCTTAAAAGATGATGCATTTATATTTAATCAAGAAAAACCTGAGTAATTTTTCAATGACGCTCTTATTAAAATTTAGCACAAACAAAATTAATAACACACATTTGCATACAAAGATGCTAATAGTTCATTCTCAGACGTATGTTTTAAAATACATTTTAAGAAATTAAAATTATCACTACCGATTGTTCCTTTGTTTTGAAACCTCTACAGAAGCAAAAAATTTGGTAATTATGTTTTTACAAGTCTGAATATAATTTGTTTCATGTAATATCAAGAAATAATAAAAATTTTTAAAACTGTATGCGTTACCCATACATTTCAGACGAAATGAATGTTGTGATTTTAATTATATTAAAATCTACTATTTTTTATGTTTCTGACACGTTGTTCAGAAGAAGCTTTAATCAAAGCTCAGTCATATAAGCCATGAAAATGAATTAAAATTTCCGACCGGACCCGAAACCGAACCCGGGTCTCCCGCTCAACAAACCCGAAATCGTGCTTGTAAATTTCGAATCGCCCACCTAATTTGAAAGGTTTTAATACTGTCATGTGACAACACTTTAGCCGCATAACATTTATTTCGACAACGTCGTGGTAAGAGTTTCATGCATTGCGGTAATGTTGCAAGTTTTAATTATTTTAGCCGTGGTGTCGCGAGCAGAGCTCTCTGCAGAGCAGCTTGTTAAGCTTCGCTCTAAACACGACTCGCAATGCAACCGCAATTACAGAAAAAATAAAAATAAAAACTTGCTCTTGCGCTACCTGCTGTCAGCTTACTTCGGGAATGTTGCGGGATCATCACAGATGAACAAATAATAATGTAATTAATAGTATGTCGAATTCAATGGGTCTGTTTAGCTGTTTCATACTAAACTTACTCAGTATTTTTATATACATATTGCAAAAATATGTTAACTAATAAACGGAACGTTTAGGTGAACGTCACGAGGCAAGTGCCAACTGTTTCCATGTTGAATACAGATTTCAATACGAAAATACTGTGCCCGAAAAAATTTCCATTTGATGAATTCTTCTCTGGTAACAGTATGCGTAAAAATATTCCTCTACCTTTCCACATCACCCCATTCAAATCCCTTCTAACGCTGTTAAAGGGGAGTTGCCATCTAAAAAATCGTCTATCAATAATAATAATAATATTTATAAAGCTCTATAAAAACTATAATTTTTCTTTTAAGTTTTAATGTCTAGGAACAACTTTGATGAATGCATTACTTAACAGACAGCAACATTTTACTAACTTTAAGGCGGAAGTTAAGTTAGATATAAAGAGAGAAAGAACCCACCGGCAAGAAGGCACATAATAGGTGATCGATGGATAAAGGCTTCGGGAATAAGGAAACTTTCGACCTCTGATCCCGTTGAATCAGTTGGTCATAACCTCTAGAGTAAAGATTGGAAACACGCCTCAGCGTCAACAAATGGGTCAATATTCACCTAGATCTCTACCGAGTCATTTTTGGTACGATAGAGTACCGCTTTTATAATATTGCTCCATAAAATTTCCAAATTGGCCTTAAAAGCAAACATTGTAATCCTCCAGACGTTTAAAATTAAGGGTTTTCTTTCGTAACAAAGCTATGCCTATCCGCAGTTGGTCAAAACAACTTTCTAGTCTAGACCACAGGAGTAAAAAGGATAGCGTTTCCAAGGTGGGGGAACGAGGTATAAAAAGCGAAAGAAAATTGTCTCTTCTTCATCTGCGACGATTTGAGATGAAGCATTGTTTTTTAACGTATGGAAACAGGGGCAAAAGTTCATGTTCCATAGCTCATTCACCCGTGAGCACTCGGGCATCTCCTGACAGCTGCCTTTATCACATACTCCACAACCACCTTCCCTCGATAACATCTACAATCCTACGCCAACAGTCCCCTACATATCAAACCATCTCCACCGCCAATCAAAACGCATCCCAACTTCCACCGCAATCTCAGAACTACATCAATAAGGGCATGAAGATCAATGGACTTTCCACCTGTTTCAAGTGTCCATGTTATGTTTTTACAAGTTTTAGTTAACTACCGTCTAAAATCTACAGATTAAATTTTTAAGAATAAATACATAAATAAATAAAATAGCTCGTCCAGACAAAGAGTGGCTGAAACAAGGAAAAAAAATACTTCGGGACTTGATCATTGATGTTTTTTTGTTGTTCTAAACACGCTATTTTTCTTAATAACACTGAGATATAGAATACAAAACGGTGGTTCGCACTTTATGTGGAAACATATATTAAATAATTTGTTAAAAACTTCTGAATTATAATTGAAATAATTTGTTTATTTAATCACATTGTATATAATTTAACACGCATTTTTATATCAACACTATCACACATTGTAGCCGTTCTAGTCTGATAAAATTCCCTAGTCTGTCTTAAACGAAGACATTCCTGAAATTTAATTTAATTTTAGAACCAAATTGCTGTGAAATTAACATTTCCTACAATCGCCGGGCGATTTCATACTTTGTCTCATGTTCCGCATTACCATTCACTCTATGTTCTTGCCATCGTAAATAAATCTGTGAATATTTAATTTATTACAGGAAGAGCAAACGAAATATAACACTCATCTTCGACAACAAACTACTCGTTTGCGCACCAAAGACTGAATTAGCAAAAGAAATGTGGAACAAGACGTGCTTAGAAATAGTAGAAAAGATCGCAAAGAAACAGCTAGACAGTTACAGAAGTTTCAGAGCAAAAATGAAATGTAAAACGGCTGCAAGCTGTACAATGCGAGAAAAGGATGACTGCTGGACAAGAATTTGAAATGGAATCTACGTAAAAAAATAAAATATTTAAAATAATATTAATGTATAATAACGAAAAATCACTTAAATTTGTTGATACCGATGCTGTACCTGCATTATTTTTGACGATTTGATTCTATAAAACATAAATCAGAGGATAAAATGAAAAAAATTACGTCTGATTGAAAATAATGAACCAGCTTTGAGTGTTGTCAACTGACCAGCGCAGTTGTGTATCTCAAGGTTCTTCTTAGCACCTGACGAAAGGAACAAGGATTCCGGAAACGTTGTGTGGTACTTACATATCCATTTTTTTGTCTGTATTGTCTATCTTTCTTATTCTTAAATCAGAGGAATTCAATATATTACATACCAATTAAAATTTTGTATTTAAAAATCAACAGAATGAAAATTTTTAACAAATAGTGTTTGCATATGGGTTCATAGTGTCAACTTTTAGATATACGGAGAATAACATAAATAATATAATCACGTACTTCACATTTTGCGATGAAAACTGAACATTGTGAGTTAGAGCACGTGTAAAGCACATTTAGCAAGAAATAAATATGTGTACGTTTCCTTGAGGTAAAGGCCTGCTAATCTGTCCTTGTCATATTTGTTCTGGTTGCAAATGTTTGCTCACAGTCTGCGCATGCCACACTAACACTACGCACACGCACACAGAAGTGAGTGTATGCACTTACTATTGATACCAGTAAGAAATAAATGCAGTAATGTGTTTCATAAAGATTTCTTATATTTTTCCTACCTTGCGAATAATACCCAATTAATGTAATATTTCTTCTGTGTATTTAATCTACGTATTTAATACACACCAATAAAAAAATAATAATTTCCGCTGTTACACGAAATGTAAAATTTTTTAATTTATATATATATAAAATTAAGTTTGTATGCCGTATGAAGTGATATTTTCATAAGTATGTTCCATATAGAGTAGTCTGGTAACATTCCGAGTTGTAAGAGAGTTCCCAGTACACATGAATCTTGACATGCTGCTACACTTAAAAACTTGACGAATTAAGATCGTGCATCAACCCCATTAATTTATAATGATTAATTAAAACAGATAATACTGAAGTAAATGCCGGTTTAATATCAAACAGAACACATTGTTTTAGCATGTACGGAAATGAATCAATACTGAAATCCTGTCTTCATAGTCCAACATTAATAATATTTTATCAAAATTATTAAGTGATATTAAAACTTGATAGTATCAACTCTCACGCTACAATCAAACAGCGTTGTCATCGTTATTTGCCACAAATGTAATACTACGAATGGCTTCTTTTAAAATTGAAATATTACTTTTGTTTCTGTAACAACAAAACACTAATCGTAAAGTTTGAAAACAACTATAGTATATATTTCACGTTATTATATAATAAAGATCCGAGTTTTTTTTTTAAAAAAAAGTTATTAGTTTACAGACTAAAATTCCTGATAGTATTTTAAAAACTTTGTTGTTGCAGTTTCGAACCTCCTATAGGTCTTTGTAAAACACGAGATATAGAAGAACTGTTAACACTTATTTTTCAAGAACATTAATAAATAATGCAGTCTTTCTCGGGGCTTCGAATAGAGTGAAAAGTGACATTTCGACGACGTTCACTGTCATCCATCGCCTTCTAGCTCAACTTTGGCCTGCTCTTCAAGAAAATCGGCAAAAATTTTACTAGAATACGCGCATACATCTTTTCACTCGGTTAGAAGCCCGAGAGGATTATATATATATATATATATATATATATATATATATATATATTGTAGTAATTGGTAATTAAGGCATTGTTCTAATTGAAAAGTTGAATTGTAGAGGACTCATTATTGGTGGATATAGCGGACGCCGCAACAAACCGGCAATGCAAAAAAAAAGTATTGTTGATCGGTCGAGAAGGTTTTACGCGCTCAAAAATTTACGAGACGAATGAACAGTTGGGCAACGGACAGCAAGTAGAACAGAGTAAAAGAACGAACAGTTGGGCAGTAAACGGCGAGATGTACAGATTAAAATTCTAATTCACGAAAACTTGAACAATCTTTGTCAGTCAGCAGTGAAGACTGAAAGGTCTAATTTAAAGAACGAGAAAGTGTTCCAGTAACCAGTACGCTGTTATATCAAAAATGCAGAAACTGAACTAGTCTTCAGTCAACAGACAAAACCAATGAGGTGCATTTTCAACAAAAATCCACGAGACCTACAAATCCAGGTTGCAGTAAATCATCGAGAATCGACAAATTTATTTTAAACCAACTAACAAAAAAGTTAAAATGAGACCTGGGCTGCCGTAAGTAGAAAGAAAACTTTAAAATCATTGTAAACCACGTTTAAAAGATAAACGTCAGATCGTTCTTTAATTATCGATAAAATGAGATCTTTAATTATTCAGATCATTCTTTATTTCTTGATAAAAATTGAAATTTTTTAAATTCAATCTTTGGTATTATTTCTTCAGCAACAAATTTCGTCTATGTTCAGATGCATTGATTCCCATATAAAGTAAATGTAACTGTTGTGATTTTGATTATATAAATTCTGCCATTATCAAACCCAGTTCAAGACCCTGAGATCCCAAATATTTTGTGATTTGAATATTTGTTTTAAAATTGTTAATAAATCTTGTTTAATAGTTTTCACGTAATAGTTCTTTTCATTTAAAAACGCCACATAGTTCATATCATGAATTATTGTCAAAAGATGCAAGCTATGTATATAAATTATTACAATATATATATATATATATATATATATATATATATATTAAGTCCGTTGGCTGTTGAATGTTTTATTCATCAATATATCTTTGGGTACATTTTGAAAAACATCATGATACGGTGTATAATCTTCTCCAATAATTAAAATAGAATAAAAATAATTTATCCTAATATTTGACGAATGAATTAAATAAAATATATTTTATGTTTCAGTTTGCTGCAAAACTTCTTAAGTAAAAATCATCATGTAGGACGCGGTGAATTTGGCCAGTTCTCAAACTTATTAATGGTAGAATAACATAGTTTTGCGGTAAATACCTATTGGGCTTGCATCGCGTGTATTTTTTCGCGATTATTTTTTTATTCGTATCCAATGCAATCAGGCAGAATATAGAAGTCGCTTTGGTACAGAGGGATGACGAAAGGATACACAGGTGGTAAATCGGAGCCAGTTCGTCGGAACTGTTTCCGTCGTGTTCGCCGAAGAAACAGACTCCCAGTCGCCATCTGAAAAGAATCGGACAGTGAGCGCGAACAACAAACGCTTTAGCTGGCAAATTTGGTGACGACAATTGGTCGCACGTGTTGAGAAGAGGGCAGATAAGGGGTTTCAAGGAAAATTGTGATTGGAGAAGGATGGGGAAAAAAAATAGAAAGAAATTTGAGGCCTGGGATGAGCCGGCCGAAGTTTTAAAAATGATGAGGATCGAGTTTTAGTGAAAAGCTATTTATAGGCAGATTTCGGAGAGAAGTTTTATGCAGTCAGTTTTTATTGAGAAGTTAATGTTCAGATAGAAGCTGATAACTAAACAGTTTTTATGGAGACGGAAGTAGCAGTAGAGGTGCAACTTACCGGTGCACTTTTCGAGAAAAAACGAATGTACTTGCGATCAAATTATTTTAAAAGATTATACTCCTCATAAATATTCTGTAATTTTATTTTAGATGTATATATATATATATATATATATATAATAGTGTCATAAATTAAATTCAAAGTAATTACAAATTATTTAAAAAATATGCCTGCTTCAATATCAAATAAGATATTTTTAGAAGAAAAGTACAAAATTTCTTAGGTTACCTTCAAAACTATAAAATGAATTTATCTAATGGAATTAACAACATAGTAGCCAATATTAAATTTACAAAAAGGAGCCAACAAATCAGATTTCAGAAACATAATCGTTTTAAACGCCTATTAAATGCGAAATTACTACGATCACAACTAATTTATGACAAGCAAAAGAAGTTTAATTTGTTCAATGTACCACACACAATACCGACTCGTGTATTTTATATCTTAAGCAAATTATAGTAGTACGGGTCTTAACGTGGTGTACGAAATTGGTTTTGGCTTTCTTGAAGTGATAACAATGAACAGCTCAGTTCTGGGACAGTGTGAATGGATTAGGAGCGAACGAGCATGTAATGTGAGAGAGGGCAACACACCTGGCGGGAACTCCTTCCGGACGCTAGGGAGACAAAAGCCCTTTGAGTGGAGGCAGATGCATAATTATGAACGCAAGGTCGTTAACTTTTTGGGCCACGCGCGGCTGCGGTAGGAATCGAACCCCACTCAGGTCAACGAGAAAAAGATGTTTCAATATGTAATACGAAGTATGATTTTATTTCAGTGTAAAGTAAGGTAATGATTTTCTCACGTCTCATGTTTTCCTTTAACGAGAATATTATTTATATATATATATAAAACGATTTATTCAATAGTTTATATATATATATTGCAGTAAATTAAAAGGAAATATAATTAATTAATAAACAAAAATTTTGGACTTGTATTGTTGGCGGCGTAAAAATAAACGAGTTGTGTACAAGAATATAAAGCGATAATGCATGCTTGCTGGGTATTGTCGAAGTACATTTTGTGAGACGCGCGGAGTTTCAGTGTGTAGACAGAAGGCATAGCGATAACAGTTCAGACAAAATCTGAAGTGTGTGTTTTTGGGAGGCAGCTGAGAAAGACAAAAATTCAGAAAGTGTGAGGTAGGAGACAGCAGAGAAAGGACAGAAATCTTTTAATAAATAACTGCAACGATACTACGCCAACTGAAATTCGGAGTCTAGCCTACATGCACGAGTTAGACATATCTTCAATTATTGGGAGCCAGGTTATTGCATCCAACAAATAACCAAACTTCGAGAATAGTTATAAATTTTTGATAGAGAACAGCGAAGCAAGTGTTGTGAGTAAAATTTGGCAAGCAGAAAGTCTGTGTATAATGGCCTGTCTTTTTAAAGTGTTAATAATAACCGTGTGTGTGTTGCGAGCCCATTTCTTGGTACAACAAAACTTGAAGGTAAAACTGAACAAATTATTATTGGTAAACCCCGTAGTAACTATCTTATCGTCAATTTCCGAGTTCAGATTTCATATTGTATATTTTTGTATTGTACTGATTGTTTAAATTAATGTTTTAATAACTTTGTAAATTTAATAGTTTAACATAAATATTCTTTATTGAAGACCCGTGGTCGGCCCCGAGATCTAGCCGTGGTAAATTGTTAAGCTTTAATATGTAAATATAACTTCAATAATTTGTTTTAATAAATTAATCTATTTATATGCTCAAAATATGAATTTTTAATTAAAATCCGATCACTTAAATTTTAATTTGCTGATTATTTAAAAGTATTTACTACAAAAATTGGAACCTCAACGTGAGGCATTGTTTTTTATTAATTTTTTTAAAATGTTAATCATTACAAATTGACGCTTCAACGTGGCGATTTAAATTGATTATTTATATAGAATACTACAATATATATATATATATATATATATATATATATATATTGAATAAATCGTTTTCGGTTGTTTAATATAAATGCCCCGTTCTGGTCTCCAATAAAACTGCGTCTTTCTATGGATGGAAGATAATTTTTTTTAGCAAGACCGTTGGAAGAACACCTTTGAATAAATGAAATGTTTAATTGAACAACAAATTAATCTTACAAATATTTATCGACTTCTCTGTAACAGTTCTTCCAACGATTCAATCACCGATTAGTCGAATAAACAAAAATCAAATAGTATTTATACGTACAGGAGATAACCATTAACTCTTAATGAGGCCTGCTAGTCAAAACTTTTCTGTTGTAAATTACAGTGTATTTAGAATATGTCGTAATAAAAATCGGTATTGCAAAAATACATGTCATAAATTATCTTTCAAAATTCCATTATATATAAAATAACGTTGAGAATAAAATCTGAAATTAGAAAATTCATTTTTTACTAACTTCAAAGGCTTTGTTAATAATCTTGCTAATAACACATACAATTTTCTAAAGAGTTCGGAAAACGTGTGGGTTATTTAATATGGAAATTCATTAGCGTAAGCGCGGAGTCGAGAGCAGGAATTGCTATATGATAATAGGAATGTTCCGTTTATTTCCAGTTACTTTCATTTTATTAATGCTTTACAGAGCCAAGAAAGTACAAAGTACATAATATGTAGCAGACTTTGAAATCTTAGATGAATTTATCATAGCAAAATGTCGAATTTGATATATATGTAAAGCTGATGCAAACAAAATTCTTTAAGGCACCTGTTTTGTATGTCTGGGAGTAAACTGCGGAAATAATTAATACCTGCTGCAAAACAGTTTGTTACGAGTTGACACGATAAGTAAACGTTTGTCAACTGGTATTCGTTTAAAATGACAACGAATATAAAATAATGAACATTTTTAAACGAATTTGAGGTAAGTAAATCACATACAATAAAATTGCGAGCATTGAGAATTGAAAACTAGGGTCAATGTGCACCTTGAAGTCATGATAAATTTTACGTATCATACAATGAGAAAGCGGGCACAAAGAAAGTATGAGTAATCATTTTTCAAGAGGTTCTCGTAGTTTAATGCAATTGTGTTCATATCGGATCAACAATAATTGTAAAACTATTGTATTCACTATACCATTCAAACAAATATTCCTTACTTCGTAAACATTTGATTATATACTGTACAAAAAAATATATATTACGGGTGTCTTTCACAACAAAACCTTGGTAATTTAAAAATATAGCGTCGTTGATTCGTTAGAGAACACGTTTCTTACGAACTCACTAATAATGGAAACAACATGGCCGTAAGAGAACATCCCACAATTCTTATGAATATGATTTAAAAATTCCAAATATTATTAAATACGTTGAAATACCAATACATATGACAGTAATTTCGTTATTTATTTTGGTTTTCTTTTCACAAAAAATTATCCGAACTTTGAAATCCGATTCTTCAAGCCAAAAATAAAAATAATAATTTGGAAATTAATACTCGCACTTTCATTTGTTTCCCTTAACTAAGTCAGATAATTGACCTGAATAATCCAGTACACAACGGAATAAAAAAAACAAAAGTATAAGTTACAATCGGTGAAGCGTATTTCAACAACTTACTCATATTTTATTATATAATGAGTTGTCATATTCCTCAATAGAGGACTAATAGAATCTACAGTTAAATGGTATTCTACATCTACGTGTATAGTAGATTATACGAAACAGAACGTACATTTGCTCTACATCATGGAAGTAGCCCAACGAATTTTAAGTGCTTCTCTTTAATTTATTGCATTGGCTTCCGCACCGTGTAAAGAAACCAAGTGAGTCGATGGTTACGGAGTAATCTAGACGTGACAATAAAACTTCAAACAATTAATTTTGCTTAATAAAACACTTTGACGGTTACAATTTGTTAGTCATAAAATTAAAAACATTCAAGGCCCTTATTTGTGTTTCGATTAGGAAGATACAGAAATCCAAAAATTAACAGTGAAACAAGAAAAAGTTCACAAAAACCAACCTTTTCGTGGAACATTTCAAGAATATACATGAGAATTAAAATGTCTCTATCGTGTTTTATTCTGTACTTAACATTTTACGATGTGTCTGGTTTTGAAAATTTATAAAAATTAAAACATTTATATAAATAAGTAGCCAAAGAAAAAAAAGTGCTAAATAAATACCACGAAATGTTTCTCCAATCCGTGTTGCTTTCATCAGGTCATTCGAGTAACGGAAGAGCCCCAAGAAAGATACTCGTCAAAAGCCAGGTGACGAACTCAAATAATGCAGAAAGGTGTAGTATTTAATCATCACTTATTTTTGTCTGTTATTTGGCTATTTATTGACATACTTATTTTACTTTCAACACAGACGTTTCAATTTTTGAGTTTTTTAAATTAAAATATAACAAAACTTCATTTTTATTCTTATTTTTTTACACTTCGCCTAGAAGATGATGACAGAGCTTTTAGTCGTCGAAACGTCGCGTCTGAATATATTATACCCGTGTGAAAACCGAGAACTGTTCATCCAACAATTACACCAGGAAAGTCTTCAATCTTTGTTCATTTTTATTAATTCTATTCATTATTTTCACATTCTTAATTTCAACCCAACATTTGTGTAGCAATGTTTTATTCTGAATAATACTCTGATGAGACAAAATATAACCACCACTGCTCACTGCGAGATTGAATGACGGCTGGTGTCGTTGCCAGCACGTGGAATGTAAGGAAAGTTTATCAACGGGGCCGAGACAAATGGGGAATCGTTTTAGCGACGATAAATTTCGTTATGGCACGGAGCCTGCGACACAGCATCTCCGAAACAGCGAAGATGGATGGCTGCTCGCGTGCTACTGTCGTGGAAAGTGGTTGAAGGGCGGCGACAAGGTGTTGGAAGTCCACGCCTCATCAAAGAATGTGGTGGCGGGATGCTTACCCACTTTGTAAAACACCTGTGCCAGATCTGACTGCACCGAGTGCAACTCTACAGCAGGCAAAAGTGTTTCAGAAGAGAATTGTGCGGATATTGAGCATGTCTTCAAACTTTATCTCCACCGACTGCGATGGCATCTTCCAGCAGCGGGACAACTGTACGTGTCACGGGCTCAGAATCGTCCTGCAGTGGTTTGAGGTGGATAATAGTGAACTCACGTTGATGTCTTGGACATCAGTGACGCCTGATCTGAATCCAAAGGAACACAACCAACCCCCGCCCACAATACGACCGGCCCGTCATTTAAGAGAATTGTGTGATCTGTGCTAATACATCTGGTACCAGTTACGTCTGGAAACCTTCGAACGTTGTCGAATTACTGCTGTATTGTGTGAGACAACACACATTTAAACAAGCAGTTCTGGCTCACCCGTGGATGATCGAGTGTTGTAAAGACTCTTCTTTTTATGGCTTTATAGCGGGAATAATATTCATGAAGCATCTGTTAAGACGCGGAAGACACTCGCTTTTTTATAAAGTAATTCGTGTATGTTTAAGAAATCAGTCGAATTGTGAGAGTTTTTCTTCCAACGGATGCTACTAATAGTAATCCATTTCGACAACAGTTGTGCCATTTCTAAATTTGCAATGTGTTCATTGTAACAATTTCAAGATGAAGCTCTACCACACACTTAGTTGCACTTCCCGTACAAAAGTCCTTGCTGTGTAACAACTGAGGTGACTATTGAAAATGCCCAGTGGAAAACAATGAAAATCTGTACAGTAAAATCAGTTCTAATATGTGACTGCTCACAGAAGTACCCTTTGCCGTAGCACGTGGGGGTGGGGGGGGGGATCGGATTAGAATTTTACATTTCTCAGTAGAGAACACAGTTTATCGTTCTCGCTGTATTAATCACAGTTCCGCACCACCTTCCAGGTTTATAACCGTCATTTATTTCATGCAGGGAAAATGAAATTTTATAAACACTTATCATCTGTAACTTCGTTATGCTGTGTAATGGTTTTAAATAAAGTAGTCATTTAAAGAGGTGGAAAGATTCCACATCATGGAACAATTGCTGGGAATTAATTTTAAATTGAAACAAATCCTCTGGCGAGACGTGAAATTTCTCCGCAACAACACTTCTCGTTTTCACCTTGCGGTAAGAGAATTTTGTTTTCTTTTACGTATATTTCAACGTCACAATTTGATTAAAACCACGAAAGAAAGTGAGAGTGTAGGAGGGAGGGGGGTGCTATAAACGCCGTGTAAACTTGTTGAGAGCAGACGGTCTGTGTATTAATGAATTTCCTTAATTACGAGCAGTACACGGAAGCCGAACACGCCCACTACCCCCAAATTAGGGTAATATTTACGAGGTCGCGGGTTTACGGGAGAGGGGGGAGATGAGGGAGGGGCTTGTGCTTCGATCCGGACCTGACGAGGTTCTCGGGCGCTCCGCCAGGTGTCTGCACTGGAGCCGAGATTTATTGGCGTCGCCGTCACGTCAAGTCGGCGCTCTCGTCGCTAATACAGCTGTCAGAGGGAAATCAAACAGATGTAAGCGTTAAAACCGTGCCGCTTGAAAAATTTATAGCGCGAGGAAGGCACCGCGCAGTGGATTTAATCTGCGGAATGGCTGGCATCTGTCGCGTCGGGGCTTAGTAGGTCAAGAGCGTTCAGCTCGTACGAGCACCTCTGCAGCAGCAGCGACTTACAACCGAGACTGAGCACTCGAGTCTTATCGACGTTCGTTCCCTTTCGATTCTGTACGTGAGACATGCTTTGTATGCGCCCTCCAATTGCCGAAAAACAAGTAAAAAAATCTATGGTGCCAGATTAATTGCTAAAACAGTTGATTTCAATACGTTGAAAAAGAAATTGCCATTGGTCCGTTTTAATCAACTTAGCGTCAATGTCGTAACTACGCGAATGGCACGCTCTTCACGAACGTGAAGCAACTGCAATTTTAATTCTACCTCCGTAAGGAAGCAGCATATATTTATTCGTACCTGCAGGTACCACTCTCTACAACAGTCATTGATGGAGGTAATTTCGCAATTGAAACACGAGCTTAGAGCTGAGAAAAATAAAGTTCACACATACCTATTGGTGGATATATATTCAGAGTGATTGAGGGATAGAGATTAGTGCCAGATATTTCATGAAAAGGAATTATTACGTGATCGAATGCAATTGAATGAGCGAGTTTCGTTTACCAGATTGTATAATTACACGCAAAATTTTATTACATGGTCACGTGGTGTTCCAGCTTCCACCACGACCCCGATCTTTCTGAAAGATAACAACACAACAATTTCACAAAATAGGTGGCTACAACAAGTGGTTAATTTTATATAATCATCAGGACTGCAGAATTCTTTTCATCATTGAATTCCGTACACTATATCAAAGCATAGTTCCACAAGGTAACAATAGTTTGAAGTCATTCCAACCAAGATAAAATTCGTATGTCGTATTGGCTTAGTCAAAGCAGAATAACAGTGACAGGGTTGTTGCACAGAGCACATGAACAGTATAACCTAGGAAATTCATCAAACTTAGCCTTTTATTCTGGTACTACACAAGTCACATTTAGTAAATACGTATAAGTCGGGTAAAACATAAAAATACGTTTCTCTTTTTTTTAAATTAAAAAAATTATTTCTCAACTTTCTTCTTTGATCATATATTGATTTTTTCCCCCTCTTAAATTAATAGATTCGAACAGAAAATATTAGTTTCCTGCAGAGAGCACATCTTCATTGAAGATAATTTTTAAGAAAACGATACACGAGGCTGTAACGAATTTAACGTCTTCAAAGGTTTGTGTATTATTTGATGATAAAGTCGCAACAGATTGGCACAGGACAGTACCGTGGCGAAAATAAACAGCTTTGACCAAGTTCTTTGAAATAATGTGACCTGTAGTTATTGTTGCATATGTTAATTCTGTTCCACTTGTTTCAGATTGCATGAGGAACAAACGTACACTACTTATCAAATAGAAAACTGGTCAAGGATACTTAATTGCGTACAAACAGGAAAAATTGTTGTAATTACTAATAAACCTTTAATTCCTTCGTAACTACGCCGGAAACGTTTTTCTACTTTTAATATGGCGGCGTCATTTTATATATATTACAGTTACACCATTAATTCAGATCAAACGATAGCCATTGGGTTAAAAAAATTCATTCATTGCCCAGATTTTTGTTATGAAATGATAATTACCTCGTTCAGTAATTTGAAATCATTTTTGCTGATAATAAAATAGTCACATAATTGAGTCTTTTGGAGGATCAAAATTTAAGCGTTTATAAATAAATTCATAACAAGTTTGGTCGGAACAAACCGAAAGGTAATATGATCTCGTAGTGATTCTTGTAATTGTCTTGTTATTCGTCAGATAAGGTAGTATTTCATTTATATAAAGTTCAACACAAGCAATTAAAAAATTATGCGAACTTAAGTTGAAGACCGCAAAATTAATGCACCAGTATAAGTTCTCATAGGCCAGCTGACAAAACACTTTCGCACACGTAAAACGAAACTATTTTACTACGAAGTAAAACTGGTGTTTTAAGATAAGGAAATATGTATGCTGGGTTCCAACATGAGAACATAAAGGATTTAATTATGTACAGCAGGCGTGCCCGTGGTGGACCATCTACGCGTGGAACCGTAACGAGAACGACACTTACGCAGCCATTACAAGGATTGTGTGCTTGGGATATTTAGATTACAAAAGTGTCTTACAATATCATTGAAGAATACTTTATTACAAAAAAATTTCCACAGTTTACGGTGAGATACAATTCGTTTATCGTACGTGAAAACTATATAACCCAAGCATTTCTTCTTTCGCTAGAAAATTGTAGACGTTGGAGAAATAAACCTATCTAGTCGGTTCACAACTTTACGACGCCTTTTTAAAATGAAACGTAAATATGTAGTCAGTGGCACGTTAAACTACATAATTTCAAGACAGAGTAACATTCATAAAAATTGCGGAATATCTTCGAAATTATAGCTTTATGAGAAACAGAGTTACGGACTACACCCAAGTACCGAATTATGTGTTACATCCTTTCTGAATGTTACTCCGTATCCGGGAGTTATCGGATAAAAATGTTACGGTCATGAAAACTGGGAAGGAAGCAAAAATTAATGTTAAGCATTTAACTTCCAAGAAACTGATATATCTACCCGAGAACAAGAATGAGTGGGCTGTAAAATACCTCGTTGGCCTAGTTTGACTTATGATCATGCATATCACGGCGGAAACGTGCGAGATTACTTTTGAAACATTGGCTTCGCGAAGTGGCTGCTGTTAGTTTAGACACGTGAATCGAAATACATAAGACTTATTAATCCACAGACTGCTATTTCACATCGGTATCGCACCAGCAATTTTCAGACAGAATTGAAAAAATTGTGTGCATAAATGGCTTCGTGCGAATGACAAGTGAAACAGATGTCGTGAAGCGTATTGTAGTGGCAATTGACAGGACTCTGCACCACATTCCTTAGAAAAGTGACCAGAGAAAGGGTAACGCAGGAGGCCGTTGTAATATCAATTTTACGCATCTCTTACTGTTGTTTTATTCCTTCCTATTTACAGACGTCTCGCCTGTTTGCTACGAGTATTCCCATGCCCAGAACACGAGTAGTCTTTGTTTTTTTTTTCAGAAACAGGCTATTTTAACATCACCATGTGGGCACTTCCGTATAATAGCATAGGAAGGGAACTAAATGGTGGATGCGAAAGTGCGTAAAGGACTGCCTTGGTCGCCCAGATGTGATACAAAAAATCCCTAGAGAAACCTGCATCAGATAGATCCGGTACTAATCCGACACCCCTCCGTTGACTGGAGGTAGGGTTAGCCGTGGTACGCAGCGTTCCCTAGTCCGTGCCTCATTCAGGTTTGGAGGCAGCTGACCGACTACACCAATGGAAACACCTGTCAAAAGTGATCGTACGCCCAACGTCTTCGACCTCCTCTGATTTATAACAAGAAATTTAAAAAGGAATACCACAGTTCAGTGTATTATGTCTCGTTTCTTAATATCCTGGTCCATCCGCAGGCGTCCAAGGACACTCAAATTCTAGTCCGTATGGCGTCGTATCCTTCCTGGAATTTCCTTGTTTGCTTGCCAAGGGAAATGGCCCAGCTCCATGATAATCTGTATCCGCTATCCCGGTTGAAGTGGTTAGGCCTCTTGTGTATTTCTATTGGCTCGAGTATGTTTTGATTCCAGCGAGTCTTCTCCTTGACTGGCACAGCTGTTTCTTCTAATGCTGCGATTTGTAACCGTGGCACGTTCCGCGACAGCAGACACGTTGAACTGGCTTAACCGAAGATATCTGTCATGTTCGTTTAATCTCGGCCGCACGGACCGGCCTTTCTCACCAATGTAAACCATCCCACTTTCGCGTGCGTTTTCTTTATTTTCTTCCGGTGTTATAGATATTAAATACATTTCCTGCCTATAAACAAAGTTTTATGAACGTTTCAAGGTACAGATATCCTATAAACAAGTCTCATTGTCTTATAAGTTTTACGAACAGTTAATAATCAAGTCGCAAGCTAAGGCACCATGAGTACTCAGTAAAATGAATTTGATGTTTTTATGAAGCATGGGAAATTGTTCTGATATTACACTGCTTACTAGGTATGAGGAACCGAAATAAGGATGAACGATTCTCCTACCCTTCCTATAACGAGTCCCTTAACGTATTCACTTCCTTAAAGTTTTAAAAATTGAAGATACAGTCTGGAGCACATTTACAGAGAGATTAAAAGTACGATTAAATCAACGTTAAGTGTGAATTTGGTATGGTAATATGATGAACTGGGGAGAATGTCCTCAACTGCAATGTAATGAGTCCACGGGGGTCACGCACGCACTTCTGGCAAGCTTCAAGGCCGAAGCAGACACCGTCTACTGCTTCTGGATCTCCTGCTGCTTCTTACCTGTTCGTTCCGACAGAAACAGTAGCGGTATACATACTTCAACAGTCTCTGTCTTGAGAGAATATATTCGATATGATTATTCGGATCGTACGAATTGATTATCTTGCCGTGATTTTGCCTTTCAAGTTTCTAATATTGGCAAGTGTCTTCAGATTGTTCGAGAGAATATAGTCTATTTGGGGAATCTGCTCAACAGAAACATTGCCAGTTGATTTTTTCTATATAAGTAGAGTACACGTCATAATGACGAAATGAATTATCATGAGAATTTTCACACTGATCATATCGTTCGTATCGCGTAGAATGTGAATTCATTCTAGAATTGTTAGAAATTACAACAATACTCCTTAATTAAATCATTTTTTGTATGTTCCATTATTATAATTACAGAATGTTTTCTCTAACATAAATCCTATTCTGTCAATTAATTAAAAAGACGTAATCAAAAATTGTTACTCCTTTTTTTTAAAATTTTGGTTGTAATATTTTAACTGCTTAATATTATCTGGTAGTTTATTAATAAACAATTCCATGAATAATGGATCTATTGTTGACCAAGTATTGTTTAATCGACAGTTTTTTGCCTTGTTTGTATTAGTTTTTATTGTACACATCTGAATTGGATTTAAATAGATTACAATTATTTTCACAGGCGGCTTTATTGGTTGAATGTACCGACATACAAGAACCTTTACGCATAAGTCTATTAACCCCTATTTATTATTTCAATAAGTATTAAGAATAATCAAATTAAACTAATATTCTTAAGTTGAAATCACTACTCTTTATAATCAGCGTAATTAGTGTATTAATGCAAATTTTCCAATTTAATTTTCAAAAATCATAGAATCATAAAAATTGGAACTAAAAAAAAATATTATTTCCCGACTGTCGCAAAATTCAGTGCCATATTTTTTTGTTTCAATAGTGCACTAATGAATTGATTAGCTATTCGTTAAAAACCAATGCAGTAAATGGTTTAACAAGAATTTATTCTTCTAAGCCCTCTTGTTTATTATTTATGAAACTAAGTGTCATTTGCAAATAATGTAACCTCAATTTTCACTATTGATTTGCATATATTTAAATATTTGTGGAATAAGAAAATAATAATATGCAGCCTCATCTACATTTCTCCAAAATGAGAATGATAGTTGTTCCAGTGTATTTTCTAACTAAAGTAGGCAGACAGTCATGAATTGGATTTGCAATTTTTTTGTTAAAATAATGTGATAAACACAATAAAATGCTTTGATTAGTTCATAGAAAATTTCTAATGAACACTGTTTTTTTGTTCGGCGTTTCCTATATGTTTGAGCGAAAAACGAAATTATCTTACAAAAGTCCTACCAGAAATCAAAATTAGTACCGGAGAACAAATTGTAAAATACTTTATCAACCTTTTAAAGAATGTAGGCAACAGTTAAACTGGTTTTCTTGGTCATCAAAGGCGCTTTTCTTGAATGTGTTCGTCAATCTTATGACAGAAGTTTCAACCAACTAGTGTTTTATCAAAAATATAATTAAACGCACTGAATATACCTGATATATGTAACAAGAAAATACTTTGATATACCATCCTAGCCTGAAGAATATATACTGCTTAAAGATATTCTTAATTTCAGAAGAAAAATTCAATCTAAAGTTAAGTTTTCGTAAAATTCGGAAAGTAGTTTCTTTCAGTAAAAACTCATTGTTTTTATAACTGATTCACTCTTACCAACTGTCGCTTTTTCTGACTGAGTTTGAGATCTAGAAGATAGTGGATTCGTGGTATAAGTCTGAATATTCTGTACGCATTTCTTCCCCAAACCATTGGCTACGTTGAAACGCGTCACATGTAAACGGTCAATATTATAATTCACCTGCTGATATCAAGTTTATGACAGTCTAAAGATACAGTGGTTACATGTAATCGTAAAAGATATATATTGTAACAATAATTAATTAGGCCATTAAATTGATTAGATATAATTTGAATTGTAGCGAAAAAATTTGTAGGGACAGGAGCTTCCAAAGCGACAATGGCGCCGAGCTCTGTTGCTTTGTTGAAAGCCGAAATGGTGACTGCGCGCGCAAAAGAAAGTCAGTCTGTGGTCGGCGACGAGAGGTGGAACAGTAAAAAGTCTTCGCCGAGATACGTGTCAGTTCGGTCCACATAGAGAAAAGGTTCTGCACTGAGCCTGGTTCAAGCAAGGAGAAACAAAAAGCCTAAAATCTGCGACGAGAAGAAAGTAGTTAAAGTCTGGACTCTGCATATGATAAGTAAAGTCTGCAAAGATAAACTACAAATCACGAGTTCCTGTATGGAAGCAGAAGTTTGCTTCACAAATTGATCAATTTCCGCATTGAGGGATCCGGCAACGGCTAGCTGACCAGAAATGGGAGACAACAACCGAGGTTCCTGATAGCTGAGGACGTGAACTTCGACCGCGTGTGTGTAAAATCTGCAAGGAAGTTAGAATCAGTGTAAAAATTTGCATTTTTAGTGTAGTGTTGAAGCTACAAAAGAAAGAGCTGGTACCAGACGGACAATACGTGAGTAACAAAACCTATATTAACTTGTAAACGATAATTAGAAAGGTAATAGTCCGATTACGTTCAGTTTCTTTACATTTAGCTTTCTTTCATTTCATTTATCGTCATATTATTTTGGGTGAATTTTTATGTTTGAATTGTGAATCAGTTTACAAATCACTTTTCTGTTAATTATCAAACCCAGTTGTGACCATGAGATTAAGAGATTTTCAACATATTGGATTGTAAATAGTGATGTGTATTCACTAAAACAAACACGAATTGTAAATAATTAAAGTAAAGTTTTGTAAATTTTGATCAAAGACCGGCGTACAAAGATAGGGCTAATAATGTGCATTTTTAATAAATAAAAAACTAAGTATTAATAATTTTATTAATCATTTCTTTTAATTAATCGCCTTCCACTTGATCATTACAATATATACATATATATTGAGACAATAGTTTTGTGTGCACTTGTCGGCTAATCGATTAATTTGAGTTTCTTTAGTTTTATGCATTAGGGGATCTGAAACCGAATGCATCTAAATTCCTGTCTATGGTTAAAAAACGCCTTAATTTAGTCCCGGAATTAAAAATACAGTTTTAATTGAAGAGTTAAATAAAGGAGTTTTCAATCACCGACGTCCTAAAAATAAATTAATTCCTACGTATAGTGAACAATACAAAACCCAAACCAAACTGCTTGTCCACGTATTTTCCATGGCGAGAAACGGCTTAAGGGTTGATGCTGCCTTGAATTATCATTCACCATTTGAAAAAGGTAAAACTTTAAATTTAGTCTGCACAGTTTTCTAGTCTCTCATGTTATAAGTAGGTGAACAAAATCTTTGTTGCCAAGAGTAGGTAGAAAGATAATCATATAGATATTCAACAAGAAACAAAAGGCTTTAAATAAATAAACTTGATACTAGAATAAGTAACGCGTTCAGGCGGAAACAATAGACCCAAACCGTTAACGTATCAATATTAGTCACCGCAGACAAATGTTCCTGCTAAAAGGTAACTCTGATGCCAAGAGTCGTGCAAAATGTTTTCATCCCTTCACGAAGGACAGATTAAAAGCTACCGTAGATATAAATTCAGAAGCTGAGAGTTCATTACAAAACATTTTAAAGTCGTAATTATTTTCTAAAGTAGGAGAATTATTAAAACCATCGGGATAAAATTGAATAGGAGATTTTTATGACATACTCGCACAACAAAATTAAATAACATACAATTTTATGATTTTTTTTATATAAAGCAGTTCGTCACTCAGGGTTGGAACGACGGTATACTAAACAGACTGAATAAAAACGGTTAAAATATTTATGAGTACCTATTTAATTTTTTTTAATGGAGGAAAAATAATTATTAGTTTAGAGATGCAGACGGTCTGTGTCCTTGATTATTACGGCAGTACGAATTTCAACATAATAGCCAAGGATATAAAATTTGAGGAATCCGCGCGGCCGTCGGATTGGCCAAGGAAAATGCGATAGTCAGGTTTATTTTTGGCTGTAACTTGAGTGGTGGATGTTTTGTATCCGCACTCTCAGTATTTCTTAGACACTGCGCTTCGTTTTCGACGGTCGACGTAAGCTTCCTTGCATCATTCTTCCTTCCTGGATTGATGCGTTTTCGCCCGCCTGCCGACCACTAACAGGTTTATAACAGCTCCGGACTAATTGAGTTAGGCTGGGGAAATAAAAAGTGGCGAGGCGGCAGCTTCCGCAATAAAAGCCCTCGGCTGAAGCATTCATAAATCACTTGCCTTCTTTGTTAACTAAATCTTATTACGACTATGCATCAACAAGTGAAATTTTACGCTGAAAACGAATCGCTTGTCGGCTCGTGTGGAAACGTCCTTGTTTATTTTAGACTGGCGAATAATTAAGGTGAATAATTAAGCCTTTATCGCCAGAAACGAACCATTTGCACGGACCTCTGAACACAACAACACATTTGTAATCATTTTCTCCATTTTACCTCAGTGAGACTACATCGTTTTTGAAGGTCTTCGGCGATTTAACATGTCACGGTATATTTAAAGAAAATTTCCATTTCTTGAATTCGTAATTTTCTGATTACAACCGTTGTTTCACTTGGATCAGTAGGTCATTCTTTACTATAATTAGTGTCAGCTTAGCGTTCTCAGCACAACAACAGAGCATTATCATCAGTTTTACAATTAAACACATTTGCAAATTCTTAAGGGTTGCCTCATACGCAGCGGTACGAAATTCTTTGCAATCTGTAAGTTATTGTAGAGATCAACAATTTGTAATGTACGTTTTATTAAAAAAAATTTAATATCATTGTCGGCGTAATTATTGAGGCCAGAGCATTGTTTGCCTCAAGAATGCAGACTGAAAATGTCGGAAAAGCGGATGTAATACGCACAGACCAGGGTGGTCATGGCGCGAGTCTTAGGTGGTTTTGAGAGGCTGACCAGTGTGGTTCATTGCGAAAGAGTCTGATTGTTGATCACGAGTCTGTTTAGATTGCAAATGATAATGTTTTGTGAGAAGCTTCTTTTGGGGGATTATAACCAAACTAAAAAATTAGGACGACGTAAAGCTGTTAAAGAGGCGCCGAAATTTTTAGGTGAAACGATACAGTAATCAGTGTTATGGCCGGTAATAAAATATTTTCTTTAAAATAAAATAACTGTGAAGAATACAATAATGTGGCAGAGCAGCGCTAAATAAAATGGTATGTAGATACTTTGATTTGTAAACTTTTATGTAAATATAATTTACCGTCAGATTTCTCTAGTTTTTTATTAGATTATTTTATACAATTTTGTTATTGTAAAATTTAATTTGTATTTCTTTTGTAACTTTTATGGTGGAAATTGCAAATCACTACCAGTTAGCGGCCCTGAGGTTATGTGGTATCATTAAAGTTATGGAATTTTTTTAAAAAAAAAAATGAACAAAAATTAAAGTAAATTGAAATTGTAATAAATTAAAATATTTTTTGTCATCTTTAAGAAATTGTTTAGTTCAAGGAAAAATTCTATAAATTATATTTTCCTTACATTAATTTGGATACCACATAATTTGGCTGCAACGCGGTGGAAATTTATTATTATAATATGTTTTTGAATATTACATAATTTGGCGTCGCAACTTATATATATATATATATATATATATATATATATATATATAATAGATCGTAATACAAATATTGTATTACATTATATGGCGCATAGAGTAAATATCAAATTAATTTTCGGCTATACTAACAGTATAATTCTATGGATTATCCAATTCAAAACGATTTCAGTATGATTTTTTTTAAAATTCAATAAAATTATTTTTGTACGGAAAGTTTTTGTGGTTATTTATGTTTTCCTCGCTTACAGTTAGTTATTAATTTATAGAAACATTAATAAACATAATACATTAACATTCAAACGCTGTTTAAATTTAAAATTAATAGTTTATAGATTCATTGGCACCGTGTGCAAATAATTTATTCTCGTTACAATATAAATCTGTTAATTAAAACTGTTTACTCCGTGCAGCCAATGTTTATATCGACTACAGTTTGTCCGTTATTTAACTGTTAATGGGATAGCAATCTGTTTGAATGTCAACCGTGTAAATGATATTATATGCGGTTCCCTCTGATTTCAAACATGTTATTTACGAGATTTCTCGCTTTCATTAGTACTGTTTTGTATCTCGTCGCTAAATACTGTGTTGGTGTATCCATACAAAATATAATGAAGCACAGCTTTGTCCCAGTACTGTTTGCACCGGTTAAATATTTACAGGTAGCTGTCAGAAGCGCAAGTGTTATCGTTCTGTAAAATATTCACTTGAAATATCTGTATTCATTGCAGCCACATTATTAATCCAAATATTGAATAAATATTTTAAATCTATGTTGTAGTTTTCAATTATCAAACTTAACTCATATCCGAATAGTGGAATAACACATCATTTTGTTGAGGCTTTCTTGTACAGAATGCAGATTGTTGTACTTATCTCCAGTACGTCTGTGTCGTGTAAATGATATAAGTAAAATAGCCGTATACGCTATCAGGCCTGTGGGGAATTGTATATAAAACAGTGGAAGACTATTGAACTAAATTCAAGGAACAAATTAAATTCAGAAAGATATTGAATTATATAGACCAAATCTTAGATATTAGAAATATGAATTAAGGATTAAAGTATCGTAAATATTACGCAATAAATAAGTGTCGGTTTTGACATAAAGTGAATGTACATAATTAAATATATTATTAAATTGGACAAAACTTTTATCTTGAGATTGTCACAATAAGCATAGCCCGATTGCAACAAACCTTACATATATTATTATTATTTACTATACTACAACTAATGATCACTACACTTTATTTACTGTATCAGTTAAGGCAACTAAAGCTTTTCTGTTCCGCCTTGAACGCCATACACTACACTATATTACACATTACAGCTAAACCTTTGCTATACAATATTCCTTTTTCTATTCCTAGACGATTTCCCATTCTTTGGACAAGACATACAAATCCTTCCATTCCCTCACGGATCTATTAAGGATGGAATACTTTTCCATGCCAGTTCGTAGGCCCCTCTGTTTAATTTTGCAAAAATGGTCATTTTTCGCTAGATATGTTGGCGTTCGTGTTCGTGTTCTGATCTCCCTGCAGGCCAGTTCGTCTGTATAAATTTTGTAAAGCTCACAAAGACTACCTCTTTTTCTTCTACGCGAAAGAGTCTCAAACTCATCCTGATTATCATTTTTACTTCCAAACAATCTCTGAGACCGGTTCTAAAGCCCGTCGAACGCTTGTATGTGTTCGACTTTATAGGGATTCCAACACGCTGTTCCATATTTAAGGATAGGCCGTACCAGGCATGTCTAAGCGATTTCTCTAGTCTTCCGTGTCCTTTTCCCGGGTACTCTATTTCTAAAATGGAATGCCCTCCATTATTTCCCAGTTACTGAATTAATATTTTCCCTCCAATTTAAATCCTTGCTCATTTTTGCTAAATGTTACGCCCAAATGCTTCCTTGCATTACATTTTCAGTTACAATTTTATATTCTACAGGAATAGCTTCCCTCATTTTCGTAAATATAATTGATTTAGTTTTAGCCGCGTTGATTTTCGTCTTATTCTTTCTCCAACGACCGTTGAATTCTGTCCTGATATCCAATAATTTCATCCTGAACACTTCTTATTGCTCAATAAATAATACAATCGTCAGTAAATATTCTTATTTGAGACTTGATGCCTGTAGCCAAATCGTTTATGAAAGCTATGAACATTAGAGTCATATTATGCTTCCCTGTGGAACGCCTGAGGTAATTGCAACAGGATCACAAAGCTTACTATTTAGCCAACCCGAACTCTAAGCTTATAAAAAATTCAAAAATCTAGTTCAATACGCGTTAGTCAATACCCGTTCTCTCTCATCTAAGTATCAGTAGACGGTGTGGTACTACATCGAATACCTTAGAAATGTCAATTATTATAGTGTCTATTCTCCCCCCTCCCCAGGATCTATTGTATCTGCCAGATCTTGACACACTGCCGTTAATTGGCTATCGTAAGAATAGCCTGGCCTAGACGCTATTTAACCAGCCTGTTTCGTCCCAGCGTCTAAGTAAATATTCTGATAATAATTCGTCTATCTGTTTATACAACTGATATTAATCTTTCGAACGCTGAACGTGCGTAGACAACCGTTGCATCCCTCCAGTCGTACAGAATTTAATAGATTTTTTTATTAAAATTTCAAATAATCTCATACTACTCGCTTTTTTTAGCATTTCTCCAGAGATTACGTCTGGACCGACCGATTTATGATCCTTAATAGTTCTGATAGCTTTCCTTAAATATTCCACGGTTATTTTCAAAATAGTTATACTTTCCACGTTGGTAAAAGTAGGGAATTTTGTTTTCTGCCAGATCGCAGACACAAAATATTCTGAAAATTTGTCCTTTCAAATTTTTTTCTTGTCCATATCCTACAGTGGAGGAGATGTAACTGTATCCTCTTTTCGCTTTCTAACATACTTATAAAATTTGAATATATTATCAAACTCAACAATAATTTAATCTCTTTTAAAATAAAAGCTCAGGAAAATTGTATTATGTTTGTTCTCTTTCCTCTTGGTATAGTATTTATGAACATTTCTCTTCAGTTCCTGCATATATTATACTTAATATGTACCATCTCAGAAAAAAATTGTAAAATTTACATAAAATTTTGGTTAGTCCCAGATTAAGACGGAAACTAATAGCTTGATTAATTACATTATAATTTGTAAAAGTCTGTTTACGGCTATTTTATTTATTCAGTTCACACTTATTTCCATTACTGACAGGCATATTCATTACAATAGCGATTGAAGAAATATTACCTCATATAAATTTGTTAATTCACATATTTTCCAGATGAAATACGCGATAATAGTTAAACATATACCTAATAGAATTCGGAGGGTAATTCTAGTATATTTTCATGTAAAACATTCCAGTATGGTATAGATATGTTAACGAAAGAATATTTTTACAAGTAGGTCCTTTGTTTTCTCTGCCTGATTTTATCACCATTGGTTATTATCAAACCACGCACGATCTTCGTCCTTGGATAATATTTAATGCAGTGAGGCGTTGAGCTCGATAAGAATCCCAGCATACTGCGAAGATTGATCGGACAAATTTTTAACATGCAATTGTCGAATAGGACTTTCCTTGAATATTCTATTAACCACTTGTGCGTTACAGGATTGACTCGCTCCAACCAAATTAAGTTCTTCTTGAGCATTTAAAACTTTCCACAAAAGCCTCCGTTACATTAACAATGATTTATTAGGTTGGGTAACGTTTTTGTCTTTCAGCGTAAATAATCTTAAGTTTTATGTCAAGTTATTCTCATTACATTGCAACAGTGGGAATATAGAGGCACTTCGCTTAGCCAAGTGCGACTCCCGTTACAATTTCAGTTTTATTTTTTTTACGATATGGAGAACAAAATATTTAATCATTTTCCACGAGTAAATACAAATGTAATCAATAAAAAATAAGAAAAGTTAGATAAATATAAAGAAAACTTGAAATAATTACAAGCAAATTTCAAACATAGGTTTGAAGATTTGAAATGTACATTTGTATATTTTGTGAACTCATTTATTTGTGACATTAATATGGGTTTCCAATTTCTGAAATAACACTTACTGATAAAGCGGCTGGGAAATTCGAGTTATGAGGGATGAAATAAGATCAGCCATAGCAAATGCTGCACAAAGCGTCTTCTATGATTGAATTTTGGAAACGCGTGTCTGAATCAAAATATCCAAACTTAAAGAAAACTGCTGTCGCATAAATTTATATACGTTTTATTCGTAAATATATTTTCATTACATTTGAATTTTATTACTACAATTTCGATTTTTCATAATTATATTTTGTGTGTGTTCTTATATGTGGCTTATGAAACTATGTAATTACATTAAATTAGTGTATCTACGTGTGGCTTTTTCTAAAATATTTAAAAAACCGGATTGCAGCTCTCTTTGGCCTCACGTGTGCCACCCCTGTTATATTGACTTCTGTACTGATGAATTTCGTCCAATTCGGCTTGAAGAGCGTTCATATCCTTGAAAATATTACATCCATTCTTAGAAAAGTTTTATATTATAAATAGGATTTATTTTCACTGGATCATACAGTTCCATATTTACAATAATTCTGAACTTGCTGTATTTACAATTCTCTCAAACCAAATAACTATGCTACTCGTAATGCGATTTTGCAACTTCATCAAATATAAGATTATTGTGTATTAATAAAAACTTTACAGTAATCTGTTAGGTTCATAAACATGCCCTGGAAAAGCTTCACATGCTCTTGTCTGCCCATATTCAAAATTTGTATTGCACATACAATAGCAGGTGTATACGTGAGCTTGCAACCCATTTTGATATGAATATACTCGGTTCTGGCACGCATATTTCTCTTTCAACTCAATTCTTCTCTAAATCAGTGAATTGAAGAATCGTTAATCACCCAGAATTCCATTGAATATGAAATCAAGTATAGCTGGAGAAAAATAGGTAGTCCTGTCAAAATACGATGCACAGTGGTCCACTGGCCTGGAGTTGTAGTTGGGGGAGGGGGGGCTAGAACTCAGCTAACTTTAACACGAACATTTGTTACGGCAACTTTGATAGTGTAAAAACTATTCCGAAAATATTTGACACAAGGAAATATATTATGTACAGTTCAGGATATGTTGTACGCTAAAAAAAACTATTCATAAAAGTTAATAGATGATAAGTTCAGGGTGTAATAAAAAGACCTTCCTGCTGTCTATATATCCTTTCCGTAAAAATACAATAAATGAGTTTCAGAATGACGATGCCGTTGCTCCAAGTTTCCACCTGATGATAATTCTCCCCTCCATCTTCACCCTTCTACGGAGCACGTAACACGGGAATCTATTTCTTGGAACCTAAACCCTGATAAATTTCAATGCAAATATGCGTAATCGTATTTTAACAGATTTTTAATAGATACCATAGCTGAGTTTTTGTAATATGTTCTTCGCTAAACATTCCTTAGGTATCAATTCTTTTACCTAAATTAGTTAATAGGAAACAAACAATGAATAGTCTGATGCAATTTATGTTTACTTATTATCGTCAGCGTCTCCTTCAAAAGAGTTTTGATTTTTGGAACAAATGGGCGATCGGAACAGTGCAATTAACAATAAAATTAGATATAGTCTTCCAGCCGGAAGCGTCGTTACGATGGCTGTCCACCTCATCATACTTCGCCAGAAAATGACGTGGACAGTCCTCGAAACGTCGCGTGCTACCGACGTGTTTACGAGAGAAGGCCTTATCCAGATTTAGAACGAGAAAACCTTCGTTCTACAACGAAGACATTATTTTCGTTTTAAAGCACTCTTTCCACACCCAATTTATGACTAGCAGACTGAATGGAAGAATACATACGCAAATACTTTCTACGAACATTTAGAATTTCGAACAAATTTTAGCTAAAAGTTTTTTCTCGGGTTACGAACACAAATTCGATTTAAGTCTGCTAACTCCGTTCTAAAATTCTTGCTTACTTGCAGCCCTGTTTCTTTCTTTTTTTCCTTTCCCAAACAAAGCATTTGGAGTACTTCTTTGGATCGATGCACAAATCTGGGATCTTCCACCAAGTGCCCCTCCACTATTGATTCTTCTTAACATTGGCCTATGGAGAGAAAAAATTGTTGGTGAATTTGCGACAGTGTACAGTTCCTACTACCCCAACAAAGTTACGGGAAATGGAGCTATTAACGTTTTGAATGACAATAGCTGGGCATACACGAACGGATTTTTTGACGGGCCATGGATAAATTTGGCAAAATACGCGTGGTCGGCCTGTTCGTGGGGCGAGACAGGCAACGGCGGCGGACAGCAGGCCCCGGGACTGTGACGTCACCACTCACGGACGGTCCCCGTTCACGGACATTTTTTTAACTGATCTTGTCGCGAGTCTTTATTACCAACTAGTGATTTCTTTGGTTTCTCCGAGTATAATTCATTTCGGAATGAATACCCGGAAATTATTATTGATTCTATAAAAACTATATTACAGAAATAAAATAATAAACATACCAACTTAATAGTCAGAAAAATTATTCAATTTAAAACATAATAAACATTGATTTTTTTATATTTTTGTCATAGTTTAAAATCCACATATTGTGGAATGCAAATATTATGCCAGATTGATGAGTGAAATGTTACATATTAGATCTAATATATCGGCCATGAATGTTAAAAATGACATAAAATTTATGATTTTTTATTTTGTGATCTATCTGTTGTATTAAATGAAATTTGTATTTCCATTGTTTTTCACCAATTTGAATAATACTCGTAAGAGCTGTGCCAATATATCAGTCATAAAGCCGCAAAAACAGCACGTTAGAAATTTTGTCAACATAAATAATTTTTATAACTAATTGTAAGTAAGACTTTTGTTTCTGAATTTATTTGTTTAGATAGCATAACGCAACACACGAAGAGGTCCCAACCAGAAACAAAACGACTTGTTTAATATTTCTTATATTTTAAATTGAAGAATTTAATATTTCGGAATAATAGGCTTCTATTTTTCTCGCTAACATGAGATATTTAGGAAGAAATTGAAACTTGGGCCCGGAGTGCGCACTAAGTCGCACTCTATAATAGCTTAAAGGCTTAGAGAAATAACATGAGGCTTTAGTCCATTAGAACAAGAAAGAAGTTTTATTAACCTTAGTCTGCAGCCTAGAGCAAAAGATAATAATATGAAAACAGAATACAGAGTGGCATATGCACCACGTTGAAGTAAGATACAGACTTACCTACATCAGAGAAGTCTGGCCCTTTTATACAAATGTTCACCAATAGCATTCAAGAGATTTCCAGCTCTGTGTAGGAGTAGATACCTTCTACACAGAGCCTCATTATACCCCTTACTCAGAAGGACACATGGGGGTCTTATTTATCTCTGTTGCCGAGTCAGAAATTCTTGAATGCTTACAAAGATATTTTGTTTATTGAGAACGTGAGTAACCACAAAGACACTTTGTTTCTGATGCTTACTCAGAAGTTCCTTAGTGCCGACAAAGGCAGACCTAATATATATGTAATATATATTACACACTCATTGAAATGTTATATATTGTAATATCACATTTTACAGATACTTTCTATTATTACAATTTTTATAATATATCTAAATTAAATTATTGAAACAATATTAAACTTGATCTGAACAGCATAAGAGAAGTTATACGAGAAGACAACACTGAAAACCGCAGCCTGTATCCGTCGCCTTTAGAACATGCACAAAAGGCCGGACCCGCGGGTAAATGACAAAATATCCGTTGGTTTGACCCGCTGACGTAGGTGTACAAAAAATTTTGATGGGCACGGCCTGTTAGTGGGCGACAGACAGGCCTGGACTGGCGGTTCCCGTCCGCCAGAGGCGCCCGCAACGGATATCCGCGACCTCAGCCTGTCAGAAAAATCCGCTCATGTATGGCTAGCTAATGTTATGGATCACTTAAATAATTATATAAAACTACTTAGATTGATTTTTGGTCCGGGAAGACCCATACAAATAGATCTGTCTAAAATAATAAAAAAAAACTGGAATGTTTCTTAATATTTCATGGTTTATTATTGTAATACGTTATTCTATGTTATTAAATAAAACCCTTAGAGAGAGAAAAAATATGCACCGTGTGTTCTGAGACTGAAACTGTAATTACATGAATTGCAATGGGAAAATATTTCGGGTTATGAACAATTCTAGATACAACCAGATTCCATGATAGAATTAAGTATTTGCTCGTTTAAGAAGTATTTAAAAGCACACAAATCGTTCCTAAATCGATACTGAGTAGAATAGCACAGACTACGCCAATACTTAGGTGTGGTTTTAACCGAGGCTTCTTTTGTCACGTCGAGAAGCTGCCTCTCACGAATTCGCTGACGGAGGCGCTCCTGAGAGGATGTTGTCCCACTTCCCAGCTTTTACACCGCGTCATCAACAATCAAGTCAAATTGGTGGTGCTTCAGATGCATTCATCGTTTCTGTTTCAAGACACTTTCTCGTTAGTTTAGGCTGTGCAACAATTGAGCTTTATAAATCCGTCAGCTGAGCTGAGCGATTAGCGACAAATCTACTTGGCTGCCCATTCGGTTTTTTTTCCCAACAAGTTATAAAGTAAAAATTGACTGACAATTTATAAATGAGTATAAATCTTTATTGCCAATAAAGTCTTATTAAATGAGTTGATTCACACAAATTATTGAATAATTAACAAGTTGCATTTAAAATAAAATAAAATTAAGAGAAAACACGATTTTGATCCAAACATTTAGGACGTCTTCAGGTGCTTTGATAATATTCATAAGCATTCGACGTACCAGAATTTTTCCAACTATTAGTTTTTCTTTTTTCTTAAGAATAATATTGAAACTCTTGCAACTTATTAAATTTTAAATGTAAATTTGATAAATCAATTCATTTAATAATAGTCTGACTTAAATAGACATAGATCATTATATTTAATTTATAAATGGTAGAAACTAAATATGAGCAGTTTCACGGAGAATACAATAAAAGTATCCAAGAAGTCAACAGAAATTAAAATACTGGTTATTCAATACTCCACATTTCATCCCTAACTGACACAATTATTCATAAAAATAGGATTGTAAATGATATGATGAACGAATAATGCACATTTCTAACCGCAGAAAATGAAACTGTGTACCTGAAACTGGTATAAATTAAATATGTCGATTCATATGTACTGTGTATATATACGCTTGAAATTCAGATCCCAATGTGGATGTAGAAATTTGTAGAGACTGGGATTTATATCAAATATTTATTCTCTGGAAGGATAGAAGAAAAAGAAGGAAAGATCGAATATTCTCGTTTAAAATCTAAACCGGTTGATAAACTTCAAAGCTAGGCAAATCTACAGATTAATCAATATTGTAAACAAAACCCATAATGGTAAGACAGCCAGCATATTAACGTAGTATGTCGTTTGTGGCGTGGGGGATTTAATGATGTAGGTATCCTGCCAGAGGGTTCGTGGACCACAGTTCAGAGGTCTTCCTTTACTATCAAAGGAGTCAGTTAATAAAAAAAAATTGATTAACAGTGAGTAAGTACCCATTGAAGATGATTTGTTCTCGCAACACAATGATTCAAATTCATTAAAAAAAAAGACGCAGAAACCAACAGTGCAACACAGAAATTATCTACGAAGAGTCTAGGATCTTCAAGAAAATAAATTTAATTCATTGCAGGTTAATAATGAATGTTTTTTAAGTGTTACAATTTTCAAAAAATTAATTATACTGTGACCAATATTACGTTTAACTGTCCAATCCATTGTCAATGATGATTTTCTTCATAGTTGTCTGTAAACTAAAATATCGTTCAGGATATTTAAAACTTACCTTAAACTATGTGAAACAATAGGATGGATAAGCCAAGATTGAAATTATTTGTACGTGTTTATTGGACTTCCGTTTGTTCTTTTTGAAGAAATACATATCGAAAACTACATAGAGCGTATGCAAGGAAAATTCTGAAGAATAATCCACGGTAGTTATTAATCACACTCTTCAGCGTTGTTATAAATAATTTCGGTGCTCTCTTACGTGAAATTGATATCTAACTTCCTGTTAAATTATTTACTAGCCTCTCAAGTTGCGAACATAATGTGAATGAACTTACTTTCCGGTCGCTTCGACACAAAGACAAGTGGGAGGTCAAAGTACGCAAGATTTAAATAAAAACAAGACTCCAGAAATCCATATATTTCAACATATACCTACTTTTAATGCATTCACTGATTAAAGCATATCAAAGTACAATGAAACAGGAAATAGAAGGAAAAGTTTTTAAAGGCTGCACTTATGCAAGTGTTATGCTATCGACGGAAAACAACAAATTAAGGTTGTTACACGTGAGGCACTGCCGAACTGCTGTATTTATGTAACAGAGTTTTGTTTGCGCCAAACTAAACAGATGAATTGCTTTTTGAGAACATTGTATCGTTGGTGGATGGGATGGATTAATTTCGCACCCTGAATTACCACTCATCTTTGGATGAGGGATTGATCTGCTGATCTGTCTAAGGCATTAGACACGGTTGATCATGTTTAATTTTACGAAGAAAGTCAGAATATCATGGCGTACAGGTAAACGTTTTACGTCTCCTAAAATCATATCTAAAAAATTGTATCGATCGAAACTAAAGATGGGCATATTCATTTATCTGATTGGGAATTAATTACTTGCGGTGTTCCTCGGAGCTCGATTCGTGGACCTTTACTTTTCATTCTTTTTATTAATGATCTTCCAGGATTCGTACATCCACTTAAATCAATTCTCTACGCGGATGATACAAATGATTACAGATAAAAATGTTGATAATCTTGTTAGAAACGTAAACATCAGTCTGGACAAACTAAATGTGTGGTTTAAAGTCAATAAATTATCACTAAATTTGGATAAAACCAAGTTCGTCCAGGTCTCAGCGGATGGTAATAACCTTCTAGACAAGTTCTCGGCTGAGGCGCCTTTTCTGGTCTTCAGATTGATAGTAATTTAAAGTGGTCTCACCATACAGATCTGCTTGCTGGGAAACTCAGTTCGGCTTGTTATTGTCTCAGAAACTTAATGCAAAATGTTGATATCAACACAACTAAAATCGTATATTTTGCGTATTTTCATTCCCTTATGTCTTATGGCATTGCAAATTGGGGCAATTGCTCCAGGAACATTGAAATATTCAAGTTGCAAAAGCGTGCCATCAGAATACTTTCTAATACGGATAATAAATCTAGTTGTAAACCGTTTTTTAAAAGTCTGCGAATATTAACTCTTCCCCGAGTGTTTATTCACGAAATTCTAAAGTTCGTTAAGAGGAACATGAATCTTTTTCAAAGGAATGGCGAGTCTCACGATTACGAGACTAGAAATCGCTCAGCGTCGCCTTGCTCTCTACCAGAGAAGTATTCACCATTCAGGGATAGTTTTATACAATAGCCTTCCTCCAGATGTAAAGAACAATAATAACTACAAGAGTTTTGGGATTCAATGTAAAAATAATCTACTGAAAGACGCCAGTGTTTCACTCAGTACAGGAGTTTCTAGATCGTTCCTCTAATAATTAATTTTTTAAAAAACCTGCAAAAGGGGTCCATGTGTTGCTAATAAAACCACTTATTTCATAACTTGCTTATTCTCTTTTGGTCTTTTCTGGTCTTTTGTTTGTTTGTTGCATGTACGGCCTGGAGTTTGCAGATTCCTCGTCGCTCTGTTTCGTGAAGTGACTTGTCCGTCGTTTGTGTCTCCTCCTAGTGTGCGGGTGTCAAGTTTTGTGTTTATTTTTGTGTGATGTGTAAATTCTACATTATATGATAGTTCATTCTCGAATCATGAATTATTTACTAGTACATATTGAACATTTTTATTGGAAGTGTAAATATTATATTATACCCTTAGTTTAGTTAAATAATTATTATTTTTGTTTATTATTCATATTATTTTACTATGTTGGACAAGGAAATTTGTGTTCCCGAATTTTAGTATTTTTATGTTAACTTCTAATTATTTATAATTGTAGCATTCCATTCTTATATTGTAATTTTATGTATTGGAGTGTTCTATTTTCTCATACGAGGACTAATGGAATAAAGTAAATCAAATCAAAGTAACGAACAGTCTCGATCTGTGAGAGGAGTTGTGATAAGTTTTTAGTCGATTATCGAGTAGTACTGAATCTCGATCCAGTCTACGAGTCGGAAAGCAATCACGAGCACAAATATTTTGGCGGTTGACGGCACCAGCTAATTTCATTAACCCAAAAATGTACCTCTCTATTTGTTATTCACGTAAGTTAGACGTCAAATACTTTCGTATAGACTGGTTATTTGCTGTTCCATAAAACAGTTGTCTGTCATTTTATTCCATGAATTTTTTAATTCAATTTTTAATTGTTTTAATTCTCATATCAGAGATAAACCACGAGAAGACAGTTGCATTTTAAATTACATAATTTATTACAGTTTCTTCACTGCAGTTGTTTCAAATAAATTTATTCATATATATCTAAAATTTTAAATTCTCCTGCTCATTTACTCGATGAATGTTATTACACACTCGGGATACAAAAACACGTATTGGGGAGTAGCTTTAACTGCATTATCTTTAATTTGATACTTTTAGGTGAAATAACATTTCCTAATATATGGTATTTTACAAATAGATGTAAATTCAGCAATTATCTCGTGCAGAAATTAGTGAAAATTAATTAATTTACATAAAATACGCAATGCAAGTGACAAAATGAATTACAACACACTAGCAGTATGGCCGGCCAGAAACTCGGTTGTGCTCGTCTAATGCCATTCACGTATCGCATTGGCATTTGGAAGAAAATATGTAGCCTTAAAAAAGTATACGATCGGCTTAATAACTGTTTTCATTTCTCATTGTAAACTTAACTTAATTCTGGTAACGTGAAAAATAAGTTGTTGGTTCTTTATGTAAGTTTGTTTTTTATAAATGTAGTAAGTCAATTATGAATGTTAAAAAAATCGAAACTGATTAGGTGATGCAGGCAAGCAAAAATACCGTGGTAATAAATGTTGCGAACACTTCAGGTCAGAGCAGAAGCCTTACAGATATGATCTTCTCGGTTCTGGCCAGCCCACAAGGGACAACAATCTTTGCTTTCCGAGTCTCAAAGGGCGCGACTCTCAGGTTTCTACTTTGACCCCTTGAGAGCCTTTCAGCAGACGAATATTGGTTTATCACATCGTCTAAATTATCACGCCTACTCATCAGAATTCACGTACCTTTTTCTCCAAATCAGATAATGAAACATCACCAAAATATTAATCCGCAATGAACCAAACATAAGCATTATATTTCAAATACACAACCGCAATTCCTGTTAACAGTTTCTAATGTAGCGAACTGTTCGGAGATGTTGCATGTTTACTACTTCTCACCTGATCAAGGACACTAAGAAATCAACACCTGAGTGGAACAGTCGTTTCGAATTCATCCCGTGTCGTAGCTCAGGAAGTACGACTTAGAAGAGCAGTGCGTGAATGGAAATGGTGCATGGACATCGTAACAAAAGAAGCCACATCATTGGGATTCAAATATAGCTCAGGGTATTGCAAGCATCAAGCATCGTTATTGCAAAACTGAAGAGGGGCGGATATTGTCATTTCGAATCTCTTGTTTTTTAATATCACGGACAAATTACCATTTCACAGTCTCATACTATAGTTATATTGCTTTCTTAAAATTCCAAAACAGAAAATTAGACAAATAAATAAAATATGGTTTGTGAATTGTATCATCTATATTCATCGTAGCTATTAAAGATACAATACTTCCTTAAAAACTATAATATTTAAAGTGAATTTGAATAAAATCATTATAATTTCAATGATTTACTCCTCTCATGCCAATCGTAGATATGCCTTCAGCAACCGTTTGTATGTGGATGCACGAATTGCTTCCTAGTAGTCAGTATGGCTTATATGGCACGTCACGCCACCATTTACCTGAATTACTTGGAGAAACCAGAAAAATCGCAACACAGAATGAACGGAAAATTATTAGCATAGCAGGAGAGAAATAACTAGCTGTGTCTAAATACAATGTGCAGTGGTCCTCTGACCTGTAATTGTACTGGGGGTAGGTCGGAGCTAACTTCAACCTTTGTTACGACAACTTGGTCATGTAAATACTATTCTGAAAACATTAACGCAAGAAACTATATTGTAGGCTCTTCTTCGTACCTGATGAAACAGACAAGAATCCCAGAAACGGTTTGTGGTATTTTTATTATCACTTATTTTGTCTGAATGGGCTATCTTTCTTATTAATCATATCCAGAAGCGTTAAGAGATGAAAAGTACAAGGTATTGTTATAAGACCTTGCAGAAGTCTTTATATAACGTTCGTAAGAATATAATGAATGTTTTTAAGAATGATAGTGGCGACAACACTCCACTCCATCTTCTCCCTTCTCCTACAGCGCATTTAACCTCGGAGGTACCGATTTAACATGCCATGCTATTTTTCGCGACCTATAGCTGAATTTTCCCCAGTAACAATTCCCGTAGCTTGCCAAGGAGCCACCTACTTGCTTTTAAATAAAATTTCAATACAGTTTATTTAAACTATAAAGTGGACTATTTGAAAATATTGTAATAATATACCATTTTGTACAATTCAGTAAAAGTATTTAGAGCACATAAATGAGTGTTAAGATGAAACTCTCACTAAATTTAAAAGCGTTTACTGAAATGCCTTTGAAGTTGTAAAATTAAATTGGCACCGTGAACTGTAATTAAGGATGCCTAAATTTTTACTCTAACAAGTGATACAAATAGAAGTGATATTAAAAGGTAATGAAAATTACGAAAAAACGTCTTAATAGTGTATTTTAAGACTTTGTAAACAAAACGACGCGTATGTTAATTTGTAAAATTATCAACTCTAAAATTATGTAGAAGTTTATGTGAAATATATAAATATATTAAAAATTACTTTTAGGCAATTTGCTTGTTTATGCATGTTTTTAATGTTACCATAATATATTTCATGTTTAAAGTTTAAATGACGGATTCATAATGAGACATTAATTTTAGTGTGGCTTTCATGATTATATATTCTAATTTTTATACTTTGTATAAAGTATTAAAAATGTATTAATAATTACATGAATGTACACCCTGACTCATTCCGCATCCTTTAAGCTAGGCTTCTCTACAGATCTACGGAATATGATATTATTATTATTATTATTTGCATTGTGAAATGACTATAGAAATTGCCGAAAAATTCTTGGACTATTATCAGAATTAACAAAAATAAATTGTAGCAACATTATCTACGGAATATGATATTATTATTATTTGCATTGTGAAATGAATATATAAATTGCCGAAAAATTCTTGGACTATTATCAGAATTAACAAAAATAAATTGTAGCAACATTATGTAAAATGCTTATTTTGATAATTGAATCTGGGGTTCGAAATGTCAATATATATCTAATCATGGCTCAGTCAAAATAAAAATAAAATAATATATTAAAAACCTGCATTTTTATTTCAATTACATTTTTACCTACTTTTAGTGGTCTAAGTAATCAAACTTTCCACATCGCAATTTAAAAACCTTGGTTTCAAATTTTTTCAAGAATTTTTTTTATCAACGACAAAAAAATATCATTTTTTTATTCAAATATTCGAAAATCAGCATTTGAAACTCCCACACTTATCCAATTGCCAAAAAATTTCTTTCAAATTACATGCCTATTACAATAATGAGTGCTTTTCCAATTTATTTAAAGCAATGAAATTAAACCTATTTTCTTACCATGTATACTGCAATGAGACAAAATTTTGAATGCTTAAATCATAGTATGAAAAAAAATTGTCAAGGACTTGGAGCATCTTGAAAAACACGAAGTCCGGAGGTTGCAGGGGTGTGAGTGCCAGCGGCAGCCTTCTGTTGAGCAGGTTCGGGTGTGTACATTTATGTGGGTCACTTTCACACATCTGTTTGGCAGACCAGAGGAGTGCCCGTCACGAACGGCCGAAATTTTTATATATATTTATTTATTGTAATACTAATTAAGAAGGCCATTAATTGTTTAAATTACAATGTTTTGTTTGGCGGCACCGATCTCAAAGAACGGGCTGATGGCGGTCTCTTATTGATATTAAGTTAGGGAGACCATAGATTGTTGATTTATAATATTTTGACTGACGGCTGTCTCTTTGCTTCGAGGGAGAAGGATGTGGACGGAGAGACGTTAGTTGGGTGCCATATCTCGAGGGAGAAGGATGTCTTAAAGTAGATCGCCAGATTCTGATGGAGAAAGAGTTGATCAGCAGGGTTTAATAGGAGACGTTGAAGTGCCGTTGGGCCGATGATAGGGAAAAATATAGCAAAAAAGATTTTAAGACTGGTTTTGAACATAAATTAGAGTCCAGTTCAGCGGCGACTGTATAGTTTGAAGAATTCAGCAGCAGTGAAAATAACTCTGCCATTTTGTTGGTTGTGGTATATGGAACATTTAATAGCCTAAGGGCAAAATATCTCATGATCTATTCATTGTTACGAACACTGTAACACTGATCGGTTTCCCTGTTGACACATCTTGGGTGTCTGCAGGCGATAGTGACTGATTGACTGGTGGCTGCGGGCGAAACAGCGGCTGTTAATAGGCGAGGAGTCTGGATTTCTGAAAGGATTGAAGTGTGTGTATTTGTGAAAGTGTATGTGCAATGTTATGCAGTGTGTTAGTGAAGTGTGTTCCCAAGCTTTGAAATAATTAAGTCTGGTTCCAAAAAGACAGTTGTAAGTACGTACTAAAACAATAAATGTTTGTAAACAGTAATTAAAGCTATAGTCATATTTCGATTCTTTTCATTTCATAATCGTTGCGTTTCAAATTGTTTAAATTGTAAATTCTTTAATTGTAATCTTGATTTGTTTCTTACTTATCAAACCCAGTAAAGACCTTGAGAAAAATAGTAATTAGATGTAATTGTTTGTAAAAAAAATATAAAAGTTGTATTTTCTTTGAATGCCACAAATTTACTAATTATAAAAATAAATAAATTTGTTTTATGAATTAATAATTTTCTTTAATTAAAGCCCATCTTTTCGTATATTACATTTTGGTTCTTCAACGTGGGGCTCGATTAAATTAACATATTCTTTTGTTCATTACATAAATTAGCTTCCACAACGTGGGGCAAGATAATTAATTAGTTCCCTTTAATTATTACAATATATATAATGAAAAGTTTTCAGAGAAAATACATGGAGAGCAATAGTTGCTGGTGCTCGTCCGATGTGAAATGTCAAAGAAAATAAGTTTTAGTACAATTTTGAAAGTCATAGAATTTTATGTGGAAGCAGCTAATAATACGGCGGAACTAAAGTAACAGCGCGACAAGTGCATTGAATCAATGTTAAACAGCAGAGTATACTGTTGTTATTTTATGAAGAAGAGTGAAAGTGATTTGGAGAAGTTAAGGTTAAAAATGTAGGTAAACTATCAGCGAGTATTCCAGGATCTCGACAGCTATATATAGGAAAATCACAGATAAGCCATTTAAATTAATATTAATAAAGAAATCTTGATCACATTGCCACATAAATTTTGCCATAATCTCCCCAAGTAAACCTATCCTTAGAAAAAGGTCTATTATATATGTTTTAAATTGTACGAGCAAAATTTTGTATTATTTTTTGTGTTTTCATTTGAAATGTCTCATGTTAAAAGTACGTATATATTTCATATAGCAAAACATTAATTATTTATAACAAATAAAATCTTAATAAAAAATCGTTCATTACAATACATTCTAATCAAAATAGATCTTTTCATAATTTGGTATGCTAAACAATTAATCACATAAGGTTGACAGTATATTGTAATAAACAAAAAAAGATTGCCTTTTAAATGAATGAAATATTATAAACTTTAACAAACAATTGATTATCAATGTTTAAAAACAATTACACATTTAAAAATATCTCAGGGTCTCTACTGGGTTTGATAATGGCGAATCATTTTATTTCTCAACTTAAACACAAATTCCAATTTAAAAGAGAAAAGATTTACTCTTCAATTAACGATGTTGAAATTTACATGTCAACGAAATTAGACGTCAGATTTCGTTCTCTTCTTTTGATTAAAATTTGTTAATTAGAATCCATCTTTTAGTTTATCTTTTAATCAGGTTTACATAATTCGTTGTTTTTATATTGTTACTCACGGCTGCATTCCAGGATACCTTGTAATTGACGAACACTATGGCGGGGTTTTGCACAGCTTCTAAAAACTCACAGATTAAAATTAATATTTTTAGATAAAAAATCAGGAACCAGGACTATCTTCCTTTCGTCTCTCTCTCGGTTGATTTCTGCTAATTCTGCTCGGTTATGTGCACCAAAAACTGTTTGTGTTTAGCAGCTTTCGTATTTCTGCTCAAGTGAATATTTCGTCTTGAACAAAATGTTCAGGGACCAATCAAAGCTGTTGTTTGGTAATCCTCTGCAAATTTCCTTTGAATATTTGAAATTGTCTTGTCTATTTCAAGTCGACCAATTTCTGTCGTGTCTGACTGCCCACGGCTTGTACTTAACTTTACTTTTTAAAAGAATATCTCGTCTATTTTAATACGACCTGTACTTGACCAAACCTTCCAGCCAACTCTAACTTCTCAATATCTTCCTGCGACCAAACCTTCCTGCTAATGCGACCTGAACTCTACCATATCATAATGTGAACTGGACTCTCTCGCAATTTTGAGCGCGCATTACTTCTGCCGACAAAGAAACAATACTTGGCTTCTCTATTGTTGCTGTGTTCTGTACCGCCGTCAAGAATAGATTTCTCAAACAATTTATTTTTTAAATTTCTCAATTAATGCCTTAATTAATTGGCATTACAATATACACTGATTTTTCTAAAGCATTTTATCACAAAAATTGTTAAAATATGGATTTAATGGACGTTTATTAAAATGGTGTAATAATTTTTTAGAGTAACAGGTTACATGAGGGTAATCCAATGGAAGCAAGTCCCTTAAACTCGCCCTAAAGTGGTGCAGGAGAAACTCTACATAACCTGCATCAGGTAGGTTGCTGAGGAGGGGACACAGCAGTGCCCTTCAAATTCATACAAAAATATTTTCAAGCTCGTCGGTTAAACATGGCATCGTCACATCATGGGGTGTGTGTAAATAGACCTCACTTTGGTAATTCACACGTATGTGGCTGAAGTGCGAAGGTTAATGCACCATTCATTAAAGGTTGCCCTCTCTGGTGTGTTTTGTACGCTGGGGATATTGTCCCTCTGTCCTCACCGTGTTAACAGTTTTCTTAATTAAGTCTACTTTGTTTTGGTCTTGCGCGTGGGAAATAATCCACGCGCCTTCTCCCAGGCGAAGAAAGGAGGGTTCCATTGTGATATCACAGCAGGGCAGAGCTCTCCTGGCAACAATCACAACTGCCGGTATATTTAAGCAGTCCCTTGTTCAACACAACTGAAAATCTGCGGAGGAATTGTAAACTTACTGTTACGTAAATGGCGCCCTTAATACGGCTATTTGAGAGACAACGAAGAAAATGAAACATCTACAAGACATTACAATGATTTTGAGTACAAATATTGGCGTCATGCAAGATCAGCTCACATAAAATTTGATGTTATTGGTTTTCAAATTCCAGCTCCCAATCAACGGCCGTAAAACCGGAACTTTTACGATCTGAGCAAACAAACTACGTGGAAAAAGGTACCAATGCTAAGGATGTTATAAGACGAATATTTCCAATTGGTTATCAGGCAGTGTCACTTAAATTCAATTAAATACATCAAAGTCAAAATATCGTCATTGAATACAGATTTATCTGAATATTTAAAGATGGCCGTAGTTAATTTTTGCCCTAGATATGATCGGAATACTAGACACTATAAACTTTCAGAAATTGTTAATACTGCACATGGCGGTAGTTTTGGTATCAAGAGGCTGACGTCGACTGACCGCAAGGAAAGCTTTCAAAGTAGTTCAGAAATTAAATATTTCTGGTGTACGAAAAAAACATAGCAATGTGCGACTAACTTGAAAACCATTTATATGGTAGGAGAAGGTCTTAGTTCCTACTTAACTATAACCGTAAGCAAATTCTCTATTATCCATACGTTCACGAAATGCAATGATTCCCGCTTGATTTGGGTCGCATTCAATCAATGAGGTTCACATCCTCTTCTCGCAATTTAAAAATCTAACTCTGAAAGTTTACAATTTCTTATAGACGAGGCGGTTGTCACGATTTTGGTCTATTTTAATCAGGATACGCTGAAACATTATGCATTATTTTCAAATCATTACGTTCATATTACCGCCATTCTACATATTTAATAATTGTCCTTATAGAAATAAAATATAATAATTTATCATTCAAGAAATCAAGAATGATTTATACAATTAATGTAACAGAATTTAAATTGGTTGATAAATGAATAAACTAGCAACTTGTCAGAAACATTTTAAAAAAATAAAAATTATCTCTACGTATCGTTCAAATTTTTTGGAACCCCTTCAGATGCACAAATATAAAAATTTGACAAGTTGATTTTTACACGAATGAATATTTCAAAATTACGAGAGAAGTTTAATTAAACACGATATTTATAAAATACCCTACAATTCAGTGTATATTTAATTAAAAATTACTTAAAATTTATTTCAAGTAATATCAATATATAATTATAATTTTGCGGATAAATATATAGAATTTGATATTTTATAATTAAAAGTTTTAGTTTAACATCTGTTTTTGAATTAAGAAAACAATTGATGACCTTATCCAGAAACTTTTTATTTATATTGCAAAGAAATAGTCAAGGAAAATACTAATAGGTATAGAAACTTCGTTACAATGTAAATAAAGTGTCTATATATGGTCATCAATTCATCATTAATATTTTATTATTGTTCATTATTTTTATCATTTAATTAAACAATTTTTTTGACATTGTCAATTTTAACAGCGTGTAAAGTATTCAACTTTAGAAATTATAGATATTAAAAAATGAATTGTAAGTAATTTTTAATACATATTCTCGTAATTGTACCATAAGTATAATTATTATAAAAATCAGTTCTCTTTAACCTATTGTACTATTTGTACGAATCAATTCACCAGGTTGTTAAAAACAACTGAAAGGATTCCTAAACATAGGAACGATACAGTGCTAATATTATTTTATTAAAATGTTGTAATTTTTACTTTATTAAAATGCCGGTGACAAGTTGGTTGGTAAATGAAATCGAAGTCAAATCATCATAATTATTAATAAACAGTGTCTCTTAAAATTAAACTTTAAATATTTTTTGTGTGTGGAATAGCGCTAGTAACTATCAGTAATTTGGTATTACTATTTACTTCATTGTTCAACATTCAGCAAGCCATTAGTTCCCCTCATTTCTGAGATATTAAGAAACCATTTTACACCCTCAAATAGTATGGTAAGGGGTTTTCATACTAAATATTCTCCGCATTAACGCGTCATCTGTCATTACACTCTTGATTAAGCAAGAGCTCTCCGTCAACAAATGTCACAGCAGGAAAGAGCGGTGCTGACGAATACGTTCGATGAACTGAATTCCTAATTAAGCGGGCAATTTCCTCATTCCGACAGTACGCAATACTGGCCCGAAGTTGGATATTAACTAATAACCAAACTATAAGAACTATTGAAACTATAATGTATAAACATTTCACTGTCGAAAATTATTTGATAAATTTGTCTCCTTTAAACAGGTTAATTTATTTGTTACTCATTTCCTCAATTCTGAATAAAGGTAGAAAGAATATATGATGAAAGTTGATACTGACCTTTTACAATACAATTAATTCAGAAATAAGTTTGTATCGCAATAAATTAAATGGTGGCCTTAAAACAACAATCAAAATACAATAATCGAAAAGAGAAAGTTTGTATAACATAGATAATTACGTAAAGGGAGTAAATTTGAATTTAACTCATACAAAAAAATACTTATTTCTGTATCATAATGTTCACATTACGTACGTAAATAACTAATGTCGACCAAAACACTGCCATAGAAACAAACAGCACACACATTCTGAACAAATATCAGTTAAATGTTATTCTTGAGCTCATTCGCAGGATAATAATACAGTTGACATGATGTGTGATTGAGGTAATGACGGTTAACGACTGACACATGCGCTCAGCCGCGTCTTCAGTGAAGACAGTCTTCCATAATGTTATTATTTTATTTTTTGATTTATTAAGTTAACTTTTAGTCCGGAGACTTTACAGTTGTGATAATAATAATAACAGGATTTACAATTGTAAAAATTAAACAAATAACAAGGTATGTTATTAATTGAAAAATTTTGGTAATCAGGGGCGGTGTCCCTGAACCCTTAACTTTGTGTTTATAGTTATAGTTAGACATTTTTGTAAATTATGCCACTTTTCAGACAAATTCGTAATTTTTGCGATAAGTGTATCCTGGATGCTACCTTATAAAGGCAGTTTTAATTACACGTCTGCGTTTAGGTGGCAATTGTTCAGAAGAATGATGTTTCCTGTGGACCGTATTTTTGTTGTCCCAGTCCCCTGTCACATTCGAAACCGACAGCAAACAATTAACTCGAACCGCAGTTACGAATCTCCTCCTAACCGGGCAACAAAACGCCGACGATCAATTTCTGTTTTGCAATAAGAGGGGGAAATTCGCACGAGCGCTCTCGGTGCGAATTAGCTTTTTAATTTACTCACCCAGAATGGCAGGAACATAATTACCAAGGGAGATTTACAGGGGTAGATAGCGTTATAATGGGAGCATCCCCCGGCTTCAAAGCCATTATGTTATGACAACAAAACCAGGGCACACGTGGTGTACAAAACGAAAAAAAAAATTACAATCGACATTAAAATACCCCGTGAAACTGTAAACAGTCTCATTGAAGAGGTGAGCGGTTAACGGGCGCGTTAAATATTCAAAAGCACGTGCGTTCATGGAGGGCAGATTACAAGGCCTGCCCATCTGTGATTAATAGCCGTAACAGTACCAATTAGCATCTGCCCTCAAATTTAATTCCAGTTTGAAAGTTAATCGTTTGCAGCTGAGCGCTTAATTGATTCGCTGACTTCTGGAGTATTGGGAGGGGAAACCAGGAGGAAAGAAGTCTGTGAGGAAAGAAGGAAATAAACAGCCATTAAAAGCAATACTCACTACGAAACTTAAAAAGTCCACGGACTCGTATTCTATGTCTTCTACAAATACTTAACGTAGAATAATGATAAAAAGTTTGAAATGTGACTATTGTTTATGGTGAGTCAATCGGCCGTTGCTAATTTGGTTTCCTGGTGCAGTGGACCAAGAAAAGTCTCCTCATGAAAATATATTAAGACTGTGCAAAGGTGCGTGGACTAACTAAAGAAAACCTAAATTCTCGCGGGCAAACGTTGTCTATATATATTTGCTTTATTTTTATTTTTCAGTTCAAAGCTATGTAAATTGTTATTATTTATTTGTATTTTTCTCGCTCTAGATAGTAGTAGGTGTGTCCTAAGCCTGTAGGTATAATGTACTAGTTGTAGTATGTTTACTGTGTGTAATTACTTTAACGATGTAAAAATGTGTGTACAAAGTGCAGAATTGTGTGTCGGGAGTATTTTGTGCGTGACGAAATAAATAAAATTAATTTCCCAATGCACTTTATTTTACGTTACATACGCTGAATGAAATAACATTAATAAACTCAGAGATTTATAAAGAGCAATTCAAAACATTATAAAAACACGTTTCGTCCCTAAATTTTGGGATCTCTTCAGGTATAAAAATTATAATTAAAAGATAAATTCTTAATATAAAAAGTCAAAGAAACAAAATTTTACATTTACAGCTACATAATTGTATTACAAATGAACAGAAATTTATGTAAATTTACTTAGTTAATTACATGAGAATTCTCAATATTTGCGATATGAAAACAAAACTTTAGAAATGTCATAATTTGTAATACAATTATGTAGAACAGATATTCATATAACATTACTTCCACTTAATTACATGATAATTCTCATGTAATTTATTGAAAGTAATTAATTTTCATTTGTTCTGTATAATTATATTATAAATTATTTGTAAAATTGTTTTTAGGATTTCTTTAGATTACGAAATTATCTTAAAACGAAAATTTTTACACCCGGAGAGGATACAAAATTTAAGGACGAAACGTCAAGTTTATACGTTTTAAATTACTCTTATTAATTATTTAATTCTCTGATTTAATTTCATTTACCATGACTTTTAAAACTGAATGTTAAAACAATAACTAAATGTCACTTTTATGACAGATTGTTACAAACTAATAAATTTTTAAAAATTATTAAAAATCTCACAAATATTATTAGGATTGAAGTTAATTATAAAATCTAAGCAGAAAGTTGATATAATTTTTTGGAAGGGGCGTTGATATAAAAAATTAGATATGTATCAGAGAGTTTCTGTGGTGATTTGATTAAACGATGGTGAGATAAACACACAAAGACTGATGGACCGCAAATGCCTTATAAGCAAACAAAAATCGAAAACAACGTTTTATGTGACGATGATTTGAAATAAATTTATTCGTTCGAAGTAGACGCCACCTGCTCAGGTTTTTAAACTTTCTTGCTCCAATTGGTACGACCACTCGTTTTCTACCGTTTACTGATTATATAGTAGTTCTCGTGAAAATATTAATATTCAATTAAAATAAAAACACTGGTATAGTTCGATTCAAATTTAAAAACAGCGACCTGTTACGATCTTCAAAACAATTTATTTCAATTCAAAATATTTAAATATTTATAAAATCAAACAACGAGTCTTGGGCCGTTCGGTCATAATCATCTGTAAACTCGATTATTATAAAATCGTCACATATATTTAATATATCAACACCATAAAATTGTGAGACGAGAAATACCTTATGCGATAAATGATTCCATTCCATCGTATAATTATAAGCCAACAGCTGAAACCTAGTTACGAGGGTGAATCAAATATAAACAAGACTTATTTTTTAAAATATTTATTTTGATTTTAAACGCACAAACAATCATAGTTTATTTTTCTACATAATCTCCTGATTTATAAACACATTTTTCCCATCGTATAGGTAATTTTTTAATTCGTTCCATGTAAAAAGAGTCAGGTCGTGTTTGTAGCCAATTGCGCACATGTGCTTCAACCTCATTATCGCTGTGGAATTTTTGCCCTCCAAAAGCTTCCTTGAGAGGACCAAAGACATGGAAGTCGCAGGGAGACAGGTCTGGACTGTATGGAGGGTGTTCCAGTGTCTCCCAACCCAGTTGCTCCCATATTTGTACGGTCAGGGCTGCTGTATGGGGGCGAGCATTGTCATGGAGGAGAATCACTTTTCTCATCGGAAGTTCTCGTCGTTTGCGGCGATATGCAAGTCTGACCTCAGTCAAAATTTGGCAGTAGTAAGCCGCATTAATTGTTCTGCGCTCATGCAAAAAATCAAGGTGCAGCAGGCCACGCTGGTCAAAAAAACGGTAGCCAAAACCTTGCCAGCCGATAATCGTGACTTGGCTTTCACTGGTCCGGTTTCTCCTTTCTTCCTCCACTCCATACTCGCTTGTTTCGAACCCACGTTTCATCACAGATGACATTGTGAGAAAGAAATGGGTCTCCTTCATCCCGAAATCGTGCAAGAAGACGCTCACACACTTGAAAACGATTCAGTTTCTGGTCAACTGTGAGAAGGCGAGGAACCCACCTGGCACACACCTTGCGATACCCTAGCTCCTCTGAGAGTATAGAGTAAGTGCTCCCAAAACTTATTCCAACCTCAATTGCAATATCCGAAGTTGTTAGACACCTATCACCTTCAACAAGTTGACGAACACTGTCGATGATGCCCGCTGTAATGCTGGTGCGGGGTCTGCGGTCATGGCTCTCATTTTCAACACGTTCACGGCCCTCCACGAACTGTTTATGCCAAGCAAACACTCTAGCTCGCGACAGCGTCTCTTCCCCGAACTGTGCAGTCAATCTTCTCAAGATTTCGGCCGGTTTTACACCTTCTGCAGCTAAAAACTTGATAACAATACGTTGCGCAATAGAGGGAGGTACCTCGTGCTCGGACATCGTAACGATGGACACTGAACGAGTCTATGATGATGAGTCACGTGCTTCCCCCAATACTGACAAATCAACATAACAGCCAATAACAGCGGAACGTTCTTCCATCACTATTGCGCGCGCAGGTCCAAAAGTCTCGTATATATTTGATTCACCCTCGTATTTGATTTTATAAATGTGACAATGAATAAAGTATTCTCGGGCTTCTAACCGAGTAAACGATTGTATACGCGACCTTTCGATGACGTTCATTGTCATCGTCTTCTAGCAATAGCTATTGCGAATACAATTGTTTACTCGGTTAGAAGCCCGAGAAGTCTTTATTCATTCTCTACACCGAGAAAGACTACATTCTTCATTTTATTTTACTATATTTCAAATAGAAATAAATTGGTTTGAGGACTGCAATTGGTGGCGATTTTTAAATATAATAAATACCGATCATTTTTTTCATCAATATGTTTGTCTCGACAAGTGCTCGCCACATGCTATAATTTTATCGGCTAGTAATTAACAGCATATTGTTAAATAAATTTTTCTTCTGCGTTTTCAATTATCACAATCACTTATTTCACAATCTGTATTTATATTTTCCATTAATTCAATTGTTTTTGAACGACTGTTTCCGAACGAAAGCAATACCAGGATGTCCCAAATCGGCTAACACGTTCTCTCGTAACGACGCATCGACGTGAACTGATCGTTTGTTCAAGTGGCAGTTGGCGCCTCGCCCCTACGTTGCGTAAAATATATAGTGGGGGGCCTTAAGCTGAGGTCTCGGGATACCTAATACTATCAGAATATTGAATGTAGGTTGCCAGAAACAGCTGGGGTATTATTTTCGTGCATGATGGTGCGTGGAGAGATCAAGTCAAAACTTCTAGTATACTATTACCGCATAATTAGTTGTAATTGAGAAAAAAGATGTATATCGCTCACGAGCGCCGATTTTTGATTGTGTGAGATTTTCGTGCGGCAAATGTGATTTACAAGGCCACACAATCGACTGTGTCACATTTCATTTAAAATATATGAGATGATTTCCCGGTATTGATTTATAACTGGCCGGAAACCGAATAAATTCTACCCTACTCTTGGTAAACACGTGATTCAAACGTTATCGTTTAATATTGACCATTACGTACCATTTACCTCTTCAACTCGTCCTCCTGATCTTGACGTTAACCGAGCGTGGTTACTGGGAGAATTCCAAAATCGTGGAATAGGCAACAATCTCTGTAGTTATCGCATTATTTTCGTGTCACCTCATTCCACCTCTGCGATAAGGGCTGGCCCGGAACTTAACAACCTGGTGAATATCAGAATTAAAATTAGCGACTCCTGTGACCATGCATTCAACGTTATTTTCATGTCACCAGTTTCCAGCCCTAACCCGAGGGGTGTTCCCTCCCTCGTTAGGGATTGAAATTAGTCACAACTCCACGGAAAGTGACACTATGTGACCCTAATCTATGATCATGTTGAATATTTTATAAATAACCCCTTCCCACTCCGCCGCTTAGACACATGGCATTAACTGCCATTGGTTAATGTCACTATTCATCTTAGCGAACGGAAAACTATAGATTCGACAGTAATGTGAATAATCTTGCCTCTTGTCAGCCCTCCGCTTCCCAGTGCCACATTTATGTCCAGCGGGGCTGAACGTCATCATCGGCCTGATGAATGTCACTCGGTGAACTCCAAAACACCAATATCGTTGCAATTGGACATTTTATATTAGTCTCTTCATGCTTACACATAATCATTTTTACGGGCATCGGAAGTAGCAATGCTCATTAACAGACTCGAAGAAATTGAAGAGTGTAAAAACCTTGATAGAGCCAAAATACGTTGGTAACCTTGAATTAGTCAGAAATTACCTTCATAAGGTTCGGAAATTATTTACCTTATGTGAGTCCGAATTAAAAATTTGTGCAAACAATATCTTTCTGTATATTTTTTGGGGGGAAATAATTCGACCAATCACGTAATAATTACAGCTGCAAAATTAACTACATTCATCCAACTCTCCCTTATAATTTTTTTTTATTGAAGAAATTATAAAAACTTTAATTCTCTTTTTTATTTATTCTTCGAGACATGAATATTCAACTATCTCAGGACGTGATACAATCTAACGATGATGTTTCCTAGACTGGAATTACAACATATGTAAATTGATCTTTCCAACTCAACACATTGAGCTCTACATGGAGACTATATACTCCACTTTCCACGAGAGCCACATAGCAACTAACTAGAAAATCCGCGTCGTCGCCAACAAGCATGGCGTAACACAACAATTGCCGGTACGAAGGATGCCGACAAAAGAAAATGCAACGTGACCAAATTGTAAGTGTGTTTCATGTGTCAATACATAGTTGACGGTTCACGACGGTCAAGTGTATTTCAGAGTGGCCTATAACGCAAAATTTTAAAATTCGAATCTCAATATTGCTAACTTGTCTTGAAATGTTACATTGCCCAAATTAATTACATGAAATAATAAATAGTAAATAGTAAATACGTCACAAATAAACCAACCCAGAACAAGTCTTCGAAATATTTATGTTCTTTATTTCAGAAAAATAAGTTATATTTGAATAAAAAATAGCCAATTCAGACAAAAAGGTAATATAAATAGCACACAACGTTTCCGGGATAATTGTTCCTTTCGTCAGGAGCTAAGAAGAGCCTGTCACTGTCAGTTGACAAAACAAAAGCAAAAAGGGACAAGGATCCCAGAAACGTTGTGTGGTATTTATATTACCTTTTTGTCTGAATTGGCTATCTTTCTTAATCATTATTTCCAATCAGACGTAAATTTTTTCATTTGTAAGTTATATTTCTCAATTCAATAGCTATCGGCTTTTCAGCCACGGTAATCTGTTTCATTCCCAGTAACATTCATACTCTATTTCCTTTACAAATACACTAATATTATGTGCGCTGTGAAATATGGCCGAAACCTCCTGAAATGTGAAATATAACTTATGTTTGTGAAATAAAAAATATATATATTACGAAGACTTGGTTAACTTATTTGTGATAAATTTTACAACCAGGTCCAGATTGTATTATCAATATATTAGAATGGTAAATACGTTCAGAAACTATGTTAATACAATAACCGAAAATCACTATCAATAACTATCAAATAAGTTTCGTAGTTTTGAGTCTACTTACAGCTAAAAAAGAACAATTTTTTTAAGCTCGGCTCCAAAATGAACGACTGCCACATCAGTACACATCTGAATTTTAATAGAAATAGTTTTATTCGGGCAGAAGGAAGAAATAACTCGTAACGAAAGCTATTTCTATGTTTAAAGAATTGAAACAAAAATTACGATCTAAATAGATTTTTCAAAGTATAAGTTTAAATATCTTACAGAAATGAATTTCTTCTTTCTATATTAAAATATCTTATATTCATTTTTTAAATAATTGACTAAAGAAAAACTATGTTAAACATTACAACAATTAGTTTGCTTCCATTGTATTGAGGCATATTGGTGTGAGTTGGTTATGGAAAGTTTATCGTATTAATGTTTCAGATCAGACTTATTTTTTTTCGCAAACCGCAAAATAGACACCTACAGTTTTCATCTAGATTACGAAAACGTGTCGGGAAATCAAACGATAAATAGCGGAGACGAACATTTGCAACATGATAAATACCTCACAATATATTCTATTGTTTTATTGCATTTCCGGGCAGATAAGAAACTTATATTTAAAAAGTATATTTCCAGAACTAAATACGAATATTGTAACGTTATAAAATACATGCCAGGTTTATTTCAATGCATTCCCTTAATGATTATTGATTTATAACATAGATAAATAATTGCGAATACCGAGGATAGGTTGTTTAACACTTCGAAGCAATCATTTTCTTTTAATGTGCCTCGCTCTGACTGCATTACGTAATAATTTCACAATTGCTTGCTAACAATGAAAACGTCATAGCTGGAATGGAGTAATAAATGGCACGGTGTGACCTTGCTCGCGAGCTTCAACTCGCAATAAATACATCAGAGCTATTACCTCAATGAGGATACTATTTTCAATTGATTACAGAGAAAATGAAAAAAGTTACGTCTGATTGAAATTAATGAATACGAAAGATAGCCAATTCAGACAAAAAGGTAATATAAATACCACACAACGTTTCTGGAATCCTTGTCCGTATCGTCTATAGAGAAAATAAATTCATTACACTAACATTCATACGGTATGAAAGCACATAATGCACACAGAAAACAAATCAGATATGACTTTTGAGGTACAGAACAATTTACAGTCTGGAAACAAAAACTTCGGAGGTAACGCCCCTCTAGCAACACTCGCGGTAGGGGTAAAAAGTGGTTGCATTTTAAAAACATGAGTATACGGCCGATAGTGGCTGAAATTAATGGCGCCACTCTTGATGAAGGAGTGTGTAATTTCAACACAAACCGGAATGGAAGGGGAGTACCATTAGGGGTAGATGTGGGAGAGAGCGACATAAAAATAATTCTAATGGCGGCGATTTCATGTATCAGGAGTTCGCTGAGTTGAGTACTAACATTCACCATGCCGGTTTATTTTAAAATGTTGAAATAAATAATCCGAGAATGGTTTCAAATTGCGAGTTTCAGGGATCCCTGAGTTGGATAGTGGCATCCATTCATGCCGGGTTTAGTTGAAGTTAACCCGCCATCGGCCAATATTAGAGTCAACTCCATACATTTCTTTGTCGTTGAGATGAACGCCGGTTATGTCACGTGTTGACTAACAGATTAATGTCGGTCGATTTAATTCAATTTCCTGACTAATATAAATAAATACCCGGGCATTCAGCTACTTAATGTGTGTCAACGAGTTTCGAATTTGAAGTGAGTGTGATTTCTTCATACGCGTAAATATTTATTGGCAGAATAACTAATATATTCTGACCGACACAAGTCAAGCGATGAAAACGTAAAACTAATAAAATAGTCGTTTATACAAACGCAATAAAAGCTGAATAAATATAATGATTATTGGTATCAAGTTTAAGAGAAACACTGCTACAGAAGTCTCCAGGGAACGATGGATTGGGTTTGTCCTCGTAGCCCTAACTGGTTCTTTCTCCGTTTATGGTTTAGTGGAACGCAAGTTCGGAGGCTTAACAAAGATTCGGTTTTGTTCGTGAAAGAAAGAGTGAGTGTTCTGAAGGGACTTATCAGCATACCGAACAATGGCCGCCATTTCCATGGCTTTTCCCGGCGGACGATTCTGCTGCTTCGCTCTAAACAACTGTGATAAAGAGATGAACACTTTATTTAATCCTGATAAACTTTATAACTGAAAGGTATCTTCTCCCTTTCTAACATCGATCTGTGCTCCGACGAAGCTATTTTAGACTGTTAATTCAATGGCGACATATTTCCGAAGGATGATACATACGTCCATCCGAGAAGGTTTGAACTCGTGTACAAGCTACAACTGATCTCGAAATTAACAACTCCCTTGAGTTACGATAGAGCTTTCAGTAAAGGGGCGAAATTGAAGTATTTCTAGAAATATGTTTGCTAATTCGTTGATTACAATGAATGTTGACATACTAAATGCTATTACTTTCCTGGTTTCTCGTATCAATTGAAGACTTTCGAAAGAGTAAGTGTAGTTTTCTTAAAAATTGCAGTTAAGAATTGTAATTTCTTTCTCCAAATGTTACAGTGTCGATTTTAAAAGAAAAACATTTTTCACGTATGCGTAAAACAGATGTTTCCGATAGGCATTGAATTTAATAATAGACACTCCTACTGATTTCAGTGAGCCAGGATGAAAAACAACATTCAGTGTAATACATGACCGATGAAACTTTCTAAGTTACATAATGACTTTTAAGACGATAAAGTAGGTTTTTTTGTATACTATTGTTTCAAATTTCTAGAGAAATATTCGAAAGTGGAGACTAATGGTTCAAAAAAAGAATAAAGAAACATCGTGATTAGAGCTAGTTTATAACCGCAGGTCAAAAATTTGCAATGTTAGATTTAACATTCACATTTCACAAGACTTCATTTTCGTTAAACGTCACTTTAACTTGTTTGAGGCGAATAGAGACAACCATATTATTCGAAATAGTTGGCTGTTACTGGGTTTATACAAAAAGACTTTACCTTTTCTATTCAAGTATTCCGGAATAAATCTGTAAACGTTTATTTATTTTAATAGATATAAAATTTATTTGTTAACGGAACTTACCGTTCAATTAACGGTTCCTTTAGTTCACTTAAGGTACTTGATAATTTACTGGATAATTTAAAGGAATGATCACTGTAATTACTATATATTACTTGATGTGTTCCATTTTCTCTAGAGAGTACTAACAGAATCAATAAATGAATTTAAATAAATTAGTCAGCAAAAAGGAAAAGGAGTGAAAGGGGGATGCGGAAAGGTAGATCAAGGTAGCCAAGGGTTAACTAGGGCCCCGGGCTATGGTTTAAGGATCCTACCCGGCAATTCGCCTCAAAGTGATGCAGGGAAAACCCTAGAAAAATCTGTAACTGGTAGGTCGGACATTTGGTACTTGTCCCACGCCCTTCCGATGGCGGGAGAGGGGTTTGATGTGGGATCGCAGCTTTCCCCTCGCCGTGCCTTGACCGGTTTAGGAGGCAGTTGGCCGACTATTCCAATAGGAATAGCTTAAGCAGTACAGACGAATATGGAAACAATTTGTTAAAGAGTCTGTGAGATATCATAAATTACACCATCAATAGTTAATAATAGTGAATTTTTAGATTGAGGCTTCCTACCAAACCGTAAAAGTTTTACGTCAGTCTAAAGAATGCAAAGAATAAACTTCAAATTAATAAGTAATAATAGTATCAAGCTGAATATATCCAACCATAGTATTAAATGTTCATAATAAAATTTTATTAATCATATATCTATTGCCAAAGGTGAAGTACGTGCGGTCTCCGTCAGTTCCTTGTGCTGCTTTCATAAACGCTATTACAGTAAAACCTTGATAGTCCGTCCGAACACGATCAGCGAAATATGAATCCGAGGCAATTATCAAAATGAAACAGAGAAACGTCGTAGAAATTATACAAAATGATTGTTAATTTTTCAAATGGTTTAGATGAAAGCGCTGACTTAGCACAAATTTTATATTGCTGTAACTAAATGTTTTCAGTGTTTCAACGACAAATTCAAAACTTCTATAAAGAACAAGGAAATCTATGTGATCTGTCAAATGAAGCATTTTGCAGAAACATTCCAATTTTGTCTCATATCATGACAAACCAAAACAATTAATAAATTTGCCCGCAAGGTAAAACGAAGCATATATAAGATATTTGTCAAAATGTCCAAGCGATCCGAAAAAAATTTACATTTTTCAAAACCTGGCTCTCTCGCCCGGATGTATCTGCAATACACTTCCCGGACCTATCAAAAATGTTGAAGCAGAAATGTGAAAATAAAATATTCATGAATATGAATGTGTATTGGATTATTTAATAGAATATACTGAAAGGTTTTCAGATTTTGACCAGCATACTTTATGAAACTGGTATTTGAATCACATTAGAAATATTTCCAAGGATCCTACGAAACAACAAACGGAGTTATTTGAGTTGGGGGAAGATAGTATTCTCAAAATCCATTTTTGATGATAAAATGGATCCTATTTTTTATTATTATAATCAACTTTTATGCTAAAATTTTACAGTTGTGTTAATGTATTTACAAAGTATTTCCAATAAATAAAGTAAATAATTAGCATGCCGCCTTGTGTTGGTGGAGTGTCCCGTGACTTTCCAGCTCTTGATTTTGTTGTTCTGAGGGGCAGCATGCTGGCGGAAGATGAGATGAGTGTTTGATGATTACTGTACAGATTTGGGGTGTTGGAGAGAGAATGGAATAAGCGGGTTATCGGGCAGGAGGTTATATTGGGGTTGATGGGATGAGAATTTGTCAGGAAGTGCCTGAGTGTTGGCGGGCAAGTATCAAGTCTATTGGGAGTTTGTTTCACCACGGCCACTGCGGTTTGAGGACGGAGGGGGGCGTTATAGAATGTATTCTATAGTCGGATTTAGGGCGAGGATATGGATTTGTTGATTATTATGCTGATGGTAGGAATTTGGATGGATTTGTGGATTGTGGAATTTCTTAGGAATCAAGGAGCACTGGTAATGGAACGTAGAATTTTGTTTTGGGTAATTTGGAGTTTTTGTGAATGGCTCCTAGCAGTGGAGCTCCCCCATATGGCAGGCGCAGGACCAGGTGGGTTGGATTAAGGAGAAAAAAGGATCCTATATAAATAAGGACAAATACTATTGGTTATCCGTGCCTACGAGAACACGTACGCCGTTTACTTTCCCGCTTTGGAAGTACTCTGGTGCTAGCCAACATTTTCCCTCATAAAAAAATTAAAACTAGTTTAAGAACGCAAATTACGGATACTCATTTAGAGCTGCTCGTTACGAAGCTTGATCCAAATATTCAATTACTTTCAAGCAAGAAACAAATGCAAATATCCCACTAACTCAAATTTTTCATCGGACTTAAAATTATTTTACGTTTTGCTACTGTACTGTTGTTCTCCGTAAAAATTCTAATCATCTTTCAAACCGTGTGGTGACGATAACAGAGTACGGCAAAAGATTGCATTTATTTGGAATGTTATAAGTTTATTTTAAAATTGTTTTCTTTTATTATTTTTCTTTGAAGTATTATTTATATATGTAGTTGTTTACTTTACTAATAATTCAATATTTATATTAACCCAAGTAATTACCGTTACGTGAATACAAAAATATTTTATATTGTAAAAGTGTATGTTGAATAATAAATAAATCACTTAATGTGCAATAAATTGATAAAACTATACAAAAATTTCACAAAAGTCTGATAAGTGTATAAACTTATGCGGCCTCCTTTATTACTGCCTCTAATGGTAAAGGTTCCCCACCTCTGAGCAAGGCATTCCTCACGGCATTTTGTTTGTTTGTTTTTTTCTACTTTTATCACTGAACGTGTAAGAGCAAAAATACATGTTCGTGTGTAAAGCGTTCCTGAAGGTGACCTGCGCTTATGTAAACGGCACGTACTCTTGTCCTCCGTAAAAATTCTAATTATCTTTCAAACCGTGCGGTGACGATAACAGAGTACGGCAAAAGATATTTACGTTAATATTTATATGTTTCGAAAAGTTGTATTGTATGAGTCATATGTTACTCGGCCCACTCTGACAGCCTCACAGACGTCTCAAAAAGCGTTTGCAGTTACATGTTTTAATGACGTAGATATAGTTGGTTTACCCACGCAGTGTTGGAGAAAGCGGGAGCAAGAATGTGCCAGGTACACACTTCTCCTAACGGCTTGGGGTTATTGCATTCCTGGAACATCTCAATAGTCCCGCTTAATAACGTGAAAGGTTCATTCTCGGTTGCCCATAAGAGCAGTTGCCACACCAAAAACACATTTTGTTCCTTACAATAGACACATTAGCCCGAGGCACATAAAGCCTAGATAGCAAAAGTCTAGCAAATTCTCCTCATCCAACGAACAAGATTAACTCACGAGAGAGGGAAACTTAATATTTCAAACGTATCTTAAAATATGATGGCCCAATTCTAAGATCTACGGGTTTTGTGTTGCACAAAAACACATTTCGTAAAAACAATGTATCAGTATTCGATACAAAGCCTGACGAAGAAGAGTGAAGGTATAACAGGGGAATCGTCCGTATTTTAATGCTTCCATTTTGCCTATTTCCACTTTCCCGGATAGTGAAGGATTTTACTACAAAAATACAGTCTAACCAGTGTTCTATGTCTCTTGTTCTTGTATAAGACTGTATTAACATAGCAGGAAACCACAAGTATCATATTTAATTGATTGCTTATTTACGGGAAATACACTGAAAATATGATGGGGGAAACACTGGTTTAATATAACAGTACGATTGAAAAAACAGAAGTGCTGGGTTATTAAATCTTTAACTATTATACACGCTAATCACTCACCAAATGCACATCATCTTTACAATGGTCTATTCAATATTTTTGTTTATACTATGACAAATGATATCGTTTCTACTAATCCTGAAACTCTCTCTTCCGAAGTCAGTCTGCAATGCCTTAAATAATTTCAGGCATACACAATTTGTAAATATTTGTTATCTGCACTTTTTTTTAGTAATAGGCTACATTAGGGTAATCCACGTGGTGACAAAGCGCCTTTAATAGCATCGGAAGGGATTTAAAAGGGGGGATGCGGAAGCTAGCCAAGGGTTAACTAGGGTCCCCGGGCCATAGTTTAAGGATCATACCCGGCATTCACCTAAAAGTGATGCAGGACAAACCCCGGAAAACCTGCATCAGGTAGGTCGGGCTCTTGGTACTTGTCCCACGCCCTTCCGATGGCGGGAGAGGGGTTTTCTCTATACATTCTTGGCGATATATTTGTAGATCCTTCATCATGGCGCTGAGCGGTAAGGAATTTTTTTTCATGAATAAAAAAATTGGCCTCATATAAGTGTAGTCACTTATGTCAAATAATAACATCAAACATTTATTACGGGTAGTGTATAATAAAGTTTGTTGAATATGTAGCAAACAAGTAGGGTCTGCAGTACATTACTTGAGTAATATGCTGGTAGTTAAAACCACGTTGTCAGAGCGAAAATGAAAAATTTACGTCTGATTGAAAATTAATAATAACAAATATAGGCAAATACAGACAAAAGAAGTGATAATATAAATACCACACAACGTTTCTGTAAGCCTTGTTCCTTTCTTCAGGAAAGAGTATCTCGCTTGCGTTTTCTGCATCTGAACAAAAGGAACAAGGCTTTCAGAAACGTTGTGATGTATTTATATTATCAATTCTTTTGTCTGTATTAGCCTATCTTTCTTATTATTAGTTCTATTTTTTGTTGAATTCGAATGTATAAAACATCGGATTCAACTATATCAATCCAGTATTCATTAGTCAGGGTTAAAGTTATTTAACAGTCAACGATGGTTATAAAAACCATAAATAATATTGGAATATTTATTAATAAATGTAAAAATATCCTATACTCAATTAATGAATTTTCTCACATGTCGGTAAACAGCACATATAGACTATCCATTCAAGCACAAAAAACTGGTATTATGAAGATATTCACAATTGTAGTACTTAAATTATTCGTAATTTCCTAATTTATTTATTTATTTCAATTCTGACCTGACGCTTCATAACTACTCCGACAAGACCGAGGACAAGACGTCCCGTCGGCCAAGGAACGGTACTGAAACGTGTGAAAGTAGTGAATCTGTGATCGCGGGTTAGTTTCTATAACGTGCTTACTAGACTCCGTAAAATGATTCTATGCATTTGTTAATAATGATTGTTATAATATTAAAAAGTTAATTTGTAATTAATGAGAAATTTTAGTTTTAATTTATTTATCATCAATCTACTTATTTTTATTAAAGTTTATAACAACATTTTTGTGACGATTTTGTTCCTACTCGTTTACGTATTAATTCACTTATGTATTTTCCCTACTATTTTTCCTATTTTTCAAAAATTTTATATATTTCTTAATTTGTATGTATATAATTTTGTATTTATTTAATTTAATACTGTTTATTGTCCGTAGTTGCCCGGAAAATCGAAAAGGAATAAATTCGACACTAATCTGTATAATTAACCTCAACTTAACCGGCATCAAGAATGTCACGGATAATCTCACCGATACCAAGAACATTCGATCCGATGCTAATATGATCCATTTTGAAAATTTTGGCCTTTCCCCCGTCCCAAATCTCTGTGCATAGAAGAACGTGGTGAATGGTGAATGAGCGTCCTCCAAAACCGTCAATCTCAGTCGTTTTCGTCTAAATTTTTGAAACGCCGTTCCACTTGCACCTCTACAGGTGCTACCCATCTTTCCAGATAGTGGTTGAGTTTAGACCAACTACATCGAGAGACACTGTTCATTCTCAGCGATCAAGAAGAGTATTTATTAAAACTAATATCTGTCATTTTAGAATTTTTTTAAATGCCAGTCGCACCCATTTGGCTACTAGGGTGTCACCTCCACAGTGTTTGTTTCTAGATAGTGACCGGAGTTATGCAATTTGGTTGAAATTGTACTGTGCGTTTAAGAGTGTAAACGGAACACACAAATTTTTATTTATTAGGCAGATTTTATTTGTGTGTGTGTTGTTTTTCTTCCTCACTTATTTGTTTCCAAAGTTGTATTATGTTATATATGTGAATAAGGATTCTCCGACTATTTTTCAGAAGAGAACTGATGTAATGATTAAAATCCGAATCTGGAGTTTTGCGATTGTCATAACAAAGTGTATAAACCATTTTTTAAACTTTATTTTGTATGACTTTCTTACCTGCAGCTGCCAATCAATTTTTATATCCTCGATCAAAAGACAGGACTACTGAGATAATTAATTACGAGATGCAAGCCATTAATTAAGGGATCTGCATGGTAACTTTGTGTGTTAGAGAGAAAAAGCCAATTGTTCCCATAAAAATTTTCTGGGCAAACAGAAGGCACTCGTAGAAATATTATTACCGGCATTATATCCCCATGTAAAAATTAATTGAATTCAGTATCATCTTTCAAAATTATTGTACATTTTTAATTAAATGTTGTGAGATTTATGTTGGCATATCTTCCGTTACGTTTACTTAAATTTCGTTCTATATAATGTTAGTTTTCTCTATCTACATTTTTTTAAAAAAATATAAGTAAATCTTTGTGCATTTATTATTTAAAGTCTTGGATACGGATAAACTTATGCGTGCCACGAGAAGAATTTGGATACTATTGTTATAGTTGAATCGTTTCCTCAAAACCTGAAATCTTCGTTTATATCCAGGAATACCGACATGCCTTTGCGAACTCACCTTTTATGGTGAGACGACAGTTAATATTGCAACAGTGTTACGAAAGCTGCTAAATGGTCTCAAAATGTGTTCTCATTCATTTACCTGAAACAAAGAAAGGTACATTATTTCTATAGGTCAAAAACAAATAGAAACTCAAATTAAAGTTTAAATATAATCATGGGATCAATACTTTAAATTAACCTTATAATTAAACCATAAATAATTTTAGTTGTTGCGTCTACTACATTTCCCAATGAATGTTTACTAATTCATGTGAATTGAGGACGCGTCGCAAGCGTCGCTGACGTCACGGAACAATAAAGCAGCCCTGGTTTGAATTTTAACGACAAGCTGCTTGTAGTCTGCTGAAAGATGGCAGTCCCTAGAGAAGGGGGAAGAATGTTCGATCCGTCCGCTTCACTGTGGACAATACGATTCCCTACGAAGGGTGCAAACCTGCCCCTACCGTCGCATCTGGTATGCTCTCTTAATCAAAACTAATCTACGCATCCGCAACTATTACCCAGTATTATTACAGTTTTACCATGGCATATAAACTAAAGCAGTCACCGACGACTCCCTTAAACAGATTTGCTATCAGCCTACAGTATTTATTAATTTTTTGTAGAGCACTATATCACGATTTAAGAAGGATATATTTCTCTGACGTATCAAATTACCGTCGAATGATTATGAAACCATTATTTTTCCGTATTACAAAAATTCTGGCCCAATAAAAATATTATACATAACGAAGCAGAGAATGGTTTACTTATTGAAAAGTACCTTACAAATGTACTTACGAGTTGATGCAATCTGTTCAAATATGACTTTAAATTTAAGAGTAATCCAATGGATTTAAATAGTAAACCAAAGCGAAGTCCTCAGATTGAACAAGAAATTTTATTCCTCGTACGTCACATTATATAAAGGAGCTTTCAGCTATTGTGACCATCGTCGTCTAAAAAGACATTTTAAACATCCAGATATTACTGTAAAAAACCTTTTCGGGCAGTCAGCCAGGTGGTATCATTGATTTCCCCCGACGTTTCGGCAACTGACACCGTTGTCATTTTCACAACCCGGCTGACTGCCCGACAATATTTTGTACAACCGGGAGAGCTCCCATCACACAGATTACATAAAACACTAACAATTATATTAATCAAAAATGTATATTCGGTATGTCTTCAACATTTCTATGCATCTAGTACGCCACATGCTCATTTTCGTCCATCGAGTTCCATGATCTTGTTTCACAAAACACCGGATATTATCCAATGACTCATTCCAAATACATATTATATAACAATTTATTACAAAATACTTTTTTTATTTATTTTTGACAAAACTTTTATCATTAGATTATTTGTTGGTTAAATATAGTTCTTCTTCTTCTTCTATGGTTCCACAGCCCGACCGATATCGCGCCTCGGTCTCGAGCAGTAGCTTCCTCCAAACTTCTCTGTCTAAAGCTATTCTCCTCCAGTTCCTCAAATCCAACATCCTTTTTATGTCTATCCATCTGTTCCTAGGTTTTCCTGCCTTTCTTTTACCTCCCATATCATTGTATAATGCTTAGAAATGCATACTTTCCTTTCCCATGCATTGCACAGGTCCTATCCATTCTCTTTAATCTAATACTTTTTTTCATTTTTTTTCTCTTTCATTTCTAATACGCCAATAATATGTATGCTTGGTTCTAAATGTAGGTAATATATTTCCTTCTTATATCTGTGTCTTCATATGCCATTTTCATTTTTTTGGGCCCCAAATTCTTCTTCTTCTTTTTTTCAAAGGTGTTAATCGTTATCTTTTCTTTCTTTTTTGGTGTCCAGCCCTCTCTTCCATAATATAGTATTGGCCTAATCTTGGTTTTATATATCCTCGTTTTTGTTATTCTATGTGTTGTTCTTAGTTTGAAAGCTGGTAGTAGTGAGAAATATGATTTATTTGTTAAGTTCATTCTTCTCCTGATTTCATGCCGTTCATCTCCATCTTTTTGGAATTTGGATCCCAGATATATAATTTCCTTTTTTAGGTAACAGGCTACATGAGGGCAACACCCCTTTAATAGCATAGGAAGGGATTTGAAAGGGGGGGGTGCGGAAAGGTATAGGAAGGCAGCTAAGAGATAACTAGGGCCCCCGGGCTATGGTTTAAGGATCCTACCCGGCAATTCGCCTTTGAGTAATGCAGGAAAACCCTAGAAAAACATGCATCAGGTAGGTCGGGCATTGGGTACTTGTCCCACGCCCTTCCGATAGCGGGAGAGGAGTTTGCTGTGGGGATGCAGCATTCCCTTCTCCGTGCCTCGACCAGTTTAGGAGGCAGCTGGCCGACTATTCCAATGGGAATAGCGGACAACTCTTACCGTATGCCCAAGGTCTGTGACCCCGGAACATACACCTCTCAAAACAGGCCGAGGTGCCTCGACATGTAGGAACCTTAGATCAAAAAACCAGAGAGATTTGAAGGCATCCCCAAAGGTAGCCTCCGCCAGAGCTCTCTGGGAATGTTCACCTGCGAGAGAATTCTCTCGCAGGCTTCCTTCTCATATATATAAAGTCATCCCTTATTTCTATCTCATCTTTTTTTCCCAATTTGCCTGCGCGACTGAATCATCATTTTTTTAAAGTTTATTTCTAGACCAACCGTTTTGGCATGTTTCTTTATTTCTTCATATGCCTCCTCTGCTGTTTTAGGTGTTCTTGATGTTATTACAACTTCATCAGCATATGCCCTTATTTGTGATGACTTGTATGCTATAGTTTTGGTGGTATCTATTTTTCTTTGTCTAATGGCATACTCTAGAGTCAAATTAAATAATATCGGAGCCAGTCCTTCCCCTTGCTTTAATCCTTGGTTAGTTTCGAAATTTTCTGTTAGTTGGTTCTGAATTTTGACTTGATTTGTTGTTTTTATTATCGTTTGTTTAATTAGACTTACCATTTTAATTGTTATCTTAAAAATTTCAGAATACTCACCAATTTTTTCCATATTATGCTATCATAGGCCTGTTTGAAATCTATAAATATCATATAGTATATACAAATATTAATTTATGTACATAATTTACATGGTACGATTATCCTAAATTTTGAAAATCACACAAGAGTTGCATTACAATTGTATATGCTTCAACAGTAAACATATTTAAGTAAATATATTAAATATACTGCATACAATGTACTTATCGTCCTAATGGACAGATGGTATATAAAATGTAGTTAATTCTTGGCATTCTGCAAGGTACAATGTTTGCGTATGAAGAATGGGAGCGGCTGCTTGTCTGCGTCATTGTTGTTGGCTGGCGGCTGGATGCTGGATGGTGGATGCTGGCTGGATGTGTACAAGGCAGCCACTTCCTGCAGCTGCTACTGCTGCCGCGTCTTGTAAACACCGCGCTCAAAACAGATTTGCCATCTCGTCCCTGATCGATTACCCCCTCAAGCTGTGATTCTTACACAAATCATAACATTTCATATAACGGCGGACTTCATTTTGCAACCTGTTTAATCGATTTTGCGTCTTCAGGTTCCTACGTTCCTTTGTTTTGTGTATTTAATTCAAATTTAATAAGCTAGCGTGGTAGTTATTTCAATAAAATATTATGTAATATGTAATATTAGAAACAAAAGTATGTATATAAGAATTAAATATTAAGTTGTCGGAAATGAAAGAGAAAAAAATGAAAAAAGTACAATACATCTCATCACAGTTCTGTTTAAACGCAATGCTAAACTTTTATGCGACAGTAATAATATTCTCGAATTCCGCAAACTCGAAACTAAGATATGGGTTGCAGAAACAATACCTGACGAATGGAACGTTAGCATTATCTGTCCAATACAGAAGAAAGGCGATGTTGTGGAGTGCTCAAACTATAGAGGAATCCGTTTGCTGTCCAGTGCATATAAAATATTCTCCAACATCCTCTTTAGTAGACTTGCATCTTACGTCGAAAATGCTAATGGCGAATACCAGTGTGGATTTCGCCAAGGAAGATCAACTATTGACCAGATCTTTACGATCCGGCAAGTTCTTGAAAAGTGTACAGAGTATGGAATCACCTTTTCATTGACTTCAAATCAGAGTACGACGGTATTAACAGAAGTAACCTGTATGCAACCATGGAGGTGTTGGAGATCCCTAAGAAACTGATTACACTGGGAAGGATGACTACGGAGAATTAAGGTGCAGAATAAGCTATCAAGCGCCATAACTATCAATAAGGGAGTTCAACAAGGGGACTGGCTACCCTGCCTTTTATTTAACATAGCTCTGGATAAAGTGATCAGAGATGCGCGGATTAACACAAGTGCAAATCCTGGCTTACGCCGACGACATAGATATCATTGCAAGAACACCAGGAGCAATGAGAGAAGCTTTCACAAGTCTGGTAAAAGAAGAAAAAAAATGGACTCAGATTAACGACGGGAAAATCAAGTACATGCCTGTAACCAAGAAAGACATCTCGAGTGAACACACATCCATAGAAATGGGAGCATACAAGGTATATACTTCACCTATCTGGGATCAGAAGTTAATAATAAGAACACTGTCAGCTCGGAGATTCAAAAGCGGATACTCTCTGCCAACAGGTGCTGCTATGGCCTCAGAAAACATATGAAGTCAGGAAAACTAAAGTCCTAATAAGACCAGTATTAAATATGGAGCTGAGACATGGACACTTTCTAAATCCGATGAGAGGCAACACACTACATTTGAAAGAAAGATTCTGAGGAAAATTTTGAAAGGTTATTGGAGACGAAGATATAATAATGAACTATACGATCTGTATAATGAACCACACATCGTGAAGTTTATCAAGATCAGAAGGCCAGAATGGGCAGGACGGCGTGAAAGAGGATGTAAGGATAATCGGAATCAAGAATTGGAGAAATGCAGCGTTAAATAAAGGGGAATGGCGAAAACTTCTTCAGAAGGCCAAGGCCCACAAATGGCTGTCGTGCTATTGATAATGATGATGATGAATATTCTTGAACGCTGTTCCACATACTCTAAAATTGTTTAACGGAATGTTTAAAAATGAACATATTTTTACTTCCTCTTTTCAAACTAAATTTCAGCTAAAATAAGCACATAAATTTTTGCAGATAGGTTAGTCATATTTCCTCATTTATATTGCAAAAGCGCTGTTTTCGGCCCTTAGTTAACCGAATTTTACTTACTTAAATGTTGAATTGCGTCTGATTGACAATAATCAATAAGAAAGTTAGCCAATTCAGACAAAAAAGTGATAATACACTTACAGCAAACATTGTGTTGTTTACAAAATCTCTTGCTCTAATTGTAATTCCTGCTACATAGGGCAAACGAAACGTTCAGTAATACACGTATCAAGGAACATATATCTAATATCAAACTTCCCATTGATGAACAATTTGTAGTATCCAAACATATCATCAATTCTAAACATACATTTGATTGGCAAAATGCTAAGATTTTAGACATTGACACCAGGCACAATTCCAGACTTATTTCAGAGATGCTTCATATTAAATCAAACATCACAACTATTAATGTACAAACTCTATGAAACTAAATAATTGCTATGAACCCTTCTATTACGCTAAACCTTCTGTTTTTCCATTGTCGTTGATCCCTTAATTGTTACGCCAACCCTGCGGCTCTCCCATTGTCGTTGCGTTGTCGTCGTTTTTGAGTTTAGTCAACTGACAAGTGCAGTTGTGTCGCTCTAGGCTCTTCTTCGCACTTGACGAAAAGGGGACAAGGATCCCAGAAACGTTGTGTGATATTTATATTATCACCTTTTTGTCTGAATTGGCTATCTTTCTTATTCATTATTTTCAATCAGACGTAATTTTTTTCATTTTAGCCGTTCAATTTATTTAAGTACTTTGATCCTATCTATACACACAGGTCATAAGACTTTGATATGTCAATGAACGAGCGGATGGTCAAATATAATGAAAGAAACAAACTGTAGCAATGCTTATACTGAAAGGAACTACGTGTCTGTGAATCGCTACTTTTAAGATAGAACTGCAGAAAAAATTCTGCAGCCAATTCATAATCTTTGTATGTGTTCTATTGCTATATTAATGACATTGAACTACAGAACTTGTTTTTTTAAAAAGGAAACAGCCTACTTGAAGGTAGTCGACGTTGTGGCAACATCCCTATAATAGCATAGGATAGGAAGTGGAGAGGTGGAAAAGGAGAACAATGTAACAAAGATCAAAGTTCTCAGGTTTCCTTCCACACGGGTCCAACAGCGATTAAACCGTGACGTTTCGCCGACCACATTCTCGGTCATCTTCCAAGCGTAGGGTCCCGACAATGGCATGGATTGCTGTGGGAGGGGTAAAAGATATTACGTCTGCGAATCTGGACACACGTTGCAGACTGCCGGTAAGGTTTTTATTATCAAAAAACAACCACACGTTTCAATGAACTGATCCGAATTCGCCCTCTTACTAGGTTCAGAAATTATAAGAATTTGGCATTTTTTCTACACAACATGATGATTTATTCAGTTGGCTTAAAAAAAATTTGCAAACTTTCTGTGTAAGAATATATATATATATATATATATATATATATATATATATATTGTAATACCAATTAAAAAGGCCATTAATTGTTTTAATTAAATTGGATTGTTAGCGGTACGAGTTGCCAAAGAACGACAATGGACGGTAACTCTGTGTCGGCGCAGCCTTTGTTGTGAACTGCGTTCTGCGGCGAGACGCGAAACAGAAAAGTCTCCGTCGAGAACTGAAAACGTAAAATGTGGATGCTTATTTAAAAGTATGAATAGCGCGGTCCAAGAAGTCCAACATAAAACGCGAGTAAACCGTTTTGACGGAGAGACTCAAATAATAATCGCAAAGTTGGAAGCAAAAGGTTTTGCTTCACACAGACTGAACTAAATTTCACATAGAGGCAACGAGGAGACCTATGTCCGAGGGCTGACTGACGGGAGGCTGATCCAAAGTTCCAGGTGGCAGAGAACGAGAACATCGACAGTGTATATTAGAAAAATAATGTGTAGAATCAGTGAATAAAGGCCTTATTAGAGAGGGTTGTCCTCAAGCTCCAAGAATCAGATCTGGTACCAGAAAGACATTCGTGAGTACAAAACAATTATTTAAAATCTGTAAACGAGGATTAAAGGTAGAAGTCAGATTTCGTTCGTTTTTCTTTTAATTTAGTTTCTTTCATTTCGTTTATTTTCATATTTTATTAAGTTAGCTACAATGAGTTTGAATTGTTAATGTTAGTTTATTAAACTGGATTGTTCTGAATATCAAACCCAGTAATGACCCTGAGATAAAGAGAATTTCGACGTATTTGATTGTAAAATAAAAGTTGTATTTTTCCTAGAACGCCACGAATTGCAAAATTGAAATAAAATATTCGTTTGTTAACTTGATGAAATTGGGCGTATAAAGTAGGGATTACCATTTGTACTTTTAAAGAATAAATTTTTAAATCATAATAATTTTGTTAATTCATTCTTTTAATTAAGACCACCTTTTAATTATTATTTGATTTTAAACATTTATACTATTTGTCTTGTCGTGGGAATGTTGGAGGTAACATTTTTCACACGGCCGGTCTTTGGGACCAAGTTTACGTCAACAGGAAGTGGGTTTGCGAGGGACGCCTTGTCGGGTCATTTTCTGACCGTAGTGGTGAACTTGTTAGGACAAAGGTGACCATGGCTGGTCACAGTTGTGGCGGAAAAAAAGGAGTCGGGTCCTGGATGGCGAAGGAGAAGCTGTGGGCCAGGAGACAGTTGTTACCCAATATTGGGCTTGTCGGCAAGCAGAGTCGGCGTCTTTGACCTGAGTAGTGTGGTGGAGCCGAGTCGCGTCCTGGAAGGCAGGAGAGCGGGCGTCGTTGTTTCCGGGTGAACTATAAGTGACGAACACGTCAGAGATTTTGATGCGGAGGTTCTTGGAGGAGAGAACCGTGAATTGCGGAGCAAGTGTAGGCCGTCGCGCCTGTGTGTTTTAGCCGCTTCTCTGCGTACGCGGATTTGGACCGGCTAGGCACCTGAACCTGGACATCATCAGAAGACAACGCGTCGCAGCACAGTAAGCAAACTTCCCTCCCTTTCCCTGAATCATGAAATTACTGCGAATTGAGAGTTGTGGGTCCAATGACCGGCTGTGTACTTAAAGGACATATTAAATTTGGCCAAAATAGTAAATTTACGGAGACTGGTTAAATGTAGGTTTATCAATAAGAGTGGCAACATTTGGCGATTGAGGAGTCGTGCCGGGTATTTGTATTAACCCCAATTTGTCCATTAAACTGAATTTTATGTTTACATTTTGTTCTTATTCCGTGAATCCTTCCTTACGTAATTGATCAAAGCCAGGACACCTGAGATACAGTTATTGAGAGTCTCATGCTCGACTCAAGTACTCACGAGTCCTGGCAAATCGTTTATCGGCTCCCTGGTGTGGATCGCGCGGATCGCGAATGTTAATTAATGAGACGATTGTCGTTTACATACTTTAAAATAAAACTTTTCTGCACATGTAGTGGCGCCCGGGTCGGCATTCGTCCATTATAAGGATCCAAGGGAGCGGGTAGGCGATTACAATATATATATATATATATATATATATATATATATATATATATATATATATTTTCCGAGTTCAAGCAAATCATTCGCCTTAAACCTTCCCAACACAGTTAATATTATTGAAGATGTTAAATTGAAGTATCCCTCACACGCGTCAATAAGGTCATTATTTTATCACTTACGATCTTTATTTCTTCCTTCAAGGATGGCCGATTTCTCAATGAGTGACTTTATTATTCAAATAATTGCGTTGGCCACCGCTGGATGGTAGCCGTTATTTATTGAATATACATGAACAACTGTTTCAGAATTTAGTTGCATTGGTTTCAACACCTAATAAAAAAGCAAGATGACAAAAGGGAAGTGTGGCTTGGAAAAGCGGTCGAGGGATATTGTGCAAAACCCTGACTCTTACAATAATATTGACACTACTTCAATAATACTGACAGGACTTCGATAATTTTTTTTTAATTTTAGGTCAATATTATTGTTGCAATATATCCCTCAGAGTATGTGTATTAAACAAAATCGATATTGACTCAACAAAATGGACGGTGTACGGGGCCTTTATGAATCCCAATATTAAAAATACTTTAAAATTACGTAAATTACAAAGCGTATACATGGTATTCATAACGTAATTACTGTAATTAACGTATAAAATCTATACAATCGACTCATGAAAATAGTACTTCCTATATGAATGAGTAACAGTTCTTTACTCGTCTATAGCCATTGTTCACAAATATTTCTGCCTTCTCAGTAGACTTAAACTAAGGCTGTTCAATAAAAAGTAATCATAATTTTTAAACATAAAACGAATTATGCAGAAAATAAATTTCATATTATCATCTTAATATTCAATTTCCATGTTCCACAAGCTTAATTGTGGTACTTGTACCGTATTGTTGTAAATTGAATATTGGAGATAATAAGAAAATAATGGCGGCTAATTAAACTTGCCCGAGTCATTTTGCTTCTGAAACCTAATATCAAAGTTCAGTGTTCATATTCTCTGGCATCGTGTAGTCTAAACCAAAATTGCAAGAATGATTACTTCTGCTGCGGCAGTTAAGGTAGAATGGCTTCAAAAGGAAATTCACTAAAATAATAATTTTTGAGTAGCATAACAGGCTACATGAGGGTAATCCACGTGATGGCAACCCCCTTTTAATAGCAAAGGAAGGGATTGGATAGGGGGTTGCGGACGGTAGCAAAGGGTTAACTAGGGCCCCCGGGCTACCAAGCTTTCGTCTAAAAGTGATGCAGGACAAACCCTAGAAAACCTGCAACAGGTAGGTCAGGCATGGCGTGTTTGTTCCTCGCCATATCCGATGGCGAGAGAAGGGTTTTCTGTGGGGACGCAGCATTTCCTTCTCCGTGCTGCGACCAGTTTCGGTGGCATCCAATGGGAACACGAAAAGTACAGCTCTCAAAACAGACCGAGGAGCATCCCCAAAGGTAGCTCTCCCCGTCTCTCCAGAAAGGTTCTGCCTGCGAGAGAACAGCTCTCACCCCGCTAATGATCTCTACTGAAAATTTACAGTCTATATAATATATACGCATCAAACAGAATTCATATTAATTCCTATCACGCATTCTTCGATTTTCACAAGAAAACTCTCGGGCCTATGACGATACAACTTGTTTTCGTTGGTATATCAATATGCCATTTGACATATTTCGCAAACTTTTCAAAAGCTGATTGTAACCACTTGGACAGTGATTTTATTCGGTATATAGAAAACTGTTGAATTTAATTAATTTCCGTAGGCTTTAAGAGTGCCTTAAATTATTTCTATTCCTAGTATAATTGAGTATATTATTGAATATTATCAAATATAAAAATAACCTCTTCAAGTATCATTGAATAATACAGTCAATTATACTATGCATTCATGTATGAATCAAAATAAGCTACATTTAGTTATGACATATGTTAGTATTTTTCAGGTCATATTACACAACATCAACGCAGAGTAGATTCCAAGAGGAAGGAACTCTGAACACAAGTAGAAGAGGCTGGACCTCCAGTAAGTCGTCACTGCTGCTGCTGATCTCGACAACAGTTCACCTGACGAAGATGGAGGTCAGCCATGGAAACCTTGTGCTCAAATCACGTTACCCGACCAGAAACCCGAGAACTCTTTATACAAAATATACGTCGGGAAAACTTACGCTCTTTATTAGTATAAGGATTGTTTACAAGAATATGGAGCCTATAATGCTTGCTTGCTAAAGTTGCATTGTTGCCTCAGGCAGCACTGGAATGTACAGAACTTGAGATATTCAGAGTTACTTGGACCAGGAAGGCGAAAGGTGTTTTTTGTGGAGTCCCTGATTCAAAGTTCTTGTTACCATATTTGAGCAAATGTAATTAGGCAGCAGAGACATCTTATATTGAAGTCCCGGGTTTTGGAATTACGAGTCGACAGTCTTAAGTATTTTGTCTGTATGGCATCAAAAATATATATTTTTAGACAAATCTTTGTACCAAAATTGAACTACAACGTTAATGACCGTCAACAATATTTTCATTACCGCAGGAAAATCGGATACCGATATAGTCTTTCCTAAAACCCTCGAAGCGGTTTTCATCAGAAGCAGCGTGAAGGCTGCGGTTGCGATTTTCTAGAGCCTATAAAAATGGCTTGAATGTCTGAAATATATACTGGGACACTACATGGAATGGATTCTAATTTCAGAAAAAATATACAAATTTTGAGCATAAGTTATGTTTAAAAATTATCATATATATATATATATATACATATATATATATATATAAAAAGTAATACTAATTAAGAATGCCATAAATTGTTTAAATTACAATGTCTTGTTTGGCGGCAGAAATTTCAAAGAACGGAGTGATGGCGGTCTCTTATTGATATTAAGTTAGGGAGACTATTGATTGTTTGGTTTATAAAATTGATTGACAGCGGCACCGATCTCAAAGAACGGAGCGACGGCGGGCTCTTATTGATGTTAAATTAGAGAAACCATGGATTGTTGATTTATAATATTTTGAGTGACGGCGGGCTCTTTGTTGCCGAGATTCGTGGGAACTGGAAGAGAACGCACGGAGGTAGAGCCGCTCCAGAGAAGCGAATAGTTAGTTGGGTGCCAGATCTCGAGGGAGAAGGATGTCTTAAAGCAGATCTCCAGATTCTGATGGATAAAGAATTGATCAGCAGAGTTTAATAGGAGACGTCGACATGTCGTTGGGCCAATGATACGCAAAAATATAGCAAAATAGAGTTGAAGACTGGTTTTGAACATAAATTAGAGTACAGTTCAGCGGCGACTGTATAGTTTGTAGAATTCAGCAGCAGATAAAATAACTCTGCCATTTTGTTGGTTGTGGTATATGGAACATTTAAGAGCCCAAGGGCAAAATATCTCATGATCTATTCATTGTTATTGAACACTGTAACAGTGACCGGTTTCCCTGTTAACACATCTTGGGTGTCTGTGGGCGATAGTGACTGATTGACTGGTGGCTGCGGGCGAATCAGCGGTTGTCCATAGGCGAGGAGTCTGGAGTTCTGAAAGGATTTAAGTGTGTGTGTTTGTGAAACTGAATGTGCAATTTTATGCCCATAATGGTCTTTTTATTGAAGTGTGTTTCCAAGCTTTGAAATCATTAAGTCTGGTTCAAAAAGGACAGTTGTAAGTATGAACTAAAATAATAAATGTTTGTAAACAGTAATTAAAGGTAAAGTCAGATTTCGTTTCTTTTCATTTCATATTCAGTGCGTTTCAAAATTAATTGAATTGTAAATTTTTCAATAAAATTCTGTGTTTTTTACTTATCAAGCCCAGATATAATCATTACAATATATATATATATATATATAATGAAATCATCTGAGTGGCTTTTATATAAACCACTTTAATTATACCAATGAATGAGTGGAGGAGTTGATATATTTTAAAAAGCTATACTACTTCGTAATGAGTGCTAAATACGAAATATAAATTACTTGTGAACAAAGCAAAGTTTAATCTTGACCCGTGTCACGAACGTAATGAGGCTTGACATTCCGTTTACACATAACGTCATGAAAATATTATTCTTATGTCATGCCGAGATGACTTCATACGCCTCACGTACATATTATCAATTAGTGTCAACTGCTACTCGACCATTAGTATCGGAATGAAGGGGTAGGGAAATTAATGGATCTGATCTTACCGTCTTTGCATCATCGTATATTCTATTATCAACACTCATAGTTGTGTGCAGTCATGCTCCACAAAACAAATCTACGTAACTTGAGAATCATATATGTCACGTTTTCACGCAAACACTTCAACAGAGAAATTTTACATTGCTTTGTTTGGCATTACTCGTTTGTGTATTTATCGAAGTAAGTGTAGTCATAAAATGTTCACATTATTTTCGGTTATTAACTGAAATTATTGCGATTTAAGACATGGCATCCAGATACTCACACAACAAAAATATCACTGAAAAATACCTCACATGATATGTTTTTGAGAACTGGTAACAATTCTGCAGTAAACGAAATGTCATTTCAAGTTGAGGCAGTGAACGAAACTAAGAATTGTCTGCGGTTGTTGTTCAGTTCTAGATAATTCACGTTATTTCCCTCGTAACTCCAATGAATCATATATAAATTTAGAAACTTTTTTTTTTCTTATGCTAGCTGTTACAATGTACCAAATTGTGAGCTTGATAACTAATTCTGTTATCCTTAAGATGCCAACCAATCAATTTCCTACGTATTTATTTTCGCAAGATCTTTCTTCGTTTTTTAGTATATATGTATATATATGTTAGATATGAATTAAATAAACGTGACGTTACAAATGTATGAATTTTGATAGTCTTTCTGCGTTCTAGTAAAAGTATTACACTGCATGGAAAGGTATAACTACTTAGATTCTTTCACATTAAAAGACTTCGTATCTGTTTCTACTACAGAGTTAAAACCATTTTTTTATGGCGAAACATCTACGCTCTGGTTTTAAGTAATATATATATATACAGTTAGTTAAAATATAGTTCTCTACAGAATTTAGTTTAAAAAGACAGTTTTTGTAATATTAAAATAAAAAATTCTATAGGCCGAACTGGTCGCGTTTTTAATCTTATACCAGCCGAATACAGACAGTACAGAATTAAAACGTTAAATCAATATATTTCAAAAATACACAACGTTTCCTCCTCAATTCCGTGGACCTCATCAGGTCCATATAACATTTAAGATTTAAAAGTGTAAGGACGACAAGATAAATAACATTAGCAAAGACATTAAGCAGGAGTAATACAGCATAGAGACTGCAGACTCTTCTTGTATCACTTCGAATTTTAATTGTACATTTGTTTAATTTAATCTGAATGATTTTATAAATTAATCACGCACGTCTCTAACTTGGAATGACAAGGGTCACATCCAAGACCACAAGTTTACATATGAAATATTTACAAATTGTAAATACCTTGTTATTTGTTTAATTTTTACAATTGTAAATACTGTTATTATTATTATCACAACTGAAAGTCTTCGGACTAAAAGTTAACTTAATAAATAAAAAAACCCTTAAATTCTTTGTCAACAATCTAAGTATTTTCGAAATCAAAAAAGTGTCTGTTCAGAACACAATGTTTAGCAATAACAGAAATTTGTAGTTAACCATATGTTCCTTAATTATAATTATAATGCTCTTTTAATGAATAAGAAAAATAGCCAATTCAGACAAAAAGGTTAACTCCCACAATTTACAAACTGTAGTTGATATTTTGGTCACCAACGGCTACCCTAGGGATTTAATTGATTAAACATCAAAAAAAGACTTAAAATACACCAATTTTCTTCCAGAATAACTCCCAAACGAATAGACAAACCAAAGTTTTCATATTTTTACCTTTTCATAAATTTTTACACAATAGCTTTAGGAGATGTATCAAACCTTCAACATCAACATCATATATAAATCCACTAATTCATCATCTTCACTCATTAAAAATTGCAAAGACTCGATCAATAGCCATTAACATAACACAGTATATAAGATTGCCTTGCTGTTTATATAGGTTGAAGTAGAGAAACTTTCAAAACTATTATTAAGGAACATATGGTGAAATATGAATTTCCTGTTGATAAAGTCTGTTGTAACTCAACATTGTGCTCTGAATACCCACACTTGTGATTTTGAAAATACTAAGATTGTTAACAAATTATCATGCGTGATTAATTTATTAAATCATTCATCTATATAATAAAAAAGGATGTATATTTGTATGTATGTAAGTATGTATGTATGTATTTACGTTGTTCTTTATACAAATTTTATCGCGTGGAGAGAATTCAACAAAAATTGGTATATATATTCTGCCAAAATCGAGAACCGGTACTGTGGGGGTGACAAACCCATAGCATAATATTAAATAAAATAAATGTGCTATTAACACATGATTCAACAAGACTCAGCAGTATCTATGATGTATTATTCTCTGCCTAAATGCCTTTGAAAATGCTATTTTAAGTTGACGTCGCTGTACTTTCAAGTCTTGAGTGTTATATGCACCTGATGAGGGCAACGGAATTGTGGAGGAAACGTTCTGATTTTGTTGTAATGTATTAATTTGACTAATTAACTCTATACTATCTATATTCGGCCATTAATTTTACTCAACAATAGTGTAACAGACAAATTATCAAATGAATTAATGTTATTACAAAACCAGGAGCTTTCGACATGTTACGTCATATTTATAGATAATTATATATTTATAGAAACTGAAATTATTTCCACAGACACCAAAGCAAACTCAACTTATAAATAAAGAAGACTAAATATGTTACGGCCATATAATATTTTAAATTATAAATGACAGGTATGTACAATTACTGTAGTCTCTCTGACAACTTTATGTAAAAGGATAATAAATATATTTTCTTTTCAGATGAATATATTATAATATATCGAAACCTCGTGGTTTTTAAATTTGACGTCATACAAATTAATTTTCAAAAGTGACTGTTTAAGGGGATTTTATACTTTTAATATTTTCTAATCTGTGTCAATTTCAATTAAATAAAATTAGTTTTAATTTTCGTTACTTAAATCATTTTTTAACTGCAGCAATCTTCACAACTCTTCCACCACCCATTACCCAGCATGTTCTATATCATTTCTAATAAAATGCCACATCATAGTGTCCTCTCTCGTGGCTACTACAGAACTGCTTTGTCGTCCTTTTATTTCAACCCTATCGGGGCGGTTTTCTGTGGTATTAGCATTAGTTTTTTCTTTCGCTTCCACTAAAGTATTAAAAACCGGTAAATTATGCACTAAATACAGTCTTTTCGGCTCATTCCTAAAATACACGTGGCGATATTTAATCGTACTTTGATACGTTTATGTAGTATATAAATTTCAATTTTTCAATTGGTGAGATGTTGTGTTGGTAAAATACTTTTCTGTTCCGAATCTCACCCACCACAACTTTTTGCGATCAGTTGAACCCTAACTTGCATAGGTATTAATTTAAGGTGTATACAAATTGTCGCTTGCTGCGTTAAGAACTGATAGCAACGCTAAATTCTTCAGTTTCCTCATCAAAGAGGTCACTGCGCAAACTTGTTCTGTGCCTATTAGCGGGCGAACAATTGAAAGCTGTCGACTCGGCTGTGGATATTAAGGGCTTCTTCCTAGTCGCTGAACACCTCACGCAGCAGAAGGAGGGGTCGCGATAAATTAAAGTGACAGCTTGGCTTTCCGCACCAAAGAGGATGAAGTTCCTGCCTCCCCAACCCACCGTCTCTTAGCATGAAAATTAACTCGGCTCTGCAAACACGCTCTACCCTCACTTTCACTTGCCAGAACAAATATAACATTCGCATAAAACGCTTTGAGATATTAAGGCCAGTAATTCACTTATTTAGAAAATTATACGCGCTATGTATGCTGTACGAAAAAGGCGGGTAGTCTCTAAAGTGTTAGCAAGATTGAAGTTGTTATTGTTCTGTTGCACACAATTCCAATGTCACTTAAATCCATTTGTATTTTGCCCCAATTTCTTCGGTATTTGTAATTTTAAAAGTGATCATACTGTGTATTTATATTAAAATAATATTATTACTGTTCTTATTATCACAACGGCAGCTTAAAATTAGATTCACGATTTAAATTATGATACAGTAATTTATCCATTTATTTTCCTAAGTTAATACGTCTAATCGACTCCACGATTATTTACTATTTATTAACTAGGTTCCTACGAGAAATCCGCAAAATCGCAAAACTTGCGAAGGTAGAAAATGGAAAAAAATGTCATACGGAATAAACGTTCCTCCTCCAGTGGCACAGACTTTAATATCTGAATTGAACATCGAGGACAGAACAGGGATACGAAAATGTATGACGTCTGCTTCTTACAGAAAACTTCTTCCTGTAGGTTCTGTCTAACAAGGTATTTTCACTCAATCTTGCAGCTGCGTTACCAATAAACCAAAATTCGGTTTGGATTTGTCCGCTAGTCCTGTTGAAATGGTCGGCCAGCTGCCTCCTAAACCGGTTAGACACGGCGAAGGGAAAGCTGCGACCCCACAGCAACCCCTCTCCCGCCATCGGAAGGGCGTGGGACAAGTACCAAATGCCCGACCTACATGATACAGGTTTTTCTAGGGTTTTCCCTGCATCACTTTTAGGCGAATTGCCTGGTAGGATCCTTAAACCATAGCCCGGGGGCCCTAGTTAACCCTTGGCTACCTTGCTTTACCTTTCCGCATCCCCCCCTTTCACTCCTTTTCGTATGCTATAAGAGGGGAGTTGCCACTATGTGGATTACCCTATACATAGTCTGTCTACACCTACAAAAAAACTGTACTTTTGAGAACTATGACAAGGAAACTTCATATCAAATAACATTACTATATTTTCAGTCAAACGGCAAATTATAATTAAATAATATTATATAAATGTAAGTCTTTTAACATGTTTGTAACAATTATTCTGTTATACACATTTTTAACAAATTCGTATATACTAACCCATTTCAAAAATAATACTTTTATTTCGTGCGATTCCATATATTGAATTTACCTGGGTGATTTCTAATGTTTTCACAGTCACAATTAAAAATATAGTAAATAAAATCGCAAATAAAACGTGATAAATTTAAGTACAACGCAAGAAAAGTAAGAAGGTGTAGGCTGTCTATGTATAGGGTAATCCACATAGTGGGAACTCCCCTCTTATAGCATAGGAAAAGGAGTGAAAGGGGGGATGCGGAAAGGTATAGCAAGGTAGCCAAGGGTTAACTAAGGCCCCCGGCCTATGGTTTAAGGATCCTACCCGGCATTCGCCTAAAAGTGATACAGGAAAAACCCTAGAAAATCTGCATCAGCTAACAACTATAAACTACAGCTATAATGCCAGAGAAACATCAAAATTCTGAGTGCACGATCGCACTGCAGTATTAATAAACCAAGAATGCTAAGAAACAGATCCTCAGAGTAGTGTTGAAAAACTGAACGTGTATGAGTTTCTAGAATTGTGCCTCTGCTACGTCAGTTTTGGTAGAAAACTGTTGGAGCTTACGAACTCTTCCACCATACAATGAATTTTGCTCTTACCGTAAATTATACGGCACTAGGTCTTTCCCGCTCATGAAAATTATCTGAGAATTTTTTTGAAAGTATCGCTTCAGTGTCTGCAGTGTTAGCAAGACATAAATTCCATGGAACTACGGTCATCATTAACACCGTCTGCCGGCAGCTATTAAACCAGAACACTTGCAACACACAACTGTTTTACGGTCAAATCTGCCTCCAATAATAAACAAAGTAGTTAAAGGTCACGCCAGTCAAGGTAGTAATTTCTATTAGGGTTTTATGGACTGTAACAGCTGCCGTAAAAGATCCTCGTCGCTCTGGGACTTAGCAAAATTAATCCGGATATTCTACGAATGCTCCAGTCCGCTAGTTGCACAAATTGTTCAACGAAGTCGAATACAATTTGCAGTTTAATGCTTCCTTAACAGGATACAAAACGATTATCACCGAAAGATAACTAACATTTACAATCGGGCACAGTGACATCGAGAAGTATTAATTCTTTTTAGTTATTTCCGATACTACCTGGTCTAAATATACATATATAGTGTTTCAATAATACTGATGGTAGGGTCCATATCTATTCAGACAGGCGAAGAAAAAAATCTTACCTACATAATCTCAGATGTTCTTGAATTTGACATATATTAAAATTCTGGACAAAATGGGACACTCATATTTTTTTTGTACAAAAAAATTTCTAGCCTGAGATACAGGCCACCAAAGATGGCACCTCGGGCACCTTTTCTGAAATGCCAAATTTGACGAAAAATTAAAATGGCTATATTTCAGGAACGGTTCAAGACATCTTTCAAATAAAACAAGAATCAACAAAATAATACATTACTGATTAAAATTATATCTTTCATTTACGCATGTGTCCAATTAATTGTGCTGTTGCATTTTCAATTATTTTTTTGAAAAATTAAAATTTATTTTTGGAAAAATGCCAATCGCAAACATTTTTGAACTGTTGAACAGTATACCTGAAAGGAGAACTTCCACTTTTGAGTGTAACAGGTTTTATGAACAATTGAAAATTTTGCCACATTATGACATACTGGAAATCAAAATATTGGCATATTTGTCATAGAATTTTGATTCTGCCTTAATACAATACAATACAAAATTTTGAGGGGGTGTTCCTCATAAGAAAAAATGGTCATATAACCAGGAACTTAATTCATAACTCTCTTACACATCCAACTAATAGTTTTTGAAGGACGTTGTTTTTGCATGCGGATTTAGTATAACGAATCTCACTCGAGGTTTAGATAAACTTGCCAAAGGTTGGTAAAAGGCCACGGGAGATGGTAATCCTGTGTAATGCCGTCTATCTATGATACAATGTCTGTAATTGGAGGTCATCACAACGAATCGGAGTTTTAGTGGATCAGAATGTTAACCACCATATGAAAACAAAAATAGATTGTTAAGTTTAACTGTAAACAACAGTGTTTGCGATAAGCAATTAAGCATAGTTTTCCTTTCTTTGGAATTCTTAACTAATGAGTTTAATTGTATTAAATGTGAATAATTCTCAACTAAATGTGGTCAAATTAAAAACCTGTTTTGAAATGATTGCGGCGCAGAAATGGTATGTTTCCTGATCAAGGGGAATTTTCATTCCATATCTGCGAAAGACATTCCTTTCAGCTTTTATCCAATATTTTACAACAACTCGTCACTATTCCCCTATTAATATGGGGGAACGATATTTTGATTTATCCTGTTCCCTTTTCAGTATGACAGTACTTTAGCGTCTATCAGACGTTTCAGTGGCATAGTTGTTTTTACTACCATTGGATGATTTCGAAATAAGCTACGGCCCAAACTGATTATTCCACAAATTACTGAACTTTTTTGATGACAGTTACCAAATATCTGCAATTTATTTGTAATTCTTACAAAACTTTAAAAGCTCTTAGTAAAACGACAAGAAAATATATATTCGGCGAAAAGCTACAGGCATTGACAGTAAAGTCATTTATTTTCTTCCCAACAGAGGACTTGATTTGTCACAGTCAACTTCACACTTAAGTCGCATAATCATTATATATTTTGACAGCCGATATAACAAGAAATTGTTTTATTTAGCTTCTACCGGACAACAGAACGATCAATTATGAATAATACAGTCATCAGCTGGACAAATTTAATGATTCACTTAAACAGAAAAGGCCAGAATTGATCAATGGAAAAGGTGTAGTTTGGTAACTCGCCAAAAGCTTTTACAGCTTGGATGGGATGTACTGCCATACCCTCCATATTGTCCAGATCTGGAACCTTCTGATTATTATTTGTTCCGGTCTCTAAAAAAATTTGTAGAAGGTAAAAACTTTACTTCAAATGAGGTCAAAAATCTCCAGATCAGTTTTTTGCCAGCAAAGAACATAAATTTTATGTGCGTGGAATCATGCTCCTGTCAGAAATATGGCAAAATGTAATTAACCTAATTGGACAATATATAATTCAATAAAATATTTATTCTCTATAAGAAAATCTTATTTTATTTTTATATAAAAAAACGAAATTACTTTCCGAACAACCTTATATAATTCACGTCCTGAAAACTTGATTCAAAAGTTCATGCTAGACTCATCACAATCACCAGATTCAAAACTACACAATTGTTTAATATTGTTAATAGTCACTTTAAATGTATTACTTGCCGCTCTTTATGATAAGTATCGCCGATGGAAGAAAAGACGAGACTACGCGTACGGAGAGAAACAACTTCCACAAGAAATTGTAAAAAATAGATTTCCCTCGGGTGCTGATATGTACCAGTAATCAGTCATCATTCCAACTGACACACTCTGGGTATAAGACGATCAAGAAAGCCTGTCAGGAAGGGAGAGAAATACGATTTGGCCGAGGAGCGACAAAGTTGTGAGAGCAATACGATTGGCTCGGATTTGTTGTTTCAGGAAAAAAGATAAAAGTCTCACAGTTTGGCAGCTGAAGGGAGGCGACAAATAGAGCGAAAATCGCACAGTCACAATTCCAGCACGACTGAAGATTTATACACTCCAGCCGCACAATTCAATACAATTGCGGTGATCATTCCTCTACAGTGCTCGGAACTTACGCCGCTGGTTTCGTAGTTCATAATCATGAATGAAACTGAACAAGTTTTTTTACGTAGCGCACTTTAAATATTTACTCCCGTAACAACTCAAAATGGAGATGAGGAAATATGTTCAACAGGAATATGCATTGTTTAAAGCCATATATATATTTACGCAACACAAAATAACGTGGCCGTTTCAAACTTCTTAATATTTTATCATTACCTGTTATGTATCAAACCACATATTATATTATTTCTTAGAAATATAAATCACAGGAGATTTCGGCGTTTGCCATAATCATCTTTTTTTTAAAAAAAAAACATCAATCATACATACATAATTATACATACAACATACACTTATTATTTTTCACATTATATATCAATACATTTTCATTATCTGTCATATCTGTCACTTACCGTAAAATGACAAAATATTTTATGTTTCCCATAATATTTGTATTATAATATAAATAATTTCCATTTGACAATATGATTATATATATATATTATTAATTTATCGCCCATTGATGTTCCAAAGACGGGATGAAAGGTCTGTATGAAATATTGTCTGTACTTATTTTTCTAACTTATTGCCTATTTTATTTTTTAATTGAAAATAAAGGTCAGATAAATATATAATATGAAGTAAAAATTATAAAAAAAATAGTTTTAATATCTCTGTGATGTGCAGAAAGATACGCGTATACCTGTGACTTCAGATATTATTTTTATCCGACCGGAAAATAAATAATGACGAAGGCACACCTAGCAAAACTATAAGTTCGAGGTTTTGAGAGGGTTCTCATTAAGCGTGCTAATTGTACTCTGCAACAGAAAAATACTATGCAACATAGGCCACGCCAGTGACGTAAAATAACGTCTGAACATTCTTTCGTATTATATTCTGTACGAGTTGATGGCTACATAATCGATCCGTAATCATCGTAATTGTTACGTGTTTGTTTATATATATTGTCAAATTTCTCGAGGATCGGTTGATACTGTAACACACACTGTTATCGGTAATAGGTGTTTATTTAATGCTGATGTACAGTGTACAAGCTAGTACTACGATATCACTCCCCTCTGCTTCGAGGTACATTACTATTCATACAGTCATGGAATATTCTAGTACAGAACATTCTAGAAACAGAAAATTCTAGAACTGAAAGATAAATAATGTAAACTATTAAAAAATGGTTGCGGCGAGTGAGACTTGAACATGAGCCTACATTTCTGCAGTCCGGCTCTGGAACCCTGCTGTCTGTCAGATGTGGCAAAATATTAAATAACCATGTAATAAAGTACGTAATAGTACTAAGTATGTAATAAACAAGCTAATATTTTCTATAGATTCAAGTTTAGTTTTATATTTTTAACGATAGTGTTGTAAAAGCACTGTAATGCAGATTACTGTTATCCATGAAGAACTGGATGACACACTGAAAGTGACAGGTCCGCAAATATTCCAATGTAAGGCTTTTGATTTGATTTACTTTATTCCATTAATCCTCGTATGAGGAAATAGGATACGTCATTACATAAAATTACAATATAATTATTGGATGCTACAATTTTAACAATTAGATGTTAAATAACTAAAAATCGGGAACAAAAATTTTTCTGTCCAACATAACTAAAAGAAGTATATAGTAATAATAATTCTTATTGATTTATTAATCACGATATCATACTTAAAAAACTAGAATTTTACGGAATTAGAGACATTTACGACACCTTAATGCGATCGTACACAAGGTAAAAAGACGCGACCGAAAATATGGTCGGAGATATGCATTATTTCAGAATGGGAATCTACAACCTGTGGCGTTCCACGCGGCTCCATCTGGTCTATTACTTTTTAACCCATAAATATATAAATGGTACACCTACTCATTCACCCCCCCCCCCCGGCCCCAACAGACTGTTCTTTGTGCAGACAGTACTAATTTCGTCATTACAAATACAGACTCTGAAAAATTAAGATTAAGATTTAGATTAAGATTAGAATTAAAGGCGAAAGTCGGGATTGTGATGAGCCTTCTAAATTTAACTTTTTCTGCGAATAATTTGTGTTTTTATCCGCATAAAACTAAAATTATAAACTTCTCTACCGTTTCTAACTGTCGTTTCTTTTCTGGGTTTTAAAATAAATGTTAAATTAAAATGGAGCTAACAAATTAAACTTAAGGCAAAACTCGGATCGATCTGCTGAAGTGCAGAAGAGCGACATTAATATAAGAAAATAACATAACACGCTTATTTTCATTCTTTAATGTTTTAAGGTTTAGCAAACTGGGTTCTCTCCCGTCACGTGTCTATAGGAAATATTTAAACTACAAAAGTGAGATGAGAAAGCACATCCTGCGGATTGTAATGCGTGTTGTAAATTTTTTTTTGAAACCTAGGTATTTCAAACATTACCCAGTTCTTACATAGCCTACTCGCATTAGCCTCTTTGAATCGAGTCTAATATATTGTAGTGAATAACGACCTTAAGTGGCCGCCCTTGTGTCCACCGCGGGCCTGAGGAGGCCTGAGTATGAATACATTAGGCGTGCACGTGTTTCTGCCTGAGAGGCCAAAATAAATCGCGGGTTCGAGTCCCTTTTTTTTGCATCATTTGGGGGGGGGGCGGAGTTCGAATAAATACTCCGAACCCGTGAGACGCAGGCAGACGGCAGACGGGGACAGAGACGCAGGCAAACGGCAGACGGGGACGGAGACGCAGGGAAAAGCAGGGAGACGGAGAGACGCAAGAAGAGACGCAGACAGACAGAGTGACGCAGGCAGACAGAGAGACGCAGGCAGACAGAGAGACGCAGGCAGACAGAGAGACGCAGGCAGACAGAGAGACGCAGGCAGACAGAGAGAGAGACGCAGGCAGACAGAGAGACGCAGGCAGACAGAGAGACGCAGGCAGACAGAGAGACGCAGGCAGACAGGGAGACGCAGGGAGACGGAGAGGTTTTGAGGGACGTCCATCGCGGGGAGGCCGAAGAAAGAGATCGTGTGCTGCTTACTACAAGGTCCAGTGATCCACGGCTGACGCCAGAAGTAAGCATCACAATATATGTAAAGTACATTCAAAAGTAGAATTCTTTTACACAGTGCGGAAATAGACTCTGTTCTTGAATAGCCACCGAACCGCCCACATTACCCTGTTGAGAAGGAGAACTTTTTAATCAAGCCGGAGCTAATTTTAATTTTATGCAGACCAATGTATATCTGCTGGCGCCCAACAATATTTTTTTAATGTATTTTTTGTAGTTTCAATGTAATAAAGTTTATTTTTTTTAATATTAAGTAATAAAAAGGCAAATCATTACAATATATTGTAACAGATTACCGTCAACTCAATTTTTTGCTCACGATTTTGGGGGATAATATGTACAAGAAACTTAACAAAAACTGCAATAATGTTATTTTTCGAGACATGAGTTTACATATATCTCCTAACGTGGTTTAGACCTATAAGACATCTTCAGACCGAGCAAACACGCACCAACAATAATCATTCGCGCGCCAGCCCAGATTGTTGAGAGACTAGTCAAAGGATATACGACATACTTTACAACATATCCAAATTATTCATCTATAAACGGACATATGATATGTTAAAACGGACATATGATATGTTAAAATATATATTGTAACATATCAACACACACGCACATATATATATTTATATATATATATATATATATATATATAATCTCCCAAATGATATCAAACAAAAACCTCAGAATTTATTAATAAAACATTGTAAACATTTGCAAAGAATTGGAGATTTTTATACAGCTACAGAGTTACTGGAAAGGACAAATAAATACTAATAGTTTGCAAATATATAGAATACTGTCTCTTACTTAAATAACTGGAGTTGTGTTTTCTTCTTACATGACGACGTGAATCGACGTAAGATCTGATGTTTAAGATCACGTAATTTATATATCATTGTTGGGTTGATATAATAAGTGTTTAGTTTACTCCTAAATTAAGTTTAGTAAAAAATCATTGTTTCCGCAAGATGAATAGTTAATATTTATGTATAACTAGAGTAAACGTGTCGTTTTTCACCAGGTTGTCAGGATTGTAGAACCTTGTTCTATCTTATAAGAGAATGAAGGTTTTCCCGGTGTACTTTCTGCTCTTGCGCTTCCAACCAGAAGAGAACAGGTTTAGGTCATCAAACGGTGTCTCAAGCCTATTGTCACCTGCTGGGAAGCAAGTCGAAGAAAATAATATAAAATCATGTTGATATTTATTCCCAAAAATCTGTTTAAAATTTTTCTGTCGCATCACTGAGCCCTACTTAACTGTACAGTCCTGTAATAAAATAAATGCATTCAATCGCGACTCACGTCAAAGATTATTTAAACTCTATCAAATGTTATGACTTCTGAGAATCGTTTCACTTTCAATAAAAATTCAATGAATAAATTGAGTGAAATATTATACATTTATAGTACTGGGACCTGTAAAACAAATTACAGCAAATATTTCATTTCTTCCACATTAGGAATGTGTTGCATCAGATATTACAGTGGGTGAAAATGTAGTTTGGATGAAAGAAAGAAAAAGCAAATGATGTACTAGAAGTGAACATCAATATAAACTTAAAAGACTTTAAAAAAAAACCGACGTTTTGATACCTTTGAATTTTTAATCGAGGTGGTGGCAACTGACTTCACGTGAACATGGCCAATGATATTAGTTACAAACAACGAAAATACATCACACGACATTATAAGCGTTTTAAAAATTTATAATAAAAAATTAATATCCGATTAAAAAATTAAACACAAAAGTTATGTATGTGTGTATGCATGTATGTATGTATGTGTGTGTGTCTGTGTGTGTGTGCGCGTGTGTGTATTATAACTAATGAGAAAACTAAAACATAAATCAGCGTATGTTAAGTCAGAAAAAAGGAGAATTATTATTATTAAATTAACAACGTTTCGTCGCTTAATTTGCGACATCATTAGGTTCCAATTTTAAAAAAATTGAGGGACGGGTTCATTGTCATTCTATGTCGACTTCCGAGGCCGAAAAAGTTATTGTTACAGCAATAATGTCCAAAAGGATGAAATTTCATAGTTTGTGAAGGTGATAAACTCGACTAATCTGACCTGGTTTTACTCATATAAAAATAAGCGTTCTCTCCCCAGTCTGTTGACTTAAATTAGTTACCGACATTCATTTCATCTGGAAAAACGATTCGACGTTACGGCGATGCCTATGAGATTCCTGTCACGTTCACCGCAGATACAGCTGCTTTGCAAACCTTCTCCCTCGAAAATTGAACTTTAAAACAGATTAAGAGAACGGAAACGCAGTTGGAATTCCTTGTTTCTCGGTCACGACAACTAGAGCGGAAGAAGAGTTGTTCTACGGAAAACACTTCTGGCTCTTCTTTGTGATGAACAAATCTCTCTCAATCCCAAGTCTCCGCTTAGATATGCGACGGACTTGAAAGTTTATTAACCTAATATTACGATAAAATAAACAATTTATTTTCTAGCGAAAGGCGACACTATTAGTTTACATATTAATTATAGTTATTTGTCTTATAGTATACCAATAATTACGTGTTTCTTAAGAAGTGTGCTGCATTTTAATTAACACACTTAAAATTGATTTCTAAAGAAATTCATAAAGTTTTATTCAAGTCTCAAATCATAGACCGGACCGGGAATCGAACCCAGGACCTTCCGTTTATCGGGCAGCTGCTCAGAACACTAGAATTGTCTTAATGGTCTGAGCAGACGCCTGGGTTAGATTCCCGGTCTGGTCGACATTTTCCCATCCACATTCCTTAATTAAATATTAATTTTTATTGCGTTTTACATTGGAGTAAAATCTAATGAGGGCGTCTCCCAGCCTGCATGTTAGTTATAAGGCCCCGAAACTGAATCTGTTATAAACCTTGGAGGTCAGAACCGATTCATCAATGAATATCATTGCTGTTCTAACCTTCGGGCTGAGTCACATTAGAGAGTTGTGTATCGTATTCTTTGTTTATTTGGCCCGCAAACCTACTTTCTTAAAAGCCTACGATATAGTAGTCAGTTAGTTGCATACGGCATGAAATGAGTCTTATAACAGCAGTCTGGTACCAGGAATAATTTCCGACTGGCATTCTTTCTATAAGTGCGATATCTATTAACTTAAGTTCAAATGAGAATCACTTGAATAGCAAATTCAAAATTACCTTAATTAGTTTATTAAAATGTAAAATGTAAAAACAAATATGGAAACTTTATGTGTTCATATTGATACGCTCCAGAAATAAATACGTTACCATCCAGTGCATTCACTGTTAGGTGTATCTTTAAATATTGATATCTCACTCTCATCGAGTGGTCAGACCGCAGTGGTTCGGTCTGGCTGTTGATATCGGGGTTTACAGTTCAAAACACGATCCAGATTTTAATAAGATAATTAATTATAAACCAAACGGGACGAAATAGTAAATCATTCTGAACTCTAACAAATATTGCTTCAAGCTGCGTTTACGGTCGAATAATATCAAATTGAAATTAGGTTAAAGGATATCCGCCTATTGCACCCCTCCCCCCCTTTCAATACCTTCAATACGCGGTAGTTGTGTCAGTTATTGGAACCAAGTTATCTGCTAGAGACGCTAGCATCGTTCGCGTGATCTCGTCCTAGCTCCTACCATAGTAATATACTCACTAATAATAACGTGCTCTAATCCAATTTTTGGAATTATAACTCATTAATTGTACGTCATACATAGAAAGTATTGCACATAGTGTATTCTAGTTTTCGCGAATCACAAATGTCGATTCTAATATTTTCGTAACTCTAAGGAAATCGTATAGTAGCTGTATTGAATTGAATTATAATACAGTAACTGATCGATAGGTAAATAAAATGTTATTATTTATATATTGACGTGACAATTTTAGATTTGTCTATTAAACTACGTGCCAATACGTTTTACTTACTTTTTCAAGTTTAACAGCACGAGTTCTTTTACAATAAAATTGAAATAGCCTATTCATAGCGTCGTTCTCGAAGCACAGAATGACAAAGCGACAAAAAAAGGTGATCAGGAAATATAAGCAATTCCATTAGCTGTAGGGAGAAAAATATAGGAAGAAAAGGCGATTAAAGATGACATTAAGTAATTAATACGTTGAAGTGTCAACTTAGATGAGAAAATATCAGGCTAGCCACAAATTGAGATCTTAAAAATTTAAAATACGAGTTCGTGGTCAAGCTGAATGTTGGAACCATTTGAATGCTTTAGATATTAAAATAGATATGTACAGAAAACGTAAAATATTTTACAAGCACTCTACAATATCAATGAACATAATTAATAAATATTGTTTCACCTACAGGAAGAGAATTTTTTTCGTGAACCCAACCTTGAGCAACATTAAGTTGTCCATGGGAGGAAATGGACCTCAAATCAACGCCGCAGTACTTAATAGAATGACTCTTTGACTTCTTAATTCAGGTCTATAACGAAAGCCTCATTGTAAATTGCAATCTCTTTTGTTCGTCGTAATGAGTGGCATCTCGCTGATGAATTCTCTTCATTTCCTGTTTAGTTACTTGTTTCATTGCCCTGCATCTTACTCACATACAGCTCTCTAGAAGGTTTTAAAAAAGTTACCCCCGCGCCATGAACGTAATTTTAAAAAACTGTATTGGTGAAAATTTTGGGAGCAATCGTTTCAAAGTTTCAAAAGATTTTTTGGAGCTCAGTTACAGACTGTTCTTCTTTGTACTTATACTTAATTTATAAATCTGTGCTTCCTGTTTGTATGGTGCTTTTTCATCTCAAGAATTACCACGTGTAAATAGTTTAATATAACATTTACGTCGAGTAGGTTAATATCGATAACAGCCAGCCTTATATTGAGTAATATTAATATTTTATTGTGGTAATGGTTGAATATGGGCCAGGTTAATATGTATGACCTTAAGAAATTCACTATCGAATTCACAGATGTCCTGGGACTGGAAACAGTTCAGAATAATGCTGCGTCAGATCATTAAAACGGTTGTGCGAATTGTTTAATGTAATCGTAGAGTTTGAAATAATTTGGGACTTATGAAATATTTACTTCACGCACTAAAAGAGCGCGATAAAAATTATTATACAATCGGTACTAGTTCTATTTTTATAATTCATTTACCTTCTATTGCTACTGGAGGCCACTACACGAAACCCGACCTCAAAATTGGGTCTGAATTCGAGTGTTGATATTGGATGACTTCCCGCCTGCAATTGTTCCGAAAATAGGTTTTTTTTTTGGGGGGGGGGGGGGGGGAATCGTACAAGCCTAGCCATGTGCACGAAAGTCAAGAGATTTCACGCGAAACGCGTGTCTTGCGTGCAACCACACTGGATGCAGTCCACAATTAGCTTTTCACCCAGAGACGACCAGACCACGCCCACGCAGGTAACCCAGGTGCAATGCGGAGGAAAGTATCCCAAAAGCGGAGGCAGGAAATACGAAAACGACTTAAAGTAGAATATAAGCCGGCGTTGCCCCTGCAAATTCAATTGCTACATCGACACAATATAACGACAATTTTCAAAGTGCTGTTGTCTTAGAAATTAACTTTATGTTAACCGAATAAACCTATTTTATCCACCAGATTCTTGTTCTAACTCTGTAACTTGGATTTAATACCAATATTTACGAAATTCTGAATAAGTAGACTCTATACGAAGTATATACAAACCGTTTCATTTCCAAAACTTACTTTATTTAGTTGCCGAAGAGTAATCCAGAAATCTTTGATCCCTCACATTATTTTAACGAGAAACGAAAGGTAATATTATTAATAAATTGTAGTAATTGGTAATTAAGGCATTGTTCTAATTGAAAAGTTGAATTGTAGAGGACTCATTATTGGTGGATATAGCGGACGCCGCAACAAACCGGCAATGAAAAAAAAAAGTATTTTTGATCGGTCGAGAAGGTTTTACGCGCTCAAAATTTGCGAGACGAATGAACAGTTGGGCAACGGACAGCAAGTAGAACACAGTAAACGAACGAACAGTTGGGCAGCGGACAGCAAGTAGAACAGAGTAAAAGAACGAACAGTCGGGCATAGAACAGCGAGGTGTAAAGATCACAAAATTCTAATACACGAAAATTTGAACAATTTAGTCAGTCAGCAGCGAGAATGAAAAAGGTCTAATTTAAGAAACGAGAGAATGTGTTCCAGTAATAAGTACGCTGTTATATCAAATCGCAGAAACTAAATCAATCTTCAGTCAACAGACAAAACCAATGAGGTGCATTTTCAACAAAATCCACGAGATCTACAAATCCAGGTTGCAGTAAATCATCGAGAATCGACAAAGTTATTTTAAACCTACTAACAAACTACGCTAATTAGAGTCTGTGAACATTTAGAGTCTGTGAGTACTTAGAATCAGTGATATCCCCAAAATTGTGCACGAAAAGTTAAAATGAGACCTGGGCTGCCGTAAGTAGAAAGAAAACTTTAAAATCATTGTAAACCACGTTTAAAAGATAAACGTCAGATCGTTCTTTAATTATCGATAAAATGAGATTTTTAATTATTCAGATCATTCTTTATTTCTTGATAAAAATTGAAATTGTTTAAATTCAATCGTTGGTATTATTTCTTCAGCAACAAATTTCGTCTATGTTCAGACGCATTGATTCTCATATAAAGCAAATGTAATTTTTGTGATTTTGATTATATAAATTCTGCCATTATCAAACCCAGTTCAAGACCCTGAGATCCCAAATATTTTGTGATTTGAATACTTGTTTTAAAATTGTTAATAAATCTTGTTTAATAGTTTTCACGTAATAGTTCTTTTCATTTAAAAACGCCACATAATTCATATCATGAATTATTGTCAAAAGATGCAAGCTATCGATATGTTAAATTATTACAAAATGTATCACTACAGCTGACATTAACCAAATAAAAATCGTAATGAAAAATTTGGTAATTTTGTAGTGATCATCAACCTATACATAAACTTGGGGAAGTTGTGCCAAAATTTAAGCTATGAAGAACAATAACGTAAACTGTAAAAACATACTATAAAAAATATATTTCCACAGGTTCCTTTATTATGAAATTCACATATGCTCTTTATATACTACAAGATGAAGTAAAAGAAACAATTCTAGATTGCTGCTGAATCGTGAATTCATTACAAAACCGTTGTTTTTATTTACTCTCCTTAATATACTCATAATAGAATGATTAAACACCAAAACTACACATATTTGCTTCACATCAGATACGGAAAGCAGCAAAATACTTTAATAATCTGTGAATTTATCATGTGGTTATTGGCTTAGTAACAGTTATTTGCCAGGTATATAGCTGCATGTGTGTGTGAGTGTATAGGTTATATATACGGTAATCCGTGGCCTGGCTACTCCTCTCTTATAGCACAGGAAAGGTACTAAAAGAGGGGATGCGGAAAGGTAGAGCAAGGTAGAGTTGCCAAAGCCATAAAATGGTACTAAACCAATCTATTTTATTTGCTCAAGAAATTCTGATGAATTATTTTAACTGCTTAATTATCGTTCTTTTATACGATGCACAATTCTTGCTCTCCGTTAACGATTTGTTACGAGCTGAAGACGGAAGACAACTAGCTGAGAAAAATAAAAGGTGTTGAGTAAAATAATGCCGCATTTAACACGGAGATATTTGGCTTAATGTCAGGCTTTCAATAGAAACAGACTACATTTTTATGCAACCGACTATAGCCCCACCATTGTCATAAAACTTAAAAGCAACGAGTTTTTTGTTTTCTGTAGATAGCACTCCAGCTCATGAATGTTACAATCGTTTAAGGCATGTATAACACATTCTCCCGAAGATCTATAGAACAGTACAACGCTATTGGATCAGAACTGTTCAAATTGTTTTCGTGATATGTACAAGAGAGTTGTGCGATTCTAATTTAGTCCAGCTTGAAATTTAGTGCGTAATGAACGTCTAGCGAACAGATCCCATATGGTACGCGTCTTCTGTTAAAACACTGCTCTCAGTCGACATTCCAAAACTCTCCAAAACTAATACAAGGATATGTCAAAGAATGGAGGTTAAATGCAACACTTAAGTTTAGACCTACTGGTGCTCAAATACAAGAGATAAGAACTTGACAATTCACTCTTTCCAATTAGACTAAATATTTGTAAGCACTCAAATCGAAATCATAGCAAGAGTACAAAGAAGGCCATTATATTAACTTCCTCGATATTTTCTGTCGTTGATTATTTTTTTCTGCACGTTGTTTCGTTTCTGACATAAATTTATATAATGTACTAGTTTGAAAGTAGATACGTTGAGATAGCACGGCACTAAACAAATATACATAATGGTACAGTTAGTCTACTGTGGGCGAATGAATCATTTTTTGTGAAAGTTTCGGTAAAATCGAAAATTATTGTTAAGCTTGACGGGAAACTAATGCTTTGTAAATAAATATATGTGTATGTATGTAAATGCTTGGAACAATTTCAACCGAACGTGGTACACATGTCACTTACGAAGTAGGAACAAACGTCATAGAGAAATTGAAAACACTCCCATAAACCCCAGGAGTGTGGATAAGAGTGACAAAAAGAATGCCACTACTTTGGGGTATCGATGAGTTGGATGTGCCGCATAATTTGACGTTCACCTCCTCAGCATAAAAGTGGAGTAGTAGGATAAGCGAAATACAGTCTCAGTGACGAATCCACAACTTTTAGTATCATTGAGTTGAAATGTCGCTCCCGATTCCGGTTGTCACTTGTCCTCGTGGGTCTAAATGAAATAGTCGAAAAATCACGAGATTAGTGTCGAATTCCTTCACCGGTCTAACAAAATTAATACCGGGAACTCCGCCAGTTCAATAATAAATCATAACTTGGAAATATCGATGACTGATGCGTATTAAATTATTTTTATCGTGAATGTTTTTGACCTGGAGACAGCAAGAAAAATCCGGCACGTCACACGAATATTTAGGGGCCTATACAGCACAGCCGATTATAGATGACGTAGTGAGAGAGATCACATACTTTCTCACAAGCAAAGTATGTCGCTAGTTCTTTGTAAATAAATTTATGTTTGAATAGACTTTATTTTAGTGAGAAATAAACAAAGAGATATTTTACAGAAAAAAATCGACGTTCTGTTTTCATTGCAAGAACAACACGTTCTCAACACTTAGGAACAGAAAATTATTTGTCTCTGCTTAATATTAAATGTGATGCTGTCTACGGTAATTAATAATACTGACAAGCTGGCGAGTTATTTCCTTGAAATATAAAGTACAACTAAATATTCTGTGAGAAAACTGACACGAAGCCGACATCTGTGGACGAATACTGGTACTACAGAAAGTTCATATATGCTACAACAGATACCACGTCGAAGAAGACATGAAATAAGATACAAGGCTGAAAACATTCACGAATCGAACTCTTGTATCAGAACAAAATATGAATAATTTCTATAAACGCTGAACGTGAACAAGATGTAGCACCATGTATAACCACGACTTTTAAACGTTACATATCGGTTACAAAAATAATATAATTCATTATTCAAGCACGAAATGAAATTAATAAAACTGGATCCTAGAGATTTGTATAAAAAAAACAGAGACGCCTGGTCAAAATATGTAGATAATCATAACATTGCTCACAACTGTGAAGAAACAGACTCAACAAAGTATGCTTGTTAAGGCAATTTTTTATACTTTTATTACTGTTTTATATGCAATACGGGAAACTGTAACAAACTTCAGTATCCATCTGTTCCTGAAGATAACGCTAAAAATCTATGTCTGATAGATAACAGGGCGGACGAACCTACTGTATCATGGGGAGACAAATCGAAATGTCATTCTTTGTTTGGAAACGTCATTACATTAAAATAACCAAATTGTAATTTCCAGAGATACCAGGAATACGAGTCACTGGAAGACTTCCCTTATTATAGGTTTCGTAGACAACGTTTAAGGACTAATAAATTAGATATTATTGAAACTGGCCTATCCGACTATAATGTTTATCATTAGGTATGGAGTAAGTGACATTGTACTGTGGCCAAGAGTAATGCGTACAATTCAAGAAAACAGTACAACTGAATTTGTCGCTTTAATGTACGAAATTGCTCCGAAATATACAATCACTATGCATATTCCAAAAAATAATTCTGCATCACACCGAAAACTGTGCTACTTCTATAAAATTAATCATATTTTTCACACCGTAACAATTCTTAAAGTACCTTGCAAAATATAAACGCATTTATAAAAATTTACATCAGAGCCAAGTTGAAACCTATATTAAAATAAGATAAAATGTTAATGATACAAGGTACGTCGATAATGATGTAAAGATAAATGTAAGAGAAATAATCCTGATATATCACGTCTTTACGAATGCTAAGTTTTTTTTACGATGCAGTTCACATTATTAGAAAGTTTAGATACAATTAAGAAACAATTGGTCACCTGAACTCGAGTACTACACTTGTACAGAAGCATCCAACTCCATTTTCCTAAATCTAGTTACCTTGAAGTAATTATAAAATATAATAATTGATTCAGTTGTTACTGCATAAGCAGGAAAATTTAAATGCACCAGATAATTTATTTGTCAATGAATGTCATTGGTAATAAATGTTTCTTCAGGGTCGAATTTCTTGATTTTGTAAAGTAATTTATACTGTATAAATATATATATATATATATAATTTATTCATGACTCAGTAAGAGTCAATTTCTTTACTAATAGTGCAAAACGGAGTGTTGAATGATTTAATTAGTAATATGTAGTTAAATATTAAAACATAGGCCTAGTTTGACGAAAATAATTTTACGTGCTTTCTCTTCTTTATGTCGAAAAAGAGTATCAAAGGTGATCTTTCTCCTAGCGGTACAGTGACATATTGTGTGATATAGTGTTTAGCTAATTTCTCCCTTGAGTGAAAGCGCAGTATGGTGTAAAATAGCGCTTTTTCGCCGAGAGTTATACAGCACGCAATTGTATTCATAACTTATACAAATCCATTATCATTATTTTTTAAAAATATATATCTTTTTTCGTCATAGAAAAATTTTCTCATTCCTGTATTAAATTTCCTAAATTATTAATGAAAGTTTCTAATTAAGGTGTTATTCTAATTTTATTTTATTTTATTTCCCAATCATATATATTCCTTATCGTTGTGAATGTTTTTATTGAAGTAGTTGTATGCAAACTTCAAAATTTGTTCACAAAACTTTTATGTTTTAATATTTTATTCATTAAAATTATATATTGAGATTATAGAAAGTAGATTAGTCTACCTGTGTATTTATTTCCACACTCGTTTTCTGTCCTAGCATAATGTAGTGCGGTGAGAGAAGTGATTCAAATTTATACGACAGGTAATAAATAAAACAGCGGGAAATATGTTTCTCTATTTATGTAGGTGATTAGACTTTGGTGAATGACAATTTGCATTAAAAGCAAATTTCCGTCGTGATAATATATAAATGAATTATTCATTTTTTAAGATGAATAAATAATTCATTAAAGGCATTTGGCTATTATGGCAAATATTTTTGTAATTTAGACTTGATTTAATTCTTACTTTTATACAGCAATTGTAAGTGACGACTTTATTTCAGTAATTTATTACATAACATTCTTATATTTAAATTAAGAACCGAGATATAATTTACGGAGTGTGCTGATCGTGAAACTTTTTGTATCATATCACAAAGAGAAATTGATACGTCTTTTAAGTTTGGCTGTACAACACTGCCGACGTAAAGTAGCATAAAACACAAAGTAGATCATCATACCGTCACAAGGCCAGCCAGTTTCTTTTTAAGAACTCGTAACTTTAATCAAAGCATTTGTACGGAGAAAACAGGAATTTCGTTACATGCCACGACAAGGTTCTAATAAAAGCCAATAGATTCAAATCTCAGATTAAAAGACTTTCAAAGCAGGTAAAAAATATTTTCGAAACTCATTTTATTTGTACCAGCAAAATCCTATGGGAGAAAACAAGCCAATCTCTGTAATAATATCGTTTTGGAACTTGATAGTTTAATGATAATGAATTTTTGTCTTATAATTACCCTTCCAGCATACAGACGTTTCGTCAATATTGTCGTTTAGATTTTACATTCATATTTTTAGGTAACTGCACGACTGAAGAACTTCAAACTATAGTAATCTAGTATTAGAAAACTTACCTTCGTTTAACCATCTCAGTATTAGATCTAGGCGTGGAAAGAAATGATTTATTAGGATAAAAGACAACGTAACATAACTGCGAAGACTAATCTACAGTTTATCGACTGAGAATATTTTTTAGACTGTCAATTTTTACGTACGATTATATTCCATTTCTATCTCCGAGGTGCCAAGGAAAGATACAAATATGAAAGTAGACTCCGCCGAAACAGCTCTTTTTGAGATCCCCGATTCCAATTTACCAATCCGTTTGAACTCAGTTCCATAGCGAATGTGGAAAATAATAGAAGGAGAAATTAAATATTTTAAATGTTATTGGACACGTATCTGAAAAACTATTGAATTATTTAGTGAGGAGTGGGGAGATTTTATGAATCAGAAGAATCACAAACCTGTCGGATTTGTGTCGAAGCAGAAATACGATAAAACATCATATCGACATCTATAAAACCTTCAGTTTCTATCATATTTTCGTACAAGAATTGTACTCGCTGAAGGTGAAGATAACTCGGTGGCTGATATACTATCAACAACTGAAGCAGTACAGTGTTTGGCTTTGAACAGCAGATTCTCTGACAGCAGATAAGAAAATTAAAAATCTCTTAGATAAAGGGAGGTCTAAAACTAAAAAGCAACGTTGCTTACAGAACATATTTGTGGTCTGATATTCTGATATTCAAACATTTAAGACGACGTTGAATTTATTTTCATTCAGCAACGAAATCAAGTGTGAAGGAAAGCGATGCTAGTGAATATATGAAGGCTTACTACAATTTTGAGAAAAGTTAAAAGATTTGCAAATCCATAAATTATTTATATTTATATTTAGGCAGCATATTCCATCAAATTGATTAAAACTAATCGATTATGAACTATGAATGAAATAAAAATAGAAGAAGAAACATTAATATATTTTCGTGTTTTCAGGCAGTGAAATTGGTAGGAAATTGAGGTGATGATTTGGAAAAGAATGTAAACAAGGACGTTGCCAAAATTACTTACACTGTGAACTTTCCTCGATAAAGCTACATATAGTTTTCAATCTCTCTGAATTTATGAATCCTTTCTTTACTTTGCATACAAAGAAAGTAAAACGTGTTACTTTAAGGTTGAGACATTACACATCCAGTTTATTTGATGATGTCCGCTTTCCTTTTGGTATTACTTACAGCGAAACCTACTTAATTAGCATAAAATATTATTTGACTCAAAAGATTTAATGTTCTCTAATTCCATTGCGTAGAAATTATAATACAATGTCGCAATGGGAACTCATAGACAATACCCTCCTTGTATCTTATTTAACGCGAATAAAAAATTGACAAATTTAAAATTATTAATAGTTATTGTTATTTGAATAATTCTACTTTTTTATTTGCACAGTTATGGTGTCTCGTGTTAAAAAAATTGTGCATTGATAATAAATTATAAAAAATAGATTAATTATATTTTGGATAATTAGATTCTAACCGTAGAAAAAAATAAAGTCACGGAAATAAAAGTACTAATGCGTAAAAAGATCAAACTAAATTTCTGTAAAGACACACCAACTCCCGTAACCCACAGTGTTATTTTATCGGTTTAACATTTACAATGCTACGTGGATTCACTGGAGGCGTTCGTAAGCCGATTTCTGGGTTGAGTTTGTTGTCGCAGGAAGCGAAACGCCACACCTCAGCTTTCTATTCGGGAGAAAAACACTACGTGGAACACAAACTAAACAGAGCATCGTGAGAAATTACTAATATAAAGATATTCGACGAAAACAACAAAGTAATGCGCTGGGAGAAATATTTGGCAGTAGGTAACCAGTTATATTAACTGCAGATCCATATTGCGGGAGCTATAAAATGTGACATTGGATGAACGAGGCATTACTCTCCCATAGGTTACAAAAACAGAAATGACGATAAACACTTGACATTTTATGGCCCCCTATTAAGCGTGTAACATTTAGTAAAGGAAATAAGTGACACGGGACGGCTTTCATTTAGTACGAGTATGATCACGATTTCATGTATGCGGTTTAATTTATTTTAATAGAGTAATATTGGATCAGTTAAAATATTTTTCTTTAATTGATTCATTATTTGAAAGGCTATGAAAAATCACTTCAGTACTTGGACCTGTATTTTACAGGAAGATTCGTATATCAAGGGCGGATTTCAACGGCATTTTTTGTATAATGTTATATACAAATATTTCGTTACAAAAATGTACTTCATAGAGAAGCGTACAGACATAGCAAGAAGAAACTAAAATGAAGCAAAATATAATAATTTGGGTAATCTGATAAAACAGGTTTCGAAATTGAATAAAAATTCTTTTTCGTCAGAAGACTTTTTTTTTTTTTCTTTTTAAAAAAAATCCTTTCAGTCACATTATCATCTGCAACGATCATCAGAGACTTTCTACACACTTGAATTTCACTTGCTTGGTAAACTAATTCGTGGGAGTTTCTCGGTATGGAAACGTACATACAAAACGTCCATTCGAATCCGGAAACTCTGAGATGAGAATCTGTGACGCTGACCGCTACACCACAGAAGGTGGGCAAGATTATCTTGTATCATATTATAACTGAAATAAAGCAAATAAACATTTATTTGTTAAAGTGAAAAGTTAAAAATCATTTTTACCATACTTCACTTTCTTTCGCCTATTATACTTCATCATTAATTGAGTCGTTTATATCAGAATTATGGGCAGCCTTAGACAATAAATGTAGCAATGTACTTTATACACAGGGTTACAAAAAGAAGGAGCAGATTTTAAACATTTATTTCTTCCAAACTAGAAAAGATAAAAATATAATTCCATCGTTCCTCAACAGAGAAAAATGTTAATAGTCCGGGTAGAAGTAACTAAGGTTCCCACAAGCCGAGGCATCTCGGCCTGTTCTGAGAGGTGTTTGTTCCAGGGTCACAGACCTTGGGCATACTGTAAAAGTTGTCCGCTATTCCCATTGGAATAGTCGGCCAGCTGCCTCCTAAACTGGTCGAGGCAGGGAGAAAGTAATGCTGCGTTCCCACAGTAAACTTCTCTCCAGCTATCGGAAGGTGCCCAATGCCCGACCTACCTGATGCAGGTTTTCTAGGGTTTGTCCTGCATTCCTTTTAGGCGAATACCGGGTAGGATCCTTAAAATATAGCCCGGGGGCCCTAGTTAACCCTTGACTACCTTCCTCTACCCTTCCACATCCCCCCTTTCAGATCCCTTCCTATTCTATTAAAGGGGAGTTGCCACCATGTAGACTACACTCATGTAGCCTGTTACCTAAAAAAAAAATCCAGTCAAGGCGCAGTGGCGCTGTTGCTTGTCTGCAGAAAAATGGCGGCGGCACCACAGGAACAATCATTTTTGTGTGCGGCAATTAGCAAAATTAGAGTCCATTGTTGAACTGCACCGTGCATTTCGCCGCCAGTTTAAGAAATAACTGCCTCGTCATAAGCAGATTTCCCAGCTTTGAATACGATAACTAGAGACTAGCAGATTCGTGTGTGGCAAGAAATGAGCCACCGTTTTGATACTTGTCGTGTAGCTCATGGTTCTGTGGTGCGATCTTTGAGAGAACGTAATATCTGTGCGAATAAAATTAACATAGGAGTGGAGCTATTGTTGTTTTGCTGGTGATTGTTGTTCGGCAGTTCATGTTTAGTTTTGTGTGCATCTTCTCTGGCGACGGACGGAAAAATGTTCTACAATTGCAAACGATCTCCCATGTAGATAGATTTATTGTACATGTAAAAGTTCTTATATTGAGTGCATAAAATCTTCAACTTTTCTCTGTTCGGGAATGTTGAAATTGTTTCCATCTTTTGTAGCTTTGAAGAAATAAATATTTGAAACCTGCTCCTTCTTTTTGAATAAACTGTATACGTGTAAAAATGTGTTTGAACTGAGGTGATTTTCAATTAATATAATACGCTTCTGGACACGCACATACCGATATGTTAAACAGCATAAATTAATTTAACTTTTCTGCCTAACCCAACTTTGAGGTGTCGAGTTGGTTGATTCAATTTCAGATCATCTTGTTACGTTAAAGCTCTTAGATGCCTTGATTAAGAACATTAAAGATTATTAGCTACACATTGTATAATTGAGAATCAAATTTAGGAAATTAACGTATACCGTCTCGGTTTAATCAATATTAATCAAATGCAGGACTAGTGTCGCGTTTCGATAACTTTTATTAAATAGTGTGTAATAACAAATGAAAAATTTATGTCTGATTGAAAATAATGAATAAGAAAGATAGCTAATACAGACAAAAAAGGTAATATAAATACCACACAACGTTTCTGGGATCCTTGTCCTTTTCGTCAGGTGCTAAGAAGAGCCTAGAGAAACACAATTGCACTGGTCAGTTGGCAACACTCAAAAGCGTTGTGTGTTTTGTCTGTATTGGCTATCTTATTCATTAGTATGTAATTACTCGAATACTTATCGGAAATCAATACAAAATTAACATAGCTATGTATTTAGTAATGAAGTGAAATTTAGTGACCTCGAAATAAATCGCATAAACGTTACTTTTAGTTTTTGATTTATGAGTTGTGTTTAAGAATAGAAACGTAATAAGCAATGAAGAAGAAAATACTTCTAGTAGATGAGAAGAATGCGAACAGTCTTGACGAAAGTACCACATTTTATAGAGTTTACAATCAAGAACAAAAATTTCGAAAACTACTTGAATGAATCAAATAAAAATAATTCATTATCGTAAACGTTACACTAACCAATTTAGTTCATTTTGAAGCAATAATTAATTTCAAAAGTGACTTGAGAAATAGAACTACAAATTTAATAGCATCTATCTCCATTACTATTGACGTCGAATATTTAGAATTCCGTATTCAATTAATCTAAAACGTAGACATTTCTCCTTTTATTAGAGTATGACATTTATTTGTAAAATCACATTACATTGAATGCCATTCGCGATTAATGTATTTTTCAACAGAATAATTTGCAAGCTCATTCTATTAATACTAAAGTAAAAACTTTTTTATCTGCTATTGCTCTCATGGTGGGAATCCTTGAAAACCATAATGTAGAAAGATCGGCAATGTTCTTTAATTAAATCATATTCAAGAGTCAATGCGTAGTCGACTACACAAGGCAACCAACTGACGAACGGGTGACCATATATTCAAAATCAAACCATGGACACAATAAACTGAATATATTTATTTCTATATATAGCAAACAACGATTTAATAAATTATCTGTAACGCTTTTGGGCATTAGCCATTCACGAAAAATTAATTTTCGAATAGAATTAGTGATAAAATATAAGTGTTGATTTTGAAATACCTTTAGATGAAATGCAGATCGGCGTTTATTTCGCGTTCAATGTTAGTATTAGGTTTATCATCCCATACCTGCATATTCCCAATTATATAAAACATACTTAAAATAATTAATTTTTAATCGCCTAAGGTATAAAACTTTTAGGAGTTAAAAACCAGTGAAAGGAAGACCAGGCAGAGTAATTCAACGATACGAGCATTGCGGAGATTTGCTGGTTTGCTAGTAACAGCAGAGCGCGTGTTTGTTGTGCTAGCACCGCCGGTAATTCGTAACCGCAGCTACAAAGCGTCCATAAATTAGCGGACTGCAACACTGTTGTGGCTGCGTGCCAAAAGGCCCCGGCTTCGACGCCAACTCCCGACACTGACCCGCTGCATATTGCACATCCTGCGCCAAATTATGGGGTGGACCTCGTTGATATCGTAATACACGTACATACATGAAGGGTGAGTCAGGTTTGTATTGGTTTTTCTGTCATGTCATGTTCTTAACAATCTCAGAGGAAACTAATAAAAACAATTAGGAACTGGAAAGCGCAGGTGATACTAAATTAAAAACTGTAATCTTATGTTTTGTTTGGAAGACGACTGTGATTTTGTACTATATGTCTGATATAGTTAAGAAAAGGGCAATACATAATGAATTGAAGATAATGGCGGATCGTTTGAAAAAAATTTGTGAGGAAAAAAAATTTGTGAGGAAATTAAAAAAAACATACAACAACAATGTTAAATTTACTATACGTCTCACGTGTTGATTTCAATCGTATCCTCTGAAACTGTCAAGAACATTGGTGAGCATCCTGGCTTATACTATATATATATATATATATATATTAATACTTCGTCTCATAAAGCTTCCGTTAAGATAATAATCCAGAATTTTATCATTATGAGACTAATGAATAACAAAGATAACCAATACAGACAAAAAAGGTAATATAAATACCACACAACGTTTCTGGGATCCTTGTTCCTTTCGTCAGTTGCTTTTTGAGTGTTGTCAACTGACCAGTGCAGTTGTGTTTCTCTAGGCTCTACTTAGCACCTGACGAAAGGAACAAGGATTCCAGAAACGTTGTGTGGTATTTATATTACATTTTTTTTCTGTATTGGCTATCTTTATTATTCATTATTTTCAATCAGACGTAATTTTTTTCATTATGAGACTAACTTTTTATTGCCCCTAATTTGAGGATTATTAATGACAAACATAAATATCGTCATTGATAATTGATTTGTGGGTGTTGAAATAATATTACAACTGGCTAAATTAAATTTAATATGCTATGGCAGTTAATTTAGGAAGGACGGTATAATAGCAAAACTGAATTAACGAAAAAAAAAAGGTTTTTAAGATATTTCACCATTATTTTGTGGATAGATATTCATATGTAGTACAAGCAGCATTCTTTCGGTGCTCCTCACATTCTCTAACTATTTTTTTACACAACTTCCGTTATTCGTTTTTCTTTTTTCAAAATCATAAGTGTTAGTGAATTATGTATCCTTTCAATATATTTTTAGCATAGACGATACTATTTTTGTATGCGCCGTCAAAGGAGAGGAAGTATACCGAGCACCCGTCTGACTGACAACTGTTGCGAAATGACGCAAAGAAAGCTCGGCGACGGAATCCATACTAACATGATCCAACCGGCTTTCAGCGAAGATGCCATGAACTTCTGATTGTGTTTCTTGTCCCAATACAGCTTTCTCGTGTAGTACGTCAGGCTCCCAAATCCTCTTACACGGCTCCGCGCCTTTTTTTACTTGTACCCGAGTTGAAAATGCGGCTGTAAGGACTCAATTGAATCAAGGGAACTGACAAGAATTATGTGGAAGTACGTTCCAAAAACTTTTCCGACAATGGCGGTCGGGACTGCAAGAGCAAGGGGAGATTATAGGGAGATTTGAAGGGGGGGGGGGGGAATTATGCTGAATAAATGTATTTTTGCTGACGAAAGATTGGATATCTCTTGAACAGCTTCGTATATCGAATATACACCATATCGAATATCAACCTCTTGCTGTCTCTCCAGTCAGCAGAGATCTTGATCGCTGCGGTGAAGCTGACTAAGCAACATTCGACAAAGAGTCGAGTCAAACAAGACTCGCTTTTCTTCCAACAGTTACCTACTCAGAAATATTAAAGATATATTTACGAGAAGGTAAAACAGAATTTTACTTTTAGAGAATTCCTTTATACGGTTAAACGCAATCGCTGAAACTTAAGTAGTACATAATCATTCCATTATTAGTTTAGTATAAATGCGAATAAATGAAAATAATTTACGACGGATAGAAAATAAGGAAGATAGCCAATACAGATAAAAAATAAATACAACGTTTCTGGGATCCTTGTCCCTTTCGTCAGGTCCTAAGAAGAGCCTATAGAAACACTGGTCAACTGATCAGTGCAGTTTTGTTTCTCTAGGCCTTTCTTAGCACCTGACGAAAGGATCCCAGAAACGTTGTATTTATTTTTTATCTGTATTGGCTATTTTTCTTATTCATAAATGAGAATAATTGAGATCTGCGTACTTTATAGTATCAGTCTGGTGGGGGATATAGTCCTGTCGATGAATAAAAGTTCTCTATAAACAAATGTTTATAGTGCACATTATGTTCGAGCGAACTCAACCTCATTATTCCCCAATACTCTCGAAAAGTGGCAATTAAATTGGAGAAAGTAAAAAACTCTATTCGATACCCTTGGGACGTATCAGAAATAGTTTATTAACTCTGCTTTATATACGTCAATGTTAAAACAGTTTACAATCAGGACTAGATACTTCCGTTAAATTTAGTCAATAACTTCAGTTAGAACAGGCATTTTCTTTTTAACGAATACAGTTTACATTGACGGTAAGGAGTTTAGTTGGATATAATTGGCATGGTGATACTGACGGTTAAGAAACTAATTCAAATACTGGCTAAGACTAGTCATAAAATATTATTTCGTCAGTGTAATTTTATACTGTTCAATTTTGAACTTCACTTAAGGGTTTACTGGTTATGACAGTGTTTCAACAAATTATCAGGGTACCGCATCCTTTTATTACCCCATTTAGTTAATAAATCAGCAGTTAAACTATTTTGACAATTTTTCAATGAATAGCTTATGTTTGTAGATAATACGCATTTGGCAACATCGAGAGGTAAAATACAAAGTAGGAATTCCAAGGATTTTTTAAATGCTTCCCATACGTTCCTGATCATTCTGTTGACTGGTATTATAGTTCCTAAAAAATCTATTAGCTCACCTGGGTGACGATTCTAATGCTACGAATATGACACACATTTACTAAAAATAAATAATGCATAGTCAAATTAATATTTATCTCTAATAACTTCTTCACGGCATTCAGTTTATTAATTAGCCTTATTCGTCTTCATTTTGTTAGAAGAGGCCAACATCGTATATACGATTCCCATTAATTTGTAATACATTAAACATTATAATTATATTTTATTTCGTTTTACTTCTCTTCTCCTTTAATCATATTTTAAAAAATACCACTCCTTGTGTTTCTTCTACTGCATTGTGTTAAGGGAGTTTTCCGCATTCCAGGTCCAATACCAAACAATAAAAAACATTTAATTCAGAATTACTTTTCCTTTTCTGTTTCCTGTCTTAATGTTTCCGTTTTTTTTTTTCTGAAACTTAGCTATTATCTTCTCTCCAATTCTTTGACTATAATTCATGTTTTTCAGAACGAAGTTCTAATTATTGGTCTGAACATCTGCGCGACGAGAATATAATCTGATGAGTTTACTGGAATGTAAATCTGCTATTTCATTATCCACAATTATATAAACCACAAGTGACGAAATGTTTTATGATCTTTTATAGATCACAATTTGACACCTATAGCAATAATGGCTTTGTTTACCAAATTTCTTCGTCTCATTGTAATTTCTGCTACAAAATGCAAACTAAAATGTCTTCAAAAATTCGACCCAAAGAGCACGTATCCAATATCAAACACCATATAGTCAAATAATCTGTGGCCTCCAAACACATCTATTCGAAACATTCATTTACATGGCGACACCAGGTATTATTCCTGAAATATTAGTATATTATATTATCATCATTGCTATTAACGCAGAAACAGATATTATGAAACTCACAATCTCTCATTTCTATGCGTTTATATTAATAACTCTTTCAGCTCTTGCTATTTTTAATGACATGACTAAAGCAACTAGGATTTCAGAATTATTTTTTCACTTAATTTAGTCTGTTAATTGTGTATTCCTTTAAGATTTTTTTTTTATATTTAATATCCAAAAATTTCACGGATTTTTTAAATATAATGATAAAATGCTTGAAGGATTTCAGAAATCGCGACTACACAAAGTTATTTGCTGAAAAAGTATTTATATTAATTCAAGGAAACAATGCCGCTTATAAAAATAACATCTTCACGGTCTCACGGTTTGACTTGCAAGAAATCTGGCAACCCATGTATGTCTAAGGGAGTATGTAGTGCCAGTTCGTAGGTAGGTAATTCCGGAGTGATTTAGGGGGATGATGATTTAAGTGGAGTGATTTAGGGGGAGGATATCAATTGGAAGTTTACGTTTGAGCCTGCGGTTTTGTGGAGGAGGGGTTGGTTGCTGTTGAAGAGCTCAATAGTTGGATTTGCGTGGTTGATTGTGCTACTCCGGTGAATGCAATCTTGAAACATTACCAGTCACGGCTTATGGTGAGAACATTAGAAACACAAATCCTTGAAATAATGAAATATATAAGTAAATTTCAGTGTATGAGGTTACTCGCGTTTTTTTTGTTTATCATTGCCTGTAATGCATAGACTATTTCTTTTTCGCCTTACTAAAACTATTTCGTTACTTTAAATAATTTTTTATTAAAGGCCAATAGTCTCGCTTCCTAGACATATCCCGGGAATTGAGAGACCAGAACACACTTGAGCCTGATCCGACCACTATGACAATACGTTTGCGGGAATTGGGGGTCAGCTGCCAACTCGCATATCAACCGCATACAAATTATCAAAAACAGAGCACTAAGGCTCTTTAAAGATGCACCCTGGTTTGTACGCAATTCAGTTATACGCAAATATCTATGTATAACTATCGTAGCAGAAACAATAAAAATTAATTACAATAGACTACAATCAACAATGATAAACCATCAAAACCAACTGATTCAAGACCCCGCCTTCACGAACCATAAGTCGGCTAAAAAGAAAAGGCCCTCAGAATTAAATAGAGAAGTAAATAAAACATCTACCATTAAGAAGAAAGTAGTATGAGGTAACCGCTGGATTGTACACCAATGCATGTGTGAATGTTATATGTATCAATATTATACTATCATACCAACTGCAATATTTTAAATAAGATAATAAATTTATCGTTAGTTTTTTTTAAAAAAAACACCACCTAACATCAGGGCATCGTGCGGCCTATTATTGGAAAAATCGTATTATTATTGTCCTCCTCCTTGTTACGTATTTGGCACAAGCAGAGGGATCACTGAAATCGAACATCGACGCTCCCCTTGCGACCTCCACAAAGGATCGGAACACTATATCGCTGTTTACTCCTTTTAAAGAGAGAGGAGGGACAAATCACGCAGTTGAGTCTCACAAAGTCTCACAAGGAGGCTTACAACCTAAACAAAGTCGGAAAGCTGCAGGCAAATGGATATAAAAAATATGGACAGAACTATAAATTTTTACCTACTTTAGACTGTTCGAAATATAAGTTCAATGTATAAAAAAATTTTAGCAAGGAATGATGATAGTTATTCCTTGAAATGACAAGCAAAATGCTGAATTTTTAAGCTACCACTTTCATACTAGCACCTAGCCATATTGTTGACTCTTGTTCCTTTCAATTTTTCTAGTATATAGACATAACATAAAAGCGCCAGGGGTGACTACTGCTTTGGAACTTATTATTTTCCTTTTCAGGTTGACGCTGCTGAGTCCAAATTATTACTTTAAAAGATTGTATACCACTCGTCGTATTCTCTTTTAAGTAGAATGTGAAATATCGACCTTCGAATAAATACTTTACCGGCTTTTCGTGGTCTAGTCTGTTATGTACAGTTAGGGTTGGATGTACGCGGTCTCTGGCAAAAGTTCTGAATTGTTGCACTGTAAAGATGAACTATTTCTTCTCGAAACGTCTCATTCAATTTTTTTTTCTGACGTTCAATTTTGGTGTCAACGCCCCTTGCTAATATCGAACTTTTTTTTCACACATATACGGAGGAGAGTCTTTAAATACATCAGGGCGGCGTTCCCCAACGTGGGTCCCGCGCCCCACATGGGGAAAATTTGATTGTTCACGGGGGGGGGGGGGGGGGCAGCGGAATTTGAAAATGAGCTCGTCTAGAGTACAAAACAACTGCCTGCTTGATTTAACTCGTACGAAAGGAAAAATTTTAGATATCTCTATTTGTTAAGCGTCGTGATTTTTATAGAGCAGTGGTTACCAAACGTTTTTGTCTCTAAGACCACATGCCAATTTTTTTTGTTTAGTTTTGGGTAGATCCCGTCGTATAATATTGAAATCATAAACTTCAATTGTGATTTTGAAAGCCTGCCCAGTGCTACTCGCTTTGATAGGTTTGACTGTAGAGTAAAAAGTTAAAAAGAGAAACGTGATTTTTTATATTTATTAGTTCAAATGAGATAAAATGCAAATATAGTAAAATTATAACATAAAATGACTACTGAAAAAAAATATTTTAAATTTTCTTTACGGTAACAGGCTACATGAGGGTAATCCACAAGGTGGCAACTCCCCTTTAATAGCATAGGAAGGGATATGAAAGGGGGGATGCGGAAGGGTAGAGGAATGCAGCAAGGGTTAACAGGGGCCCCCCGGACTATGGTTTAAGGATCCTACCCGGCAATTCGCCTAAAAGTGATGCTGGGAAAACCCTAGAAAAACCTGCATCAAGTAGGTCGGGCATTTGGTACTTGTCCCACGTCCTTCCGATGGCGGGAGAGGGGTTAGCTGTGTGGTCGCAGCTTTCCCTTCTCCGTGCCTTGACCAGTTTAGGAGGCAGCTGGCAGACTATTCCAATAGGAATAGAGGACAACTCTTACCGTATGCCCAAGGTCTGCGACCCCGTAACATACACCTCTCAAAACAGGCCGAGGTGCCTCGGCATATGGGAACCTTAGTTCAAAAAACCAGAGAGATGTGAAGGCATCCCCGAATATTTCCAATTCAAGGACTTATGTTTTAATAACAAATTTTCCATATTTGGCTCCAATTTAGTTTTGTTTTACCTTATGACTCCTCGATCGGTGATTTGCAATCTGTTTCTTTCATTTGTAATACGTTTAGCAACCGCACGAAGTATGTAGATGGAAGGGCTATGAAAAAGTTTTCGCGATAGTCAAGAATTCGGGATAAGTAATAGGCATGTCTCCCTGAAGCCAAAATTGCTGATATCCCTTTCGGAATTATACCTTATGTTCGAAAAAGACGCTAAAACGCGTCGAAACGTCCGAAATTTTTTAAATTAAAATTTACTTACCGTTTCTTTAAAGTAACCGTATGGATCGATAATCGACTGTGTTATTTCAATAATCAAAATATCCTCGAACCTAATTTAAATATGCTTTAATTGAGAATTGGGAAAGTGAGAAAATCCGTGCCGTCCATTCGTTAGCTTAATTCTGCCAGAAAAATTCTGAAAGAATGGACTGATTAAATTTAGTGAACTAATCTGTTAAATAAGCAACGGCTGGTTTCCACTTAAGTCAATTTTCTTTTAAAATTGGATCTTTATCTTCCAAAAACTACAAAACTGTCTCAAAAAGTGAAATGTGACTTTTGTCGGCCAGATTCCTTGTGTGACGGAGTAATCGATTAAAGTTTTCGTCATTTTCTTCACAAAACTGCGCAAATAGCCTAGTATTCAAAGCATTACTTCGAATTTTATTTACTGCGTTCATGACAAATTAAAGAAATTGATGCAATCTACCAACTAAATGTTTTATAACATTTTTCTGACAAAAATCCATTTCAATCTATAAAAATTGAGTGTTTGTATTGTGCAGCTTGCTATATAGGTCAAACGAAGCGTAAGCTTCGAACCAGAACTAAAGAGAATTTTGCAAATTTAAAACAACCTTTGGATAAACAATCGGTTTTAACGAAACATGTATACATTAATAATCACAGGATTCATTGGAATAATATAAAAGGACAGTAGATAGGTACTATATCTGTTTTGTGAATTATTGCATTCAAGCCAAAATTCGGTCACTACCTCCTTAACTGGGATCCATTCTCTTGAACCTCAATTTATTACAACTACCTTCAATTTTTGTTTTCGCTCACATGGAGTCGTGCAGTGATTTAGAGCCACAGTTGAAAGTTTGGAGTAATATTAACTACAACGTACTCGAAGATTATTGTTTACTATCCATAGTGAAGGAATATTACGTACTGTATTGGGCGATTTTTATGACATGCGCTAAGTAGTTGTCTCCTGTAGATTAACGTCAACTCCGCGTGTTAATGAAATAGGAAGTTAATTTAATCCAAAAGTTCGTATGTCGTTGTGACTGTACATTCGGATAGGCTTAGCGATCTAAGATAAAATTAATAATGACTTTGTTTATGCTCAGAATTAAAATTATTGAAGAACCATGATACACAATGGTACAAATGTATTTATAGTGTAGGTATATTTCTTTGGTCTTAGTAAATAAGAAAATGAGGCCCAAAACTCAAATTTGTAGGAGAGCAAAAGTAAACTTCACGATCTCATATAAGTAGGCACAGATATCAATACACAAATATTTATTACTCTAAAACTAAATTTGCATAAAAGATTATGAACAGTTTCTTGGGCTGCAAAAATGTACTGAGCATTTTTCCGCTACACTTATTATTGTCGATCATCGGCAAATTCTGGCCACGGATTTAAAATAAAGCTTTTCTGATTTAAAACAAACTGATTTTTCAACCTGGATGTTTCTATTGAGTACCTAGAAGAACTCTCAAAATCATGAGTCAGTGAAATGGAGCGACGGTATGGCTTTGTGACGAAACGGAAATTAAATATCCAAATTTAACAAACTCTACAAGATAGTTATTATTACAGTTTCCATCTTCATATTTAGATTTAGAGTCGTAAATGGTGTAAAGAAAAGAAATCGACTGAATGTCAAAAAACGGGTAGACTTGAGAATGAAGCCTGCATGAAGCACAGGGGCCTCACTAATCCTGAAGTGACCACAAATTGAATTTTGAAATTATTGAAAAATTAAATAATAACAACTAAAAAATTAAAATACAGTAGAAAAATCTTTCATATAAATTATTTAGTACTTGAATATTAGTTTTTTATATATATATATATATTGATTCATTTACAATCGCATCAACATCTCTGTTTATTACCGACTCAGTATGGGAAATCCTTTTTCTTTTCTAGTCGGGGAACTGATTTGCCGAGTTTCTCTCACGCACACAAACATCCATGCCCTTGCTGGGATTCGACAGAAGGTCGGCTGAATATTAGTTGATTATTACAAGTTTGGAAAATTGCTGGTTTTTTTTCTTAATAATTTCCTAGTTATTTATTCATAAAACCCAAGTCTTTCATAACCTGAACAAGTTGTAATTAGGCTTCTTTAGAAAATAATTCAATTTTTGAATATTCAAAATTATGTATGTTACATGGGGGGGGGGGGGGGGGATGGTAAAAAATATTGGAAAACTCTACATTCCTGTCTTGCTGATATGAATAGTATCACTCTTGATGCTGTTTAAATCCAGGTTCGGCTTCTATGTAAATGGAAAGTGAGATGGAGTGATCGATAAGAAGTCAATAATTATGTAAATTTGTGTTGAATTAATATATTTAGAGATGCCGTGGTCACAGACATTTCAGCCCATGAATTGTAGAATAAAAACTCTACAGAACCTTCCGGAAGACTGTGTGCACAATAGATGCTTGGCAATATAATTGGGGACGACTGTCTTAACAGGAAAGAGAGAGAGAGAGAGACTAATTTTTATTCCAGGGATGCTACTCATTCCCTCGGTCCACTCGTTTAAATTTAAGTGATAGCAATTTCCAGTAATCACGATCAGCAGAGCAGTATATTAAGTATTGAGAGGTGGTTTTGAGATCGGCATTTTTCCTCCTACGCTGATCGTTCAAGGATGGGCTCACCCAAGAATTTATTTTTTTCTCGTGTGCGTGACACCAAAAAAAATGTTATGATTAATTTTATAGTGAAATTGTAAAACGGTTTTATAATTTGTTAAACAGTAGTTTACTTCTAAATAAATGTAAATTCAGTTACTCATATTTCCCAAAATATCCCTTTCCAGTGTAATAGAGGTTGGAATAAATATAAACCATTCTCTTCTGAGCTCATTATAGCTCTTCAAAAAAATGTAGAAAATTGTAAATCCGAGCTATGGCCCGAGCATTGATTATTATAACGTAAACGTAATAAATTCCATATAAAGAGTTTTTTATTCCACAGGCAAACGACCTGGACAGCGGATTCAGCAGCTTCACGTGGCGGAAGAATGAAAAGAGGGCATTAGAAACCTTCCAGTGACACACAGATCTCGAACCGACGCATGAAAATTGTGTAAAGCGTTCATCAGGTGGGCGGGTCACTAGCTCCAAACGCAGAGCTTTATTTTCTTTTAACCTACATTTTACTACTTGTTTAATCTATAATTTTCAAAAAAATTTTTTAGCGGTCAGCACCATCTGATGTTGAAGGACTCAAGGAAAGTAAGTAAGTCTATATTAATTCCAAAATAACTAAAAGTATCATTTACCAGCGAGCTTCCATTACGTTATGATTCCGAGATAATATTATAATTAATTATTTGCAGTACATAATTTTGTTCGTCAATTAGCTTTGGATCCTTGAATCGTCATGCTCCTAAAAGAACTATAAAGTAGTGATATAAAGACGTGCATCAGTTCTGCAAAAATTCCGCGCTAAAAACGAAGAGCAAGAATTTAATTTTCGTGAAGCCTTAAATTTAAACATACGCTTACTTTGCGAAGAATATCCAATCCGGAATTTTCAGTCCGCGTTTTAAATAAGTTGAATAATTCATACGAACAACTGAAAGCCAACATTTAACAGCGAACGGGGGAAGTTTATTTGGAGCAGTCCGTGTTAATATTCCTCAGGTTATTTACAAATCCTCAAATGTTAATGGATACTGCAAATATAATTAATCGGTCTAAGGGATTCTACAGAGCCGAACTGGCAATGGAAATAATTTTCACGTGTATTGTGACTGTGACTCCCTTTTAGACCGAGTGAGCAGATAAAACGCTGCATTAGTCCGCACTCACGCTCCTTGCTCAAGTAATTCCTTTCACATAAATTACGCAACGCCATTCTTAACTACGAGAACTTAATTACTCTGCCTTCAAATATTACGAGCGTTATGCATACACTCATAATTAAGGCTAGTCATATGACGTTCAAGCAAAGTACCGACGTGAAAGAATAATACATGACGTGTGCAGTCGTGTACACACACAGAGAATTCCTCGAAACCAGATAACAACAATTATTGCATCCAAAAGGCGGAAAAAAAATATGGGATATTTTATCATCAATTTTTTTTACGCTTTCATTTTAACTGTAAAGTTTTCATGTGGACAGCACGCCAATGTCACACGAACACTCTGATACATATATTATGAAGCAAATTCTAAATATTAATACCGCACGGAACAGCTTGCAAAAGCAGTTTACTCGTGTGTCACTAAAACTTGGATCACTAATTAACGTTATTAATTATTACGCGACACAAAAGAGCTAGTGATTGCGCACGAGCACCTGTTAAATGTTGGCGGAATAGGACGCTGGATGGAGATGACAGGATGATGTTAGCAGGAGTCCATTAAATCAACAAAGCAACGCACTAGGACAGTTAAAATAACAAATAGCCGACACTGTAACGGAGCCGCAACACAGAGGACTGACGAATGAATTTATCTCGTGCTTGCAGTCACTACAAACAACCAAGGGGAAAGATAAAAAAAAAGTGTCCTACGGCGAAATGCATAAGTAAAAAGAAGTAGGCAGCGGCGCAAACGCCGATAAACAGCCAAAGCTGTCACACAGCTGGCACGCAATAACAAACTCATCATTATATTGCTTTATTACTATTGGCCGTGTGAGTGACGTGTGACGAAAGAGGGGTGGGGAACAGAGAAAGGGTAGGGTGGGAGAGGGTCCAGATTCTGACGGACGTGACAACTTCGTTTACAGCAGAGGAAGAAGCAACTCGATTCCACAAATTTGTTCACTTTTCTGCACTCCATAAACATTAGTCCATTACTAACGTCTTTAATAAAGCACAGTTTAATAGAACTTCCTAACGATCGGCTATCCTGGTCAGAGAAATTGTTCATAGCGTTTACTACAAACCCTCTGTGAACAGTAGTGATCGATTTTGCCTCTCCCTCTCCTGCAGTATATATATACCTCTTGTAACACCCCTCTCTCTTCCCCTCCGTCACTCCCCCTCCCCCACACGGTCGCCCGTATCCCTCGACGGGCCGAAAGCACATTTACACATTTCATTTGTATTAATTACTCACCCCGCGTGAAGAAAATATCCATAATCGGCAATTTCCGAACGATGTAACAAACACTACACAATGAACACTTGTTTGCGACGGGTTCAGGTCCGAATTTACCTGACCAGTATACACGCACAGACACTCGCGCACGCACCGACGTACCTCCACGACATCGACCAAGGCTCTGTCTAGTGGCCCAGCGCCGCGCCACTACAACACGGCCATCGCTTTTACAAGATGGCGGCAGCGCACGTTGAGTGCGGGGCGTGCGCGGTATCTAGAACTCGAAACCGAGGGTCGCCCTTCTGTTCCACCGCCACTGCAGCTAACAAGTGGGCTTGTGCCGATTAGGCAAGCTCTTCCAGGACTGCTGAAAACGCTTGAAACGAATCGTCGGCCGGCAATAAATCAGTTCCTATTGCTGTGATGACTTGGTAACATTTAAAAATGGCCGACTAAAGGAAGCCTGTACGCCGGTGGCATCTATTGGCGCGACCGTCGTACTAAGTGTAAGCGCGTAATGCTGGGAGGAGGGAGGACATGTGGAAGGAATATTGGCCTACGTGACGTTCAAAGTAGCTCATGACAAAGACTTCATAATGGGCGATCCCACCCTCTGTGAAGTAATACAGAGCCTTGACGGTTGTCCGCCCGCAAGAGAAACTCCGTTCAAATCTTAATCCCTTCAATTTTCTGTCTTTGCATTTACGCGATTTTGCGACTAGTGTGTGACTTCTATTTTCGCAGCCATTGCTAACGGACAGAACCCGTTCCGCAATTTGCAATCATTTTTAATGAAAAACTTGTTTCGATCAACATTAATCTCGCTGATATTAGCTTATAAATTATGTTAACAACCAACGAACACGATCTTTATCGTTCATTCACAATGCCGAATAACAACCTAATATGACACTATTGAAATTTATTAACAATGACGAAGTCAATTTATACAGGATATTTGAAATGTGGAAGAAGAGACTGTCAGGAGGGACGAAGCGAAAATTTAAGGCAACGTTTCAAACATTAAAGTCTTAATTTTCATGAATACCTAAAATAATCAGGGATCACACAAACCAATTTATTGCTGTTTGTCATACACTATATAGACAGTAATAAATTTCTACTAGGTGATAATGAAATAACTGTAGCTAAACAATTTGTTTAATTTTTTTTCGTATTTCATTTGCAAAGTGAATAATTGGGGATTAATTTCCTTTTCAAGGACAATAATGATATAATAATCTGTTAACTGCTCAAATGCATTACTTTACTTAAATAAGATAGTTTCTGCCATCGGTTCAATATAATAATTTCAAATAAATTAATTCATTTGCTTACTTTATAAGAATATCAATTTAATTTCCATGAACAATAAATTTCTAGAAGGCTTAAATACCCGCGTATTTGCGAATGTGAAGTCTACGTAGAATACTAGTTAGCGAGGTTTTTCACCCAGTATGATTAAAGAGTGCCTCCCGCGAAAGAAAGAAAGACAGCCCGAGGTAATTGGGAAAGCCCTGATTACACTATTTTCGTGTCTTTATTCTCCTAACAGCTTTTTTTGGACACTCTCCGTCTACGCCAACTTGAGTTGTACTTATCTACTATTTACTAAATTTTTCAAACAAAATTAAGTCCCGGGATATTCACAAAAGTCCTTATTGTGTGGTCGTCAAATTAAAATTCCAAGACCTTTCGACGTTGATCATGTCACTAGAGTTAACGCCATACAACAATTGTGAAACATTTGTCGTATGATATGATATGATATATATATATATATATATATATATATATATATATATATATATATTGTAATGCCAATTAATTAAGCCATCAATTGTTTGGACGTAAAATTTGAATTGTTTGATAAATCCATTATAGCGGTCTGATCGAACAAAGCCACAATGGGAGAAGCAAGCTCACTTTGCTTTGTCGAAAAGTCAAAAATGGCGTATGCGCGCTAAAACTCGAGAGCACTAGGAGTCAGTTTGCGGAAAAACATTGTGAGGAGCACAACAAGTAATTTAACTGTTAGTTAGCGGAGAAAGATTGTTAGGAGCTGATGGCGGAAAGACATTATGAACAGCAGAACATGTAATATAATTTGAGTAGAGACTAGACATCGTCAGTGTAAAACTAGTTAAAGTTGTAAATTAATACGAAGAAAACATTCACGCCGCAAGTATTGCAGCGTAAATAATTGTAAACTAAGAGCAGTTGAGAAAAGAGCGGCGAATCCGGTTTTAAGAAATCAAACTATTAGCTTTTGTCCAGATCTAGAATTGACGGGTTTGTAATAGATTTTTCTATGGCGTTTGACCTCGTACTGCTTGACTGATAAAAAAAAAGCTTGACGGAATCGTGTTATATAAGACAGTTGTAATTTGAATTTAGTAATTCTTAAGAAAACAAGGTCAAAGTGTTAGAATTAAATAAGCATTGTATTCCAAATGTATTGATTTCCTCAGGCAGCATTATAGGTCTTCTGTTATAAATAGCCTTCGAAATTTTATATGGCTCCGTATTAAATAAAATTCATCTGCTTGTTCACTGCTGATTTATCGTGAAGTTGAGGGAGAAAATTATGTCACTGCGCTTTAGAAAGACATAAATATCTTATAAATGTGACCAAGAGAAATTAAATGATGATTTGGGAAATTTGTAAAGAGATTTATTTTACGTGGGTAAGGAGAAAGGAGCTCATGCCCTACAGCAGATATATAGAACAAATTTCACCGAGAACATAACCTGATGACAATGAGTCATTCGCTTGTTTTAGGAGCATGATCTACCTGCTGAAACCATTAAAGTGCAACATTAGTATTTAGATTATTCGGGCATTGCATTGTCTTGGAGCAGATATGTGAGCAACAAAATGTGAAAAATTAAATACGGGCTCCCTTTCCTCTACTCTTCCATTCGAACTCTAAATACTGGGACAGTTGTCACTCTAGGACCAGGCCGAATTTAGTAGGTCTGTCCCGTAATGAGTGTTCGGACTCTCCTGTTGCGCGTCTGAGTGTTCTCTCTGATGAAGAGCAGAGCTTGTTTCGTATTCGAATTGTTGGAGTTTATACATTTTTTCCGAAATTCTAGACAATCTTTCAGGTCATCTCTTTAACCTAACTTGTTTCTGGCACACTGCCTCTTTCTTTCTGTTTTTCTTCTTCTTTTTCTTTTTTTTTCTTTGCCTTATTTTTCACTTTTCTTGTTTGCCTATCTACTCCAAGACAACAGAATACCCGAATAATATAAAAAATAAAGTTATCTCACCATTTTCAACCAAATTCAAATCCACATTAAAGTGGAAGTCGCAAATAATAAATGCAATACAAATAGTTCAACACGTAGTTGCAAAGTTTGTGGTTAAGGGTAGTATGAAAATTAATTGGTATTGCATAAAGATCAGGAGAGAAGAAGCGACTAATTGCGATTTTCGAAGTTATGGGCTTCAGGTGAAATAAACGATACATTACTTGGAACAACCTACAGTGGATTAAATGACCACGATAAAAAAATACACGATAGAAAACAAAGGACAGTTATGGAAAATTTTCATTTATACAGTCGGAAGACGAAACAGTTTACCTAAAAACTGAAAAAAATTACTGGTCGAGGCACGGAGAAGTGTATGCTGCGTCCCTACAGCAAACTCCTCTCCCGCTATTGGAAGGGCGTGGGACAAGTACCCAATGCCCGACCTACCTGATGCAGGTTTTTCTAGGGTTTTCCCTGCATTTTTCTTTAGGCGAATGCCGGGTAGGATCCTTAAACCATAGCCCGGGGGCCCTAGTTAACCCTTGGCTACCTTCCTCTACCCTTCCGCATCCCGCCTTTCAAATCCCTTCCTATGCTATTAAAGGGGAGTTGCCCAATGTGGATTACCCTCATGTAGACTATTGCCCTAAAAAAAAAATACCCGACCTAAAACAAGCCTGCGAGAGGATTCTCTCGCAGGTAACCTGCGAGGGATTTTCTCTCGCAGGCAGAACCTTTTAGGAGAAATACGAAGGGGCTGCCTTTGGGTAGTTTTTGAACTAAGGTTCCCACAAGCCGAGGCACCTCGGCCTGTTTTGAGAGGTGTATGTTCCGGGGTCGCAGACCTTGGGCATACGGTAAGAGTTGTCCGCTATTCCCATTGGAATAGTCGGCCAGCTGCCTCCTAAATTGGTCGAGGCACGGAGAAGGGAATGCTGCGTCCCCACAGCAAACTCCTCTCCCGGTATCGGAAGGGCGTGGGACAAGTACCCAATGCCCGACCTACCCGATGCAGGTTTTTCTAAGGTTTTCCCTGCATTTCTTTAGGCGAATGCCGGTTAGGATCCTTAAAATATAGCCTGGGGGCCTTAGTTAACCCTTTGCTACCTTCCTCTACCCTTCCGCATCCCGCCTTTCAAATCCCTTCCTGTGCTATTAAAGGGGAGTTGCCCAATGTAGATCACCCTCATGTAGCCTGTTGCCCTAAAAAAAACAAAAAAAAACGTCTGATTGAAAATAATGAATAAGAAAGAGCCAATACAGACAGAAAAGGGTAATATAAATACCACACAGCGTTTCTGGAATCCTTGCCCCTTTCGTCAGGTGATAAGAAGAGCCTAGAGAAACACAACTGCACAGGTAAGCACCTGACGAAAGAAACAAGGATCTCAGAAACGTTGTGTGGTATTTATATTACCCTTTTCTGTCTGTATTGGATATCTTTATAATTCATAATCTGAAAACTGATGGAGTAATATTAGAAGGAAATTAAACTAAATAAATTAATATATGTACAGGACAAGTAACAAATTTTTACACTTAGTATTGTTTATTTCAAGTATAAATTGGTTTATCAACAGTGATATCGTCGATGTAACAATAAAGTTGACACTGGGGATTGTCAAAGCTATTTGGACTAAATAAAAGAATTAATTTGTCTAGATTTTTGAAGTTTCACGAGTATCTCGTTTGGGAACCAATCAAAACTACAGAAAGTGAAGAGATTTATATATCTTCCACAACATTTTTATGACCGTGGATACATTATAAAAATCTCAAGCGACGTAACACAAGCGTTGTTCCATAAAAATATTGTCGGTACTTACCTATAAATGAATCAACAACGTTCCTCCTTAAAAGTGAATTTCTGTAAGTGCGTTTTCGTGTACAGGTTTAATCTCATTTAATACGTTTAAACTATGTTTTAAAAACAGTGACTTTTTGTGTACTAGTTTGGTGGCCGGCGTTTCCCGGGAATTTATTAATATTAAACCGGAAAAGGAACTTTTGTACACTTATCAGTAATATCAAATGATTTGTAATTAAACCCATTCCATCAACGCCCCTTTTCCGACGGGGATCTAACCAGAATCATGAACGTCACTGATTATGCCAACTAAAAAGAAAATTATGATTCAGTAATAATATGGGAAATTTTTTCCCTTGTCCTATACGTATGCTTAAGTGGACTGAACTTCATCTTAATCAGCACGATGAATGTCACTTCCCAACTCAACGAACTTCAAAACCCCCAATTCAATACCAACCTTGAAACTTTTGGAAACTGTAAATGAGTCCCTTCTCTCATACACCCGAATTTTAACGGACTGTACCTCAATGTTTGGCATCGGGAATATCACTGTTGGTTCAGAGAGTCAAAAAAATCCAGAATAAAAAATAGTCCCGTAACTTAGTAGAGTAAAAATAAATTATTTTTAATAAATTAACAAATTAATCTATTAACAATGTCAAAAATACTTTCGCTACTTTAAGAAATTCAAAAATACTCCCGATGTCCAAAAATACGGTATGCTAATCGAGTAAAAACTAAGATTAAATTAAGAGTAAAAAATATTCACTTTACCTAAAAATTAACCCCTCCAAAAAACGTCCCAGTGTCTTAAGGGAATCATAAATATATCCGATCCCGAAGGGGAGCCAAAACACTCCGGGTATCTTAAGAGAGTTAAACACTTATTATAGTTCATAAACAAACCGATACGCTAAGAGAGTCAAAATACTCACGGTACCAAAACAGAGTCCAAAAATACTTTAGGTATTATAAGGATGTCGAGAATTCTCCCGGTACCTTAAGAGACTCCAAAAATATTCAGAACTTCAAGACTGGGCAGAGCAGTAGATTTTTTGAGAATGACGTAAATCTTCAAAATGCCGCCACTGAAATGCTTTTTTAAGAAAAATAACCTTCGATTGTAATTATAAAAAACTGCCCAATTTGTACGAATACTATTTTTAAGACTTATTAGAATAATTGTATAAACTGCCACAATCTATTACTGGTTTAGCGTTATGACATTAATTTAAGAAAATTAGGTAATTATGAATGTATAATCTATACGCGAAAATAATTCTTGTTCTTGCACGAATGTTGCTTTAATGATCCAGTTTGGGTGTTTTGGTAATTCAAATTTGGTGATATCCGCTTTTAAAAACTAAGGATAAAAGGAAGCAGCCGTAAACACGAATGTAGGGATGTGTATGTGTAAGAGTCTGTATCACATATCACTTAGTGGTTACAAATAATTTTACTATACACTACATGGTACAAAAATACGCAGTAAAACATAATTATTTTTAAAAAAGGAAAATTTAGGTGTGCAATTTTACATTCTTTAGTAATTTAATTGTCTCAAAACTGTTTTAATTCACTGACCTTATTTTAGTACAATAAGGTTTTTAACGTTTATATTAAAATGTCTCTTATTGAGAAACGTATTATTCAAAATAAATTCTATTAGTTTAATAACGATATTTTATTTCCAATGGCATTTAATGTCTCTATAACATAAAAAAATAATATAAATACATACAAATACAGATTTAAACGCATGGACAGATTGCAACAAAACTTGGTACACATATTCATAAAACATGAGAATTGGTACTGTGGGGATGAGAAACCACTAGCAGAAATGTGGAAATATTATAATTAAAAACGTGATAATTGTGTGTTAAATTACTGCTCGCGAACAGAACTTGATATCAAAGCAAACCGTTCACACGCGAGAGGCAGACGTTGCTACGCGACAACAAAAATCATTCATTTTTTGGTAATGAAGTGAAGCAGAAATATTTTGATTGGATAGAAAAGTATAATCATATTACTCCATCCAATGATAATTAAAAACAATACGAAATGTTATATGATCCATCGAAATAATTTTCTTTTAAATAACATGACTTTTAAATGGCTGAAAACCATTTTACCCAATTATAACTTGCAAAACGCATTGGAGACATAGACATAGAATGATGGAAAACTCAATACTTAATATTTGTTAACCATTATAATTCAATATATTTCATTTTAAATGTGCAAAATTTGACGAATTATTTCAATTGAGATTCTTGAAAAAATTTGGTTGTGTGTATGTATTATTATAATTGCACATATTTAATTGTAAATGTGTAAAGACTAAGGGATTAATTTCAAGTGAGAACTTTTCAGAATTAACATTGCACATAACTGATATTTTTCTATAGAGTACTTTGACTACTTTAAGTTATCTGTTTATATTCATAAAGACTATGGTTATATACCATAAAGGTACCGCAGTTATTTCTTCACAGTTAAGGTATCGTGATTATTCTTGACAGTACTAAAACAGCGGGTGGAATATTTAATTCATCTTAAACTGTTGATATTTGCTTCGATTAAATATTATTCGGAGTCAATGAGATTGATAGTGTTTCTCCCGATGTTGTTTGTGTATAATTTCAAAACCTTTTGGCATACGAGGGGAGTACCCTCTTAGGGGTGGGGCTTGAGGGGCATTACAAGAAAATAACGCGAATAAATCGAGGGGGTTTGGAGGTCGCTGCGTTTAATTATTTCATTATATTTAACCAACAGGTGTGTGGATAGATCGGGGTGGACATGGCTGGAAATTTTCAAACATGCAATCTCTGACAATTATTGCGTGGGTTTTAATGAGATTAATTGATTAATGAGATTAATGAGTGTTTCTCCCGTTCTTATTTGTATATAATGTCTACCCCTTTCTGCATTGGGGGGAGGGGCGCTCTTAAGGAGGGATTGAGTGGAATTACATAAAATTAACGCAAAAGCAACGGAGATTGGAGTCGAATCCAGGGTTATCGATGTCGCTGAGTTTAATTATGATATTCAACTTGACGGTTAAGTTGCTCCTCTATCTCTATGAGTGAGGGTGGAAGGGGAAAACCACGTGTGAGTGTTCTGCATGAAAATGACACCCGTAGAGCAAATATTTTGCGGGGTCATTGAGATTCATTGTTTTTCTCTTCGATTTTTGTGTACATTTCAAAATTTTTCTTTATAGAAAAATAACGCGAAAACAACCGATATGGAACTTACTAGAGCTGATACAGACAGTAGAAGGCCTCACAAATTTATGCATTATAAGATGAGAAGAGCACACAGATGTACCCAAATCAAGTTAATCCCAAAACTATCTAAGAAAATATAGAAATAAATCTTATGATAAGTAGAATAAAAGATCCCACCAACCTAACAAGTTGTTTAAAGTATGTAGTTCGACACCTTCACAAAACTGGAAAAAAAGTGTTCTTTCCCTCCTCTGAGGTTGTCGGTAGGCTACAATTAAATGTTTCAGGGCTGCCAATTGTAAAGAATTTTTTTTGTGGGCTGGGTTTTTACGTTAAATCAACAAATTATTGACCATTAAAGAATTTGTAATAAGTTTATTACAGTTAAGCATATACTCTTATCTCAGGCACCTGTGGTTTTTACGTAGATGAGATCTGCTGCCCGTACCATATACGTACTGCTATTCTGTGTTGTGTTGCTTGCTGTAGCTCTCGTACCGACGTCTCCGTATCTCACAGCCGGCAGAACGGGTTAACTGCAGTGATGACTTTAGTCAGGACAATTGCAAGGCGTCGACTCAGGGGTTGACCACTGGCTAAGGCGTCGGCCTCCGGGATTAATTTCTGGCAAGCCGTCGTACTAAATTGTGTGGCTTCGATGAACTCTTCACTAACAAATTGTGGCCCCTTTCTCACGACGATTCTGCCTCGGACTATATCAGAGACAACAACTTGGAAAAGTTTACAGCAGAACTCAAGAGATTTGTAGATCGGTGACACTTAACGCAATACGGAGCCTCTCATAATCACATCCACCGGCTCCGGTGAGCGCAGAACAACTGCTCCAGTTTCAGAAGCTTATCTCCGTTCCCTCCATTATAGAATCCCATTATTTTACTTTTTTCATTATTAGAAAACTTGGTCGAAATGTCAGTTTCACTGATTCTTCCATTCTTCCAAGAGTTATAGCACGCAGCTGCAGTTCCGTAGTCAACAATGGCCAACAATTGTCATGTTGAGGCCAATAGTCGAAACAGGACACGAAAATTACTTGGATGGAAATATTTTTCTCCTCCACCCCCACACACACCTTGTCCAACATTTCACAGAAAACAACTCCCGGCACCCGTCCGCCAATGCACGATTTCGAATTCTCCAAACCACAGCAAACAACACTTCCGATATAAAACAAAACTAAACCAAAATACACGCGTTACACAATAAAGCAAACAGAATTATGGTATGAATTCAAAAAGCATTTAAAAGGCGGGATGAGGATAGCGGACTCTGTAACAACACATGGAAAGATGGCATTTGGCCCCTGTAAAACCTCGTCCGACTGATTTTACATCTCTCACAACCCAAATCTAATTCAATTTGAAATAAATAACAGAAGTAAATCAGGTAAATGATGAGATACCCGATAGTAATCTGTATAACATCACTAACTTAGACTGGAGCTCTTTCCTGGAAAGGTTTAATCCTGCGGAGATGCCGCAATTGCACGTTGATGTAAACAACAAAGCAAAGGAACTAAAAGAAGCAATTCACAAAGCGGCAGACAGAATCACTAAGAAGAAAGGGTCGGAAGAAGTCGTAGCCTAGGTTTTTGGTGTGATGAACTACAGAGCTTAAGGAGCAAAGTCAGGAAATATAGAACAATTTATCAGAGACCAGCAGCCCTAAACTCAAAAAGAAGATTACTAGATAATTACAGGGGAATAAAACAAGTGTACAAAGCAAGATTGGAAGAAATTAGGCAAACCAACTAGGATAGATATGTGAGTCAGTGCGTAATGATCGACCCTTGGGATAAGCCATATAAGTTTTTTTCAGGTAACATGCTACATGAGGGTAATCCACATGGTGGCATATCCCCTTTAATAGCATTGGAAGGGATTTGAAAGGGGGGATGCGGAAGGGTAGAAGAAGGTAGCCAAGGGTTAACTACGGCCCCCGGGCTAAAGTTTAAGGATCCTACCCATCATTCGCCTAAAAGTAATGCTGGACAAACCCTAGAAAAACCTGCATCAGGTAGGTCGGGCATTGGGTACTTGTACCACGATGGCGGGAGAGCAGTTTGCTGTGGGGACGCAGCATTCCCTTCTTCGTGCCACGACCAGTTTAGGAGGCAGCTGGCCAATTGTTCCAATGGGAAGAGCGAACAACTCTTACTGTATGCCCAAGGTCTGTGACCCCGGAACATACACCTCTCAAAACAGGCCGAGGTGCCTTAGTTAAAAAAACCAGAGAGATCAAACCATATAAGTTTCTGGCAGGAAAAATATCCAATACAGCAAGCCTCTCGACATTGAGAGATAAGAACAATCAATTGATCACTGACTGGAGTTCGTCGGCAGAATTACTAATGAGCAGATTCCTGCCCGATGACAATGACAACATTGTAGTTGAAAATTGAGTACAAGTGACAAGAAATTTATGTGAGCAAGCTTATAACAACCGAGGAATTGATGAAAGAGAGGTTAAAAAAATGTGAACGGAACTAAAATATTAATCAAAGCTTCCGGCCCTGACGACATACAAAATGAGTTGTTAATGGCACTTTCTGAAAAACTAGCACCCTTCGTTGCGAATTGGTGAATACCTGTCTAGTGCAGGGAATATTTCCGCTACGCTGGAAAGTGTCCAAATTAGTAATTTTGTTAAAGGACAAAGATAAGGATATCACAGAGCCCGGAGCTTATAGACCAATATACACACGAGAAAATTGTGGAAAAACTGTGTAAGAGGCTCTTCTTTGGATTCTGAGAGGAATTAATGACTGTCAATACGGCTTCCGAAAGGGAAGATCAACTGAAGACGCAATAAACGGAGTATTAAAGTATACAAAAAAATTCGACCACCTACGCTGGCCCTCTCTGATGCGAAGACTGCAGGACACAAACAATCCGACGACACTATACAGCATGATTCAAGACAGGGAGGTAACGCCACGATGTTCACACGGCCAGATCCGGAACTCGACCACAAAGGGCTGCCACAAAGTTCCATTTTCATCCCGGTTTTCTGGAACTTATACATGGAACCTCTTCTGGACAAAATGACTCAATCAGGTGCAGTGGGGTAATTGTAGCATATATCGATGTCATGATAGCTGTAAATGGGGACTCCAGGTATGAACCGGAGGCTAATTCAAAAACAGCGCTACAAGTTGTACACAATTGGTGTAAATAAAATGAAGATTGCATATAACAAAACTAGCTACATGATGCTGAGAGGAAATTTAGCCCGCCAACCAGGGGTAAAATTAATTACAACACTATAAAAAGACAGAAAAGCTTAAGGTATAATTTTTGATAAAGTAAAAGGCTACATGAGGGTAATCCAAGTGGAGGAAACTCCCCTTTAATAGTATTGGAAGGAACTTGAAAGGGAGGGCAGTGGAAGGTAGCCAAGAGTTAACTAGGGACCCCTAGTTGTAGTTTAAGGACCCTACCCAGCAATTCGCCTAAAAGGGATGCTCGGAAAACCCTAGAAAACCTGATACAGGTAGGTCGGTCACTTGGTACTTGTCCCACGCCCTTCTAATGGCGGAATAGGAGTTTACTGTGGGGACACAGGATTCTCTTCTTCTTGCCTCGACCAGTTTAGGAGGCAGCTGGCCGACTGTTCCAATGGGAAACAGTGGACAATTCTTACCGAATGTCCAAGGTCTTCGATACCGGAACATACACCTCTGAAAACAGGCCGAGGTGCCCTGGCTTGTGGGAACCTTAGTTAAAAAACGGAGAGAGGAAAAGGCATCCTCCAAAGGTAGCCCTCTCCGTCTCTCCAGAAAGGTTCTGCCTGCTAGGGAAACGCTCCAAACTTCCATTTCCTTCTATCAATTTTTTTCTACAAACATATGCACATATCAACTATTATCCTCAAATATTGTATCCACAAAGCTTCTCTCCACATAAGTTCTATCCAGAAAATTGTTTTCTGCCAAAAGCTGAACCTCTTTGCAGTTTAAAAATTCGGTCGTTGGATACCGTGCTTCAAATATTCTTCTTCTTCTTTATATTCATTTATTTACAGTCGCATCAACATCTCAGGTTATTTGAGATTAATTAAGGGAATTCATTTTGTTTGTCGGGGACCCCATTTTACAAAGTTTCTCTCACGCACCCTCGCCGGGACTCGAACCCGGTACCTCTGTGATGCGAGGTAGCTACACTGACCCCTACACCACAGGACGTCGGCTTGTTCTTCTTATATACTCCTTCAATCATAATTTTTCATTCGAGTCCGAATCTTCCCTCCTCCCAAAATATGCGACCAATCGTTGTCACGAAATTTTCGAGCTAGGTATCTTTCTCGGGGTCGGTTTAATGTTTATTTTTCTGCTAGAATTGGGAGTCTGTATTTTAACTACCCGGTCTCACCCACAAACACTACCAAACCGAACCATCCATTTCAACGGTCTGGCGCCGATTTATTACCTGTGAATCGCGTTCTGTCACAAAGCGAATTATAAAGCATAGTTTAATAGAAAAATATAATCCAATGATACAAAGTAGATTTCCCACCTATTGCGATTAGGAAAGGAATAATAAAATACCTTTATAGGACCCCTCATTTTTAATAACAGATATGAAATCTGCAAGATTACACTCGAATCGAAATTAATCTATAAGTTAATATATTCGTAGTTAAAAAGTAAAAATTTAATGTCAGGGTTGCCTAGGAACAACGGTGTAGGTTGATTTTTTTCTACTGGAAAATCTACATATGAAGTTTAAATGTTACTGTTTTAGGAAATGGCAAATATTTTTATAGTCTTTAAAGTTAATTACATACGTTTCACTATTTTTCGAAGGAAATTTTACATTTGGTTCACCTGAAGCGTATTGAAGCAGAATGAACAGTCACTAGCAATTTTCATATTGCATAACGCTGTACTGAGGGAAATGGAACGTGTCGGTTATTCGTGTGACTGAATTTCATTCAGGACGATGGAAACAGAATGTAACGATTCGCTCTCACTGCGGCGAATTGCGGAGAGTTTTATGGGACATCTCAATATTCTTCGAGGCGTACCAAACTTTAAGACCCACTAAGCAATAAAATGGTAGCGCGTCTGTGTGCTGCGTGATGTGTGTTCCACAGGTGCCCTGCTTCCTTATACTACAAGTAGAGTCCTCAAACACGTCAAATTGTCGCGTAATAGTGACCTATCATGACTGATGAAAATTTGTTTTTATAAAACAAGTTATTAATATTTCCTTCTGAATTAACCATTAATTATCCAGAAACTCGTACTTTGCTACAATCTTTCATTGAATCTTAACGTCACTGAGTTTTTATGTAACCCCAGAAATGATATATTCTTATTTCATAAATTACCAAAATTTTAGAAAATTTATTTTGTTTTATGTCGCATTAACGACTACCAGACTGTCATCTTACTTGACACATTCTGTCAAGAGTCGTCAGAGTGTCAATTACTTACATAGGATATATTTATAAAATATAAGTTCAATTGTTAAGTGTAAGTAGAGGCATAGTAGTTTGTATCATCTACTCCATGATTCTTTCTTGCTGCGGCGTGAGTAATCAATCGAATTGGGGAAATGTGTTCCCATTATTTGTTTCGTATCGAAAAACCCTGCGAGAGGATTCTCTCGCAGGTAACCTGCGAGGGATTTTCTCTCGCAGGCAGAACCTTTTAAGAGAGATACGAAGGGGCTACCTTTGGGTATGCCTTTTCCAAGCCTGCGAGAGGATTTCTCGCAGGTGAACCTTCACAGAGAGCTCTGGCGGGGGCTACCTTTGGGGATGCTCTCACATCTCTCTGGTTTTTTTGAACTAAGGTTCCCACATGCCGAGGCACCTCGGTCTGTTTTGAGAGGTGTATGTTCCGGGGTCGCAGACCTTGGGCATACGGCAAGAGTTGTCCGCTATTCCTATTGGAATAGTCGGCCAGCTGCCTCCTAAACTGGCCAAGGCATGGCGAGGGGTAAGCTGCGTCCCCACAGCAAACCCCTCTCCCGTCATCGGAAGGGCGTGGGACAAGTACCAAATGCCCGACCTACCCGATGCAGGTTTTTCTAAGGTTTTCCCTGCATTTCTTTAGGCGAATGCCGGGTAGGATCCTTAAAATATAGCCCGGGGGCCATAGTTAACCCTTGGCTACCTTCCTCTACCCTTCCGCATCCCCCCTTTCAAATCCCTTCCTATGCTATTAAAGGGGAGTTGCCCAATGTGGATTACCCTCATGTAGCCTGTTGCCCTAAAAAAAAAAAATATGCCTTTTCCTCTCCGTTTTTGAACTAAGGTTCCCACATGCCGAGGCACCTCGGCCTGTTTTGAGGGGTGTATGTTCCGGGGTCGCAGACCTTGGGCATACGGTAAGAGTTGTTCGCTATTCCCATTGGAATAGTCGGCCAGCTGCCTCCTAAAATGGTCGAGGCACGGAGAAGGAAATGCTGCGTCCCCACAGCAAACTCCTCTCGCGCTATCGGAAGGGCGTGGGACAAGTACCCAATGCCCGACCTATCTGATGCAGGTTTTTCTAGGGTTTTCCCTGCATTTCTTTAGGCGAATGCCAGGTAGGATCCTTAAAATATAGTCCGGGGGCCCTAGTTAACCCTTGGCTATCTTCCTCTACCCTTCCGCATCCCCCCTTTCAAATCCCTTCCTATGCTATTAAAGGGGAGTTGCCCAAAGTGGATTACCCTCATGTAGCCTGTTGCCCTAAAAAAAATGTTTCGTATCACTTTTATATTTTATGCAGAACTTAATTATGGACGCTATGGTGATCGAAGTGTTACACCGATCAGAGGTACGGATTGGGGGTGGGGGGAGATCTCCATAATTATGTGGACATGGATTAGTTTGGAGTGTTCGGTTCTGATTCTAGTTATGACAACTAGGTCTCTTCTTGTTGTTTTTAGATTTGAATAATATGGCACGAAAGTTGTTGACTGACTTTTGGATTCTCTTGCTTTGAGTTGAGTCCAGTACCGATTCCATCGTATTGATAGTTTGCTTTTGGCTAGCTAACAGCTGTTGTTGAGTGTTGGAGATTTTGGGGTTGTTGTTTCTGTGGGTTTGGCAGCCAGTTTAGCTTCCTAGTCGGCTAATTCGTTTCCGTGTTTGCCTTTAAGGGAAGGGATCTAGACGACTGTAATTTATTTTCCGGTAGTAGTAAGTTTTTGATGGATTTCTTGAATTTACATGGTTAATGCGTTTTTGACGTCTTTCGTGTAGATGGATTTGATGAAAGTGAGGGAATCGGTGAAGATGGTGTACTTATTTTGGTTGATAATGATATGAAAACGATTGCCAAATTCAGTGTATAATTCGGTGGTTAGAATGGAGGCTCGTGGGTGGAAAGAGGTCGATGTGGAGAGGTTGTCGAAGAGGGTACCGCTGCGTGCTCCAGAGCCGGCTGGTGTTGTCGACACTTATTAAGTATGCCGTGGTAGAGTGACCTATTTGGAAACCAAATTGGCTGTTTTTTAGGATTATTTTAGAGGAACAATTTTAGTCGGGTATACATGATTTTTTGTAACATTTTGCATAGATTGCAATCGACGGGTATTAGTCTTTAGTTAGACCGTTCTGACTTGTTCTGAAAGTATTCCTCTACAATAAATTGAATATAGGTGTACATTAAAAAACGTTGATAACGAAAGGGTTACACATTAAGCCATTCTTCTGTAGGTTCGCATTTAAATCACACGAATTACTTTAGATGAATACGAAGTTAGAAGTTTCTGACGTTCACTCAGGCGTTTTGGTGGAGTATTAAAACATCATCTATGACCGAAATATCATTTCATATAGATAAATGTTCATTACGACAATTACAATAATCTGTCAAGAAATATAGAAACCAAATCGCTAATAATGTTAAGAATATCGATGCATAACACTATGTAATCTATTGTATAGCATACGGGTCGCCAATGACCACGATGTTGACGCGACCATTATAAACCTCAATAAATAAGCAATAATCTGACTGTTTTATTAATAAAAGTGAAAACAGCAACCTATAAGTCAGAAAAAAATTATTATCAAATTAAAAAATATATATTTGTCAAATACAGCGTTTCCTAGACCTCTTCAGGTGCACAATTTCAATTAAATTCAGTTATCATTTAATATATAAAAATTTGTATACTATAAATATTTATATAATAAATTATAACTAATATTAATTGAAATTGTACGCCTGAAGACGTTCCAATTAGGGATGAAACGTTTGTCAAATATGTTTTAAATTTGATAGTAATTATTTTCTGACTAATAGGCTGTTTTTTTTACATTTATGTTCAATATATTTAAATCAATCATTTTGTTATTAATTATGATATTTGGACGGACTTTTGGGAATGATAAACAACGTTTCATTCCGAAATTTGATACCATTTCAGATGTTACAATATTACTAATTAATTATACTAGTTAAACTTATTAATTGTTAACTAAATCATTAAAAGAATTCTGACTTAATTGGCGAAATAATTATATATGAAAAGTGTTCTAATAGTAACGGACTGTATTGTATCAGCCTCGTTCATAAGTTAATTGACATTTTAAAATTCTGCAAGTGATAATTTTATTTTTTAAAACTAATCCTTTGCTACGATATTCATTTCCTTCTAGTTACCTGTCAATGTCTTTCCATTCCGCATGTTTGGAACTAACCTATGTAGACAACATCTTGGTTAATGTTGACAACGCCCAGGTGGTTATAAAGTTGTTGACGTAATTAAACCGAAACCGTAAAAGATAATGTCGCAAGTATGCTATCTCAGCCGCAGCCAGTTGGGTATTATGAGAGTTAGTATGTTGGTGATGGCGATCTAATTAATTTAATACATATAGTTGGACTAAAATAATGTTCACAATGCAGTTACTTTGTGTATTCGAAGTTGGTTAATGTTTGCCAAAGGTGACAGAAAGTTTGTTTATGCTGTCCCTTAATTTATTCCTATGAATCCAAGTTGTTGACTTGTAGGGAAAATACAGAGAAAAATATTGGCCGTGGAAACATCCACAGACACCAACTTAATGTGTTCCGTTGTGTTGGGTGAGTTAAACCTCGTTTTGGCCTACAAATAAGAAAAAAAGTTACCAACACCACATTCAGCTATGACAGATAAATGATCTACATATTTATTGACACCACGGGAAATCTGTTCTCTGTGCAGAAAATACGAATTGTGCAATCGGTAGGGTACACAGGCGGAATAAATTCATTAGGGGTTATTATTTACCATATATATAATTTTATTTTACAAATTCTCGCGTCCAGTCTGGCTAGCTCATTTTACAGGACCCAAATTTACACCTTGAACGTTGATGAAATGAATTAAGTGACCCCGTAGAGGGAGTGGTTAACAAGAACTTTGAGATTTGTGGAACATAGATCTCATTGATGAATATCACCCAAATTTTATGATATTGAGGGCGGAACTTCTGCTCGCCGAGATGTGGAGGTGACCTGAGAGCAGGCATAAAAGCATTTTCTTTGGAAGTTATGGGGAAGTCGTGAACCAATCAGTTTTTAAAAAGTTATGGGGAAGCTGTGAAACAAGCAGTATTTCAGAAGTTGGGGAGTATAGAGGTTAATGAGTAGACATGAAGTTATTCAGGAAACAGGTACGTAGTAGTCCTGAAGTCCTTAGATTTTCAGTAGTCGTGAATTAAGTTGTGAAGTTATTAATTAGTAGTGAAGTTGTTAGGTAATCAGAAGTTGTGAACTTGTAGTTAATTAGCGACTGATGAGAGACAGTAAAGATGAGAGTATTAAAAGAAATTTGAATTGTACGAGCTGGTGATTCCGGCCCACGAGAAGCCACCCTCTTCCTGGAATGCGAAAAATCAGTCGGGATATTCGACTACCTGAGTCCACAGAGTTTACTTGTCTGCCAGTTACCGGAAGTAACAATATATATTGAAACAATATACCCATAAAGTCGGTGTTGTGGAAGCCAAGTACCAAACATCCACAAAGGTTTATGACCACATAATTTTGAGCGCACAACCTCCTGAGAAAAAGTGATACAGTTTTATTTAATGTAGGTACATAGCCGGTAGTAATTACAAATTATAATTAGAGCAGGAATGTTTAGGCTTTTTATAAATATATAAATTATTAATGGTTGCACTACTGAATTTTATCTTTCCCTATTCTTAAATATTTAATCAAAATTAAATTTAAATATGGTATCTTACTATAAAGAGATTAAGTAATTATTCCATTAAAAGTAATAAAACATTGCAAATCACATATATAGACTGAAAAATTAAACTCGCCACTGTTGAAATTTGAACAGATTAGCCTTATTTATGGTTTACTGCAAATAGCGTATGGCTTTATCTACGTACAGACAAACAAATCAGGAAACACTTAAAAAGTTCGTAAATAATAAATACTACTCCCGAATATTTTTACAGTAGTTGTTCGTACTGTGCATAGAGATAAACAATAAATTAAACTGGGACCACAATATCCAACAAACCTGCTATACACTAAGAATATTAGTGGAGCAGAGCGATCAAAATGCTAGAAATTATTTTCACTCAACGTGGGGGTCCCGTCAAATTTTTTATTGATTGATAAATAAATTTAGGAACAATTTTTTTCTTTAGTTTTCAGAAACTTGAAATATAGTTTTAACCGTGGGAATTCCTGCTTACTTTTCGAAGAAATTTTAAATTTCCCGCTTAGTGAGGCTCTTCCTCTGTCTATATCTTAGATGAACAAATAAAATCTGTCTGTAAGAAGGAAAGTACATGTGCAGTATTCTATCCCGCCCCCCCCTCCCAATTTCCGTAAAGTTCGTCAAACTGCCCCCTTTCTGTTCTCATCAGCAGTAGCACGTACAATAAATCCAACATGTGTGACAATCCTAAAATTAATTTTGTTTAAATATGAATGATAAAGAAACACTTTCGTGTTAAAAATGTGTGTGAAATTGCTTCTGAATTTATCCGCTTTTATAAATTAGACACTATTGCAAACTATGTAGACGGAATTATAAATGTAGCATATTACGGCAGAGTATTGGTAACACTATTGCTGTTGTAGTATTATTTAAATTTAAATGGTTATGCTTGTAAAAATTATTTTTGTTGCTAGGGATTTACTGTAACAGGGTGAAATGCCATAACACAGAATGAGATTTTCAATACGATATTTCTGGTAGAGGATCTCACAGAGAATAACATCGTAAAAGTTAATAGTAGAATTTCGGCTATGGAAAGGTATAATGTTTTGTTATTTTGGGAAACATGACAGATCCTGTGGAAAAATATAACGCATGTTTGCACTGTTTTTCGTGAGTAAAATTTATGTTTAATGTACTATATCTGAAAATAGCTCTATATTTTATAGAACGTACAGTTTTCTTGCAAAATAACGTGGAAAAAAATATTGATCGTTAAAAAGTCATAAATTGATTGTGAATTGAATAATTATTATTATATGGGTTATGTGATAAAGAAAATTCTGTAATACATCACTATAGAAACATTTACGAGAGACAGAAGATCAACTTCACGGTAAGCGTCGTGTTAGGGTGAATTAGCAAAGATTAATTCCCAATCCAAATCAAAATGTTGTCACACTAAAAGTAAATTTTCTAACAATATCAGATTGTTTGGTTACTTCACAAAAGTCAAATATAAAGTAAACATTTGAAGAGAGAACTGGAAACAAAACGTTCGAAATGGCGCAGAGCCAAATAAATAATCAGGATTTTTTCCAATAGTTATGAATGATAAATAATCGAAAAGTGTTATGAAATTATTGTTTCCTCTTTACTTACATAATACGAATATGCGTCTTAGCTTTCCTTTTGAATTCATTGCCTGGTTTGTGTAGTTGTGTCGTTCTTACTTGATTGTTTTTTTTCATTCCATTCATCTCGTATGAGGAAATAGGATACGTCATTACATAAAAATACAGTATAATTATTTGTTGCTATAATTATAAACAGTTAGAAGTAAACATAAAATAATAAAAATCGGGAACACAAATTTCCCTATCCAACATAAGTAAAAGAACTATATAGTAATAATGACAAAAATAATACTTCTTTAACTATACTAAGGGTATAATATAATATTTACAATACTCAAAAAAATTCATTATGCACGAGAAAAAAAATTAACTATCATAAAATATAGAATTACACACCACAGAAGAATAAACACAAAACCTGACACACGCACACTAGGGCGAAACACAAACGACAGACAAATCACTTCACAAAACAGAGCGACGCCGAATCTGCCCATCCGTAGAAACTCCAATCCATACATGAAACCAACAAACAAAAGAGCAGAAAAACATCAACACAGACTGAGCAAGTTATGAAACATGTAGTTTTATGAGCAACACATTCAACACTTTTGCAGTATAATAATAATAAAAAAATTATTAGGGGAACGATCTAGAAACTCCTGTACTGGGTATAACACCGACGCCTTTCAGAAGAATATTTTTACAATGAATCCCAAAAGTCTTGTAGCTATTATTGTTCTTTACATCTCGAGGAAGGCTATTGTATGAAACTATCCCTGAATGGTGAATACTTCTCTGGCAGAGAGCAAATCGATGCTGAGCGATTTCTAGTCTCGTAATCGTGAGACTCGCCATTCCTTTGAAAAAGATTCATGTTCCGCTTAACGAACTTTAAAATTTCGTGAATAAACACTCGGGGAAGAGTTAATATTCGCAGACTTTTAAAAAACGGTTTACAACTGGATTTAATATCCGTATTAGAAAGAATTCTGATGGCACGCTTTTGCAACTTGAATATTTCAATGTTCCTGGAGCAATTGCCCAAATTTGCAATGCCATAACACATAAGGGAATGAAAAAAAATGAAAAAAAAACCCACCATTTTCGTAGTTTTGATGTCAACATGTTGCATTAAGGTTCTGAGACAATAACAAGCCGAACTGAGTTTCCCAGCAAGCAGATCTGTATGGTGAGTCCACTTTAAATTACTATCAATCTGAAGACCCAGAAAAGGCGCCTCAGCCGAGAACTTGTCTACAAGGCTGCTATTACCATCCGCTGACACCTGGACGAACTTGGTTTTATCAAAATTTAGTGATAATTTATTGACTTTAAACCACACATTTAGTTTGTCCAGAGTGATGTTTACGTTTCTAACAAGATTATCAATTTTTTTATCTGAAATCACTACATTTGTATCATTCGCGTAAAGAATTGATTTAAGAGGATGTACGAATAATATAAAGAATGAAAAGTAAGGGCCCAAGAATCGAGACTTGATGAACACCGCAAGAAATTAATTCCCAATCAAATAAATGAATATTCCCATCTTTATTTTCGTCCGCTTAATTTTGTTTTCGATTTTTAAGATATGATTTTAGGAGAAGTAAGACGTTTCCTCGTACGTCATAATATTCTAACTTCCGTAGTAAAATTTTATGATCAACCGTGTTGAGTGCCAGAGATAGATCAGTCAATATTCCAACTACCTTCAATCCCTCATACAATGAATTTTGAATATTTTAAATGATTGCAGAAACGTTGCGTAGAATTTACTTTGCACATATTTCTGTCTGTTGTTTGGCTACTAATTAATATTTTCTAATTTTTATACACTTAACACAAGTTTTATAGTGTAATTTTCTCTTCAAATATTTCAGCTGATGATTTTTAATCCCCACAAAAAATTAGTCTGAACTCTTTTGAAAATAATGGTGCGAATTCTGTTTCACTACGTCTCATGTTTAAGGAAGCGATTATACGAATCTGTCTTTAACGATAAGAATGTCGATTTCTGCTGTTAAAGTCGACGGATCAAGCTATAAAAACGAGCGATTCGGAAGAAGTACTTTTAGGTACAAGTGCTACAAAAACTTTCTCCTTTAATGTAGAGATCTTGTATCATATCAACTCTGAAAGAAAGAAAGTTTTAAGGTAGCATCCCACAAAATTTGTTGAATATGTGAGAATGAGAACAGAAAACTTCATTCGTTCCACAATAAGAGCTTGATATAAATTTCACGAATTAAACTGGCAATATTCGCTCTCTGTGTTCAGGGGAGAAAATGGATCACTAAAGAGTGAGTCAGAGCTGCCCCGACTTCATCAACCCTATTCAAAAGCCTGTTTCTATTTTCTCCGCTTCCCTACTATTGCTGTTCTTATCTTCAGTCGCAGCTTCAAGGATAAACGCACCCCAACTCGCCAATCATCCATAGAAAATGAATAACCCGAATCTTCCTACAATAACACTGCATCTGTTCTTAGTCTATGTTATCATGATAACCAAATTAGAAGGTGGATTGATGCCGTGAGAAACTGGAAGTGTTAACATCGTCCGAACAGTTATTAAAATATCAGCAAGGTTTTTGATTCTTTACAGTATTTTATTAAAATTTTATAGACGACCTGATAATTATAACTACTCATCAAATCCTGCAAGTCTGATGGCTGTAAATACTGTAGTATTCCGAACTAATACAGTTTACATACGATATAACATTGTAAAAGTAATTTATTTTCTGACCGTGGTTGCTAATAATTTCTCTGACAAGTTAATGCACATAATATCTCGAAATTACGAAATTTGTAAGAGAGAAATAATTTTATTATATGTTTTAATGGCTCCATGGAATGTTCAATTTGAACTATGATATAATGAACGTTATAAATTAATACAAATTCATGATACACGCTTGTTTTTGTTTGTTTATAATTTTTTTTAGAAAACAGGCTACATGAGGGTAATCCACGTGGTGACCACTCCACTTTAATAGCATGGGAAGGGATTTGAAAGGGAGGAACCTAAGGGTTAACTAGGGCCCCCGGGCTATGGTTTAAGGTTCCTACCCTCCATTTGCCTAAAAGTGAAGCAGGACAAACTCTAGAAAACCTGTATCAGTAGGTCGGGTGCATTGGTACTAGTCCCACGCCCTTCCGATGGCGAGATTGGGATTTGCTATGGGGACGCAGCATTCCGTTGTCCGTGCCTTGACCAGTTTAGTGAGAAGCTGGCCGACTGTTCCAATGGGAACACTGAACAACTCTTAGCGTATGTCTCCGGAACAGACACCTCTCAAAACTGGTGAGGTGCCTCGGCTTAGTTCAAAGCAGCATGTTTACCTTCTTTCTTACTACTGAGAGCTGAAAAACGAATAATACTTAATAGCATGACGTTAATGAGGATGCTCTGCAAAGTTATATGCACTTAATGAACTACCCGAATATTTTTTCATGTTGGCGCAACTGTCAGTAGGCACTGCGTCAATTGCAAGAAACTCTTTGTGCGTTGTTAGGAAGAAAATAATAGAGTATCGTGCACATAAGGATCGAAGATATGCATGGTGATTCTTCTCTTTCAATTTGCACACCGTTAAAACTGGATGGTCGAATTATTCGTGACCGTGAAAGAATCCAAGATGAACCACGTGATGGTCGTTTGTAAATGGTTACTGTATCTGAAAATCATCGAAAAAGTGCACGACTCAACCTGAAGATCAACTTACAGAGGTTCATAAAATGTTCTAATGCAGAAGAGATGCCAAAAAAATTTCTCTTGTCATTTTGCACCAGAAATTTCACATGGAAAAGCTTTACGCTCATTCTCACTGCAAATCAAAAACGAATTCAACTGACATTTTCCAATCAGTGCTTGGCGTATTTACGAAAAATAAGAATGATTTTCTCGGTCGATATGTGGAATGGATGAACCATGAAATAACAATTGAAATCAAAATACCATTATATGCAGTGAATAGCAGCTTGTTTTTAATCTCCGAAGACGGTTTTGGCATCGGTTTTCTAGGTTACAAAATAAATCCTGTTGATTGAATGTCATGAAACGGACAAAACTAACTGGGGAATACTAATCTATTTCGCCGAAACTTGACGACAAATGAAATGAAAACAGAGACCACTCTCAGAAATTATTTTTTTCGACATTAAAATGCATCTGGCTAAAAATTCATTTCGGCGAAGGCAAAATTTCGGGATTTTCACTACGATGTGCGTGAAAACGTACCGTATTTTCCAGGTTGGTTCCCTCAGACTTCCATCTGATCCGAAAACTCAAAATGTTTCTCTCTGGTCTACGATTTTGTTTAATCAAGAATTGATTTCGTGAATAGTACTTTGCAACACAGAACACTGCAGAGTAAGGAATAATGGAGTTATATTCGTTCTCTTTGTCACATGTTAATTATTATTTCCCAATCAAACTTCTTTATCTCACCGATGCCGATAAATACCCCCTCCTCCAAACTATTTGAACTTTGTTACTCACGACCTATGATAGTATGGATGTTGTTACCCGAAACACATATGCCTAATGTATGAATGTAAGCAGCTTCTATGATAAGCACACACTGTATAATTAATTAAGAAGTAGACACTCTGGACCATTGAATTTAACCTGGCAATAAAAAAATGTCAATTATAACCAATTGGGTCTTCGGTCTCTTTACCTTGTCAGAGTCTGATACTGCTTACAACGTACGAACTTGTTGACGACACGACGATTTTCGAAGGAAATCCGACGAATTTAACTATGGAACTGGATGAAACGTATTAATATTATAGTTGATTATGTTGCAAAATAAAACTGTTTCGAAAAAAATTAATTGTTATTTCACTATTAAGCCATTAAATTTTCAGACTAACCTGATATGTTTTAGTGTGTCTTATAAATACAGATATTATATAAATTTTAAAAATATTTGACTTTATTTATTCAGAGACTTCTTGATATTAATTCACCAATATTTTGCGTTTCGACAGCATAGGTCAAATGAGGTCGTATTATTTATTTATTTTGGTCACCTGGCTGATGATTCCGTTCCCCATCTTGTTCATTACTGGGAAAATAGTTTCTTTGTAATTCATTTCATTTACATTTAATATTTCATTAACGTATAGTTACAATACGGACTATTATAGACATGTCATTAGTTTAATGGGTCCAAAGTTAAAACGAAAAATTTGTTACTAGGGCACGTAGGCTAAGGAAACTACAATAATAAAGGGGTATTACATATAATTTTTTATTAAACTTAATTAATTTTTGTCTGGTCAGCGTAGTGAAGTGAAGTGATTTATAAAAATAAAGATCAAAAATAAAAGTGAAGTGCAGTGGAAAGAAAACTTTTTTTTTTTCAGGTAAATAAAAATAATAATAAGCATTACAAACACAGTTGATTTAGGTTACCTTTTTTTTTTTTCATGTAACAGGCTTCATGAGGGTAATCCACATGGTGGCAACTCCCGTTTAATAGCATAGGAAGGGATTTGAAAGGGGGGATGCGGAAGGGTAGTGGAAGGTAGCCAAGGGTTAACTAGGACTCCCGGGCTATGGTTTAAGGATCCTACCCGGTAATTTGCCTAAAAATGATGCAGGGAAAACCCTAGAAAAACCTGCATCAGGTAGGCCGGGCATTTGGTACTTGTCCCACGTCCTTTCGATGGCGGGAGAGGGGTTAGCTGTGGGGTCGCAGCTTTCCCCTCTCCGTGCCTTGACCGGTTTAGGAGGCAGCTGGCCGACTATTCCAATAGGAACAGGGAAAAACTCTTACCGTATGTCCAAGGTCTTCGACCCCGGAACATACACCTCTCAAAACAGGCCGAGGTGCCTTAGCCCGATTTAGGTTACCGATATAATTGTATATATGTTATCTATGTAGTTATATCTACCACCGAGAAAATTCCCAATAGTAGTTAAAATAATAATAATATATGCATAACTATCAAAAAACCTATATCAATAAACGTTATGGTATGACTAAGGCATCAGAAGACAACCAACGATATTTGCGTCGTTATGAAAACGTGTCTACTGTTGTGAACTTGTATGTTATTAATGGCATCACATTATAATAATTGTTTCTTTACACAATTGTTTTTTGCTGTTTATTAGTCTTATTGTGTTTGAATCATTTTCCGTTATTCGTTTAATCTGACTTCCTTCTGAATCACAGACAATGGAATGTTCGAATGACGTATATTACAAGTAGCTTAGTTGATGTGAGGTAACCTAATAAACCCTTACAAATTTTAACACTATAACTTTGGGTTACCCATGGCACATCTTCCATTTTACATATTCAAGAGAGTAGTGACAGATAGGACATGACTAATCTGCTGATTAAAATATGTTTATAATATTTAAAATATTTTTTCTCTTTATTCATAGTAGTGCAATGAAAGGCAAGCTATAAAACCCTGTAATTATAATATGTCTTTTATGGATGTCAGTTTGATGTCTGATTTTAATTTTTATTTTTGGTAGTCAGGGGGATGGAATTATAATGACTCTCATGTTAATTAGTACTGTTATTAATATTAGTGATGTAGCACTATTCAATTTTAGTATCACATGACCTGTTAAAAACTGTTTTACTTGTTGTCACGATTTTTTTGTTTATTCAATCTCTCTTGGTAGCGTGATATCCTGTACTTCTGTTGCCAAATACAAGACACTATTTATCAATAATTTTAATTAATACAACAAATCTGATTTTGTTTCGACTAAAACTTTTGAGATTTTCAGTATATTTTGTTCCAAATACGAAATTGTACAAAAGGTGAATATTTTATTAGTATACAAACTGAAAAGTAATTTTTCATTTATAGTTCCATCGTCCGTAGAGCATGAGTATTCTGTGTCGTATATTTTTGTCTTGTTCAGGTATATTAACTTCACTTCGACATTATTTTTGTTACATATATGCCTATAGTCTTGTTTCATGATATATTTCGTCCATTGCTCCATTAATTTTTCTAGAACATTTTCTCGTATTTTATCATATCTCATTTATAAATACTTAAAATCATTCTAAACAGAAGCCTTGTAGTTTGCCTTATAATGTTTTGCATAATTTTTCTTTTATTTGTGTGAAATTTTAGGTTGTTTGTGCATCCCACATTACTATCTCCTATCCTCAATTTTTGTTTATATTTTTACTTAGTATACTGAATAATTAAGTGTCTTTCTTATCTTTTGTACGGCGACGTTATGTCGCCATAAATTGAATAGTAGCTGTTTTTTTCTATAAACTCATTTTTTATCATAATACTTAAATACCAAATTTTTTATTCAACTAACGCTGGGGTAAAAAGGACCACTAGATATTATTTCGATCTCTTTCGAGATACTATGAGACCTTCCGATTGTGTTTATTTATGATAGAATATGACATTTGTAATAATAGTGTATTAATATCGTGCTTTATTTCAATTTATAAATTATTCTCAATTAATTCCAATGACTAATGTAGAAAGTAAATGGCGTAAAATGTATTAATTTTTAATAGAACTAGATGACTATTTATATTAGGTTTACAATTAGTATAAATTGTATATACGACATTTTATTCCTTCAATTTATTTATCTACCCACATGAAATATGTGTAAAATGCATTCTTTTTTAAGAAAATCAAATGTTATATATAGACTGCATAATTCTAATCGCGATGGATTTTCTAACGGTTTATTTAAATATAATAAAATTTTACAAACGTCATGGTAGTCCATGACACATATTTGGACATCTATTTTTAACTTGTATATATACAGTCCCAAAATAGTGGACGAAGCACGATAATATTGTGATTATTTTTTCAGTAGAAAAATACAATTTCTTTATTACAAATTGCTCGTTTTTCTGGATATTTCAAGAGAAGTGTCGTAAAGTTGGTTTTAATATAAATTAAAAAGTGTAAAACTAAAAGCTGTTATTATAAAATGTCTAGATGCGGTCCATTTATTTAAAAACAGGCAAGACTGATTCCATATTTATTAGGTATGGTTATACTGGCAGTAATAAATAATGTGAGTTCACTACAGGCAGACATCATGCAAGTTTGGAAGGTTTTGGCGTCCAAACTACAGCCCTTCATCTATCCTTATGCATCCCTCCTTTCATTTCCCTTACTATGCTATTAAATAGGGAGTTGCCACCACGTGGGTTACCCTTATGTAGTCTGTTACTCTAAAAAAAAAGACCCACGATATATTGTTAAAGCACTGGATACTTGTTGCAGAAATGGACAAGACACACATGAGACTCAAAGAGGGATGAAAGGAAGTTAAAGAGTCGAGGATGTCGGACTGGCTGGTTTGACAGAAAAATTAATTACAGGACGATAAACAGCCCTGGACAAGCGAGTTGTGATTGGTCCAGCTGCCAGAAAAGGGTATAAGTGAGAGAAGAGATGGAATTGAGATAGAAGGAATATATTTTGGCTTGGAAGAAAGCAGTTACGTTTGATGCTCGGAATGAGGAGACAGGAATTAGCAGTATTTTTGGCAGTATGTCCAGGGATGTATAGAGATACAGATCGTCATCCTACAATAAGATGTATATTGATGCGGGGACCCGGTCGTTTGTCCCACAGACACTTGCCCGATGCACGTTTTCGGGACTACAATATCCCGATTGACGTTCGCCCGACATGAAATTATCCCGATTACGTTTACTCGAAAGGTTTTCCCGAAAGGTTCGTTTTAACGAAATAAAGCATAATGTTAATAATGTAGAACACTTAATGTTAATTATCATATTATACATGATTATTATTGTAAATTAAGTGATTCACTAATGCGTGGATGTTCAATTAAACTTGGTACATGTACCGCTTAAAGATCAAGGAACAAACCCCGATAAACCTAGCACTCCTACGAGTGGGATTGGAAGGGGGTGGCATTTTCAAAACATGCGAGAACGGCCTATATTGGCGTCAAATAAATATTTTTCGGAGTATCTCAGATACATAATGTCACACTCGATGTTTTCGGTGTCTCATTTCAAGATCCGGTGTTATGGTAGTCATGGGTTTAATTATGACATTTTAGCAAAGTTAAGTTAAAGTTTAATAATAACAATAATTTGATATCAACCAAGATTGGTCTCGAACCCGGAGTTATGTTGGCGCTGAGTATTTTTATGATTATGAAATTTCTGGATAAGTTGAAGTTCGTGGAAGGCTGTAAAACAAAGTTCTGCGTTCACCCTTAAAGACGTGGAGCAAATGCTACCATAATTTGTACACATTTTACTTACGATCAAAAACAAACAGAGTTTTGATGGAAACCCAAGCAATTGGGTTGGATATGGAAGGGGTAGCCTTTTAAAAACATTCTAAATCAGCTCCACGTATTAATTAATAAATCAATTTACAGTAATAATCATGTATAGTACGTTAAGTAACATAGTATGTACAGTATTAATATTATGTTTTATTTCGTAAAAACACACCTTTCGTGAAATTGACCCATCCCGGGAAATGTCAATCGGGATAAGGTACTGTCGGTAAAATGTGCATCGGGCACGTGAGTGTCGGGATTTTGTACTAGACCCGTTGAAGTGTCCACATGTGGCGGGGGCCGGTAGGGCGTGGGTAGTTATTCTACACTGCCGACTACAATCAATCCATTGGCATTCTAACCTCTGTGTGAACAACACAGCCTTCACGATACGGCAGACCTGAAAAGGACCTGCAGCTTCGTTAGTGTAAAACCATTAATTAATAGTATATGCTGTCATATCCAAGATTCTTTGCCATATCGTGTATAAATTTGTACATTAAAATTTTTTTAAGAATAGCCGGATAAATTAATATAATGATAATGAACAATTTAAATCTAGTCCGGCATTATAAAATACAGATGATGACTTTGAGTGAAGAGTTTCTTATAATTTAAAATAAGAAAACAATACTTTGTATTGTTAAGCATTAAACTTGTTTATTTTTGGTATTAATATATAATGAGAAAATATATGATTTTTAAATTCTATATAATTCAAGTTTAAGTAAGCAATAAGTCCACATATTTTTCTAGTATATAGATTTGTTGTATCATTGTCACAATTACAGGAGTTTTCAGCCTTTACAAGCTATAACCGCGTGTAATAAAACCAAACATCAAGCATACACCGTTACACAAACCAAAAACAAACGCCCATCGTTATTGACCTCTACCTGTATCCAACCTAAAATATAACGCATATATAAACATTTCTTTAACAACAGCAGCTTATATACCAACATATGTGAAATTATGTATACTTTATGTTTGGATGTTTATGACCTACCTGAAAGATCCTGTGATGCATAAGCATTTCAATGTATAGAGTGGCAACGTAGGGTATTTATAATTTATTCCGGCCTCCCACGCTTAAATAAGCATCACAGGGCATATAATTTTAAAGCTATGTGAAAGTGACCTAGCAATAATGCGGTATAATATTTGCGCATTTTTCCATTTTTCTATTTAAGATGAAAGAATATTTTCATTTTAGGCACAAGTTTGGTAACAGCTGCTGCAAGAAAAAAAAGTATATACAGACTTCGGAATCAACTAACACAATAATTGTGACCATTAAATGTACTTCACATTCTGTGATCCTGAGTGACCTACATAAAATTAGTTAGAAATAACAGCCGATGGAAATTGTAAATATATATTGAGGATGGATGAAGTTTTCTCGGGATCCCAACCGGGTAGCGTCGTTAAATATTCAGAACGTTTCGATGGGTTGCACCGCCATCTTCTTCAGGTGAAGTAGATGGCGGTGCAAGCCTACGAAACGTTGTGGATATTAAACGACGCTACCCGGAGAAAATTTCGTCCAGCAACTATTATATATAACGAAAGTAAAATAAACGAATTGATTTATATTACGCGTTTTCAATTGAATTTGTTCAAAACGAATGTATGAGGCCTGGTCATTATCCTGGCATGTGACACTGACGGTCAGTAAAATAACAATCCCCGGACGCTGTTCCGGCGCGGATATTACCCCACAAATTGACCAGATTTACAATAACAACGGCTCTAAATAATGGCCCCACACAAATATGTCCGTTAGGCTGTGTTAAACGCTCTAACGTGGAGTATGTACGTTGTCTCTCTCCACTGAACTGTTTTTTTTTTTTTTTACAAAGGACAGACAATAGCTTCGTTGCGTTTTTGATTCTCGCTCATGTGCCCTTTCCCCGATCTCCATTCTCGTTTCCCCCAAGCGACCACTTAAATTTATAAACGACTCGGAACGTTGACTTTTAGCATTACAATTTATAACCGACTAATTCAACACGTCAATTCAGTACATTCAATTTCAGAACTCAGATGGGTTAAGTTTATCACAACAGCTTAAAAACCTGGCAAACTGTTACCAGTCGAAATTAATCCTTTATGATACAATGAAAATTAGATTTATTTGTCCGTATTTTTGAATAATATAATTCACAGCTTCCAAGGAAGATTGAGAAGAGCTGAAATAGAGATATAATCTCGCGGGTATGACAATAAAAGCAACGAGAAACAAGAAGCTGTTAAAGAAGTAGAGCGTAATTTAAATTGCAAAATAGATGTCTGGAGCTCTGCGGTGATAAATGAAAACAGACAATATTGTCTGCAGACAATTATAAGCGTATAAATGCCGAGTTTCTCCATGAATAACATGGACTGTCTAGTTCAACACTGCCATATCACCGCTTTTCTGCAAAATCATACACGCAACAGTAAGTCAATTGATGCCGTGAAACGTGAATTAAAAATCCCATCCAGTTATATATTATTTCATTTGGTTAAGCACTAAAAATAAATTTCTGCCTTTTTATCGAAATATACTAATAATGAAAATTTTGTACTTATTTAAAATAAAATAAATACTAAATGCATAAATTAAATATTCATTTGATGCATATCTCTAAATAAGTTGAAAAATATGCAATAAATAAATAAAAGTTGAAATCAAAGGAACAAAAATTCCTTAGTAATAGATTGAGTTGTCTCTTATATCCATAACATTTATTCGTAGAATAGTTTTGAATATTTTGACATATACATTTAGATTTATTATTAATTCCATTAGTCCTCGGTCGAGGAAATAGAACAAGTCGCAAAATAAGATCTCATGAAAAGAATAATTATTACAAATACACTGTTTAAAAAACAAACATTGTAGTTTACTTAAAAATTCTTGATCTATACTAAGGGTATAATATAATATTGACATGATTTATAACTACGTTAAATATATAAATATGACAGTAATTAGTAATTGAGGAAATAATAATTGTTTTAATTCATCTTCGATTTCCATTCGACGGAGTTTCCAGTAGAAAATCTTACTTCGATTCCCGTCGAACATGAAAAAGAAAATAAGACAGCAGTTAAATTATACAATATTATCATCGTAAAATAATGGCTTAACTTGATAGGATACCAGCAAACTATTTTTATAAAGAGGATTTAATCTGCCCTTCCTTTCTACTAACTCTTTCACTGAGTAATATGCTCCATTAATTGAGAGCGATTTACAACTCTTTATAAATAAAATTTGTATACTTAAAATTTATATTTCTTCCGGAAGACTATTGAATACATTTATCCTGGAATAACGTATGCTTGATTCAAAAAGGCTTAGGCGATGTTTCTCTTTGCGGAGTTGAGAGCGATTTCTAGTGTTATATAAATGATTTTCTCCGCTTAGGGCATATAAATTGATGTTTCTCGAAACAAAATTTAAAATTTTTAGAATATACGTACAAGCCAATATTAAAATCCCAAGAGTAATAAGCTGAATTTAATTATTAGATGGTTTTTAAAGACCATCAGAAAGTTTTAAATTCTTTTACATCTAAATATAGCTGACTGGAAGACGTACAGTACATCAAAATATGCCGACCGGATTCCGAAGCCGTCGTGACTTCTCCCATTTTGGCCACTGGAATTGGTAATGTATATGCGACCCGGATTAACGTGATACATGCCGTGTTCTTGATTTGGCCGAGGTGTTTTCACTGACACGCAAATCGAATTTTATCACAAATTCTATGTGCTATTAGTAATAAGTCTTGTCGGCAAACGCGGTAGGGAAAAAAATGTTGCGGCCAGAAAATGGATTAAACTAAACAAATTGAGAAAAAAATAATTACCTGTCAATTTTGTACGAGTGGTTTTGATATTGGTATTTATTTCAAAACAGGAACACTAGAATATAAACTAGGAAATGTATATTCGGAAAGGGTGCTCATGCCGCCATTGCAGGAAACGAAGCGGAGGATGCTCTGGCTGCCACGGCTCATCAAGAACGCATCAACGACGCTCCAGTATGCACTGCTGCAGACGTCCTAACAGAATGCAGAGGGAAAGTGGAGGAGCTCTGGAATACTTTAAGAAGAGTAGACAATAATGGCTACTTCCACTAGAACCTACAATCCACCGCAGATCTTCGTCACCTGCGCGACATAACCAGAAGACAACAAATAGTAATCTCTAGAATTAGAACTCTGACTCATTCTCATTTATTTTCTAGTCAGGCAAACACATCTGTGAGGTGTGCGACAGGTACCTCACGGCTCAACACATCGAATGTACGAAGTACAAGAATATCCGAAGAAGGACCATTAAGGACTACTCGCAAGAAGATTTCTGTGGCAATGCCAGCGCGATCCAGGGTCCCACGAAGCACAGCTGACAACATATATCTGATAATTGTAACTTTTATATGATCAAGCAGAACTATTTGATGCATCACTAGGTAGAAGGTCGCAAATATCTGGTACTGTTGAAGCGACCACAATATCTAAATAATAATAATAAAATTATTACATTAAGACACTGTATATGCTAATTAAAATTAAATACGGGTAAAGGCGTAGAAATCAGAAATATGAATGAAACCAAAATGAGAAAGAAACATTTATGATGTTCCTTTGATTATGAATTGAGTTTTCGTAGATTTCACCAAAGACAATGAACTCGTAGGGGTCCTAGCAAAACGTCAGTGCAGATTCTTTAACAGATTACAAAAAATGTATACGAAACAAGAGGATAAGACCGATTTTAATAAGCACTGTTCACGTGATTAAATAAATCCGGAATTTATCATGTAAGGTTTTTAAATATTGCAACGTTACCGATAGAATATGAGAAAAACGTGTCTTGGCCGATTTGTAAGTATAAAAATTTTATAAGGAGTGGTGTAGCGATACCGTACATTGACCAGCCAAATTTCAGAAACAATTTAAAAACAGACGTAAAATAAAAACTTACTAATACGCTTTATAATATTTTACTAGCATAAACAAATTAAGTTAAATGAAATAGTAGTTAACAAAACAAGGGTGACAAATTGGGATAATTTGGAAAATTTAGGAATTAAGCGAAGCAATTTAAAAATTTTCGGTCGCTTCTGTTAACTTCTGAAAAATTGTAATGTAAAATGTACATATCAGTAATAATCGAAAGGAAATATTCAGTTCCTTTTAATTTAATTTAATACTTAATTTAAATTAAGAAACTATTAATAAATATGTACCGATATTCAAAAATAAAATGTTAAGTAATTAATATCCTTTCGAAATAATTGATTAAGAAATAGAAATATATAATTCCAATACACAAAAAATGTTAAAAAATATAAATTAATAAGTAAAGAATAGAAGGAAAGCTTTAAATGAAGCCAAGAATTTTGTATTAAAACTAGAGGATGAACAACCTTCGAATGGACGGGGAATCGAACCCGGTTCTCTTAGATGCCCCACTGGTTAGAGCGCTATGAATTAAACGGGAGACCCGGGTTCAATTCCCGGTTCGATCATTATTTTTCCATCCTGATCCTCAAATAAAAATGAATATTTTAAATTCTCGGATTTTATTTCCAAAAAATAAATTCTGACAATATTTGAAATGAAACTTTAATCGATTTAATCTAATTAAATATCAGATTTAATTATCATTCTTCGCGTCAGCGATGAAGGCTATGGGAAACGGCTATGGGAAGGGGGCGAGGGTACAGCTCCTACGACCCTGCGTCGTTGGAAACATTTGCAAGTCCAATCAGCTGTTTGACCTTTGACCTCTCTGTTTGCAGTTTCCACACTTCGATGGTTAGCACGCACAATTTAAATGTGAGTCACGTCGACTCATACTGTGCTCGCTAATTTCTGACCAAAAACTCTTAAAAATCCGGAGTTTATGAAGAATTTTCAAAAACCTATAAACAATTAAATTGAATATAAAAGGTTCGTGCGGTTTTGACTGATTGGTACTGTACTCACGAAATTCGCGGCCCGCTTGAGCCAACTAATTAATTGAATAGACAAATTTTTAAATTTTTAAAAACTTTATTTTAATAACTATTTTTTAGTTAATCAAATCTTAATCGAAAACTGTTAAACAGAATTACACTCTATTACGGACCCGAACAAAATATTATCATGTTTCTTAAGAAAATTAAGAGTGAATAAAATATTTTTGTGTACTATGGCATGTAGATAATTGATACGCTTGATTTGAGACCTGCCATTTGCTGAATGTGTAGGAATTTGAACAAGATTGTGTTTAAACTGATCTTGTTTTTCTGTTGATCTTGTCTACTGGAAGGTCATTATGAACTTTTTTTAGATGAATGTATACGTTTTGGTATCAATTCACATGTTTTCCTTTCAGAATAAATCCGAGATGTGTACTGCGAGTTCAGGACATGAGAGGGCTGATAACCTCCTCGCCCACCAACTAATGCTCATTTCGGCCGAATGATCAGGTGTAAAGATTATGTTTCCAGCGTTTTGAATTAATCAAATAACTTATTTTATGGGTCTGTGGAGATTTATATTGAGTAGATTATTATGAATATGTTTTTTCTAAGAAATGCCACTGATAGTAAGTAGTTCAGTGATGTGAATTTGTATTCAGGTTTATACAAGCTCGCATGGGAGTCGACGGGGATAGATCAGAGGGAAGAGCAAACGCATACCAAGATGTGATCCTGGGTTAGATCACCGGTCTTATTTTTAAATTTTGAAAAATAAACCTAAGAGTTATGATTAGAAGGCTAATACACTATCTTTATATGACTTGACATAGTGTTAAAAGTTTTATAACTTTTTGCTACTTTGTTCATTACTAATGTTTTGTCATAAATTAGTAAATTTCTTTTAATTATATTGGAGGATCGCCGACATATAACGGGCCGCTGTCTCAGTGCAAGGTTCTGTTGTCGAGCGATTGAATAGTCTGCTAGTTGACAACTGTAGCGATATTGAATAGTAGTTAAAGTGTATAATAAAGTGGCAGTTGATAAATATTTATTTATAAAAGTTTAAATGTTGGAAGTGTAAGTTATTTAGAAATTAATAGAAAGTGGGAGTGTAGTAGGTTGTCGAAGTAATGAAATTCAGAAATAGAAATAGTCGTGTAGTATCTTGACGTAGAAAGCTGAGAAAATACAGTATATGTTGTTTCCTCGGCCGCAGAGCGACGAAGTGTTGCTCCTTTTGTTGTGTGATCCAAGCGCGTCCCCATCAACACCCCTATCGCCAATTTATCACGGCGCAAAGCCAATTAGATCATTGACGCCAGAGGCATCGCCGAGCAACGGACCAACGAGCCCAGTCACCACAGGCCTACGTCGCCATCGGCGTCGTCCCAAATTACTTCCAAGCCCGTAACAGCGGGCGGATAAGTAAAGACTGTCCTAATACCTTTGGGTGAAGCAAATTAAATCTGGGAACGTAATCTCGTTCATTTAGTTAATTCTTGTTGCTTTAAACTGACAGATGAAAAGCAAAAATACGAACTTATCAGGATTCGAGAGGGAAAGATTTTAATTACCTTTGGGGATGCCTTCACAACTCTCTGGTTTTTTTGAACTAAGGTTCCCACATGCCGAGGCACCTCGGCCTGTTTTGAGAGGTGTATGTTCCGGGGTTGCAGACCTTGGGCATACGGTAAGAGTTGTCCTCTATTCCTATTGGGATAGTCGGCCAGCTGCCTCCTAAACTGGCCAAGGCATGGCGGGGGGTAAGCTGCGACCCCATAGCAAACCTCTCTCCCGCCATCGGAAGGGCGTGGGACAAGTACCAAATGCCCGACCTACCTGATGCAGGTTTTTCTAGGGTTTTCCCTGCATTACTTTTAGGCGAATGCCGGGTAGAATCCTTAAACTATAGCCCGGGCGACCCTAGTAACCCTTGGCTACCTTCCTCTACCCTTCCGCATCCCCCCTTTCAAATCCCTTCCTATGCTATTAAAGGGGAGTTGCCCAATGTGGATTACCCTCATGTAGCCCGTTGCCCTAAAAAAAAGATTTTAATAATTAAACTGATAATTAATCTGCATCGGTGGCGTTTGTTTCATCTCAACGACACCACAAAATACGGATTCGACACTAACATCGGTCATTCTCCATAATATTCCCTTCTCCACCCCCAGCAATACCGATAGGGGCTGAACTACTTAACCGCCGTGATCACCAACTCAGTGAAGTCGGAAACGCGTAATTCGAAATCTTTGGGAGATTTCATAATTAACCTCCTTCTATAATTAATACATCATATATGTTGTAATAGTAAAATTATATATGTAATAAATAGTTCCACATTTTTATGTCCGTCTTACAAATAGGATTTACGTAAAACTGTACAGGTATTCGAATTTGAAGTACACATTCTAAATAAAAATTTTATTTTTACCACATTGATCAAAATATAAATTTGACCTAAAACACACTTCAAAGGATGATTGCAAATTGAAATCCCTGAGCATGAATTGGTAACATTATATCAGAACAAAAATGATACACATTTAATTTCTGCAAGGTATTGTGGATTAGTTCGTTTGTCAAACAATCATAGATTAAAAAATAATCTAACTGGCTGCGTAGGATGTAAGAAATAGCAGTGTCCATCACACATGAGTTGATAGAAATGTATTTGGACAGCTTACCGTTTGTCCTGCGACGTCACGATGTAGGTGTGTCCTAGGAAGCCAAGACACAACCCTCGAACTGCGGAATCGAGTCGAATGTAGACGTCCCGGGCTTTGATGACAGGACCTTCAGACTTAGGAGTCAAGAATACCCGGCCCTCGTTGCTGGAAGTCCAACTACACACACTGCTTGTAAAACTGACCAGCAACGGACCCTTTCCCAGTGCCCTTCCCATACAAGTGAATCTCCGAGATGCTCTTCCTGAAATTCAGAGTCCTCCATATGCTCTCGTATTCAATCAAACAGTTGGGTACAATCGGGACCACGAGACAAATCCACCAATCTTAACACTCCTAGCATCCCGCATGAATAGGTTCTTCTAGAAGCGTACTTCTGACAATCTGAGACGGTGCTTCTAACTGTTACGTCTGCAGACACAGGCATTAATGTTGTCTGGTCTCTAATAATACGTAGGCTGCGCACCATGATAACCAATAATGAAGCTGTCTAACAATTACTTTATAAATAAGCCGCGTAATTAATACTAAAACATTACATTTCAAGTAAAGAATGGGTGTCAATTACAATGTATAGGCCATAAAATTGATAGATTCATGGAAACCACTTGTAATAATCCTGGTTTCACTCAAGATCTCCATCAATATCCTTTAAATTTCTCGTAGAAGTGTAAAGTGCACTCACTAACTGTATTTACGGCTGATAGTCACATAATGGCGCCCAACGTTGAGCTCGAGTAACATAAAAATGGTACGTCATAATTTACGTATATTCTCAAAAATACGACAATAAAGTTAAAATCCTGGAGGCAACCGAAATTAGGGTGGGCGAACAGCTGCAGATAGGCCGCAGAAGACTTTTTGCACACTTTATTATGTAGAATAAGACGCGGTTAATGAGGACTATAATGAGTAACACAATTTTAGAAATAAGCTGCGTGAGGTTAATTCACGTTGTGACTAATTCCCTTTAATGGTAAAGAACAGGAATAGAAAGCGGGGATGCGAAGGGAGGACAAGGTACCAAGGTTACTATAGCCGCCTTACGGATCCTTAAGAATCCTAGCTGACATTCGGCAAAATAAAATAAAGGCCAAACCCTATAAATACCTCATGAGGTAGGTCGGGTTCTCGGTACTAATCCCATGTCCTTCCGATAGTTCCAGGTGGCGGTATGTGTGGAGACAGCAGGATTCCTGACCCCATGAAACGACCATATATAGAGTCCAATGAAGTAAAGAAGAACAATGAATAATTGTTTATCATCAAACGAAACAGAAGACGCTATTAAAGGCTAAGCTTCAAGAACTAAACAATTCTTGAAGTCTCATACCAACATACTCTTTACACAAGCTGACAAAGGTTCTGTCACTGTAGCTCTTGACCGTAATGAATACACAACCACTGTTAACCAAATTCTTTCTGACACTAGCTCTTACAAAATTTGCAAACTCACCTGCATCAATACAGTTATTGACAAATTAAAAACTATTCTCAAGAAGTGGAAGAAAAAAGATTTTATTCAACCATCCACATTTTACTCCTTATTCATCACCTTTTCCATCACATTTCCAGAGCTTATGCCCTTCCTAAAATACACAAACCTGACCAATCTTTTGGAATTATTATTGCTTCCACTGGCAGTCCCTTACACAACATTTCCTCCTACATTCATAACATGTTTTCTAAAGCCCTTAATGAAAAAACCCATTATTCTGTTAACAGTTCTTACCAATTTATTGATGAAATCAAGCACCTTACCGTCCCTCATCACCACTCTTTAATTTCTCTTGATGTCGTTATTAAACTCTATTACCAATGATTTATTCATTAACAGTTTCAAAAACAGATGGCCCATTTTCAGTCAATATACTAAAATTCCCTTCATGAAATTTTATGCATTATAAATCTAATCCTCAACTCCACTTACTTCAAGTTTAATCAGGTTCACTGTCATCAAATCAAAGGTTCTCCCATGGGAAGCCCCCTGAGTTCTTTTTTTTCTGAGATAGTCATGAGAGTAAATTATTGTCTTTGTCTACATCCTATCCAACCTATTTGCTACATCAGATATGTAGATGAAATTTTTGTATTGTTAATACCTCTCAAATTAACTTGATAGTTAATACATTCAATAATTATCATCCCAATTTATAATTCGCCCATTCTCTTAATTTCCTTGATGTCACCGTATCCATTCACAATACTTCCGTTCTCACCGTAACCTACTTACTCTGGACGTATTCTCAATTATCTTTCTGATCATCCTCCAAACCAAAGAGAGGTAGGATATACAAGATTGTAGACAGAGCTATATTACTTTCTAACTCCAAGTTCCATCAACACAACTTAAATATTGTCCGAAACATTTTATTCTTTAAATTTTGTTATTAAACACATAAAGGGAAGGTTGAACTAAATCCAACATCCTACTGTCAATCGTCCCCAAACACCTCAATCCAAATTTTTTTCTCGTACTCCCTTATTACAAAATTCTACATCACAAATTTATCGAAATAATCAATGAATATCAAATATCCATCATTTACAGATCCACTAACACTCTTTCCTACCTGATTAAAAACTGCAAGGACCCACTTGACAGCTACAGCAAACATTGTGTTGCAAACAAAACGTTACGTTAATCAAGGAACATATATCTAAACTTCCCATTAATGAACAGTCTGTAATATCCAAACATATCATTAATTCTAAACATACATTTGATTGGCAAAATGCTACGATTTTAGACATTGATTTAATGTGAAGCATCTCTGAAATAAGTCTGGAATTGTACCTGGTGTCAAACCGCAGCTATTAATGTGCAAACAGACACTATTAAACTCAATAATTGCTATGTACCCCTATTATTACTCTAAACCTTCTGTTTTCCCATTGTCGTTGCTCCCTTATTGTTACGCTAACCCTTCGGCTCTCCAATTGTCGTTGCATTTTCGTCGCTTTGAGATTGTCAACTGACGAGTGCAGTTGTGTCGCTCTAGGCTCTTCTTCGCACGTGACAAAAGGAACAAGGATCCAAGAAACGTATTTATATTAACACTTTTTAGTCAGAATTGACTACCTTTCTAATTCATGATTGTTTATCATCATCAGGTAAACAATAATTGATACTATTTCTGGAAGATATCTGCACAGCTGCGTGGCACCGATTATTCTATGATATGAAGATTGAAGTCGCTCGTTGAGAGATCGGGGAAATAATAAATTGACAGATCGACAGATCGACGTAAAGAGGAAAGTGTATAGGAGTGAATAGTGAGAGACAGAGTTGATAATGGAAAACAGAGACACAAGATTATTGTGATAAAAGTTTATATCAATAAAATAAAATAGTCTAATTTTTTCTGTCCTCAATTTATTTGCATACGCAAAACGTCGTAGATATATTATTACTGACTTACTATAAAGAAGAATACTTGAGAAAGACACGTCCTCGCTCTCGCCAGATGAGACATGAAATAACAATAAATAAATAAATTATATCATCTATAATATTCTATACGAATCTAAAGTGCTAAATTTTAAACAATCCTGAAAACGAATAAGTTTTTTCCAACTTCAATGAACTTGATATTAGAATTCTACCATAATTTAAAACTATAGTTGACATTTTTAAATATATGTTTGTTATAAAAAATAATTTAATATAACAGTTATTTACTCCATAAGATTATTGTTAAAGATTGATATGGCAATATATGGCTGTATATAAAAATCAATAAATTTATTTTAAAAATGGATCACAACAGAAGTGAAACAATAATTTACTGTAGGGCAATACGATACAAGGAGTGGTGCTGAAAGTCACCAACGAATACATCAAAGCGCCGCTCGTCTGATAACTTTGTTCCCTATATCCGTAGTCTCTGGCGGTGCTCTTTTTTATGTGCTGTGAAATAGGGGGAGACGATTGACATTTAAGTAGGTTATAGAAACGTATCAGGGTTCCAATTACTTCCCAACAGAACAGAGCTGACAAATTGGTTGTCACTGGAGACAGACTCAATCACACCTCCACTGGGAGCTTCAAACAGCTGCAGCTAGCCGGGGGGGAGAACTAACGGCGTGCGTTTGTATTCACCGTTTAATATCTGTAAAAGCAGAGACGCGTTTATCCGCTAACTCTGGCAGAAACCTCTTAAGATAAATCGCTGTTCGCTGCCTGCTGTTGTCGGCAAGGGACGGGGTGGAAGGGAGTGGGAAATGTTTGCACACTCAGAGGCGCTACGACAATAAAGGAATCTCTTAGAGAGTCACAGACAAAAGTCGTAACGGCTTCATTAGGCAAGTGGGCAAACCAAAGAAGCTTCGGGGAAAGGATATTCTAAAGGAACAAAGAAGCTTCCGCCTCTCACTGGAAACAGAACGGTTTTATCTCATTAATTACGGCCAAAATTACATCTTCAATTTCCGTCGCTTTGATTTCGACTCAGTCTAAGATTTCTTTGCGTTAAATCACAAAGGGAAGAAATTAAACTAGTTTATATCTACGAATCATTAAAACGGACAATTTTAGATGAAAAAATCTGATGTTCTCTACCTTAATATTGCAGATTTTATGGTTTTTCTGTAGTTTCGACAATTTTTAGTGTTTGTAAATTATACTTAAAACGTATTTTTTAAAAAATATATTGCAAGTAGTCTAATATATAATTTAGTAACCATAATCAATGGTTTAATAATAATATTACCAGATTTCACTCATATTCATGGAATAAAATACTTATATATTGTAAAAGTGTGATAATGGGATTTGGTAAAGTGATTTATATTGCGAAAATGACAATTTGCGTAAAAAATTATGGCTAATTAAATATTTCTCTTAAAAACTGAATTATATATATATATATATATATATATATATACACAAAAATATTTTTTCACACTTCTTTAAAATACATAGAATCTTAAGTGCACAGTTCGTGGAATAGATAACTGATTTCGCTTGCGCTAAAAAATATAATTTTGTACTCAAACTGTAGGAAAAAATATTTATAAAACATCATAATAACTAATATATATTATAATAATTTCATTACAAAGAATAATAAATTATTTAAAATCTTTGAGGGAAAATATATTTTAAGGTTGCTAGTTAAAGGTTCTTAAGTTCAAATGTTGAGTTTCACAGTCAAAGTTCCAATGTTTACCAATAAAATTTAAATGCTTATACAGACAGTTGATGTCAAGCTGTTCGGCGTAAATCGATATATCGAAACTATTTTCTTAATTTCGGTCAAACATATACCACGTCGATCAACTGATTGGGTTAATATATATATATCGGAAATTATGGACGAAAATCAATGTTTTAACGCTTGAGACTTCTTTAATGAACACATTTATTTGACAAAAAAGTTATAAATTATGAAAAAAGGAATAACTTAAAATACGTAGGACAAAGCATGGTTGGACACCAAATGAATTCCATTATCAATCGATGAACACAGGATTAATTTGCAATGTTTGACTCTGGCGTTATGCACAAATATGCAGTGAGTCTATATTCCGTGGTTTATATAGGCATTTTTAAGTTAACCATTCGGATAAACGAGGTTATTTGCATTACTGTGTGTGATTTTATCATTACAACAACTTAATAAGTTGTATTTTGCAAACTAGGTTATTCCCCGTATGAAAACATACAATACGTCAGACTTATTCATTTAATTACATGAATGATCTGTTTAAAATATTACAAGGAGTTAATGAAATGAGCGAAATTGAAATTGACTCGTTAATTATTTATGTTGGCGATTTATGATCACCATAATATATTATCAGATCTCAGGTTTTTTCTCACTGCCCTCAGTCCTGCTAGGTCATGAACATCTGGATTTTCTTAATATTACATAAATTCGGTTCGATATATTTACGAACATGATATCCTCACAAATATTTTATTACAGTTATATTACGATTTACTATGGATATAAAACTAAAGTTACGTTGGACTGCATTGGGAGCTTAAAATGTTTTAAATAAATTTACACATGCATGTTTTATAAAAACAAAACACAGTATTTCACCTTCTCAAAAGGAATGGTGGGCTAGAGTTAGCTATTTAAATCAGAGTCCCTTATCTCCAATTGCAAAACTAATCTTTTTCACAGAGATATTTAGAAATTACGGTTTTCTAAGACACCCTTATTTCCTCCTCCCACGTCCATGTGACCTCCATGCTCACAGGAAAATGCCACAACCAACACCTCAAGGGTCCTCACACCAGGGATGGCTTAGCCATAGTCCACGAGCTCGATTAATTGCCCGCAATCATTCAGACGTAGCTCGCCTCGGCTCGTCTAACTAAATCTTCATAGTCAGCGTGGTCTCAGTTCTACCCACGCCGGAAATACACGCCCGGGAGTAACCTATAGCATAGAGACAAATTTCCTAACACGGGCCTCAAAACCGTACACGTTCTGAAGCGATATCGTCTCCTCTGTATGGTTGACAGACAAATGATTATGGCTGCAGCTCTTGTTGAAAAGAATACAGGCAATAGCGTACGTTCCCAATATGTGTTTCTCATTAATGTCCTCACGTTGAGTATTCTTTACGAACTCTAAATCGAGCCCGCGTGTACCATAATGTTCCAACAGCCAATCATATTATTCGCACTCTCCGAGACATAGGAAGCTGATAAATTCACATTCCAAGACTCGACATTCGTTATCAAGCTCCGTATCTGCGAAACAATAGAAATTCTCAATCTCTACTATTATTATTAGTTAGTGTAAAATAATACTTAATTATTTACAAATTCAATATTTAATACATATAATTAATTAACCTCCTAAAAATTACATTTTTTTTAGAGTAACAGGCTACACGAGGGTAACCGACGTGGTGGCCACTCCACTTTAATAACATAGGAAGGGATTCGAAAGGGGGGATGCGGAGGGGTAGAGGGTTATCTAAGTCCCCAGGTTATGATTTAAAGATTCTACCCGGCATTCGTCTACAAGTGATGCAGGACAAACCCTAGAAAACCTGCATCATGTAGGTCGGGCATTTGTTAATTGTCCCATGCACTTCATGTGGCGGGGGAGGGGTTTGATTTGGGGTTGCTGCATTCCCTTAACCATTTTAGGAGGCTGCTGGCCGACTGTTCCAATGGAGAACAACTACCGTATTTTACGGACTACAAGACGCTACGGACAATAAAACGCACCTTCATTTTTGAGCATTTTTTTTAAAAATAACATTTTTATTATTAGATTGCAAAGCGACACGAAAAAAATTTCTTAGTTTATAAAACCGAACTGTCCTTTAAATGACCTGAAAAATCTTCATATGAACTTTATTCTTCTTCTTCATCGTAATCGTTGTCCTTTTCATATATAAGATGGTCTTCACTGCCATCGAGAACGTTACTTAAGACACTTCTTGAAAGGTTTATCAATAATATATTCTCTCACTCTAGACCACGACTGTTTCATCCACTGACACCCTTGTTTGATTGTAGGTCGTTTTAAAGCTCCCCTCCGCGTGAATTCATCCATCATCCATTTGTTCCATTTCTCTCTCATATACACTTAAAATAGTTCATTATCGAAACATCAATCGGTTGCAATTGTGCACATTATAGTCCGTAAAATACGATATATATTCTTCGAATAAATACAATTGACGGCGTGTGCGAGTGTATTTATGTGTGAATGTTCCGCATACAAAACCACTAGTTAATTGCTCCATCAATAGCGCTTTTGCTTTGTTTCTTCGAAAATATATTTCTTTGCATTAAAGTAAACGATGAAACTCTCAATTTCATCGGTTGACATCGTGGCGGTAACTTGTTATTTTCAGCTTTGTGATACAAAGTTGGGCGACCTTTATTTTACGTGCGTACGCGTGACAGTCGGCAGACATTGTCGACGGACAAGTCGATTTATTGCTTAGTGTGTACTATGGTTAAATTATCTCCATTCTTTGCTAACATCTCCTGAACGCTATATATTTTTAACTGCATGCACGATCTCCAACTAACAACTATTCTCAGCAATACGTAATAATCAACTGATCTCCCTTGGTAATACTTAACTGACGAATGAGAACTTCTATCTAGTGTCTAACAAAACTGAGTGCGCGAGCTCCCTGAGTCCAGGATATATATTCTTTCCACTTACTCCACCTCCTACAACGTATTCCAGAAAAGTAATTTATTTAACCTGCGGAAACAGCCGAATCTGCTATCCTTCGTGTAGTTCCATTTTCAAGTTGATCTATGAATAAGAACGCTATAAGATACGAAAAATAATTTGAAGCTATAAATGGAAAATTTGAAATAATAAATTAATCACTATGTAAAAATTTCGCGAACAACACGAAGGAAGATGACGGAATATTGCTTATTTACGAGAAACTATGTTTATGAGGTACTAACACTCCAAACAAGTATATTGTGACCAACATTCTTCTATGAGACTAAAATATTGGCTTTGTAATTTAAAAGCAATGTACGAATATATATATCATTAACAGTCTCAAAGTATTCTTATTATTATTTATTAATATATCTTTTGACTACATTTATCATTATAATTCTGTAAAATATTTTTATATAAATATAAGAGACATAAGTTTCGAAAAAATTTGGGTAAACCATCTAAAACATACCTTCTTGGCCTTGTTAATATTGTAGTGGGCTCAGATCTGCAAGAAATTTTAAAGGATTGAAGTTCTACTGTAAAAATTATATTTTTTTATTTGTATGGTAACAATGCAACTATTAATTTAGATATTGTCTGTGTTATATAAAAATGCAATTTATTTAGAATATTAGAATGAAATTAAGAAACCATGACTCTAAGTATATCTAAATTAATAGTATCTTACCTACCAGTCAAATAAAAAAATATAACTTATTAGTCATTTAAAATATTTCGCTGATTCGTGGCCGTTAACGAGGTCAAGAAGAATTTTTAAATTTTAAACAACTTTTTTAGAAATTATAATATCTTTAATATTTATACACAAAATATGTTACATAGTCATAATAGTAAATATAGTGAAACATGTCGTATTAAAAAACAATAATAATAATTTAATGTTTAAGATTATGTTTTGTTTATATATAATGATAAAAAATATCATAAAGTAATATAGGTTTTTAAAGATAAAATTTATTGTAAATAATAGAATATTATATTGCACTAAATTGACGAACATAGGAAGAACAAGAGTTAACAATAGTTTTAATTGACGCCCGCCAATAACAAAAACAAATGAAAAAATAATTAGACGATATAAAGCATATTAAAACTTTCTGTAAACAATTGAGGTATGCAATGTTATTGAGTAGGATAAAAAACACTAAAGAAATAATTATTTCGACAATATAGAGGAATTAAAAAAGGAAACTCTGTGAGAATTTAGAAACAAATTAGCAATTTGCTTTACAATATATTTCAAAATTGTTAATGCCGTGGAGGGAAAGAAAATTGTTCTCTATTTGTCGTATATTTAATTATTGGGAAACAAAGAATATATTCAAACACTAAATTGAATTATGTTTGGGAAGAGAATGGAATTAGTATGGCAGTTGTAGAAACGCATTTCCTGATACTTCTTGAAGTACGAATTCTGACCGATCCTCTTCAAGCATTACTTGTGAGTTGTGCTGGCAGACGATATTTCAGGAGACGCGCTGAAAAGGTATCGTCTTGTGGAACACCGAAATAAATTTCTCCATTATTGAATTAATACCGAAGATTGCATCTGGAGAAAAAGTTAGACACTATCAATCTTATTTATCTCGAAAAATATTTATCCGAGGCAAATATCGTCTGTTTTAGCTTGTTTAAAAAATTCCATACCCGCCCCTGGGGATGATAGACGTGGCTTATCCTCACAGTGTTTGTTTAAGTTTCGAAAGGACACGTGTACGAAATTTGGTCAAATTTGCTCATTAGTGAAGATTTGTATACGGAACATACACTCGCACAATCCCCCCTTCCCCCTCACTTACAAACAGTTAAATGAGATGAACATGAGTTTGCGTTAAATAAACAATTACAAAAGTTATTTTATGTCCATTGGAAAACTCAATACTGCCACATTTTTTTAAAGTAAAAATTTCTTATACAAATAGAATTCTAGCAACAATAAAGCATTACCTATAATGACATAGAAATCGTGTTTACGAAACAAAATATTGTGATAATTTAGATTAGAAGCCAAGAATAATTACAACCAAAAATATTTAATTATGTGGATATTCATTTGATATTATATTCTCACAGAACTGGCATAATTGACCAACACAGCTGTCAAATTCACGGAGAGCTCAGGGAATCGAATTAAACTGATCCATGTAGGAGGAGAACTGGATTGACGTCTATAACTTGAGCCAATTACGTCCGAATCCCTGTCTGTCACCGCTTTCATTCTATCTCACGTTCCATCCGAATTTTCATTCGATCTAAAGTGCTCCTTCATGAAATAATACATTCCAATAAGATGCATTATAGTATTAAACTCGTAATGGATTTCAAATGTGAATTAAGTTTACGAAAATATTTACAAATCTTAATGCCAAGAGAAGACTGTTACAATTTTGTTTGGAATAACAAAGAAGACTACCCCTACGTAAAAATAGTTAATAGTAAAGCACAACTCGATGAGCCCAAGGAACAGTTGATTTGTTATATTCTAAGATTATTACATAGCCAAATATCCTCAGCTTTACATTTATCTCAAAAATATATAATAATGGAAGTGTCTTAACAACACCACTTCAACATGCATATTTGTTGAACTAAAGTTTCTAATTCACAATCGGCAATTTATTTAAATTTAGTTTAGATAAAATGAACTGTGATGTAACTGAAGGGAACTGCGAATGTACTTTTGTAATAATTGGTTGGGCGACAACAAAATTTCCCTTGCATTATGAACTATAAAAATATTTTTATATATTCTAAAGATTTTTGTATATTTTATGTTAAACTGAGGTTGATTAAATTATTATGAAATGCTACGAATCTAATTTAATCAAAAATATATTAAAATATTGTAATAATTAAATATAATAATGGATGGGCGCTTTTAAATAAACAACTATGAAGTTTAAATAACAAACAAAATTTATTATCAATTTTAAAACAAGTATAAAATACACAAAATATTTGGGATCTCAGGGTCTTGAACTAGGTTTGATAAATGGCAGAATTCATATAATCAAAAATTACATTTACTTTGTATGGAAATCAATGCGTCTGAACATAGACGAAATTTGTTGTGGAAGAAATAATACTAAAGATTGAATTTAACAATTTCAATTTTATCAAGAATTAATGATCTCATTTTATCGATAATTAAATAATTAAAGAATGATCTTACTTTTATCTTTTAAACACGGTTTACAAATGATTTTAAAGTTTTTTTCTACTTACGGCCGCCCAGGTCTCATTTTTAGTTTTTCGTGAACAATTTTGGGGACATCACTGATTCTAAATTCTCACAGACTCTAAATGTTCACAGGCTCTAATTGGCGTTGTTTGTTAGTTGGTTTAACACAAATTGGTTGGTTCTCGATGCTTTACTGCAACTAGTTGCTCTGTCTCCTTCCCGACTGAATATTGCTTTACTTTTTAATATTTGGAAGCATGTTTGTGACTGGACCACATTCTTTCGTTCTGACTATAAAACTTTTCGTCTGGTCTATTCGCTGTCTGCTGCCCGACTGTACTGTTCAAATTTACATGACTTGGAATTTTAGTCTTTTCTCCTCGCTGCCTACTGCCCGACTGGATATTTCCTGACTGTTCGTTCGTCTCGCAAGTTTTGAGCGCGTAGAACCTTCTTGACTCATCAACAATGCCTTGCCGGCTTGTTGCGGCGTCCGCTCTATATCCACTAATAATGAGTCCTCTACAATTCAACTTTTCAATTAGAACAATGTCTTAATTACCAATTACTACAATATATTTAAGATTAGAAACGGGGTTCTTTTTCTCTGGTTTCTCGAGCGGAGATAATTACCATGGAATATGTTTAGAATTTTTTTTAAGTTTATTTTTGAAATTGTTAACCTTATAAACGGCGTTCGATGCTTACTCTCGTCCGCGTTCTGTTGTCGGTTGCTTTCTCTGGGTCTTGTTAGACTAATCCTCAACCAAAATGTTCTCATTGTAGCCTTTGTACTGCATGCATGTATCCTCGAATACTCATTTTCGCCGCGATGCGTAACAATTCTCATGAATAAACTTACGATTTCTCCTCCCTGGTTTCCGTCGTAAATGAACTAAATGGCTCTCATTGCCGCTCTATCATGTTAACAAACTACGGATTAACTTCGTATCTCTGCCACCTAATAACTAATAGGAACGACTGAACTGTATAAAATGAAAAAAAAAAGCCCAAAAAGGAATGCCTCTCCTTCTGTGAGTCTATTATATTTATTTTTACACTCTAAGTTCAGCCACTGCAACGTCTTTCTTGTTTCGCCACAAGTCGAACCATACTAGTCCTTTAATGAGGTATCTTATTTGAACAATCGAGTCACGAAGACTCGAAAAACAGACCTGTCCTTAAAAGAAAATGTTCCGCTACCTACAGTATAATTTAATATAATTTTTGTCGCAAAAACTCTAGACTACTTTACTAATTTCACGTATTTTAAAAAACGACGCATTACAGCACAAATGTGTAAATTCAGTCCGGTAAAGTGTATATTATATGAAATATAACCTTTTTGTTTGTACCTTCTGGAATTATGTTATAGGTACCAAAACTCATCAAATTTGAAACATTTTCTTCAATGAATATATTCTTTATCAATTTGAGAGACGTATCGGTCAGGGTTTAATGTCATATTTCGTTCCACCGATACATTACTCTGTGTATAAGTTGTATGTTCAGATTAATATTGTTATATTAGTATATGTAGAACGTAATTGGCGCGGAGTAAAACGTGACTAAAAATATTCATTCATTGTATCTGAAAGTTTATCAACAAATATGGATTCCGTGGAAACACGAGTATCGGAATCCGTAATGACCTTAGCATTATTTAGAATAAAACCACTGAGAAACAACCAATTTCCATTGATTGATTCATACTGTTAAGCCAGCAGCCCGCGCAGACTTTTTGTATTTTTCAGTAATAAACGTTTCTCAAGTTAAATAAACCCCAAACAAGATGAATTACAAATTGCATCTGTGACTGAAGGCCTCGTGATTATCATGACGGACTTCAATATCAAAGGTCTCTGTTTACCTTCCCGATCGAACCGCTGATTCCTGAAGGGTGAGGAAGAAAATGAATGGTCAATGTGCTTGAAAGCAGATCTGATGTGTGCTGCCAACGGTCGAAAAAAAAAATTTCTTCTAAGTTTCAGCGATAAAGGGTCAAAATTTTGTACATGTGGAATGCAGTCCAGTAACTCATTATTACACACGAAAATTTATCAAGAAACCATAACAATTTATATGTTGTAAAAGCTAGTGACAATGAAGAAACACCGACTTTGAAGAACAATTGTTCTGGTTTTCTATCAGCTAGAATGGAATAGTTGGGGTGATCTGCCGGACATTCTATGCGACTAAGCGTGCAGATGGAAATATATTTCGAAAAATGAATCGGAAAAATATTTAAAACCAACGTTTGGAATAGAAAACTCAGTTTGTGTTCAGGATACAAGAGAATCACAGCTTCGCTGAAGAGTACAATATCTCATACAGATATCGACTTAATAAAATTAAAAATTATTTGACATTTCAGAAATATAATAATCATAAAATTACTGTTTAATCATAAAAATTTTTATTGTACATATTACGACGTCGTATTTAAGGTTCGGACTTCTCGAGGTAATAATAATAATATTTAGGAGGTCTTGAAACGAAATATTAAATTATTTTTGATGATTTGAATCATCCACCAGATAAATCTAAAATTAATGACAATGATATATATAAAATACAATTAAATGTAATAAAACACAATAAGTGTCTTACATAAAAATGAAACATGTGGAAAACTGATCCAAGTTTCATACTTATAAAAAAAACTAAATTTTATATTTGATGTACATGTTTGTACTGTTTAATCATAAAAATTTTTATTGTACATATTACGACGTCGTATTTAAGGTTCGGACTTCTCGAGGTAATAATAATAATATTTAGGAGGTCTTGAAACGAAATATTAAATTATTTTTGATGATTTGAATCATCCACCAGATAAATCTAAAATTAATGTCAATGATATATATAAAATACAATTAAATGTAATAAAACACAATAAGTGTCTTACATAAAAATGAAACATGCGGAAAACTGATCCAAGTTTCATACTTATAAAAAAAAACTAAATTTTATATTTGATGTACATGTTTGTACTGTATTCCAACGCGTACTCCGCAAAAATGATGTAAACAATGCAATCACGTATAGTTAACTAACCGTTATGTTGTATTGAGTTTTAAACAAACACTCTTCGAAGAATATGAGCCGACAAGTTGACATAAAATTATATCATGAATACAGTTTAGACTTTGAGTGTCATTATTTAAGTATTTTTAATTGCCTTATTTTTATCTGAATCATTTCACTCATTAATCTTGATAAGTAATTCTCTCCCTATCAATAATTTTAACATTAATCCAACCAGTCTTATGATTATTAAAGTAAAAATGCGTAGTATAAACAGAAAAGTCTTGAACACGATGTTTAAAATTGTAAAAGTGTGCTTTTAATTACGTTTTTAACGCTCGTTTCGTTTGTCCTACATAGTTCAGTTTACAGCCTATGGAATCTATTATGTATATTACACTGGACTTTTCAAAAGTGTGGATTTTATGATTAACATTATTAACAATGTTTAAATGATTTAAATGCTCTATTTATTAAATAGGTCGATAAGTTTGAGCCGTATGTTTTCTATGTAAGGTAAAACGATGAAGTTCATAGGATTTTATTGATTATATTTATGGGCGAATTATTTCACTAAATATAATATATTTTCATTAATTCTGGATTGAACTGGATGTTAGACAGTATCAGAAAAATAATTCTGTTAATATAACATGTAGTTTCAGTGTCTCCTAATTATGATAAAATCATTATGAAGAAATATAGACAAAATAAGTGAAAATATAATTACCACACAACGTTTCTGTGATCCTTGTCCCTTTCTTCAGGTGCTTAGAAGAGCCTAGAGCGACACAACTGCACTCGTCAGTTGACAAAACTCAAAAGTTTTAATTAATTATGGTTAGTTCCTCAAGAAGTCTGAATCTTAATGACGAAACGTCGTAAAGAATGAACTCTTTTTGTCGTTATGTAATGTTGCCATAATCTGTAACAATTTTTGAACTTTACATTCATATTCTGTTTTCGCAAAAAATTAAATCGTCCCTTCTACCATAATCTTCTTCTGCTCCTCATCCAATCTGTTACTTAAGGCAGCCAATTAAAAACCGGAATAATCTTCGTTGAAATATATTTAAATATCTTATGGCATGTGTGCAATGTAAGAGCGCAAGATTAAAGGAAGTAAGTTAATCATTACCTGAGAAGGGTTCGAGTTGTTTTCGAAAGTGAAACAATGAGTCTCTCTCGTGAGGATGTCCGGCAGCCAATTAGTAGAATTTCTCCGTGTTGCTGTTGTGCTTGATTCATGCCTCTCACCCGAGATACGAATCGACACGTCGCATCGCCCTATAATAATCACGGTTACTAACTCAATTCTGAAATACAACACTAATAATCTTATAACCACGATACTGGCCGCCGTAAATTTGTTGCTGTGATTATTCTAAATCGTTCGTGACTTTCGTTGTAATTATTCACTTTATGAGCACGGACGTAAATGATACAATGTAAAACAGAGAATATAATGAAATATGAAGTTCTAGGTTGGAATGAAAAAGTTTTATTTTAACGTTTGACTGTTTTTTCCTTGCAGGAGAATATAATTTACTATAACGCAAATACCATAATAGCGGATACACTAATTTAAACATAATCTTATACATAGAATTTAACAAGTAAGTATTTACACATATAAAAACCTCATCTAGTCATTATTAACAACATTTAAATTATAAAAACAATAATAATAGTTTGCTTATTAAATAGGTTGATCAATTTCTGCTGTAAAGTTTCTAAGTAATGTAAAACAATGACCTTCATAGATTTTTATTGATTTTATTTATATGTAAATTATTATTATTCCATACAATTTTGGATTAAACTAGTCTTCTCATTCCATTATTTATCTCTAATGTATTCTTCGCTGGATCGATCTTCCAAGCTCATTCTATGTCAAGCTTTGTTCATTTAGCCTAACTTAATGGAGCAGTTAATTTACTTTACTTTTAAAGAAAAATATTTTCCACTTTCTGCGAATAAATTTTCGGAAATATTCAGAGTCAAACGCACATCTACATACATGTCATATTAGGAACGATTGCTCAACTATTGTTTTTTAAATCATGTGGAAATAAACATCATTTGATGATTTTTAATTAAATGTTTAATAAAATTTAGTCACAGTGGTCTACTGTATATAATCCTAGCTTATCCAGTTTGTACCAATAGCCCACGATTCTATTGTAATAATCTAACTTGTTATAATTATCATTTTTTCATAAGTAGGCAAAGTTAACGTAAAAAATTAACGAGTAATAATTACAGACTATTGCAAAAAACTTTGTGAGTGTTACAAATACATGATAAATTTTAGAGTAATGTAGAAATACCAGGAGGTTGGAATAAAAAATAAAAGGCAGAAGAGAATAAGGAAAGTATAATGCAATTTGTGTAATATCTTGATCACTGTAACACTGACCGGTTTCCGTGGTAAAAACATCTTGAATGTTGATCATACTTCGAACTGACTTCAAACGACAAACAAAATCCTAAAGTCTGGAGCTCTAAAGGAATTAATTATTGTTTGTTTGTGATAGTGTTTTTGCAATAATATGGCCTATTTTCAAAGTTAAAATGTTTCCTTTGTTTAAGATTGTGGTTGCTGTAAATTCTGCGGAAGTGAAATTGAAGATCCATCAAAATTGGTATGTAGAGTAGTATTTTTTAATTTAGTAAAATATATTGTTATCTCTGCGAAATTTTTCTACCGTCAACTTTCAAATTTAATTTAATTTTGTGTTTGTATTTTTGCGGAATATTTTAAAGTGTAACATTACTATAAAGTTAACTGTACATTATTCTGCAAATTATATATTTCATTTTAATTCTATACTTTTTATGAGGCCCGTTAAATGCCTTGAAATAAGAGAGCAACTTATGAAAAAATTATATTCAAAATTAATTTGTTTCATATAAACTCTTTAAATATTATATTAATAGCAAATATTTCATTCAATAATATTAAATTGAAAAGTAAAGTAAAAATTAAATTTATTTAAATATTTCAAAATTCAACATTACTTCTCAATGTAACATAAAGTAAATTAAACGCTATAAGTTGGTAGCTAATTTAAAATCTTGAAATTGATTATTACATTAATTGACGCCAAAAGACTCAGAATTATACAAATTCACACCTGTTAATATTTATTAACACAAAGAGATATAAATATATAATTTTAATAACAGAAGTTTCTTTGAGGTTGTTGTTGCGCCAAAAGATTAACTGCAGAGTTTTATAGATTTTACCACAAAAGTTAAGACACAGATTCACAATTATTCCGCTTTAAATTTATTATAGAAATCATGAGACCTACCTCTCATCTGAACCTTGTGGGCCGAAATTGGCTAATCCAAAAACAGAGAGTATGAAATTTTACTATATACCACTGAAATAAATTAAGATATTTAAATAAAATAAAGTTTGTGAATTTTGTAGCATTAAATTGTTGAAGTGAACTCAATACTGTGAATGTTACAGCTCGGCTTCCACTCTGCAAAATGGCGCGTACATTGACCGGGAGGGGTTCCTTTGTGACGTTTTCCTCACTATGTGAAGTTTCCTGCCTCCATATACACAAACATGCACCTATTTCGACCACGCCGCTCCGTGGCAGGCCTTCGCGTTGGTCTCCGGTTGGAACTCATCGTAGCAGCGTACAGGTTGGCATAATTTGGACCATGCGAATTATTGCGTAGATGATTGCAGTCCAACCGTCTCGCATAATAATAGCTCTTTAAATTTTCTACCAAAAACTTTCAGATAAATTTCATAATTTTATGTGGAAACTTCCTGATGTTCATTAATAAATGAAACTATTAAAACGGTTTCACAGCAGAATCTGGTTGTTTCCTGCTCATGACGAGCGTGACTCGGCTCGTTCGAATTCCTGTCGCATAGTGACTTCTACGTCGTCCTTTAATGAAGTGGGTTCCAGGATTCTGAGGAATTCAACAAACGTATAATTTCTATTAAATCTGGAAATCCCAAAATAGGCCAACAAAAATGTCAGTATCGCTAAACGTAAAAGCCTAGCCATGGCGCCAACAACTCTTCGTCAAACTATACCTAAACGTTAATGCTTACAATATTAATAAATGTTACCATGAATTAATAAAATATACAAATTATTCAAACCAAATCGGTAATTATTCATATCAGCGACATCAAAGATCATATATATATATATATATTGTAATAAACAAAAGGCGATAATTTAATTTGACGGGCTTTTAAATGAAAAATTATAGACTTTAAAACAAACAAAATTTATTTACCAATTCTTGAAACATTATACAATTTAATAAAAAACATATAACTCTTTTTCTCATGGGTCTTTACTGGGTTTGATAACGGACAGAACACTTAAATAATCAAAGAACCCAACATTTAGCCTATAAATTAAACAGAAATATTTAATCGTCTAGACATCGACGAAACTTATTAACGAACTTAGAATTACCAGATTGATTCTAAATTTAAAAGAGTTTATTTTATTAACAAAAAGAAGTGAACGATATCTGACTGTAGCCTTTAATTCCGTTTACACATATTAATACCATAAATTTCAACTCACGATTACTCAGGATCATTTGGCTCGTTCATTACACACACACTTTATAGACTGGACGTTTACACACACTGACTCTAACACATATTATTGGTTCGACGATAGCTGATTCACCATACTCGGTGAAGGACATCCCAGTTGCTCGTGCTGGAACTACTCGACGCTGGATGCTGTGTCCTGGTCTCCTACCATCGAAGACAGTGGTCAAATTTTGATATTACTGCAGATTGAACTTCTGTATACAAAAATGTTTATACTTGAATAATTTTGCTATTTCTCTCGCAGACTGCATTCTTTCTCCATACTGGGTGCTCACAGCTCCCCCTCCGCTCTGACACTCCACTCCGACTAACTCCAACTCCTCGACTCCAATTCCTCGACGCTAATTCCTCGACTGACTAACAAATTCTTATCCTCCGTTTATATATGACCGTCCCTTCTATCTTCTGCTTTGTTCCAATACTACGTCGCAATTGCATTGACAGTTTCTCCATTAGTCCGAGATTTACACTCTGCAGTTGCTGCTCCCCACTTAGAAAATATCCAGACGCTCTGTCTTGTTACAACGAGACAGGACCCGTAATTACTTTGCACTTGCATCCTCACCCCCACATGTGCGCTGTTCGGAAATTCTTCTGACCGCTTTGATCCCAAGTCAAAAAGCCGATGGTCAAGCCCATTAACCAGACACAATGCCTTTCCTATACCGATACATCTTGCGACCGGCCACCCGCGCGTGTCCCTTGGCCTGCTTTACAAATCCTAAGTAAAATTGCCACTTCCTGTGCCGGCCAAGACCATTAATCCGAAACAAATATCTTGACGCTCTGTCTTGTCACATCGAGACAGGACCCGTAATTACTTTGCACTTGCATCCTCATCCCCAAATGTGCGCTGTTCCGAAACAATGCATTCCCTCAATGCATTACAATATATATATATTGTAATAAATAACTGGACAGCTTTAATTAAATGAAGCAATTAACAACATTTATTAAGTTTTAAAAGGAATTTATTATTATTGATAAATTTTACAATTTACAAAACCTATTTTCATGTCGAATTTCATCCATTTAAACAAATACTTTAATTTTAATTTATTAATTCGCGGCATTTTTCAACATACAATTCTTATATCATTACAATCAAATTCGTCGATTCTCTTATCTCAGGACCATAACTGGGTTTGATAATTAGAGCAAAATCAATGTATAAACTGACAATTAACAATTTAAATATAAAAAATTAACCTAAAACAATATGAAAAGAAAGCTGAGCGCAATGAAAACTGAACGAAATCTGACTCTACCCTTCTAATTATCGTTTACAAATTTGTATAAAAGTATTGTTACTTACGGACCGTCTGTCTGGTACCAGAACAATCAATTTTACCTCGTTCAGACACGTTTACACACTTAAATTTTAATATCAGGCCTTGGTTTTCACTGATTCTACACTTCACTTTAAAATTTGGCAAGATTGGCTGTATTTCGTTGACTGCTCCGCTCCAAAATAATTTACCAATGTTCTCCTGGATCAGTTCCTCCACGAAGATTTTGGAAAGTTCTATTCTGACAAAACTGCTATTACTTTCCAATATTTACGATGCAATACTTCCGTGAATGTTTTACTTTGTATTAATTCACCACTTTAACTGGTAATACATTAACGACGTCTAGTCTCTGCTCAATTTTTATTTGTTCTGTACCTTGCAATGTTTCGCCGCCAACTGGTCTTTCTCCAAGCGCATACTCAGTTAGCTAAGCGCGGCCTCAATTTTTAAACAAAGGAAAAACCCGCCTTCATTGTCGCTTTTACGCATTCGTACCGCTAACAATTTAATTATATTAAAACAATTAATGGCCTGTTTAATTGTCATTACAATATATATATATATATATATATATATGTATATATATATATATATATATGATAGAGTGTTCTATTTATGGTTGTTAGTTTCATAATATAAAGTTTTTACTTTACGATATTTAATTTTATGTTTGAAATTTAGCCGAAATCTCCTTAATTTGAATAACAGCTTGTGGATAAGTTAGTATACATTTTTAATTTTGTACTGAAAAGTCAGGGTAAAAGAAACACAGCAAATTAAATATATTAACCAGTCCAATATTAATAATTAAAATTCGAAACAATATTTTTAGTTTCAATTCCTGGAACAAAATAATTAAATTCTAATTTCTGCCATTTGTTGCATTATTTTACATGTCTCATTTACTGTTATGGGTTCTTTTTCCCAGATTAGAAGTCATGTGTGTACATAGCTTAATTGTACATATTATGCGTGTGTGATGATGTATTTATTTCACACACACACACACACACATATATATATATATATATATATATATATTACTTTGAGTCTTATTTATTTAATTTCCGGTTCATTACTCATTATATAGACGAGGTTCATTGTGTTTCGGTTATGTTCTGGTGTTGAAATCCATTGTAACAAAAGAAAGATGTTTCTGTTGTAGAAAAAACTGTTAACCCCATTATCTGTTGATTTCCAAACGACGCCGGACCGTGTGTGGATCCAAACATAGCATTCAGTTTCGGAAATATTTGGTCATAAGCCATTGAATCTCCTGTAATACCTCGGAGGCGGTATTGGAAGCGATAATCTCATCCAGCAGATAAGGAACCACATATTCCGGGAAAACAGCCCGAAATATCCTTACGAAACATTTTATTGATGTATTTTTTTCCAGATATGGTTACTACAATTTAAGACAATACCTATTGTATTTTTAGGTGTAGTTTCTGGTATAGTTTTAATGCTCGTTTCAATACAGATTAATGTTTTTCAGGGTTTTCACTGCTATAATTTTTGTTATGCAGTCAAGAAAAATAAATCAATGAAGTAACACTGTGGTTGAAGAAATGGCTTCCATATAGTTCTAGTGTAATTATAGATTTACTTTTAGGTAAATCGTGAAACTTTTCAGGTCCTCAAGTATTTTGCTTTCATTTCTGTAAATACAGTCGTATTTCACAAATGCCCCAGTAAAATTATTAGAAAGTTATTATGCATAGCTGAAGACTTTGTTCCTTTCAAGTGAAGGCCATTCTGTATCATACCATTTCTGGGTCACTGACATTAATCAAAGTAGCACCTGTAACCAGGTTTCGTAGTGCGTTCCACGCTTGATTCTAAGTCGAGAGGAACACAATTTTTAATAGCATCCATATCAATACAGGATAAAAATTAATATTTCTAAAGAAATTAATGTAAATTTCACACGTAAGTTTTAAAAGTTCAATTAATTTGTTTAATGACACATTTAATTACGAAATAATGTACTGTATTAACCCTGTAGTAGTAGCATGAAAAATATGGCGTAGTTAAAACTGATAAACGAGTACAATTAAGCGCAGTTTATAAATCTCTGTACTAATTTATGATTAAAGTTAAATGTAAGCACATTGAAAATAAATGACTTTCTCATTCACGGCAACAACTTACATACACTAACTAGAGTGCAAATTAATTCTCATTTTAAAAGTATTATTAAATAAATTTAAATTGAAGAAACAATTGCCGAAGAGGGTGCACTACCCTATAACGGCTCCGAGGGGTTACCCGCAGATAAAATACATTGTATTATTATTGAAAATAAAAAACGTAAGTATAATTAGAAAATTAACAAATATGTAATGAAGTAGTCAATAAGAAATGAGGTGATAAAATATATATCAAACAATAATTTCTGTAAACCTTTTATGATTGCTTAAGGTGTTGAAAATAATGGCCATATATATATGTATATATATATATATTATGATTTGTTAAGAAATTAATTAAAATCATTAAATAAAAATAATGTGTTACACTGGAGCTATTACAAATTTAACAAAGCAATTAAGAATTATAATGGAAAAAACTACTTTAAGACTGTTAAAGATTGTTATATATATATATATAATATAATATAACAGTCTTGATAAAATAATATCATATCAGAAAATAAGAACTTTGTTAACGACACACGGCGCAACTTAGGCGGCGTACGAAAAAGAAAATATGTTAATACACTTATGATTGGAAAATGAGTATAAAAAAAACCTTTTAAAACACAGTTTAAGAGAGAAATATGCGATTTTTTAATGTAAATGTAATATATTGTAAATAATCGAAAATGTATTAATATCTTTGTCTTCGTGTACTTCGCCTAGTTTTTGCGCGTCGTTCATAAAGGTTCTATAATTTTCAACACTGATGAAAGCAAAAAAGGCTTGCATAAACGTTGTAGGATATATATTTTTATCACCTAATTTCGTCTGTTCATTAAATACTTCGTATTATATTTGTTAATAATCGCATTTAATTTGCACGTGTTCTTTGAATCGTGTCTGAACGGTGTAAGCAGAATTCAAACGTATACTGAATTGGTGGTTTGAGTCCAATTCTCGTCAGATTGTAGCGTGGCGATGAAGCATGCGTTACGCACAAATGCGCTGCTCACGCAAGTGTCCCAAGGCGAGGTCGCACGTTACCGTTACTCGCACATCGGTTCTGCTGACCCACTAACACTAAGCCTCAAGACCATAACGTAACATGCAGTCTCACATAACTTCAGCGTTTTTATTTGACTAACCAATCTCTGGTTATTCCTATGGCATTTTCAATAATAAATCTAAATTATCTTCTTGGGATTACCAGAAAGTTTCCAAACTTACACATGAATATATATATATATATATATATATATATATATAATTGTAAATACCGTCATAATTGTTCGGGATGAAAACCGCATTGACGGACTATGACAAGTAATTTTTAAAAAAATTCTTTAGCGTTATTGTATTGGGTAATATTTCAGAGTTTTTTTTATCATCGTGATTAGGTTTCACGCCGCTTGTGATGCAGATTTAATCTATTTTTTCTTATTACATGTAATGAAGTTCATAATAAGAGGAGAAACATGCGGTATTCTAATCATACTTTTGAAAAGTTTAATTCGAAAATATAGGGATGTCATAAATGAACCAATTATTTTCAAAAAGTTTTCAGATTGCTTTCGAATACGTACTAAGTCCTACATATTTTTCTTCGAACATATACTATGCGATCAAAAAAAGCGGATTCCTTGGGGAGAACTTTAGTTTTATTTAATTGGATTTCGAAATTAACTGCCTAACTTTCTCAAAAACTAAGTCTAAATTATGTATATGTTCGAAGAAAAATATGTAGGACTTAGTACGTATTCGAAAGCAATCTGAAAACTTTTTGAAAATTATTGGTTCATTTATGACATCCCTATATTTTCGAATTAAACTTTTCAAAAGTATGATTAGAATACCGCATGTTTCTCCTCTTATTATGAACTTCATTACATGTAATAAGAAAAAATAGATTAAATCTGCATCAGGGGTCGTAGAGATTCTATGAAAATTTGTTAATATGGAATGATATTGTAACGTCCCAGTCATTCAGCAACTCGTTACATTATTTTATTTTAATTTATTACGATGCATTTGGTTCTGCGTCAATTTACTTGTCTCGCTTTGTGTCTTTATTCAGCAATAAATCCCCTTTCCTTAATTTTATTTTACATGGGAAAAATCGGTATTGTATTCTATTTCATTTCCCAATTATGGCATATTTTTATTTAAATTATTTTTATTGATTTCAATCGATTTACTGTCTTTCCATTGTCGTCATTAAACGGATGTTCAGATTGATAATGTAAAAAGCGTTTAAATTTTTTTGCGCGCTGTCCAGCACTGCTGTGGCAACGGCTAGCTGCCGTTCCTTATTAGATTTTCGGCCGCATTTTCGATCCATGGTTAGAAATTTTGGCCAACGGCTGACAGAAAATTCTTCCCTTTTCTCCAGTGATGACCCCATGCTTTTATCACTCTATTGACAGCATTAATCGCGTTTTGAAGTTCATCTTCCTCGATTCGATCAACAATTTGTCAACCTTGAATTAATGTTTTCCCCCTCCTTGAGATCTACCAGTAAAAAACAGACACTAGACTTCGAACAGTCAAGGAGGGTGTATCTCTGACCACTTGGTCCCAGAAATTGTGTAATCTGGATTAGAAAATTTTCTGCTGAAGACCGTGTTGGGTCATTGTTTGAATCAGCTATTTCGTGCAACTGGTGATCACCAGTGTTTCCTACCACGGTCTCCTGTCCGACCCCGTGCACACGCAGAAGTTACGAATCCGGAATCAGTTTCGTCGTATTGTAACTTCGTATGCTGGCTTTCGACCAACTGATTTGCTTAGATTCTGCGTTCATGCTGGTCACCCCCAGGCGACAGATAATTAAACAGGTTTACAAAAATTTTGAATCAAAAGTGAAATATGCGGAAAAGCTATACAGAATATACCATCGTAAAAATAAAGACCCTTCATATTAAAACACACCAAAAATGTATCTACAACTTTTTTAATTTATTACATGACAAATGATTAATTCAAAGGTAAGTCTTTCAGTTTGAATTTAATGAATTTGATTAGATATAGTTCGGTTAGCCAGTAGAGAAACATTCTACTCAGTAGGCAGATTATTCCTTATGACAACCAAGTGACAAAGTTATTATGCGTGCCTCGTATGGGCAGTTGTACAGCGAAGGTGGTTAGTAAACGGAGTTTTAAAGCTTACGATTTGTACAAAGTGTATACAGGCAGGAAACTACCGATCGGAAGACCTCAGGAATGTGGGGATGCCAAGCTGTAGCTTCTGCGCTGAACGGACCAGGAATCGGGTCCTTATGCAGGAGATGGAGACACCCAATGCAGTTATACAGCACGGCTACTGCAGTCTCAAATCAGTGGCTCCTGGTGTGCAGATGCGGGTCGCAAAACCCGTTAGAAAGCCCGAATGCTAATGCTGCGTCGTCGATCATTGGAGTCGCCCAAAAAAAATCCCGGTTTATTCAGTCCGGGATTAAGCTTGTCTTAAATCCTCCTTCTCCTATGTGAAACTCAGAAATAACATGTCCTTCACTTGTTGAAACTCTAGCATTAAACTGAAAAACGCAGGCGCAACTAAGAAAATTTATAGGATCTGTTCACGTTGATGACTCGCAGCCAAGTGAACTAACACTTTCTTCTTGCTCGTTCTTAGGTTCCACCAATCAAATCAAGGAAGCCTGCGAGAGGATTCTCTCGCAGGTAAACCTTACCAGAGAGCTCTGGTGGGGGCTACCTTTGGGGATGCCTTCACAACTTTCTGGTTTTATGAACTAAGGTTCCCACATGCCGAGGTACCTCGGTCTGTTTTGAGAGGTGTATGATCCGGGGTCGCAGACCTTGGGCATACGGTAAGAGTTGTCCGCTATTCCTATTGGAATAGTCGGTCAGCTGCCTCCTAAACTGGCCAAGGCATGGCGAGGGGGAAGCTGCGACCCCACAGCTAACCCCTCTCCCGCCATCGGAAGGGCGTGGTACAAGTACTAAATGCCCGACCTACCTGATGCAGGTTTTTGTAGGGTATGTCCTGCATTACTTTTAGGCGAATGCCGGGTAGGATCCTTAAACTATAGCCCGGGGGCCCTATTAATCCATGGCTACCTTCCTCCACCCTTCCGCATGCCCCATTTCAAATCCCTTTCCTATGCTATAAGAGTGGAGTTACCACTATGTGGATTACCCTATACATAGCCTGTCTACACCCCCCCCCCCACCCCTACCAATCAAATTGTCAATCAGGGACAGGATGCGCACTACATTATCGAATAATATTGCCTCAAGTGCTGTAGCTGTTACTACAATCGCGAACCTCTCAATCAACGGTATTCTTCAACAACCACACCCATCCAACTCTCCATAGAATCCTAAATTTAGATCTAAAAAAATTTTACTAAAAAAAAGAATGATATGAATCGAGTCACGCAAAAAAAAACATTAATAAAAAACAGTATATTAGGATCCAAAATACCCTAATACGGCAGTACATTTTACTCTGGTTCACAGAAACCGTTAAAACCTCACAAACGAGCGGGGAGAGATGAGTAGCAATTTCAGCATTCTCGTATGATGACGAGCAGCTAAATGATCATGATGCAGCAGAAAACTGACAGGCCGTGATCATCAGGAAATTAGAACGTCTCTTTATTGGTGAAGAAGTTTTCGTTGATCTCCGACAGGCAGGTAGTCAATCTGGTTAAGATAGACAACTAGTCTATCCCGGCTGAGCCACAAGTTAAATTTGTTGTCTTTGCTTGGCCTGGAAAGGCCTTAGCTTCAGGTTCCTTAGATGCTTGACTAGTATTTATATCTACAGCTGGCAGGGGATTAAACTGAAGGATTTCCGCACGCAAATCTGCGGGAATAAACCACAACAACATACAAAGCTGAATTGAAAGCTTTTTTTAGGTCTTACATTTTTATGGACTGTCTAAACCATACATAAATTTTGAAGCATAGCAAATGGGCACGTTCATATATATTGTAATCGCACCTCCACGACAGATCTCGGTAGAAAGTGAAGTTTTCTGCCCCAAAACAGAAGATATGGAGGTCCAAGTACTTTCTTTATGTTTCAGTAGGAAAAATGCGCACATTGTTCATTTTTATTGGTGGGCATCTGGTTTTAAGTACTGAAAACGTGATGTAAGCAGACTTTGGTAACCCATCGAATGTACCAGTTTTTGAGAATTTTAGGTGTTCTTGCAGAAGCTGTGACATGATCCTCGTTTGTAACAAACGCTGCTACATCGTCGGCAAAGGAGACGAATTTTTTATTGTTGATTTGTGGTGTATAGATGAACACCACAATCGATTGGGTAGTACTTGGGGTGTTTTCCCGACTCTGCCATCAGGCAGGTTACCGCTTTGGTCCCCAGCTCGGATTCCACGTCTCGGTAGGAATCGGAATGGAATAATCCTCTCCCGTGCGAATAAGTGTAGACCACATTGAAAAATGGCCTTGCTCCGAGGAAAAATTACCTACAATTAAAATATTGTTTTTTAGTAATTTTCATCGTGTCCTCCAAAGTACTCAATCAACTCAAATGTGTATCAATTATATTGATTAATAAAAACTGTTTTTGATATCGTACTTAATGCTTCCTTGTAATGACGGATAACGTGCATGAACCAGCTTGGTCCGACTCCACCAGCCGACTCACGCAGACTCGTTCAAGCGCATCACCGACTCGCTCTCACCACTTACTTTCTTTAGTGCACCTTCTAAGATTCTGAAACAGTCACATAATTTCTATTATATTGATATACTGAAAAAAATTGCCAATGAAAATGTATTTTCCTTGCAATGTAAGAATTCAGTCGTGGCGCCAAGCCAACAATGTTAAACTGTCATTATTAACCGCCGTTTTGCCTGTTGCCCAATCAATACTATTAATGCTTACCATGTTGTGAACGGCTACAATAAAAAATTTGATATGCAATTAATTTAAATTAAATGGCGGGTAAACATTTATATCGGCGATAACAACACCACTGCATAATACTGGTGTGCGATCATTATCCATTCGTTTAACTAACGTGTAAATGTAAAAAAGCGACTGTTTTATATGTTTGTGACGTGAAGCCACTCATTATATATAATCGTGTAGAGGCTCTTCATGGTGACCTGAAATTGACAGCATAGTACACTGATTAACCTATTGTGGAGGGCGTATAATAGTGATGTCAACACAGAGCCTGGTGGCGTTGACATTCAAATCGATGAATCTGTGGGCGGAACATTAACTTTGTCCGTCAACAGCTTTACCAATGCTAGCCTTAATAATACGAAGTAAGAAGAGCTTGGGAATATGTAAATAAAATAAGCCTAACTAAAGATGTGTCCCGTTGAATGTGTATTCAGATCTTCGTAACAAGAATTTGAGCAAAAATTAGGATTACATAAATTTATCTCACGGTTAAGTGTCACATATGACGAAACTGAATTTAATGCTCGTCCGAAGCAGCCAAAATGCCAAGAAAAGTCGCGAAAATCAAATCAAGCATACTATCCCGGAGTAGTTTTCATGTATTATATAAACAACCTCTCCTTCGCTGAACACTATTATTAATTTCAAACAATTCAATTATTAACGAATTTACAAATTTGCGTATATCGTAATTGAAAAGTTAATGTATTTAAATGAATTATGAAGTGAAATATCTAATGTTGGTTTAATAAGCAAACAGAATTTTAAATATTCCACTTTCATATTCACGTTGGATTTAAATCACTGAAATTATTGTCACTAACGTAAGAAATATATATAATTACGTCGTAAATATTGAAGTTGCTCATTTTTCGGGTAATTTATTTTATTATTTGGAATATAAATAACTACATATATATTTACCACCATTATGAAGCATTATCATTCCGACGCTGAAGATAAAAACTGAACTTATAAATTAATTGTAGGGCTGTTGTTCCTGTACTTTTTTGATTGGCCGCCGCAGTATTATGCTACACATGTTCCTGCAGTGACGGGTAAAGTCTCATTCTTGTATTTATCTACACAGAAATAAAGTTCAGTAACAGTAAAAAAATTAAAGTTTTTTTAAACATTTTTCTAAATGTTGCATTTTAAGATGCATTCCTCTTCGTTTTTATAGTTTAACATATGAAATTTCCTTGTATTCAGTAAATACACATTACCTGTTTAGAAAATATAATTTTATATCATTACAATCGAATATGAAATTGTTTTATTATGAGTTTGTTAACGAAAAGGTTGAGGTTGATTTACCTTTATTAGTTGGTAGAATCATTGAGCTATTTTTGATACTTCAACACTTATTTGTTTTTGTTTTTTTTGTTTTGTGGTTATCTCTATACTACGATATTCTTACACATGCCGGATAAAACCGCCATTCGCAGAGTTAAGATATAATCGTGCTGACTCCTCTGTTGCTGAGTCTTAACCTTTCTTGGTCGATAATCTACTCAAGTGGTTAGGCTCGTATTTTTCTATATGTATTTTTCATATAAATTATTTTATCGCATTTGTGTTCTCTCCGCCTGTAATTTATACGCGAATTGGATTATATAACTGTCGGAGTCAAACAAACCAGATAATGGCCCGACTTACTCAATTTCAAACAAAAAACGCTCGAATCACTCAAAAGGAACACAAGTAAACGGTTCGTTTTACTACGAGTTGCCTAATTGTATTATTGCTGAATAGTGGGATTAGATCCAGTGACAAAACTAATACAACCGATAGATATCGCAACATATGTTCAACCACAAAGGTAAAAGTGACAAATCTTAGTAAAATTATTTGAAAAAACTCAAGAAATATTTTTCTGTAGAAATTGATTTAACTATGGAAACATTGGATATTATTCTTGTACCACACAGTTTTTGAAAAGCACTATCTTTGTGAAGCTTAAAATTGAAAATATAATAGGTCTGTTTTAAAATATAATAATTGAATAAAATAGCCAAATTACAGACAGAATTAGAAGATGATATAAATACCACACAATATTTCTGGAAACTGTACCTTTCATCACAAGAGCCAGTAGTAACACAACCAGACAATCCAATTAACAAACTCAAAAGCTTAATTTTGTACGTTCTTAGGATATTTTATCTAATTATTAAAATTGAAAAGGTTTATGACCTCACCTTCAATGAATGGAATAAATTAATCTATTTAAATGGCCAGGTTAATCGCTACATCATATGTAACGACTGTGTACGTAAAATGATTTGGTTTCGAACATAATCTCTGGTTGCATCAATTTGCTATGCTATTGATAGCTGAAGCTTTCTTCAACGTGTGCAAAACAATAAAAGTAAATGATTTTAGCAAAATAGTAATTTGATTAAGAAAGACAGCCAATTCAGACAAAAAAGTGATAATATAAATACCACACAACGTTTCTGCGATCCTTGTCCCTTTCCTAAGGTGCGAAGAAGAGCCTAGAGCGACACAACTGCACTTGATACTTGATTAAACTCAAAAGCGACGAAAACGCAACAACAATATCTAGAACGTTGTGTGGTATTTATATTATCATTTTTTTTGGTCTGAATTGGCTATCTTTCTTATTCATTATTTTCAATCAAACGAAAATTTATAAATTTAAAATAGTAATTTGAGCAGCTTTTATTGAACTTTTCGTTTTATTTTTCTTGATCCTTATCTCAGCCACATCATTTTTTGCGGTTCTTAAAAGCCATTACTTAATCGTCTTTACACAATTACGAAGATATAATTTCTCGTTTTTCTGTTTAATATGAAAAAATCAGAATTTATAACTATCGTAATGATTTTTATGCATTTAAAAATCCACTTTACTGTTAAGTAGAATGCAAAGATTGAAATAGATTGTATCTTTGTCCAGGGAAATGAAATAACCTGAAAAATGTATGTATATATACATATATATTGTAAGGAATTAATAAAATGTGATTAAATGAATTTCCCCACGTCGTGGAAGCCAAATTGTAATGATTAAATAAGAGCGATTAATTAACAAACAATTTTATTAAAATTTTATAAACAACTAATTTTCAGTTTTAACAAATTGATAATTCGTTCTGGAAGTTTATTTTACTTTAACAGAAAGAATCGAGAAATAATTACTACTTTAAACTTTATGATACCATTTTATTTAATAGAAATCTATAATATTTTCTCTGAGGTTAAATACATTTAAATTTTCAATGTTTAGAAATTTGATAACGCTTTTCTCAGGGTCATTTCCCTGGGCTTGATAAGTAAAAAAGAATCATAGAATTTAAAAATTAAGAAATTAACAATCAAAACCAAAATGAGACGAACGAAGTCTGACGAATACCTGTAACTATCGTTTACGAACTTAATTAACTTAGTTTGTACTTACAAAAATGTTCGGCTGGTACCAGACTTAGTTTCCTCTGCTCGAACACACAAATTACACTAAAAAGGCCATGAATCACTGACTCTACACTTGATTGCCAAACACACGGTCGTAGTTATTGAATTTTCCTCAGGGAACTGGATCTGCTGCACCTCCGGATCATCAGACAGACATATTGTTACACATTGTGTTTATGTGGAAAATGTTGATCTCAGTACGCGTAGGAATCTTAATGTGGCGCTAAATATTTGATTATTCTTTGCAGTTTTTTACCAATTCTCTCACTGTCCAAACTTTATACTTCGATTTAAAAACTTGTAACTTTCTCGGTTGAATTTTGTACTTAGAACACGCTGTTCGTTCTCTCAAGATTTTGCTCCCTAATATTAGACAGACTGCCGTTCCAGATAGTGCTAGCGGTTCGCAACAAAGCCCGCCGACACATTGTTGTCTTTGGTACCGCTAACAATCCATTACTGGCCTCTAAATATTATTATATATTACAATATATATTGTAATGCATATAATATAATGCATTGGTTTAAAAACAGCGCACATGTCGTGAAGAGAATGCGAGGGAAAAGTAATTGCGGGTCCTGTCACGAGGTGACAAGACGGAGCGGTAAGACATTTATCTAGGATGAGTGCTGGTGAGCGGCAGAGACGAAGCCGTAATTTGTAGAGACGTGTGACAGTGCGGCAATTAGGTCTAAAGAGTAATTGCGGGTCCAGTAACTTATTGATTTGGGGATCTGTGGCGAATCCGTAATGCAGAACGTGGCCGAGCAGATGGTCCCAAAGTGGTTATGTTAGAGCAGGCTATTATCTCTGACGAATGACCTGACAAGTGGCGTATTTGCTTTGGACTTGCAAGAAAGGGTCTGGTGCGAGTCGGGTGAGGCCGACGAGTCCTGAGTAATCGCGGGGGCGAAATAACTGCAGCTGCAAGGATGTCAAGTGGCTTATTTACTTGGGATAATGAGGGTCCAAAGTAATTGCGGGTCCAGGCACTTGTTGACTTAGGATCTGGAGAAATTAGTATCGCGCACTTGTGAGGGGAGATAAATTGGACCTGTCGCGATTGTCGGGTTTCGGACAAAAGATAGCAGCCGGCGAAAGGACTCCAGCGGCAGGACGTAAATTTCAGTAATGGGATTCTGTCACCGCGCCGTTGCGACGAAATTTTGCATCAAGAGAAAAACAAGGAGGCTAGTGGTATATATAGGGGAAATAACCTATTGTGTGGACAGTTAGCGTGGGAGAGAGGTGCAGGACGCATCGAAGAGACAGTTGGACAGTCAGCGTAGGAGAGGGGTTCTGTGAACATCGACAGTTAGCGTGGGAGAGGAACGAGAGACAGTCAGCGTAAGAGAGAGATGCTGGGGCATCGAACGTGTAGCATAGTCAGAGGCAGTCAGAGTGGAGCCAGCGTGCTGAATGCATCGTGGTTGGAGTTTGAGACAGAAATAGCCAGCATCAGTCAGCTGCCATATACAACTATAAACATTTTTAATATACAGAAGCTCTATCTGTATGAGTATGAGAAGTTGACCTGTCTTCGATGGTAGGCGACCTGGATGCAGCAAACGACGTCAAGAAGTGTCACGACGAACACCTGGGATATTTCACTGGATATGGAGAACCAAATATCGGCGAACCAGTGATATTGTGTTAGAGTCAGTGAGTGAATGTCCAAGCTGTAAAGTGCGTGTCTAAAGAACGAGTCGAAGTAAACCTGAGAAACCGTAAGTTGGAATGTATAATATTAACAGATGTAAACGTTATTAAAGGATAACAGTCAGATGTCGTTCTCTTCTTTTGATAATAAAGTTAGAAGCAATCTATAGGTTAAGTTCATTAATAAATTTAGTAGATACTTTTGTTTAATTTAAAACATAAATGTTGGGTCTTTTTTAATAGTTCGATTCTGTTCGTTGTCAAACCCTGTAGAGACCCATGAGAGCAAGAGTTCTTATTATAATAGTAAAATATTAAATTCAATTGTAATTTCTGATGAAGTTTAATAAATTTGGGTGTTGAAATCAAAAGCATATATTTTTTTTATTTATACAATTGTGGTTATTACAACATATATATATATATATATATATATATATATATATATATATATATATATATTGCTGACAAACTCATCGAACAAGCTATTCTATTTAAATCCAATCGCCATATCGGTGTCAAGCATTGGGAAACCCCGTATTTGCCTTAATCCTGCCGTCGTCGTTAATCTGGAACGATCATTGCTGTTCTTGTGATGATGACTATCTCTCTGAAGCCTTCGCAAGCAAGTTATTCTGCGACTAATGAGCCCCTCACACCCCAAAGTTTTCGCAAGTAATTCACGAAATTAAATTAATCTTTTTCTAACGAATGGCGACTCTTACGATTATGAGACTAGAAATCGCTCAGGTCTAAGATCAGACAAGCATCGCCTTGTTCTCTACCAGAGAAGTATTCACCATTCAGGCATAGTTATATACAATAGTCTTCCTCCAGATGTAAAGAACAATAATAAGTGCAAGAGTTTTGGGATTTAGTGTAAAAATATTCTACTGAAATGTGGCGGTGTTTTATTCAGTACAGGAGTTTCTTGATCGTTCCCCTAATTTTTTTTTATTATACTGAAAAAGTGTTGAATGTGTTGCTCATAAAACTACATATTTCATAACTTGCTTAGTCTCTGTTGATCTTTTCTGCTCTTTTGTTTGTTTTTTCATGTACCGCCTGAATTTTCTACGGAAAGGCAGATTCCTGTTTCGTGAAGTGACTTGTCCGTCGTATGTGTTTGTGCTTCCTCCTAGTGTGCGTGTGCCAGGTTTTGTGTTTATTTTTATGTGATGTTTAATTCCATATTTTATTATATTTAATACCCTAAATATTCATTGTACCTTGTGTGTATTGCATTTGTTTAAATACTATAAATATTAAGTAACGTTAAAGAATTTTTTTTACTTGAAATTTATAATGGCCACGTTGACATCGTGGTCAATGGCGACCCGTATATTATTTACAATAGTTTACATAGCGTTATTATTTACATACATTCTTAACATTTATTATTATTTTTACTATTTAGTACTTTTAGTTATGTTGGACAGGGAATTTAATGTTCCCGATTTTTATTTATGTTTATGTTAACTTCTAATTATTATTAATTGTAGCATACAATAAGTATATTGTAATTTTATGTAATGACGTATCCAATTTCCTCATACGAGGACTAATGGAATAAATAAATAAATAAAATTAAAAAATTAAAATATCATGCTCACTCTTCTGTTATCGATATCTGGAGCGCGAACCTCCCAAATGTAAAAAGCAATCGTATTGCCGTAAACTGGGATATCTCCGGAGGTAATCTGTGCCCCACTCCGTCAATTGCAATTTCGTCCCCTGGAAACACTCTGTCACCAACCCCCTTGGATTTATGACTATTATCAGCGGTGTACGTGCCTTCCCACCACGTATAGAGATTAGTCACGCGATCTCTTGGCGCCATTTAACACTCGCACAAAACATGCAAATACTCTTACTAATATATTTGATAGCATACAATATATTTAAATTTAGTCTGACGGAATTTTCTATCTATTTCACTACTGTATAACAATTACTTCTATGACCGACAGATGTTCTAAGTGTATAAAAATCAATGTATTTTGTTTGGTTCTATATACTAATACATTATTTGAATAGTTTATTCCAGAACCCTTTCGCTATATATATGAATATCGTACATCCAATACCCAAGGGTCGGTCGTAGACGAGCGGGATTTTCAATGTCGCAGGTGTCGGTCGTAGATCAGTGTGATAACGTACCTGCTGCACCTCAAGTCTCTGTAAAGACGGCGGAATTTCGTCGCAGGCGAGGTGTAGTTTCCATATTTTAGATAAAGATGGAAATTATAAATCCAGATAAGTTTATGAAACGTTATATACTAAGCATGTTATACGTTCAATTATTGTTAAAACCAAGTCAGATTCCTTAAGCAATATTTACAATCTTATAATACAGAATTCATAACTTCTCTATTTTAAAATTATTCTCCAAGGAAAAAAAGTTATTCTTTCGAGAATTTCTACCTACTCGCCCAGTGGCCAAGAAGGGAGAAGGGCACGGGGATAAGAAGGATCATCTGTCCGCTTATCGCACGATATCGGGTTTTCCGCTCATGCCATGTCCGCATATAACACGGCGCTAGACAATGTTAACGAAATATTCCCAACCTCTAGTTGGCAAAAGTCGGATTAATCACGGGTTGACAAACTATGCACTCACTCTTCAAAACAACATGTCCTCTCTATCTCACAACGTCACAGTCCCAGTTTGCAAGTCCACTAATAGTTTATCCACCGTTTTTGGGGTTCACATTTCTCTTCTCAGGACTATTAGTAACACATGTTCCAGGGAAACCTAAATATCGCTTTGACCACGGGACCTTATTCTTCTTAACTTTACATTGTTATGTACCCAACCGCTTTTTGGCCTCGGGGTGATATAAAAAGAGTGCCTACCGTTCGGATAAACTTTGTAGGCGGAAATATATGCGCTACAAAAGCTTGATCAGATATTGAACAGATCTGGCTCCGAGGTTAATTATTTTCCGAACTTTTTCATCACGAAATTGTTAGTCGAAATTTCCAGGTCCTGATGGGAAAATTAGAATTCGCATGACCTTACAAAATAATGTTCTACATTTAATAACAATATTGTAATATGGGAGGTTCCCCTGGTGTAACTGATGAATGTAGACTTCTTAGGTGAGCAAGCATGTGGAATCGTCAATTCGCCACCTGAAGTTAGCTTCCGAAACGAATTTTTGAGGCGGCGCTTTCAACCGATTAGATATGCGAGAAGACTAGAGTCAACAATATTCTAACTAAATGCAAACAGTTATTAAAATTTAAATAAGTCATAAACGCGAAATAATTTAAACATTTCTCAGTTAATTTTTCATGAAAAATTGCATAAAAATAAAGTATAAATGCAACGACGCTGAAAAATATTTCTTGAGTTTTTTCAAATAACTTTATTAATATTTGTCACTTTAACCTTTGTGGTTGAACATATGTTGCGATATCTGTCGGTTGTTTAAGTTTTGTCACTGGATCTAATCCCACTATTCAGCAATAATACAATTAGGCAACTCGTAGTAAAACGAACCGTTTACTTGTGTTCCTTTTGAATGAATCGAGCGTTTTTTGTTTGAAATTGAGTAAGTCGGGCCATTATCTGGTTTGTTTGACTCTCCGACAGGTATATAATCCAATTCGCGTGTAAATTAGAGGCGGAGAGGCTTTAGAGACTGCACGGGCCAATGGGCTAGTTAATTAGTTAACTGAGGATACAAATCGCGAGTTGTTGTTGAGGCAGATCCTCGCCTCGATTCGTGTGAGAGCTGATCGTTATTATATGACCGTGTCAAAGAGCCAGACAGGTATTTACAGTTCCGAGCATGCGGAGGCTCAAAGGGATTGCTTGCAGCCCTTGTGAGGCCAATCATGCGGAAGGGCTCTGCATTATTAACACCCGCACGGAGAGCACAACGGACAAACGCTAAGGCGACATCGCTCAGGATCTAAAGACTCACCGAACACCTTACACAATGGCAGATTACATTTTGTGAATTGTTTTCCTGTTGTAAATGTATTTAATGTTTCTATCTCCAATGACTATTTTCGTATAATCTATTTATTATTAGAAGTTATTTTATAAAGTTCTATTTTTATTCTTGTTAATTTATATTTGTAGAGAAAAGGTGGACTCTATCGTCTTATTACTTTGGAATAAATTGTGATGGCGAATCTATTTCTATGATTTGTAAATAATAAACGGGTGTCAACACGTGTACTATTCGCGGTTGACTCTGATAATAGTTAAAATAATCCCCCAGAAAGTATTACGGTAAGTCAAATAATAATGGATTCTATTTTTATAGGATTAGGGTGGAAAAATCTCGACCGGAACGGAAATAAAACCCGGGAACTCCACTTTATACGTGGGCTATTCGAGTAGAGTCCCCGTTCAGGCTTATACAATGAATGGAAAGTCTCATATCCGACGGGCAGCATACTCGGATAGCTCAAATGGGTGAACAGCCACGTACCAAGTGACGTTCCCGGGTTCGATTCCCGTTCCGGTTGATATTTTCCCATCCTCATCGTTTAACTCAGTTTCATGACCCATATAGGCTGAGATTTGTTAGAAAACATTACTTCTGATTTTAGAAACGTTTATATTCTATAATATTTCCATCAGTTTAAAGCTTGAATACTTTCTACATAATTGCCATGTCGGTCGATACGTTTTGGTAAGCGCTATGACAATTTTTTTTGGCCAGGTAATACCAAATAGGCGCCATATCGTTTATCCTCATGTTTCACCTCACGTGATTGTTGTTTGTTCTCAGATGTAAAGTGGAACGTCAACGTTTCGTCAACCGCGACAATAGAATCCAAATAGGAGTCTATTTGTTCGCATAGCGGCGAAGAAATGCAATTGATGGTCTTCTTTGAGCATTTGCGAGACTCATATTGGGCACACTTTCCAATATTTATTCTTTTCCGCCAAAATCCTATGAATCGTGTTTCGGGAAAGGTCAGGAGCCAAATACAGATCAATCAAAATACAGAGCAGTTCTTCACACATGGATTGCTCAACCTTCAAGTTTCTCTATATAATTTATAATACTTAAACTACTGATAAAGCTGATTCCTACATTTCATTAAAATTCTTCCTTAAAACAAAATAAATTATGTAAGAATTAATTGAACAATTAACTTTAATTAAGTTTATTTAATAAATTAAAATTCGTGTCTTATTACGCCTTTTGATTTTATTTCTTTACAAAAAAAATATTATTAAAAAATTATTACGTCTACGCTCAGTATTTCATAGTAAGACAGTCAATTACCAAATTTAGCAAGTACAATTAATCTCACAATTTTATATTAACCATACTTGTAATTAAATATTTTTTTCTATTTTACCCGCGTCAAAATATATTTATTCCTTGTTATATGAGGATAATATATTAAAACTAAATATTTGGTCTCCATTCCGTCGCATGTATTAACTTTGGTCATATTCCCTTTTACAAAAGGTAAAATCCATTACGAACTGAAGTATTTACCATATTACTTTTTAAGTTCGTATGTGCATTGGCATTTTAAGTTTTGCACTGTGTTACTAGCTTTATGATTCAACTACATAACGATGAAATAATCTAAACAACTTTACGTAGGATAGAATTAGCACAAAATTTTAGTTGAAGATTTTTGTAATAACTTTCAGAAAATTAGTTAATTATTTACATATACTTTAAACATAGACGTTTTTTATTTTAATTTCAAAATGAACATATAACAATTATTTAAACAAGTAGCCAAATAATTATTTTTGTCTGTTATTTGGCTACTTGTTTATATAAGCATTATATGAATAAAATATTCTTGTGTTTCTAACCGAGTGAAAAGATGTGTGCGTGACGTTTCGATAACGTTCACTGCCATCGCATTCTAGCAAAGTATTATATGTTCATATTTCCATTCAATGTTCCAGTATTGTATTTGATTGAATTAATTTTAGCGACTTTAACACTAATAATTTGATTGCCTGCATTTCTTCTAACTCCGACTTCTCTAAAGCTATTTAATTTAAATAATTCTAACTTGTATTTAAACAAAACTTGACCACCAATCTACGCTATTAGATTACAAAATATGTTTTAAATTTTGACTTTAAAAAGGTGTAGTTGGCAAACTAAAAGAATGTACATTAACATTCATATGCATAATAATAACATTTTTTGATTTTTCCCTAATTAAATATACGTACTTAGCGTAGTGATTAGAATGAAAATATGCAAAAATTATATTTATTTAGTGTATATAATAATTCCGGTCATGGAGAAGCAAGGTGATTGCTTTTTCAGAGGGATATTATTTCCTTTCGAAGGATTATTATCTCTGTTTACCTTAGCTAAATATACATAATTGTTAAATTACCTGAAGTAGCCAATTGCATCAGCTGATATTTAGGAGTTTGATTGATTGAGAGCAATTTTATTGTGATTGAACGAAATTGTTCTTAGGATACTTTGAAATCCACGATTAAGCTTCAACGGTAAACGTATTGTATAAGGAAATGTATCTAACTGTATTCATGCAAATTCATGACGGTAAGGAGAAAAGTCATGCACTTATCGATTCAAATTGTACGCGACAATGAAAGTTATATGGTTTGCCTATTGAGACTATTTTTTTTTATATAATGTTTAACTATGATCTACATTTATTAAAGCAATAAAACTTAGATTTACTTTAGAGTAGGCCTATATTGCGGAATATTATTATTAGTGATATTAATTTTACGCAGTAAACACTTTTCTGTTTGAAGTCTTGCGGAATTTGAACGTAAACAACGAGATTAATTTAACGGATCATCGGCTCGTCACATTCAATACACATCAGGATTCTATGGAGATTAGCGAACGATACTCCATGAAAGATGCATCCATCATTTTGCGATGGACTTGGCGAGGTCCGCGGGTGGCCGAGACGCATACTGGAAGGAAATAAAAGTACGGATCGAGAACAAGTAGATAAGAGTGGACGTATTAGTTTGCCAGATTAGATATGCCACCGACATTTAGTGCAGCAAAGTCACATTTGAAAATATTGAAGTGATATGGGATGCGGAATGTAAAACACGCGAGATATCAACAAGCAGTAAACATAAAAGAACGTGTTTGCAGGAATTGTAGCGCAAGTATATTGGAGTTCATGTATACTTAGATAAAGGAAATAAAAACTTAACAAAATAAAAAAATGGGCTTTTATTGAAGAATGCTACAAGAAATGTCTTAGGGTAAATTGGCTGCAGGTAAAATAAAACTCGCTCGTTATTAAAGACGGAAACTTCACGGAAATATAATAATTTAGGCGAATTGCCGGGTAGGATCCTTAAACCATAGCCCGGGGGCCCTAGTAACCCTTGGCTACCTTCCTCTACCCTTCCGCATCCCCCCTTTCTAATCCCTTCCTATGCTATTAAAGGGGAGTTGCCCAATGTGGATCACCCTCATGTAGCCTGTTGCCCTAAAAAAAAATAATAATAAAAAAAGGAAATATAATAACAACAATAAAGCAGTTTTAGGCCACTTTTATTTTTGGGGTCACCAGATACCCCTCGCACCGATGTTTGCATTCAAATTTAGGCCTTCCAAAACACGTTAGATTTTGCCTCTGGGAAATATAATTTCCCTTAGATGCAGATAATATTAACGGACCTCATGAATGCGTTTTCCTATCGCTGTGGCGAAACTCTTTCATTTAGTCAATTCAGACATGCGTGATATGACGCAATGTGAATCATGTGGACCCGTCGCCTTATTAACTATATTTACTACAGCATATGAAAATATCGACCGCTATCAGCTCAAAACTGAAACGTTATCAGGTAAACAATACGGATACTTGCTTCAACTATCTGCTGTGGAGAAGGTGAAAATAATCTCAATATTGCACTACATAAGAAGCAGCATATAGTGTGGTACACCATAATTTTTTTTATAAGAAAATGTACCATTTGGATGCAAAATAAATTTGAAGATCGAATCGATTTAAAAAAATCTAGCTTCAAGGCACGCAAATAAAATGGTGACTGCTAGTATCGTGAGTTTTGACTTTACAATCAGTTCTGCTGAGATGGCGTTCACATCAGTTGTCATTCGGTCACTGACCAGTATTACGAGACAGTATAGTATGGTAGAATACATAGTCAGCCAGCCCTCCTAGATTGTAAGGTAATTGTTTCTCGCAATCATTGTTCTATTCTGATAAAAATGTTGTGTGAGGCGACGCGGAAGACGTTCGTGATTCACGCGTTGTGCAGTTCTATCATCACGTCCAGCTTCGCCGTAAATTATCAACATCTCAGAGTAATCTTCAAACGTGTACTCTACCATCCTGTAATGTCTCGTTCAGTGACGACTTATGTGAACGCCGATTCAACAGAACTGATTGTGAACACTTGATACACGATAACAGAAGTAACTCTCAGCCCATTTTATTTGCTTACCAAGAAGAGGGAGAGTTGAAATCGATTCTATCTTCAAACTTATTTTGTATCAAAATTGTACATACCCGGACATGGATTCATTATCAAAACTTTATCTACTAGGTCCCCTCTATAATTCCAAGAAGACTGTAATAGGAATTCTGAAACACAAGGTGAAAGTGATCCTATCGTAGGTTATCCTCTAGATTTAAGCTTATACTACACACTGTGGAACGTAAACTTCGAATTGCTGTTGCAATGTATTCTGTGAAAGAAAGTATACCACGATATTATTGCTGAGATCTCCCTGAGCGGCACACGGAGACTACGTATCTTTAATGATAACTCTCGTACTACAGAGTAGAGATCAGCTATAAAGTTAAGTAAAAACATGTTGGAATCATATTCAATTGAAACTTTCGTTTGAGATCTCTCATCGAATCTAGTACCGACAGAAATACAGAAATATAAGATATCATCGGCCCATTGTGAGAAATGTGCGTCTTGAGGGGGGTTTGGTAGATGGAGTGTTAAAACTATTTATAAAGGTTTTATAGAGCCTAACAATCACATACAGTACTCTCCTATTTGGATTTTTTCATGCTACGAGACAGTACAGAAAAACTTTCAAACGACTAAAACAGTCGTTATCAGAAGCTTCTGCACGGTGTCGAGAGAATTGTCTGTGGTTTCGGATCAATTTTTCCTGATAAACCTGATTTTACAACAAATTGTAGTATGTTCCGGGCCACGGTTCTTAATATTTATACCTCCCAAATACAAACGGATATTTTGCGATTAAATTAGATTAGATTTTTTTAGTTCCATTAGTCCTCTGCTGAGGAAATAGGACAAGCCAAATTAATAATACTTACAAATGTATGAATGAGATACACATATATAAATAAGTTACAGAACATTACACGAGTCAGAAATCTTAAATACAAAGTAAGGAATAAAAAATAATTGTAAGCTGAACTTCACTTCACTAACAGCACTAAAACGTTTTCCAAAAATAACATTGCACTGCACAAATAATACTCCCATTTGCATATCATCTTGATGAGCCTTCAAAGTGTTGGCGCCTCTGGAAGAATTTATCTGGTAGCTCTTCTTAGTGGCTGCAAATATCGTGCGGAGGACGTGAAATAAATAATTTTGAAGTATCACTTTGACATACAGAGAATAAAGATTTATATTAGTATTCCATAAATTAACCAGTGTCTTCTAGTGAACTATGTGAGTTTGACTAAGGCCGATTTACAAATTCGTTAACAGAGTTATACGCGCCGTTAATCAGCATAATAAATACGCTGTAACTGCTTACGCTTTTGATGCTAAGAGGAAGACAATTAAATAGCTTTATTTCTGAATAATGTACACTTTTTTTCAAAAAGTGAGAGAAGATGTTTGTCTGTCCGTAATGTCGCGCAGTTTCTGGTATTATATTCATGGAATTCCCAGTTGGTAGCAAACAGACTTTGATTACGTTTTACGAATTTTACAGTTTCCAGAATGATGTTCAACAAATTAAAAAGGCCCAGTTAGGCCCTTCCTACATTTGAGGAAGAGAGGATATAGACTCAGCCACAATCTCCACTGACGATAGTGAGGACAAACTAACTGGATGGGAATTGAACCGTATAAATTCGAGGCGAAGAAATAGCATCAGCCGCTTTCCCCCTTGCGCCTCACTGCACAATTACGCAAGAAGAAAAACTGAGAAGAATCGAGGCACTAAAGCGGATTTAAGAAAACGTCAATGATGGAAACATCTTCAACTAATGCGATAACAAATAAGCTGCGGGCCTCGCGAACAATCAGAGATCAACCAACACCCTCGCTAAATTAGAAAGGTCACTGAAGCAAACCTTTCAGATAAGTGAAAGACGGATAAAAGGGACACTCCAGCAACCACGGAAATGAGTGAGCAGATCAGCTGGCCAATGAAACAGCAGCAGACCGCCACCGTTCTTTTGTATATAAACAATTACGTCGTGGCACGTAAAATATTGTGATTGTGGAATTATAAAATATTATTGATCTAAATTTGGTTTATATTTTAAAATTCTGTCATAAAATGCACGTTGCTAATTCCCGTCTGCCTTTGTACAGCTTTCACTAGCTGCTACCGTACACCTAACTGTATATTTCGAACCTCGATAACAGGACACCATCTTCAAGTTCTCTTTGCCGCGTTACCTAACAACTTCATCCTGTATTTTTCTTGCTCCTCCACATTGCACGAATCATTCATTGTAACTGATGGATGAAACGTCTCCTCTGAGTCGCTGCATATGTAAGAATACAAAATTAGCAATAGTAGTTCTAATTTGCACAGTCCTGGAAAAGAGGTGTGCCAATAGCAGAATGCTAGATCCCTATTCTCCCATTAAAAATAAATATTTTGGGTGGACGTTCCTTTTACCAACTTTCTGCGTAATTTTTATAAAAAAGCATTAGCATAAAATTAATGCCTAGTCAAACGTTGAGAACTGAAAAGGGTAGTAAGTGGCCAAAAGACAAGGTGAATAGATCTGTTGTTTGTTTCTTTTTTTTCGTATGTACGGAGAGGACAGTAGGTCAGTTAGGACCACAAGATGGCTACCTGTTATGAGCGTACTTGGCTCGCTTTAATTTGAGATACGAAGATAGTAATTGCGACTAATATATGAACGTTACATAAGACTCCGTCCACTTCGTATCAGTTAATGCCCTCAAAGAAGAGGTGAATAATAATATTTTTACACATAGCCCTAAACTACCAAGAGAACTCAAAACGTTTGTCAGGGATTTTAAAATGTTGCATGTACAGCAGAATAGTGATAGTGAACTATAAGTACTGATAGCCTCCCATTTTAAAGTGTAAATACATATTTTGTCCTTGATTTAATTGTCATTTTCATGTGTTTTTTTTCAATTGATATGTGTATGTTGTTCCTTCTGTTCAATTATTTTTAATATAACAAAAGTATCCACGTATAAAAAAATTCTACTTATGTAGAATATCAGTTTAATTCGTAATTCAGTTTTCTCTTTTATTACCAACATGATAATTTATCAAGATATTTCTTTCATGTTTGAAACAATACATTGGAATAATTAAAAATTATTTACTTTAGAAATCACATTGTTTGAAATGTGTTCAAACAATATCATTCTGACGGTAACATTTTGTTGAAATCCCTTATTATTTTTTTCTTTTACAGGACAGGGGTGTTGGGAAATTAATAGTCTTCCAATCTATTTGGAGTTGCTGTAGCCTTACGCAGCTTGGTTGCTCTGGAATGTTGGCACACCTGCTCCAAGTAACAGTTCCTTTTGTGTAGAGAACGCGCGTGCCGCGCCTTACAGAGTAGAATGAAAATCCTTCACAACGTAACCTCACTGCTGTACGTCTTACACATACCTGCTTGTAATTAACGAGAAACTATTCCGTTTACTATCTCATTTACGTTTTACAACACACTTAAAAACTATATTTAATTTCATTTAATTTAATAATACCAGAAAATGAGTTAAAAGTATAATTAATTTCTATGAAAAAATTAACTGCCATGGATTATTTATTAAATTCTTAAATTTTTAGTCTATTTGTTAGCTTGTTGGTATTTAGAACTATTCGTTGAAATAAACCGTGTTTACCTTCTAGATCTTGCAGGGCGAGATATGACAGATACAAATTACACGGAATCGCTTTCATGAGTGTCATAATCTTGGATTTAATAACAAACATCTTAAGACGTAATAAAAACTATACAGCCGGGGTAAGTGGTTGTATATTTAGCATTCACGAGACATTTGAGGCAGTGTTGCCACACTTCTCACTCGCTCAGTACGTACACGATGTAAACTAATTTATATATTTTTAATTATAAAAAATGGTCAATTAAATATATCTGAATGATAAAATGGACGTAAAATAAATATATACCTTTATTTAAAAAACGTTACATTACAAATACGCTACACTTTCCAATTTACTTACTAAATAACTAAAAATTCTTGCTGCTTTTCTTGAAAAACTGATATTACTGAATTTTTCTTTTTGGAAAGATAAACAAAAAGCCCAAAATTGAGCTTCTGCTCCTTATTGGAGAAATAGTTTAATATTTTTTAATTATATTCGTTCGACTGTAGATATATGGTGTGTTGAAATTATTTATTGTCAATATTTTCTATTAAATTATTTTTAATGTTAATATTTACATTACTGGTGTACCTATTTCTCAAAAAAGTGTTCATGAGATTTGATTTAGTTTTCGCTGTTTGGTGCAATCATTTATTCGACACGTTTCAAACGAATGATCTTCCTTCTTCTCCAATTGCAATGTAAACTACAGAAAATAGTTTACGCGCTTAAAAAATTATGTAAATTGTTCTCAAAACTTTGTATCGGCGAAACCTTTATTCATTAGGCTTATAATTTTTAGTAACTTGCAAACATGCATTACTTCAACAAAGAATCTTATTTTCTTCGTCTTACGCTCCCACACATTCGCCCGAGTACAGTACGAATGTTCTCTACTGGAAAGGCTTTTCGAATTTGCGTTGACCACGTCTGTAGCTAGGGGAAATCGCGCTTGGCGTCAGCTTGCCTTCAGGCTGCCATTGATTTCCAATGCTGTACCCCTCCCCATCGCCCCCCTCCCCTTCCACCCTCGCAAACGCAATCCCATAAGCGTTGCTGCGCGACGTCCCGGCAACAGGTTGCAGCACGAGGATTGCGAAACAAGTTATCATTTTGCGCCTCAAAGCACATTTATGGACTGCGATTCTTCGAATATGTAATGGAAAACTGCAAAGAGTTAAGATGTCTAAACATTGACTGAATAACTGCCACAAAAGTAAATATTTTCTTCCAAAATATTAGTGTCAAAGATTATATCTCCTTCTCTTTCAGTATAACTTGTTGCAAGTAATTTAGTCGTTGTGATTGAAATATCTTAATTACATTTCCCCAAATGCTGTTGAGGTCAGAGATGGAAAAATAGTTTTAACGTAGTTAAATCGGTAATTATAAAAATTACTGATAAAACTGGACCAATCTGAAAATATAATAATCAATAAAAAATTAAGAAAAAATAAATAATTATAGATGGAATGGAAATAATAATATTTTCGTGTCTGTTTAATTAGTAAGTACAAACAGAATACAGAGAAAATAAAAGCACGTATCGTCTGTTATGTGCAGAACAAAATTGAACTTAATACAAGTCAATCAGATAGAAAATTTTTAACATTATCAAAAAATTCAGGGATATAAAGCAGTATCATAGTGTTGCTGGAATACTCTCATAATCAAAATTGATTATAAACTCATGAATGCACACTCACTTATTACAGACCCAATTGTGTATATTTTTCATCAGTTCCCACAGATTTAATTTTGAAATATTTTATGCATTTCACTTTATATCTTAATTACATGAAATCAATTTATTATTCTGTACAATTTGAATTAATGAATAATCTCAGTTAAAGGCAAATATTGGACAAACTGTTTTTAACTTACAAATTGGTTTTGCTAAAATATTACGAACAAATATTTTAGAATAGATATATACTTGTCAGAACATAATAAAGTGCAATTTTCAAGTATAAAATTCATGTTGGTATTCTCCGATAGAATTCTAGAGATCTTCATTTAATTAAAATATTACTAAACTACTCATTATTGATAGAGTTGTTGTTTAGTTGTGTATGTATACCAGATGGGTGCCGGTGTTGCCCGGGTTGTCATAATGAAACTCAGCGACATCCATAACCCCGTATTGGACTCGAATCTCTGTTCTTTTTGCTTTATTTTCATGTAACGCCCCTCTATCCCCACCCATTATGGTGCTCCCCTCTTATGCTGAAAGGGGTTGCAATTATACAGATGCAACATCGGAAGAAATACTATCAGGGTCATTAACCCAGAAAAACGTTTATTTAACGCAAATATTGGCCGTTTTTTAATGATTTAAAATTTACACTCCCGCCCTAGGGGTTAAATGACAATGAAAGTCATAATTACACGCGGCGAAATCCATCACCCTGGTTTTTATTCCAATCTCGGTTGTATCCACGTTATTTTCTTGTAACGCCCCTCCACCCCCACCCCTAAGGATACTCCTTTTCCATTCTGTAAGGGGTTGAAATTATACACAGGTAACATATGTAAAAAGACTATAAATGTCGTTTACCTCTAAAAATATTTATCCGACTGAAATATCGCCGTTTTAGCATGTTTTAATATTTCCACACTCCATCCACTCCCGCTCCTGGTGGTGGTAGACTTGTCTTACCGCTACAGGTTTTTTTTCTGATCTCAAACCACATATGTACGAAATTTGGGGATTCAGCCCCACGGGTGTAGATTTGTATGCGGAAAATACATACATACAAACAAAAACTTTGCTTTATTTTTTAGAAGATTGGTAAACTTTCATGTAAAACTTCATGTGCCGATGTTAATACTATCAATATGGGTCAAACAAAACGGGCCTAAGAATTCTATTAAATATCGGAATTTCTAAAGATAAGCACCATACATATTTTCTTTCTAGGGATCACAGATCATATTTGGAAGAAACAAAATTTTTTGATTTAGAATATAGATATAACGACATGTTAACTTGTAAATTTTATACATAACTCTAACGATCTTCAAAATAATAGAAACACTTTGAATAGAACCTACGATACTGTTTTATCTCCCTGATTTCTTTGATAATGTTCAACTCATTTTTATGTGATTTAATTGTGTCAGTGCTTAAGTTTTTAGTGCACCTGACGAGTTTTGCAAAGTCAGACGATACGTTGGGCTTTTATTTTTTTATGTAATCTGTCTTTGCTTAGCTGATAATTTACTAATTCACATAATATATTGTAGTTAGTAGACTCCTCTTTACAGTAAAAAAATAATTACCTTTAATTCCAAATAATTACCCTTGTCTCTCTAACTGTTCAATTGCAAAAACATGAAAATATCTTTTGACTCATATCAAAGAGGATTAATTTCACAGAAGCCTGTGAGAACTGTTGTGAACTCTCGAAGGCAGAACCGTTTAGGAGACACGGAGAGGGCTACCTTTGGGGATTACTACTACTCTCTCTGCTTTTGAACTAAGGTTCCCACAAACCGAGGCAGCTCGACCTATTTCAAGAGGTGTATGTTCCGGGGTCGCAGACTGAGTTGTTCTCTTTTCCCATTGGAATACTGCGCCAGCTGCCTCCTAAACTGTTCGAGACACGGAGAAGGGAATGCTGCGTCCCCACAGCAAAGCCGTCTTCTGCTATCGGAAAGGCGTGGGACAAATACCAAGCGCCCGACCTACCTGATGCAAATTATATACGTTTTGTCCTACATCACTATTTGGATAATACCAGGTAGGATCCTTAAAATACAGTCTGGTGGTGCTACTTAACCATTGGCTATCTTCCTTTACCTTTTCAAATTCCTTCCAATGTTATTAAAGGGGAAATGCCATCCCCGTAGATTACCCTCATGTAGTCGGTCACACTAAAAATAAATACGATTAATTTAATACCTTGTTGAGCGTTCTTGCCTCTGTGGTACAATTTCTAGAGATGACAGTATATAATGATTGTCGATGATGATAATGATAATAATAGGATTAAAAAAAGAAAGCCACCAACTTGTTGGTTCAGTTTTAACTAAATTTGGTAAATACATATTGAATCTATAACCTGTTCAGAATATTTGTTATATTTACATAGTTATAACTCATAACTGTAACATTACGTAGGTTCATTGCCCATAAATAGTTTAATTAGAACGGGGCTAATTAAGCTAAAAATTTCTGCCCAAATCCAGTTCTTTGCAAAACATTAGTTCATTTACAAACCCAGCCCACGATATACAAAGTACACTGCAAATTAATGACACCGGGAGTGCCCGAATGACCTTCCAAAGTAACATCATAATCTGAGGAATTCTTCAGTATTTATATAATTGTAATTTCAAATTAATTTTCTCGACTCACAACACTGTGTGCATAGCAGAATACATCTCAAATGTATTCCAGAGAAATAGATATCCATCCTATGTGGGCTGTGGAAAACAATACGCAGAATCATCCTGAAATATACGATTTCATATACATAGTACACTCCTACACAAAACAGGAGCTACTAGAATTGATAAATAAATACATATTTTAATAATGACTTCAAATTTCAATACATATTTTCTTAAGACACATTTTGTGTCGTGTAAGGAAAGAAGTACTACTGGATTAAAACTCAATCAACCCAGATGTATGAAATGACTTCAAGTTGTTATTGACTATAGATTATGCATTGTGTGAATAGTTGTTGATTAATTAATACAATACCAATTGCCAAACAATCAGAGTTTTGTTGTATGTATATAATGGATTTCAATCTGTTTGAGATTAAGACGTGCAAACATATGACATTCAAATATTTTAGACGGTATTTTTTTTAAAAAATACCTAGCCTCTAAGCCTTCCTGCTTTTCAAAGGAAGACCACAATCACTTGCTTCAATCATAATTCAATAGTAGAAAGTCGAGTTAGCTGTCACTTCACGCAAATTGGACAGCAATACATTACAAAGTGATACATAACATAAACAGCACGTTCCTATAGTCTTTGCAACTTTCGATTCTACATTATTAATTTTAACTTGTGAAACTATGCGATGATAACCGAAACTGATAGCGGAAAGTAATGCAGTTTGTTTATACCCTTTTTCTATTTTGTTTTATTAAATTACTAGCTGGGTGTCCGGCGATGCCCGGGTTGTCATATATCTACATGCCCAGATTTTACTCCAATATAGGTTGTTTTGGCCTACTTTTATGTCCTTAAATGTGCCCACCTCCCACTCTCATTGACCCCGAAAAAGTTTCTTACAACTAATATATCGGCCGTTTTAACATGTTCAGTAATTTCCACCTCAGTCCACCCCCTCTACTGTGCGTTAAACAAAAAGTTGAATGTCATAATTAATCTTAGCGACATAAAAAAAACCCGGATTCGAGTCCAAACTCGGTTGTTTTTGCGTTATTTTTATGTAATGCCCTTCCACCTCCACCATTAAGGGTACTCCCATCCCAAAGCAGAAATGGGTTAAAATTATACACAGACAACTTTTAGAGAAACGTTATGAATATAATTGACCCAGAATAATATTTATTCGGCGTAAAAAATTAACATGTTTGAAAATTTTACCCCAGCTCCTCCCACCCCCGCTTTTCCCAGATTGTCATAATTAAACTCAGCTACTTTCATAACCCTGATTATGACTCCAATCTTGGTTGCATTTACGTAATTTTCTTGTATTTCCCCTCCACAGCAACACCTAAGAGTGCTCCTTTCCCATGCCTTAAGAGGTTGAAATTATACACAGATAACATCAGTAGAAACACTATCAATCTTCTTGATTCCTAAAAATATTTATCCGGCTCAAATATCGACCGTTTTAGCATGTACGAATATTTCCATCAACGTCCACCCCTGGCTCCTGGGAATAGTAGACGCGTCTCACTCCGACTGTTTGTTTCCTGGTCGCAAAGATCACGTGCACGAAGTTTGGTCAAATTTGTTCCACGGGAGTAGATTTGTATTCTGAACATACAGATGAACAGTCTGTTGTATATATATATATATATATATTATCTGTTTAAATGTAATTCTATTTCATTAACTTAAAATGTTCTTAATGATAGTTGATGAATTTGATGACAAATAGGCTATTTCACCGTGGCCACAATGAAACTCTATGATACTTTGACCAATGGTTTCCTTGCAAAGTATACACAAATAAATATTTGTGCGAGGGAGGAATAAGCACTTCGTTTACATGCCAAAGTCGTCAGGGAAACGAGGTTTCCTTAGTGTAGAAATTAGAAAATAAAGGAACATTAAAAATGATTATTTATTTTTATAAATATGAGCAGGAGAGCCTTCTGATTATAATAACAATATAATCACAGTCAGATCGACACAAACCACAAAGACCTCTCTTAATCGATTAAAGTTGTGAGTGTGAAACACAGTAAATCGAGTCTCATGTACAAACGAATTTGAAATTGTGTGATATATAGATAATAATTCATTAGAGACATTAATTCTGGCATCCCGGCTAACACACCCGCAAAGCGGTACAGTGGAGTCTCTTTGCGCCAGGCGCAAACATTAAATATTGACTCAGATTTGCGGAGAGGTCATTTTACTAATATTTCTATACTAATTCACTAAATATATACATTCATTGTACACTTTTACTTTGATCCACTACAGAATAACAAAACTTCGATTTAATATTTTATTAAGTCTCCTGTGTAATTGTTTTCGTAATTTCTTGTTTAGTATGACATTTAAATAGCAGTAATAGCACTAATTATTCGTAATTCCAACGTTTGTTTAGACATAAAACAATTTATTATAACAACGTCACATATTTTTCTGCAGAATTCAGTCCTTGGATCCATAACAAACTGAAATTTAAATACAAAAATTAAAACATATACCGTTTATCATCGTATAAAAACCATCCTGAACGTTATATAGCTGTATCAAACTCTTACTAGACACCATAAGCAAATATACCTTCACCACTAGTGATGCCAGTCAGTCAAAACATATTAAATATTTAGATTAAGCAATTATACATATATTTATACATACAATTATAGATATAATTATACATACATATAATTATAAATTCTATATATCATTAGTGGAATTTGGTAAAAAGCAAGAATTTATTTATAGACATTAAAATTTACAATTGAATAAAATACATAATGTGTCTTCCCTTTGTTTATGGACCTTTTCGGTTGTTAAAGACAATTAAAAATAAAACAATTTTATAGAAAAAATTAGAAATCCTCCGAAATTTGAATTAATTATTTCTAAATATAAATGTTTATAAGCAAATTCTGACTTTTGGCAAATTTCCAATAATTATATGTATTATTATATTTTCAAAAAGAAATTTAACAAAGGTAGATTTTATGTAATACGTTTTTATTGACTGACATCATTAGCGGTGTCTAGTAGTTTGGTGTAAGTGTGTGTATATGAGTTGGATACAGGTATATAATGTTCAGGATGGCTGTATCCCATGTTAATGTTTCAATTACAGATTGTTAAGCCTTCATGGTCTGAATGCTACAGAAAAATTTGTAACGTTGATATAATAAATTACTTTATATATCTAAACATACAGTGGCCTTTCGGTTAATGTTATTTCTGTTATTTTATTTATCCATAATAACCAAAATTACAGCCACAAAGTGTAGTTCTTGTTATATTATTATTTATATTAACAGTAACATACTTCCCAGAGATAATCTAACCTTACATATCTTAATACTTGCGTTATTTGTGTAATCTGATAATTTTTGTGGCAGTATCACACTGAAATATGTCATTAATGTCAAATATCAAATAATATTGCGTTGTGTAATGATTGATACAGTAACGCGAATTGTTTGGAGGCGGAAGCCGTATTTTTTCAGCTGCTGGACAAGGTGGCCAGCGTCCCTTTTGGGACTAATAAAAAACGTGACAATGAGCCCGCGAACGACAAAAAGGCCTGAATGTCACAAGAGAAAGCCAACATTTTTAACCCTAACTAATCGAGGTCCGGAAGCATATATTTATCTGACGGGCATACAAATTATAAACATCTGGAGGAGGAATTTGGGGATTTCAAAAGTTGAAATCAGGTAGTCAGTAACCAGCCACAGTCAAGGGTATTCGGGTCTGATTCATGACCTGAGAAGTAAACGATTCAGTGTGAAGTTGAGAGAGCGCACCATCAGCCGGACGCCGAACGATGATGTACATGGCAGATCCAAGAAAAGTCAGCGACGCATTCCATCGGTATCGTGAAAATAATTTTATTTCCAAGTCCCGCAATCCCAGGGTCCTCAGTTTATTAAATTGAATTAAATTTGCAATGTTGCTGTTCACCTCACGCAGTTCACAAGAACCCTGAGATAAAGGGTCGTTGTTTGTAATTATTTGATTGTTTTTGTATATTAATTTATTTTTTGATGTTTTTGCCATTAAATTATTGTATTAAATGAATTAATTCCTTTCTTTATGAAACCTCAACTAATCATACCACACAGTAAGTTAAATATTACAATTGATATGTCGCAGAGAGAAATTTTATGGGATAAAAGATAAGGAATTGATTTATTATATGGAACTTAATCTAATCGGATTAAGGACAGCAACTTACAAGCATTTTTCGAAATAGTGGGCCCAAGGCGTATTAAAAAAAATTCTCGCTACGAGACACTGTAACGCGTGTATTTTTGTCTCGAAAGTGTTGTTTGCTGTGGTTTGGAGAATTCGAAATCGTGCACGTGCGTGGTGGGGGTGTAGGAGATAAATATTTCCATCCAAGTAATTTTCGTGTCCTGTCTCGATTGTTGGCCTCAACATGACAGAATAGTTGGCCATTGTCGACTACGGAACTGCAGCTGCGTTCTATAACTCTTGTAACAATGGAAGAATCAGTAAAACTGACATTTCGACGAAGTTTTCTAATAATGAAAAAAGTAACAGAATGGGAGGCTATAATGGAGGGAACGCAGATAAGCTTTTGAAACTGGACAGTTGTTCTGCGCTCACCGCAGCTGGTGGATGTCATTATTAGAGGCTCCGTATTGCGTTACGTGTATATGTTTCAAGTGTCACCGATCTATAAGTCTCATGAGTTCTGCTGTAAACTTTTCCAAGTTGTTATCTCTGATATAGTGCGAGGCAGAATCGGCGTGAGAAAGGGGCTACAATTTGTTAGTGAAGAGTTAATCGAAGCCACACAATTTAGTACAACGGCTTGCCAGCAATCGATCCCGGAGGCCGACGCCTTAACCAGTGGTCAACCCCTGAGTCGACGACTTGTAATGATCCTGACTAAAGTCATCACTGCACTTAACCCGTTCTGCCGCCGGTACGAGAGCTACAGCAATTAACACAACACAGATTAGCAGTACGTAATCAGAGCAGATGTCTTCTATGTAAAATCCACAGGTGCCTGAGATAAGAGTTTTTCATGCCTAACTGTAATAAACTTATTACAAATTCTTTAATGGTCAATAATTAATTTGATTTAATGTAATTTTTATTTTATTTAAAGGCAACAGGCTACATGAGGGTAATCCACGTTGGGCAACTCCCCTTTAATAGCATAGAAAGGGATTTGAAAGGGGGGATGCGGAAGGGTAGAGGAATGTAGCCAAGGGTTAACTAGGGCCTCCGGGCTATATTTTAAGGATCCTACCCGGCATTCGCCTAAAGAAATGCAGGGAAACCCCTAGAAAAACCTGCATCAGGTAGGTTGGGCATTAGGTACTTGTCCCACGCCCTTCCGTTAGCTGGATAGGAGTTTGCTGTGGGGACGCAGGATCTCCATCTCCGTTCCTCGACCAGTTTAGGAGGCAGCTGGCCGACTATTCCAATGGGAATAGCGGACAACTCTTACCGTATGCCCAAGGTCTGTGACCCCGGAACATACACCTCTCAGGTGCCTCGGCTTGTGGGAACCTTGTTTCAAAAACGGAGAGGAAAATGCATCCCCAAAGGTAGCCCCTTTGTATCTCTCCTACAAATTTTCTGCCTGCGAGAGAACATCCCTCGCAGATTACCTGCGAGAGAATCCTCTCATAATTCTTTAGGCTCTCCGTTTTTGAACCAAGGTTCCCACAAGCCGAGGCACCTCGGCCTGTTCTGAGAGGTGTATGTTCCGGGGTCGCAGACCCTGGGCATACGGTAAGAGTTGTCCGCTATTCCCATTGGAATAGTCGGCCAGCTGCCTCCTAAACTGGTCGAGGCACGGAGAAGGGAATGCTGCGTCCCCACAGCAAACTCCTGTCTCGCTATCGGAAGGGCGCGGGAGAAGCACCCAATGCCCGACCTACCTGTTGCAGATTTTTCTAGGGTTTTCCCTGCATTTCTTTAGGCGAATGCCGGGTAGTATCCTTAAACTATAGCTCGGGGGCCCTAGTTAACCCTTGGCTACCTTCCTCTACCCTTCCGCAAATCCCTTCCTATGCTATTAAAGGGGAGTTGCCAAACGTGGATTACCCTCATGTAGCCTGTTACCAATAAAAAAAATTATTTACAACACGGTCCAACAGAGAGAATGTAACAACGGGGAGATGAAAATTACTAAAGCTGGGTGGGAGTCGTGGAGAGACCATTTTATCAGAATGGTAAGCACCTCAATTATTACCGAAATAATGTATGTTATTATTCGATGGAATTGTTATAAATATCTTAGTATTTAGCAACATCTATTTACTGTCGTTGTGCTGATATTTTCAACTGCAATATATTAGTAAGTATTCTTAGCATTTAGTTAGATTTTTTATATTGATTTATTTACAGTCGCATCAACAGCTCAGGTTATTAGCGACTAATTTTTCTTTGTGAGGGACCTGATTTGACGAGAGTATTTCTCACGCACACAATCATCCATGCACTCGCCGAGTTTCGAGCCCGCGACCTCAGTGATGCTAGGTAGTCACGCTGACCCCTACGGCAAAGAAGGTCGGTTAGTTAGATTTATATGTTTCCAGATGTGTAAGGTACGCGAGACGAGTGACGAAATGCCAGCAGATTCGGATCACAATGACGCAAACAGGGATTTATGGATAACCGACTCCAAGCCAGGAAATTTGTTTACGCCAGAGCGTGAGAATGATGTCAATAGATTGGTGGGATTGAGAGATATAAGCAAAAGAAAGTCTGTAATGCCTGAGTGGGGATCATCAGAGTTTGCTGGAGCGGCGATAAAATCCAGGAGAGACGAACGCTGAGAAGGCGTCGCGAGGGACTCTGCAAATCCAATAGAGACGAAAGCACAAGAATAGAACTTCGTTTAGTAGTTGCAACTGGTTCAAATACATACGTGTCTCGTACAACACTGAGACAACTGTTCAGGAACGCGTTTAATTTACTCGCCTGAGAAATATACTAGTGTGATTTTTTGGTTTCGGTTAATTAAGATTTATTGATGTATATTATGTTTTGTCCATTAATGTAAATATTACAGTTTATAACATATTAAAGAATATTAAAAAATACGTACATTATTTTTAAAATTTTATTTCTCAACACTACAACTCCGTAGTAACATTTACGACTGTATCCAGTCTCAGGTCCAGTGGCGGCTCGTGGGATTTTTAAATTATGTGCTACATCACCCGAAAAATTATTTTCGACGATAACAATGTAAAATAATAATAAAATGACACGACCCGTTATAAGCTACATTTCTTATTTCGTTTCCTGTAATGTCTATTTTTTAAAAGCGGAATAATTAGCACCAAGCTACCACGAACGAAAGAATTTTCCTTCGTATATATTTTGAATAAAGGTAATTTTGGATAGTTGTATTATAGGACCATGAGATAGATTTGCTCATTATGACGTAAGAATTCAAAATGCATCCCCTTAAGTGTTTTTTCTTTAAAATAAACTTTGATTATGATTTTTACAAAAATATTATTTATGTTTCGAAAATATATACTTATTTAAAATAAGATTTTTAATTACCAAAAATTTAATTTAATTTCGCTTCTTATTCCGTCCCCTTAATGTGCTGTATATCAGTGCATGGACCTGTGCTCTGTTGAAATGAGCAGTGCGGAGTGACAGTTTGTTGAACTTTTCGGATGCTGCAGGGGTACTGCGCATGCGCATTCCTCATTGCAGAGCTCGATCCTGAGCACAGGTAGTCGCCGATATCATTAACAGAAGTGACTACACGCATGGAAGGCTGTTTCAAGTCTTCGAAATCGAAACAGAAATGCAATCAGTGAAACATACAAGTAAAATAGACGTTCTTAAAATAAAGAAAAATTATTCTTCTTAAATTTAATGTGCTGTAGCACATGAACACATACGCACGAGCCGCCACTGCTCATGTGTATATAGTCCAACACCATATTCTGAAAATCATTGATCATAGTGAAATATTTCCCTGTTATCTACTACGATCTGATGAGAGACGGACCACAATATTTTATTTTATTATAACTGTGAAATGCAGTCGACCTCCTGTCAGCATCATCGCCACGCATCGCAGAGGTCCCGCATTCGAATCCCAGTATTCCGGGAGTTTATTTCGACCTTGGTCAAGAAAAATCGGAATTAAAACTGAGAGAGAAACGCCGCGCTGACCATGTGTCACTCCCAAATGCAGAATGTGCCATGTAAGACGATAGTCTGGCAGTCGTATTGGTCCTCTGGGCCTTATCGCGATAAAGGAAAATTGTTAGATGTGGAAGTGGGATATTTGTAATTAAAATGAACTATCTGAAGAACGTTGATACGGTTGATTGACTCTTCAAACGATTTAATTTTGATATATATAAATTGAAAATACAGTTGTACGTAATAAATTTCGAAGGTTTATTGAATAACTGTCAATGAAACGAGAAATTTGAATCTTGTCACATTTGTTACAAGATTTAAATTTTGAAAATATTGGTTTATTATTATTTCGACACACAAAGCGACAATTAATTCGAATAAATTATTTCAGGTAGTGTATATCAGATTCCAGAATTACCTTAAACGAAACAAATATTATTTTCTACACATACTTTATCCATTAAAATGTGTGAGTCGTTAGTTAAATCTGCTAATTTAATATTTATAACAGTAAAAATCATTAGGGAGTGAAGATTTTACCCGTGTAGTTGTTGAATAAGTAACTCTCTGAACGATAGAAGTTTACTCCGTTGAAATGTCAAGGCCTGAATGTACTATTCCTACCCTGTTGGAACTTAGGGATCTATTAATACTCGGAGGCAAATAAAAATATAATGCGGATGGTAACTAACAGGAGGAAAATAAACGGAAAAAGTTACAAATTTAAGGATCACAATGGAAAAATCCAGGTTGCATCAGGAATCCATCCCTGAACCTCCGCGATTTTATTGCCATCTGATCTACTCATGTCGATTCCTCAAATGTGAGCTTTGTCATCCGTTGTGTAGGCCTAAACGCAGGCTCATCTAAATCTGAATCTTCACAGGCTAAATTTAACACTTTAATGAAGAATGGTTATTGTGTGTAAATTAATGATAGGTAAAACTATTTAATTAAATAGAACAAAAGCTGTTATTTGCTACTTTGGTAGTGATTATTAACATAAAACAATTTCAATATCAAACACTGAATATATTATACAGCTAAAAAACAATAAATCCAGAATTACAATTCATTGTTGCGCACCCGTAACTTCGACGTATCAATCAATAGTTAAATTTACATTAATCCATACTTTTTATAATAAAATAAATACCGACCACGTTCTCGGTGAAATACTGAATGAATTGAGAATCTTTCTCTCAGGAGTTTAGCGATTAAATCGTTCTATTTATTTATTTTTTATTTTTAGGGTAACAGGCTACATTAGGGTAATCCACATGGTGGCAACTCCCCTTCAATAGCATAGGAACGGATTTGAAAGGGGGGATGCGGAAGGGCAGAGGAAGGTAGCCAAGGGTTGACTAGGGCCCCGGGCTGTGGTTTAAGGATCCTACCCGGCAATTCGCCTAAAAGTGATGCAGGTTTTTCTAGAGTTTTCCCTGCAGCAGGTAGTTCGGGCATTTGGTACTTGTCCCACGCTCTTCCGATGGCGGGAGAGGGGTTTTCTGCGGGGTCGCAGCTGTACCCTCGCGGTGCCTTGACCGGTTTAGGAGGCAGCTGGCCGACTATTACAATAGGAATAGCAGACAACTCTTCCCGAATGCCCAAGGTCAGCGACCCCGGAACATACACCTCTCAAAACAGGTCGAGGTGCCTCAATATGTGGGAACCTTAGTTCAAAAAACCAGAGAGATGTGAAGGCATTCCCAAAGGTAGCCTCCTCCAGAGCTCGCGTACTTGGTTCTATAAAAATAAGAGTCTTTATTTCAGTTCGTGTCAAGGAAGCCTGTGAGAGAATTCTCTCTCAGGTGAACCTTCCCAGAGAGTTCTGGAGGAGGATACCTTTTGAGATGCCTTCTTTCTATATATATTCCTATTGGAATAGTCGGCCAACTGCCTCCTAAACTCGTCAAGGCACGGAGAGGGGAAAGCTGCCAACCCAGAGAAAACCCCTCTCCCGCCATCGGAAGGGCATGGGACAAATACCAAATTCCCGACCTACCCGATGAAGGTTTTCTAGGGTTTTCCCTGCATTACTATTCGGCGAATTGCCGGGTAGGATCCTTAAACCACAGCCCGACAGCCCTAGTTAACCCTTGGCTACCTTTCTCCACCTTTCCGCAACCCCCCTATCACTCCCTTTCCTATGTTATCCAGAGGGGAGTTGCCACCACGTGGATTACTCATACATAGCTTGTCTACACCTCCTTCTTTCAGTTCGTGCATATATATCGGATATGAATACTCTTCAGAAGTTTAATTTTAGTATGAGATGGGTCGTTCTCACGGTTTTTAATTTCTCGTCTCCGAAACCATACACCTCGTGCTCTACTGACAAAAGTTCTGCAGAGAGGTCGCCAGGATTCTGTGAATCAGTTACATTTCAATAACAAATATTATTTTGGATTATCGCAAAAAAAAAGGTAGACCAACGTCGCGAGTGCGACGGGGTTTCAGCAGAAAACGGCCATCAGATTTAAAGGAAGTTCTTCATGACGCTGTGAAGAGCGTTATTTACGTGAAAAGTTATCCCCTCACGTCAAGATTGTTCATAAAAGTGTGCGAAGAAATGGGTAGTGATTATGAGTCACTGTTTCATACTGAAATCCGATGACTTTCCAGGGACAAACCTGTAGTTAGATTGTAATTCGAAATATTATTACTAGACATTTGGCAAGCCTGCTGAAATCTTTGCCAGTTACTTTCCGGATACTGTTATTCACGTCGAAATTATTGGGTACAAAATTCATTTATCATTAGAAGTGAACCTGCACTCCAAACGTACTGGAATACGAATCACTCATATATTTCAGATTTCATCCGCATTAATGTACATACTTGAGTCTGTGCCACTGAACGAATTTTGGATTGGCGTTAGAAGTGAAAATGAAGTGAAAATGAAGTAGCCAAAAGTCTATCTTAACTTTTCTTCGTTTTGTCACAACGTATGGTTGTGAAACAGGCTTTTCAGCTAATACTTATACAAGAAACGTACTTATGTCAAGATTGGATGCTGCTCCAGATGTGCGTATACGACTGCCCGACATAAAACAAATTTAAAACAATTATTAATAAAACAGTGAACAGTTTCGTTGTTCCCATTATCTTAGTTTTATATGTATCTAATAAAGGTTTTTTTACTATTATTTTAAATCGCAGTGTCCTTAAATTGTTATTATTGAGTAAAATAAAATACATTTGTTGAGTGTTCCGTACCCTTAAAAGTATAGGAACCGCTGTGATAGATAGTCACCCGGCCCAACGTCAGAATATGGTCGTCTAGGACTCAATAGGACGTTGGACGTTGATGATAGCTGGTTCTGCGTCAAGTGACAACAGTTCAGCAAGCTTTTGGAGACATTTCTTTAAGTCACAGGTTCACAGAGTAGCTATTTAGGCGAGGACTCATCTTCCGAGAGGGAGGCGGTGATTGTCTCTTTCCGGTTATAACCACAATAACGTTAGTCAGCTGACTCAGCTCCTTCAGATCAAACTATCTGAAGGTCCACCTCTCAACGTAAATCTTCCGACACGTTTTCCTCTCAAATGCCCCATAAGATCCCTCGAAAATTTCCGGTAAAAGTGAAATTGACCATTTACTCATGTCAAAAAAGCACCGCAGTCTCTTCACCAATTCGATGTAATAATAATAATGATAGTAATAATAATAATATAAACTTTATTTCCATATATATTCATACGTACAATATGGGAAAACGCTAGGACTAATATAAAATTAAAAAATAAACATTTAAATCATTAGTAAATAAGGTACTATATAACACACATGAGTTCTGATAATATGACTGTAAAACTATATACTGAACACTCTTTCAGAGTTCTTTCAAAGTGCTTCCCTTACAATTCATTTATGTACAGTAGCAGTTTATTATAAAATATGGTCCAATAACTCAAACGTTAATTATTACGAGACGCCCAACAACATTAAACTATTTACACAGGTAGACTGAACCTTAACTATAACTGACAATTGTGATATTTAATCAAATAACTGCAATCAAATAGTTCATTACTGATGCTCCAGGGATTGGCAACTCATAATTGGTAACTTGGCACATTGTTACCTATTGGAGCTGTTAAAGATTTAATGCATACATTTAAATTCTACAAAAAATTCCTATATTTGAACAATACAAAAAAATTAATATTATTCAACATAACATCACTTAGCGATTTCACGTGCACACATATCACATTTTTAGGTCATATGATAATGTTTATTTGCACGTCCATCGAATGTTTACATTTGGAGCATGACGTCACTAACAGCTGACCGCCACGAACACGCCAAAGCTCCACTAAACAATGGCTCAGTCGCGTACGCCATTCATTCAAACAATGGTTTTTGCTTTCGCCTATCATATGATACAAAAAACCAACCTCCCTTCAACTACGACAAATTAATTAATTACCAATAGGGCGATTAAAATTAGATCGTACTTGGGGTTTCCTCGTTGAGGACGCACGTTGGCACAAATGGACTTCGTATACATCACACTACTAATAACACTATAATGAAAAATTTACGTCGGATTCAAAATTAATAATAAGTAAGAAAGCCAAATACAGACATACGTTGTGTGTATTTATATTATCACTTCGTTTCTGGGATCCTTGTCCAATTCTTCAGGTGCTAAGAAGAGGCAAGAGTTACTCAACTGCACGGGTCACTCTTCTTAGCACCTGAAGAAAGGGCCAAGGATCCCAGAAACATTGTGTGGTTTTTATATATTACTGTTGTTCGGCAACACAGCTTGTCCCGCCCTTCATTTTAAGTGTTCTAGTTAGTGGCTTCAAGGGTACGCTCCTTGCGGGAAGTAACACCGAAGTGCCGTCTAATTGAAGTAGGACATTATATACTTAACAAGCAACATATTTTTATTTAAATACATATATTTAGACACGCATGTCAATTTTTCTTTCTTAACTCATTATATAAATACTCAAATTACAATACGCACAGTGGTGTTCATTAACCTGCCTCTAGCACAATCACAGTATCTGTCCTGTTATATTGTGATTTTCTTTATTAATAAAGTAACAAATTAAATAAATGAAATTATGACATGTACGGGTCGCTTATGTTTCGCATAATATGCCAAATTCTGTTACCTCGCGCTGTTTTGTTTTCTAACTCTCCTTTCTGCCATTTCTCAACACTGTCGATGGATTCCTTCGTGACTAACTCAATATCTCGTAACCCATTTGATGTTAGATATATTTATTACACCTTCAAACGGCAGTATTATTCGCTTCCCGTTTTGTTATATCCACATAATATTCTTAACATTACTCCTATTGTTTCCATACACCTTTCAGAAGCATGACTTTACAGATGTCTGATAGAAGTATAACGGAACTTTATACGACGTTTTTCGAATACCCCCGAGCATTTATCATTCAAAATTTGAGTATTATCTTCCTCACTTATTTTCAAATTCTTCAGACCAAATAAATTTACATATTTTGAGAATACATCGAGGATCATTTAATTATACTTTCACTATGTCTTTATGTAGAAGTCCTTATTGATTCAGATGTGTGCACAGGCTGGCATTAGTTGAAAATTTGTAGTGATTCAATTACTAATAACGAATGCCCGCATACTGTATTGTCCATAAGATGTTAGAACTGTCAAATTTCCCTGAAATAATTACCCTAAACCCTTAAATGACTATTATTTGTTTGCAATCTGAAGTTCTTACTTTACTATTATTACATATGAAATACAATAGAGAATAACAATTAGTTCCGTTCGATGTATTGTGTTGATCTTAAATATTCGAATTAATTGATTTCACAATTGTGATACAGTTCCTGTAAAGGAGGCGACTGAACACTTTTTTTCGGTTACATTTAAGAATTCTGAATGTTTACGGGCGTCGGACAAGATCGTTTTATGCGTAATCCGGGTGAATATGTCTGAAATATAATGGAAGAATGAATATTACCGTTTCTCCAGTATTGGGTTTATTAATCTACTTTTATTTCATAAGAAATGTTATAGATTTTTAGGTTTATGCGAGTATTTTACGTTGCAATCAACTGCTCAACCAGTGATGTCTTTGCAGAATTTGGAAAAGTTATTTTTGATAACAAACACAATCAGTTATTGTAATCACATCAAACACAGAGAACTCCCCAGTTGCAATTTTCTTTCACAATTTCAAAACTATTACTGGTTTAATTAATACATTTTAATTGGAGTTATACTCAGCAGGTCGAATTCTCAAGGTAGACTTGTCTCTACAGGTTTTCACTGTTAAGTGGCCAGTTTCACCTCAACCTTTTCGTGGCTCAGGTCACAGAGAAATCTGCGGTACTCCGCAAGCTAGGACGATACCGTTCAATTCCTGACACACAACTTTTAGTCCATCTCACAGCAGAAGCATATATATATATATATATATATATATATATATATATATATATCGTATTGATTGAGAGGGATCCATAAAGTGACGTCTTCATCCAGGGTGGGCGCAATTAATGATAACATTAATTTTCATTAAAAAGAAACGTTTTAATTACAGTTATAAGAGAATTTTTTTGCAATGAATACAAGTAATACTTATGAAAGTTCTAGTTAAACATGAGATCCTAATCACAGATTTCCCGTGGGGACAAGAATTGGTAGTTACTGTGGCATAAATAAAATATTTCAATTGATAGTTTGTATTTGCTTATCTGTGCCGTCGTCCTTTGATGATCTGAAACACGCGGCTTCCGGTTTTGCAGGGCACTGCAGAAGCACTTGAAATATTTAATCAAATTATATTGAATAGGAAAGGTAGTCAATTCAGAGAAACAAATGATAATATAAATACCACACAACGTTTCTGGGATCCTTGTTCCTTTCCTCAAGTGCGACACAACTGCACATGTCAGTTGACAACACTCAAAATTCTTGGCCATAATCAGTTCACTTCCTCACTATTACCACTTGTTTGCGTCAATTTTACTCTAATATACGCGTGACTCAATTAAAAAACACGTGGCTTCAATTCCTACCACATTTAATATTCTCGGTGAAAGTAATATACTCGTAGTTAAATTTTATTGCTATAACATAGCTCTGACTGACTTTTTTTATATCACGCAGCAGCCAAGACTATTCGCCACCAAAGCCGTCTGGACGAACCAACAATTGAACAAACTCTTCGGGGCTACAAATAATTCGAGTCTACTTTCCCGTCTTACAATATATAATATTTCCATGTTTGTAAGGCATAAAAATGCTGCATTTATAGAAATATAATCCGTATAATACGAATAATTTGATAACGTATTGATACGTATAGATGCCTAAACTCTTGAAGTTCCATAGAAAGAGACTACAAACATGTGCAAGGATACAACTAGATCAGAAGATTATCTTCCAGTACGGGATTTTCCTCATCCCTGTTCTTGTGTAGGGATCTAAATGTAAGGTTCTCATAAGCCGTGACTCCTTGTCCGGTTTTGAGGGTGTATGTTCCGGGGTCGGAGACGCTGGACATTCGATAAGAGTTGTTCGCTGATCCTATTCGTCCAGCGAGCCAACTGAAGTTTTGAATCCAGCGTCCCCACAGCAGACCAAATTAGCGTTATCGGAAGGGCGTAGGACAAGGACCAAATTCTCGACATACCTGATGCTGGTTTCTTTAGGGTTTTCCTTCTATCACTTTTAGGCGAATGCCGGGTAGGATCCTTAAAAGACAGCCCGGGACCCTAGTTATCCCTTGGCTACCCTGCTCTACCTTCCGCAACCCCCCTTTTCCATCCCTTTATATGCTAGTAAAGAGGAGCACCGTGAAAGCGGGTAACCCTCATGTAGCCTGTAACTCTAAACTAAAACGTCAGAAGATTAACGGAAGAGAATTGGTGGTCAGAAAAGGTAGAATTATCTCTGCCGCTATCGGAAGGGCGTGGGACAAGTACCCAATGCCCGACCTACCTGATGCAGGTTTTTCTAGGGTTTTCCCTGCATTACTTTTAGGTGAATGCCGGGTAGGATCCTTAAAATATAGCCCGGGGGCCCTAGTTAACCCTTGGCTACCTTCGTCTACCCTTACGCATCCCCCCTTTCAAATCCCTTCCTATGCTATTAAAGGGGAGTTGCCACAACGTGGATTACCCTAAAAAAAATCGAGGGAGAAAATTTTAATCATAAACAATTTACGGTAGACTTTCGTATAAGTAATAAAGAAATCGAACTTTTATGCAGGAACAAAATAAAATATAAAGCAGAGCTTAAGGTTAACTTGAAAATTCAATTGTGATGTTCAACAAGTATGTAGATCAATCTCGAATATCAAGGGAAGGCAGAATAGTCGGAGAGAAACGTGGGTTAAATTTCACACTTATACTCAAAATGCGAGATTTTAGGATCCAGGTTGAAAAATAATACAAAATATATGTGTGACTAAAAAAATCAAAGTTGGAGACTCAGAGGAACGAGTAGCACGAAGAATGGATACTTCTTGGTAAAATCTCACAACTGAAACCCAAGATTACTTAAGCAGCCAAGAGGAAGACCATTTAATTGGCAATCAAGGACTTCGATAATACGGATGGGGTTGGTTGTATTATTCAGCGGAGAAGGGAGAAAAACGAGCCGGTAAGATATTACTACAATTAAGAAAGTATGAACCTTATAATAAACACCAGCTTGCGTTTCATGAAATCGTAATTGCAAGTATGTGACAACAGTTAAAAACGTGAAAGCGGATTGCGGGATCACTTAAAGTTCCTAAGTCGCATTAGAAGTCTTGAGGCTTTTTTGCATGCTTTTTTGCAAAGAAAAACAATAAAAGGGTTATCCGAATAAAAATTTACATTTATGAATATGAAACCTATAATGAATTGAGTCTATTGTTTACTTCAAAAAACGCCTGAACTTATTCCAGGAAATCAGGACCAATGATTAGGCCCAGTATAGAAGAAGGGCCAGGATCCATAAATAGAGGAATATGGGCGTAGCTGAGTGTTAATACAAACCAATGCAAAATCCACCTGACATTCTACAATCAATATTCATACAGACTTAAGAATTCTAATTAATATTTCAAAATTCTTGCATTTAAGTTAAGTGCTAGAGAGTGATCGGCTGCATATGAGATCATGTTGAAAGCAGTGTATGTTACATACACGAGTCCGACAAAGTGTGTCTTCACAATTAACAGCTACGAGTTGAGTCAACATGAGTTACGAAACGGATGCACGTGATCTAAAGGGTGACACTACACGATGTAGTGGTTGTAGCGACCAGGTGTCTGCAACGAGTCTAAACTACTACTTGTACTCTCGCTGCTAATCTTGAAGCACATCGTTATACCAATTAACGTGTTTTTATTTACAAAAATTGTATAACGCTTACCTTGTGATTGCTGTACTCATTCCAGAGAGGACATTTAAGTTTACAATATTTTATGTCAAGGATCACTTGAAATAGGTTTGCTGTGACAGTTTAATTCTTTTATATTAACCCTTTCAATTTTATTATTAATATTACCAACACTGATTTATTAATAATTCATTATGTAGTACCGTTATTAATTAAATGAATAAGTAGCCAAACAACAGACAAAAATAAGTTCTGAATCATATACTACTCATCGTTTCTGAAATCCTTGTTGCTTTCGTCTGGTGATTCAAAAAACTTAAAGAGTCGCATGAACGACACACAGTTCAAACAAGAAGACGAACTCAATCACTTGACGAATTCAACAAGAAAGGCAGAAACTTTTGTGGTATTTAATTGAGCACTTATATTTGGCTATTTATTTATCTAATTAATATACTTTTAATACTGACGTTTTTTATTCTATAATTTATATACCATTATTATTAAAACTTTATTATTATCAGCATTATTATAATATTATTATTTCTGTATGAAATTTTCCCACAAACGTTTATCCTAGTCATTGTGTAGTTCAGTATTGTGCCATTTTTACATATTTATCTTTATTTTATATTTAATAGTATACTTCGTATTGTTTTCCTTTAAAACAAAAATCATTAAATTTTGACACCTGATTTAAGTCTTTTTGTAATAATTAAAATTAATTTCAGTCCAGTTTGCTAACAAAAGTTTCTTCAAAAGTAGGTAAGTATATTGTTGGTCCATATTCTATTGGCGAGTATTTTTATGCCTTTTATACCACGCTTCATCTCTTTACATTCAACTTTCAAAGACGTTTCTAGTGCTACCGGTTAAAATAAAAATACTAGGTCGCGACATTTGTACTACTGAGCTCGAATTTCCAGCCTCTACACCTTGTTTCTTTTGTTTACTTCTGTTGTATCTGCCATCTACCGAAATTACTTTGTTTTCAGTAATTGTTCAACGACACAATCCAAAAGTATAATTAACTTTCTATATTCTGAGCTCCCTCCATTATAATGGTAAGTGCGTGAACGATCAGATCCTTTGGTAGTATTCCTCATATCCTCATATCCTCGTTTATCTATAATCGGCAATTAGACTTTAACATTGACTGAAATGAAATCCACAGGCAGAAATGGAGACTTTCGGGAATACGTTTCCAACCTGTCGAGATACAAGATATTTCAAAATAAAGTTTCTTAGTGCCTGGAGACAAATAAGTTACAACACACGTTCTTTCTAAGTTATAGTGCTCAAATGAAACCAAAACGGGGAAACATTAATTTCTATGCTTCCTATATTCACATTGATGGCGAAAAGTTGCGCAAATTGTTTGGGAAACTTATAAAACTTCCGTCAAAAAAATATGGCTGTTTTTTTAAAATACATATTGCGTCTTCTCCTCCAAAAATCATAATATGATCCTTGGTTCTATTATTCTGTCTATAACGAGTTAACTTTAGAGAAGCAATTCAAAACCAATTCATTTTACCTAGTGAATACACTCATTAATTTTTTAAAATTTGGAAAACTGCTTCAAACGAATGCTGAATTTCACGAATATGAGACAAGTAATCGCTCAGCTCGTCTTGCTGTCTACCAGAAAAGTATTCGCTAGGAAAATTTTAAATAATAGTCTTCCTCCAGAGGCAAATAAAAATAACAAATACAAGATTTGGGAATAAGCGTAAGAATATTTTCCTTCGTACTGAAGTTTATTGATGCCCCTAATAGTTGAAGATGTTTTGAAATTGTTGATTTGAAAAATATTATTGTTCATTACACCTTTCATTCTGGTTAGTCTGTATTGCTCTTCTCTTATTTATTTTATATACAGCCGCCGCTACTGCGGAATTTTATCGTCGTTCATCTCCGATCACGTACTTGTCTATGGTTTGTTCTTTGCGCCTCCGAGTCCTTCGTAATGTGTCGTAATCTGCGCTATATTTTGTATTGTATAATTCTAACTTTGTTGATTTGTTATACTTAGTTGTATAGACATTTATTTTACTCAGTGTGTGTTTTATTTGTCTTTAAGGAATTATTGAATAATAGTAATTTTCTGTACATTTTATAAGGTACTCTTTTACTAATGTTCAGCCAGTTATTTATATTACAACAATTTAACGGCATTATTCTTAGTTAATTTGATTGTTTCGTATTTTACTTTCGTAATTGAAACCTTATAAATGTTATTAAAGGTGGAGAGACACTGCTATCACGTAACGTACTGTCATGTGACGTATCGGCCAGAAAGTTGACTGCTGTCACATCACGTTGACAAGTGACAGCATTTCGTAGCTCATAGCATTTTTTCTTCAATATACTAGTTTACATCTATGTACATATCAGCCGGAGATTCCCCCTTTATTCCAGGAAAAGGAAATCTAATACCGTAACGGAAATACTAACTATTGTTTCTGTTTGAAGCAGCCTGCAAGTATAAAACTAAAATATTGTACAGTTTCTGTTTTGTTTTTAGGAATAATACTGTATCATACTATTGAAGACGATCTTATATTACAACCTATATATATATATATATATATATTTCAGTAATTGGTAATTAAGACATTGTTCTAATTGGAAAGTTGGATTGTAGAGGACTCATTATTAGTGGATATAGAGCGGACGCCGCAACAATCCGGCGAGGCAAAGAAAACATTGTTGATCAGTTGAGAGAGTTAACGCGCTCAAAATCTACAGTCAGGAAATGTACAGTCGGGCCGTAGGCAGCGAGGAGAAAAGACTAAAATTCCAAGTCATGAAAATTTGAACAGTACAGTTGGGCAGCAGACAGCGAATAGACCAGACGAAAAGTTTTACAGTCGGCAGTCAGAACGAAAGAATGTGGTCCAGTCAAATATTAAAAAGTAAAGCAATATTCAGTCGGGAAGGAGACAGAGCAACTAGTTGCAGTAAAGCATCGAGAACCAACTAATTTGTGTTAAACCAACTAACAAACTACACCAATTAGAGCCTGTGAACATTTAGAGTCTGTGAGAATTTAGAATCAGTGATGTCCCCAAAATTGTGCACGAAAAACTAAAAATGAGACCTGGGCAGCCGTAAGTAGAGAAAAACTTTAAAATCATTTGTAAACCGTGTTTAAAGGATAAAAGTCAGATCGTTCTTTAATTATTTAATTATCGATAAAATGAGATCGTTAACTCTTGATAAACTTGAAATTGTTAAATTCAATCTTTAATATTATTTCTTCCACAAAAAATTTCGTCTATGTTCAGACGCTTTGATTTCCATAAAAAGTAAATGTAATTTTGATTATTTAAATTCTGCCATTTATCAAACCCAGGTCAAGACCCTGAGATCCCAAATATTTTGTGTATATTATGCTTGTTTTTAAATTTGGCTTAATAAATATTGATTTCACATATAAAGTAAATATAAATTTGTGTTTTTTTTTCATTTGTTAAATTCAGCCATTATTATTATATTTAATTATGACAATATATATATATACAACGTGAGTGATTCCAAGTATTATATAATAATCTAAGTCCATGTACTTAGATATCCGCGACTTTTTTGGCGTTATTAAATAACAATTAAAGTCCTGACTGAGATAGTAAGTCAGGTTGATAAAATTTTTATTGAACCAAATAATTACATTAAATGTGAAAAAGTAAGGTTGATAGATTTTTAATTAAATCAAATAATGATAACTCATATTTCTTTCATTTGAAGGATTTTCGTTAATTGTAGATTAATTTTTGAAACCCAATAGTGAGTTAAAAAGATAATTTAATTCCCTAACTTTACTTCTATGAGAAATTTGTGTACGAGCGAACATTTGGGAGATATAAGGAATTATAACCTCATAATGGTTAGGTTTTAATGGATTATTAACAATAAATAATAATACTCAAGGTAATTAAGTACAATAATCCTTTGTTTTATTGGAAAAAAGTGACTAGGGATCCTTAAGCGCCTTTGATGATGTTTAAAACATAATACCGATTGAAAAATGTGACATAGCGTGACATCAAAATGTGGCGAGCACAGTTCACTCATACGTGACAGCGCGTGACGACTCGTGACAGCGCAGTGACATGACGTACTGTGATAGAAGTGTGTCTCTGGTCCGTAAGACAACATTGGCACTTCACGTTAAATCACGTGACAGTACGTGACGTGATGGCAGTGGGACTGAACCTTAATTGTTCCAAAAGACACAGCACGAAGCGCCGTAAAAATAATTTTTGTTAATAAATATTATACTTTCTGACTCAAGGCCGCATATTCATTTATGTTATTAATTGTAGACTTAATTATATTTAATGACGGATCCCATTTCCTTAACCTAGGCTGCTACGAGCACGCTTTTAGGTCGGTCGTCACAAACACTGCGCCGTTTTGCGGCTCACGTATCCCTACGTAGTATACGGGGAGGTAGGTGCAGATGTAATGAGTTCTTCTGTAGTTAATCCAATCTTTCATCTGTTATATTGATTTGAGAAGCAAATAATACTGGTTGCAATTGTTGTTTCATGTTTGATTCCAAGCCCCAGAATACAAGACCCTTAGTGTAATTACAGTCATATTGCTTTGTTTGAATGGTTTGCTAAATAAAAATCAACAAAATTTGCTATTGACATGAATCTTTATTATTTAAAGAGAAAGGTAATTATTATTTTTAATGCTGCTGAAGGTTACCAACATCAGTTAACTGTTGTAAGTTATGATAATAACTTCGCAACTCCTTTTCAAGCAAAAGTATATCAAATTAAAATTAATATTTATCTTACTATAAGGATGCAATAATTAAATGAATTTAGTGGCCAAACATTGAAAAGGGGTATTAGTACAACATATCACTAAGATTCGTCTCTAATTTTAGACTCCAAGTGAACGATAAAAAGAAGAAGAGACTTTGAAGAAATTTTAGATTGTAATATAAATTAAACTTCTTCAATATTCTAACATGAATATTCGAAGACAACATAATTTAGTATGCGTTGAATTTATTTAAGAGAATATTAATGAAAGCTTTATCTTCTTTTAATTTTTCACCTAATGTAGTCCAAAATTATGGTTGAAGCGTAGCCATTTTTTTTATTTTAGGATATTAATTTTAATTTGATTGAAATAAATAGTCAAATAAAATATACCGCAACCCCTGGGTTTATAGAAGTTTTTTGGTGATACATTAACAAAAATATTTATTATTATATTAACAACTGCTTTCGTATGAAACGTCTACATATCAATAATAACTGGGACGATCAAAAGTTGTAGTCCTTTACTTCTTCAAGAAAGTAACGGAAAGTTTCTTACACAAAAACATTGGCTTTATCAACTGGAAGTTAAATTAGTTTCTTAACTTAATTTGAGAATCCAGAAAATGTTGAATTTAATCGAGTTAACGTAATGATCTATCGTTCTCCCAAGCTCCTGGCATGCAATACTAGTAGAAAAATGTTAATCTTTTGAATAAAATCATAATATAAATCAATATTGAAATTTATACCATCAAAGCACTCAAACTTCACGAGTGTCGTGCTTGAAAAACTTTATTTCCGCGAATGAATTTATAAACTCAAAAGCATTAAATATTAAGGGAAGAATTTTTTTTACTAGCAATTTATAGTTGCATTAACCTATCGGTCATTAGCGACTTCCATATGTTATATTTTTACATTTGCATTACATTAGGAAGAATTTTTTAACTGTAATTTTATATTTAGTTGACAATATAGAAGAGAGTATTTTAATTTATAGATTAATCTGAAAACAGTGGTCATAACTGTAACGAAAAGTATGAGATTGTGTTCTATGCTTCGAGTATATTTGTCGCTCGTGTAATTTAAGAACACCTGCCTGCGGAAGCTGCGATAGAGCCAGGTGCTCGAAAGCTAGACACCTGCTCTCACAGCACCAGTGAATTGAGTAGATGGTCCAGCACGAGATCTGCTGCACTGGTATCTTGCAGCTGTCGCACCAATCAAGAACGGAGTACTCGAAGACATCTTTTACAGAGAGAGTAAAAGGGGAAAATGGTGCTTGCAAAAACAACACAATCTACTAAATTGATATATAGCAAAATAAAAATTTCATTATTTTAAGGTATTTAGATGAAATCCCACTAAAACTGCATTTTCTATCTAGCAAGTATTCTTATCTTAAAAAAAACTGTATACAAACCTTACAATTTATTTTGACCTTAAAACCATCATATCTTCATTTCCTCCAACTATTTTAAGATATACTCGCAAGTTTTACACTTATAAAAATAAAATATTAAATTTGCGCTCACGATTTCCTTCAGAATATACGGCATAAAATCAAGAGTTTAATAGCTCGCTGCGGGAATAACGATCATTTTATGCTGTGTAAGGCTCTCGGTTTCCATTACTAGAAAGTTTCACCGTCTAGAGAACCTGGTAAAAGTAAAGTCATTAGGCATTGAGATGGTGTCGTAGTTAACTGCAATAGTAGTAGTAGGCGCTTAATGGGAAAAATGAGGCCTACATACGCGCAATACGTTCTCATGTTATCAAAACAATTTGGACTGGCGGAGAATTGTGCTCAACTAAAAATAGATAGTTAAAATTATCTCATTACAAATCAGAGACAAAATGTTCGATCAAAGTGCGAGGAGGTTAGATACTTGACCTTTCATATTACATTTTCGTGGCGCCGTCTATAACACGGACGACATGTGGTATACGGAAGCTGAAGAGTTAATCAGGTACGTTATTGTGCAGTTAATCCCCTCTGCTTACTGTTACATTGCTTTCGGCAGAAAATACGAGGGTGAGTAAATAAGTAATGCCTCCTATGTTTCTATTTTATTTGCCAAGAAAATTAAATGCAATTTACATAGCAAAAACCCACAGCAGTAATGATTAAATATTCACCTTTCAATATAGTCTCCGTGCTTTTCCACAGTTTTTGTCTACCTTTTAACAAGGCCATGTATTCCGCTGCGGTAAAAAGCGTGGTCTTGCTTCCTAAGTCATCGACGCACGGACGTTTTCACGGTTATTCCCCTTCAGCTTCGTTACAGCGACGAATCCATCGCCAAACTGTACTGACATCCACTGCTGCATTAACACATATTTCAGCCTTTCATGAATGCGAATGGGCGTTTCCGCATTTAAGAAAGCTGTCTAATACGTACGTAAATGTCAGCCATTTTGTAAGAGGGTGCAGTGCTGCCACCAGTTGACTTATGAAGTTATTGCTGCAGTGGATTGGAGAAGAATGTTTGAGGGAGCACTTCAAATTAATTTTTTTTACATAAGATATCTTATTTAAGGAGAAAAAAATAGGACGCATTATTCATTGAAACACCCTCGTACAACGTTATTAATACTACTATTTGCTAATATTGTTTCATTACAAGGCCCACAGTACGTGACCCTTAGTCTAAATACAGTAACTTTGCTGTGTTTAAATTGTTTGAGAAATTACAAAAAAATTCAGTGAGTAATATTATGACAACGTATACCTGTTAAACAATAAGTAGTTTCACAAAAATCTAAATTATTATGCACATATTAAAATGAAGTTTCTTAGTAGTTTCATTCAAGTCTGAATTAATGTATTTAGGAAACAGGAGAAAAAAACTGGACGGTAAGATAAATTTATTAGATGAAAGGGTGAGCAGATAGAAATATAAAGTACATATTTGCTGAGAAATAAACAAATAAAAGAACTTAAACAATATGTTTGCAAATGTTACCGAATCTCAAACATTTAAAAATACGTTGACTGAATTATTTTAGAAAATAAATGGTTGGGTTTGTGTACGTCAGCTTGATTGTGCCACGCGTCTTTCAGAAAGATCTTTCTATTTACAATACCTGATGAAAGAAACAAGGTGTAAAGAGTTTTGCGTGATAAAATAGATAATGTAAGTCATGATTTATGTTACGTAATTAACTTCTGATTCGACACGATAAAAATCGCTGAGCCGACCTCCTGTGGGGTAGCTGTCAGCGTGACTGCCTCGCATCACAGAGGTCCCGGGTTCCAATCCCGACGAGGGCATGGATGTTTGTGTGCGTGAGAAAACCTCTCGTCAATTAGTCTCTCGACAAGGCAAAATGAGTACCAATAATGAGTCGTTAATGACCTGAGATGTCGATGAGACTGTAAATAAATTAATATAAAAAAAGAACGACTGAGATGAACTCAAAGCGCTATTTTTGAAAGTCACTAGACATAATTATGTACAAAAATTTGTTTTGATAATGGAAAAGACAAGACGTTTAACTTAAAAGAAATATTATTATTTCACATTAAAAGGTACAGGTTTAACATGTGGCAAGAGGCCTTAAAAAGAAGGAACTAAAAATCTTTTTTTCATAAATTTAAATAATTTTTCATGTTTAAATTATTGCATATTTATCTTCTGTCCAACATTTTAATATAACACATTTTTTCGTATTATAGACTTAGAGTTCCGCTGGATCCGTCATTTTTTCCCTAAAATTCCTTCCAAGTTTATGCTCGGGGTTTCTTTTCTCACTTCCCTAGCTTTTTCCCCGACCTTCAAAAATATCTCACGAAATTTGTGTTGAAAGTTGTGCACGCTTATCAGAAAACATGCAGAACGCATCATTTTGTAATATAAAAAAGACGTAATTAACTAATTATAAATAAACCGAATTTGAACTCATCTTGTAAACTTGGCATCTTATACTTGAAGTATTTTACGTACAATAAGAGAAATTATAGCAAAGTAGTAGATGAATTAGGGTCATGAGTTGAATACGTTGCAATAAAAGAGTTACCGTTCTACTTTATTTTTCCTTCCTGGGTTATGTGTCTTAATATCTGCAAAAATATCTGTAAAAAGAAATATATTAGCGCTGACTTCGTCGCGCACTTAAGTTACTCTGAAATATTATACTAAAAAATAAAGCCAACTTCACCTTACTTTTGCCACAATTCTGTAACTCTATGTACGTACACTATTCGCCAGAAAAAGTGAGCGCCTCTTACAGAATGCAACGAGCAATGTACCTTTGGTACGGAGAGAAAGTTCTACAATTATTGTCTATGAAAGAAAATAGTTTCTCCCATTAAAACGCAATGCCCTTTTCTCACAGTTTCCCAATTAAAACTTTCACTTGCCATTATCGATATTATAAAAATATATTAAACATAACTATCCGGAAAAGGTAAATTTAACTTCCAACAATTTGGAGCCTCTGGCCAGTGATAATTTAATTGTCAACCAATTAAATTTACGAAATTATAATTCCCTATTTCATAGTCCTGCAATACAGTTAAAAGCTACGTGCAAATCTTAAGCAACTTTTAGAAATGCAATATATTTTCATAATAAAACAAATTTATTAATAGAAGTCTTCTAGATATTAGGACTGTATCAGAACCCAAGGATGTATATTCGATATCTTATAGACATGTGGATAAATTCATTCAAGATATGAAACTCGAATGCTTAGAAAAGTAGCAGTTAACCATTGTATTGACACATAATGAACACTTAAATAAACATGGTAATTTAATTTTACACGTAAATTTTTAAATTAGAAAACTTAATTTAAAATAACATAAGAATCGTACTCTGTCTTATTTTAAACTAGCTGAGAGCTCGGCGTTTCCACGGTATTTATTTAATTTAGCCCGGAGAAGGAATTGATTCAACACTAACCTCTTGGTAAACATTTCATTTAGCCATCATCAATAGCATCAGTGTTTGGAGCATTTAATCAATTACGTTCCCCCTCCACGACCTAATTCCTCAGCATCTAACTTCAAATAATAAAGCGTTACGACTGACGGATCTTTAACTGCTCGGGAATTCTCCTACTACAAAAAATAAGGTGGTTTAAAAAAATCACATTTAATTAAAAATACTCGCTAACTAATAAAGCCTAAAAATACTCTTTGCACCTAAAAGGAGTAAAAAACCCTTTAACTACATAGAGACACAAACCATGTCCACCTACACGACGAGGAAAATAAAATTTCATTAACCACCATGGTTAATGCGAGAATTTAACTCAGTGACGCATATAACGCGGGAATCGACGCCAATCTCGGTCATTTTTGCATTTTTTTTTATGTAGAACCCTTCCAACAACAAACATATGGGTGATTCGCTCCCTTGCCTTTTGGAGTTCGGTTATTTCGCGTTATTTTTATGTAATTAAGGGAGTGTTTCTGTCTTCCCATGTTGTTAAGGGTTGAAATTATACACTATAGCTATCTGCACCGAAACTTTTAATCTTATAACACCGAAAACTAGTTATTAGACGCGGAAAACGGTCGTTTTAGCATGTTTTTAAATTTTACACCCTTTCAACACATGGGAGTTGCGTAACGCTTCGAAAGACCGACAGAAACCGTCACGGGGCTCACCAAAGATTCATCGAAATCAGATGAATGGCTTAGAAACGTATAGGGGACATACAGACATATATATATATATATTGTAATAGTGACAAAAATAAAATAAATCATCAATTTTAACCAACAATTATCATTTATTAAAACACAAATTTACAATTACACAAATCTGATGAAATTTCATAAATCAAAACAATTTTATTTACCTTGAATACATTTTAAATAATTGGACTCGGTACCCTCAAGGTCTTTACTGGGTTGATAAGGAAACGGAACAAAATGTTACAATTAAACAAATACAGTTACAATAAATGAAAAACGAAATGATTGAAACGAAATAATTGAAATGATTGTAACGAGTGAAACAAATGAAACGAAATAATTGAAACGAAATCTTAGAAACGAAATCTGATTTTTTACCCTTTTTTGACAATTTACAAGTATGAATTCAGAAAAATAAACTTACAAGGTCTCTGGTCCACACACTCACTTCATATAGGCATAAAAGGCACCAGGCTGCGCTCACACTCTGCTTTCACAGCCACCTCCTCTTGACGACGTCACCCTCACGACGAGTTCAAACACCTCTGCTGGCAGACAGACCTCCACGATGAAACTCCCACCGACTGTTGACGACTGATGTCCAACTAATTACTCTCGGCCGCCTAGCTTGGCCTAGCATCCGATGATCTCTCCTTTTTGCAAACTCCCAACTGTTCATAACAATTGTTTCGGCCACTTTAACTTGGCCCCGCGTCCGTCCCTGCGGACCTGCACCACCGCTCTCTTCCACTAACACGTCCGTCTCCCGTCCACACGAAATAATAAAGAAGCCTTCTGTCATTTTATGCCATTAGAATTCCGTCGTCCAGATGTTGCTCACAACCATTTAGCCCTAAGAGCTGCAAAACGCCCCAATTATTAGTCCTTCCCCTCTCTACAAGTCACTTATCCGTCATTTTATCATTATTTTTTATATGTTCAAACCACTCAAGGATTCCCAGTCTGAGTTCGTAAACAAATCTGACAAAAATAAGAACAGAATTCCTGTCCTTCTGAGCTGGTTATTACAATATATATATATATATATATATGGCCCTTCGTTTTTCTGACGGGAAAAACGGGAGAAGTGAGGTTTGAATACCAAACTAATATTCGTGGATTCAATCTGCGAATTTCAATTACAGAAATTTACAATGATTATAACTTTGCCATTTTCATATGTAAACGAAGTCAATATGCGACTGTCAGCTCCCAAAAATTTCTGACAATCGAAAATAATGACTCCAGTAAACGACAGTTAAGGAACACTGTCTATTATTTTAAATTGTTGTTTGTTTATTTGAGAATGAAAATTTTCTTAATTAACTTGTGGCATACCTTACTAATTGCTATAACAATAAATGAAGTTGTCAGTTTCCCTTACCAGATAAATTAGTAGTAATACTGTTGTCTTCAGATGAAATAGTATATGAGATACCTTAGTAAAATAAAACTAACCGATTTGTATTTTAATGACTGACGTATGTTCACGTTGGAACTTTAATTTTGAGAAAAATTTCATAACCTATAATAGAAAACAAGAAAAATGTTCATCAGAAGTAAGTAGACAGCGGAACCAAAATGATAAGTGTAGGTATGAGTCATCGAAGTGAGGAAGCTGTCTCTGGGCTGAACTATGAACTTCGGATCAGTGGAGACTGATTGAAAAATAATTAGTAATTGGTATTTTCCAGAATCCCAATAAAGAGGAAAAAATGTCACGTTGATTAGAAAAACCATTAATATCACGACTTGTGACCATTCCCAGTTATCAGGTTTATCAGACACAAAAAAATATATTCTGATTATGATAATGAAGACGTAGGCAGTACAGTGGCCCAATCCAGTATGTAGGGTATATTTAGTAGGCCAAGGAAGTAACGTGCGCCACCTTAAATTGTATAACAACTCCTTGAAATCGACGAACTGTGTATGAGGTATTGTAGTAAACAGTTTGAAGTTCAACCGACCGTTTTGGCTTTTATACTCGATTCTTTTATCCGAGAAGCGGTTCTCAGTTCCATTTATCTGATATTTTTGGTTCAGTGCCGTGCAGGGTTCTGTTACACTGCATGGTTCCGAACTTCAGTCCTTAGGCTTGAATGGATCGTTTACAGCGCTTATCCACCGGACAGTCTTTCCGATTGAAACTGTCGGCTTATAGTCAACGTTGCCAAATCTCATTCACGCATGGCACAGACTGGAAAATTTATATTCAAATCAAGCAAGACCCATAATTAAACCAACACCTTTAATACGATAAAACTCAACCCCAAAGATAAAAGGGGAGCTAATAACGCGACTCTGCTCTACATCAGACAGAAAAAATACCCCGATCAGAATAGAACAACTCATTAAGGTCGGTCCTAAATTTGATCGAGATAGGAAACGGACACTGGAAGAAATCAACGAGATTACGCAATCCTACAGAGCCAAATTAAAGATAAACAAATTCTTAAAATAAAATTTTGGACCCTAAATTTAAATGTAACAATTGTACAAGTCGCTAATAACCGAGCAATTATTGCGGATATAAACAAAATTAAATATAAAACATGTAGCGGCATCTAAATCATCTCTTCCTTGAATCATAGAATAATTTGAACGCCGAATTAATCAATTGGTTTCAAAGAACAACAGAGTATTATCCTACCGAAGTAGCTATTCCTACAATGCTAGTCTCGTAATAAGAAGTATTGGTTTATTTTTTTCCAGTATTCTATTGTCTGAGAGTAGAAATTTGAGCATGAAAGACATAAAAGTTAATAAAGAAAACAAAAGCATGTAAGAAATAGGTAGTGTGCAAGAAATAAGTTAGGTTAAAGAGATGACGTAAAATGATCATCTAGAAGTTCAAAAAAAGATCTTTTTCTGAAAATCTAGATGATCTTTTTACGTCATCTCTTTAACCTAACTTATTTCTTGCCACTGCTTCTTTCTTACATGCTTTTCTTTTTTCACTTTTATGTCTTATTCTTGCTCACCTTTCTATTCCCAGACAATGGAGTACCCGAAATATCTAAATAATGTTCCTTCAGCATTGTCAACAAATTTCAAATGCAGCAAGTATTGGAACTCGAATGCCCTTGAGGAGAGAGATTTTTCTGTATCCTACAAATAATTCAAACAAATACTTTAAATAAGTTTTAATTCGAGGCCTGGATCGCTTCGTCTAAGATTTCTCCAAAAGGACTAATAAAACTGACCTGAATCATCAAAATTTATAATTATTTCTTGATTCCAGAATTTCTCTACCGAGGAAATTGGACAAGTAAAAATTAAATATATAATATATATTTTATAATACTAATTAAAGGCCATTAATGATTTTGATAATTTGATAGTTATGGTGGATTGTTAGCGGTACAAATTTTTCAAAGGCAACAATGTATAGGCGAGATTTACTTTGAGCCGCAAGCGCTTTCTGGAAACAGTCGGTCAGTGTTGAAGTCGGATGTGGAAGTCAGAAATTGAGAGGCGTATAACAAACAGAGTGGCCGGCATATAGATCTAGCCGAAAAGGTTACAAGTTTTAGATATGAGTATAAAGTTTTCGACAGTGAAATCCATAGTAAAACTGCAAGGAGTAACCTAATAAATAGCGCCACCATAAAATTTCTATGAGTACCGTGACTGTTAGCAATTATACATAGAGACAATTTTGTAACAATCGGTCGAACTAATAATCCGGAGGGAGCAGCAGATCCAGTTCCCAGAGGAGAGACTTGAAAGCTACGACCGTGTTTTGTACAATCAAGTGTAGAGTCAGTGATTTCATGGCCTGTTAGTGTGAATTGTGAGCCCTAGCCCAAGAGAGTTAAGTCTGGTAACAGCAAATGTTTTGTAAGTACAAACAAATTTAATCAAGTTTTGTAAACGATAATTAAAGGTAAAGTCGTCAGATTTTGCTTTCTCGTTCTTGTTTGATTGTTTAACTTCTTAGTGTGTAAAGAAATTTGATTGTTAACGTAAATATAAAAGTTGTTTCTTTACTTAGAATGCCCATATTAATGATCCTGAGAAAAGAGTTGTTAAAAAAATCTATAAACATTGAAAGACTTTAAATATAATTTATCTCATATAAAATGTTGTAAATTTCTATTGAATAAAAGTAAATTGTATTGTTAAATTTAAAGAATGTCGTAATCATTTTGCAATCCTTCACTTTAAATAAAAAAAATGGTTTCATAAACGAACTTTTTATTTAAATTCATGGAAATAATTTTGTGCAATTCATTTGTTTAATTAATTTCCTTTTAATCGATACAAATTGGCACACAACGAGCGACAATCGATTAGAATTAATTAATCTTTTGTATTTATTACAAATTGGAGTCACCAACGTGTAGCAATCAATTTATTTAATTAATTTGTGATCATTACAATATAGTCCCCGTGCTTTTCCACAGTTTTTGTACACCTTTTAACAAGGGCATGTATTACACTGTGGTAATATATATTCATGTTTATATATATGTGTGTGTGTAAGAAAAGAAACTACAAATATAAGATACTGCAAAAAAATAAACAAAAGAGAAATTATATGAAATAGAAAAGCACATAGATGAGGTAAAATTGTTTGTAATGTAATCTAAATTTCACATGTACCGACAGAAGAATTTTGCTAGCAGGCTGGATTTCTCGTCCGGTGGCAATGATCAACATGAAACCAAGAAGAATTGTACAGTGCCAGATGGACATACAGACAAACGGCAACTATTGTAAGAATTTCAAACATATAATCCATTACATTCAGGCGAGCTCATAAGCATTAGATTCAGATCGATTTACGAAATCATAGACAGAATAATAAGCGAAATTAATGACAAGAGTTTTACAGTTCTTTACAAGTAGGTTCTTAATCGTTGGAGAAAAACTACTAAATAATTTTATTCCTGTCATTAACATCGTGAAAGTCGCCATTGGCAACAAATTAAATTTCCATTAAGTTTAACGAATATCAAAATTTCTAATATATATGTACTAGGCAGTGTTATGAAAAGAAACGTAAAACACAATATTTTTAAAAGGGAAAAACACTGATTACTTCTGTAATGACACCTATTAAAACTATCGGCTTGAATCAAAGAAATATGTATTTCTTAGTTATTACTGTTTAATCTTAACAGTGATTATTTATAGACAATTAAATAAATCAGAAAAGTTGTTAAGAAAAATGAATAGTATAAAAACATTCAATTCTAAAGATATATTAAATAAAGAATGTTTATTAACTTTATAATATTTTAGTTACACAGAACAAAATTAAAATAAATAAATTGGCCAATAAAGTAAAAATAATTGGAATTAAATACAATTCATGAACTTTCTCATGAAAGTACAATAAAAGGAGAAGAACCACATCAAGTACTATATGAATATAAAACAAAATCAAATCTATGGAATACAGAAAATATTCTTCATGAACTTTTTGATGCGTAGTTATGACTCAAAGAGGTGTAAAAATTATATTAGTAGGTTCCAAACACATTTTCATATTTTGAAAGCATTGACTGCAACTCATGAAAATTGTGTTAAATAAATCAGCCAAAGACAGAAATTTCAATTTTATTTGTAGATGACGTCAGTCAGATACATATCAATAACATACATTTTAAAAATACTTTATTATTCATGTACTTTGCATACTTTATTTACGTTTCTCGAAAACTGAACGAAGGAACAATGTTTCAGTTAATTATAAGGATGCGGTTAATTACGTTATAGTATCTTTGAATTTTAAAATACGTGCATCATATTTAAAGACAATTTTAATATCTTTCAGCATCTTTTACTTTTATTTTAAATTAGTAGTTAGTAAATATTTTTACTTTTATTAAATCTTTGTATTCAACAATCCTAAGGCTATAATTAATCAACCATGAGCTTTTGTATTACGCTGATCTGGAAACATATCGCTTATATAAACATAAAATAATTTTTTATACATTTATTATTATTTACAAATTTTACAAGAATTAATAAAATAAACAATACCAATACAATTTGTTTTATCAAATGGCTTTTTGTATGGAATGTGTTATTTACTATAGTTGTAGTACGGTAATTCTAATCACAGGTGATTGATGTCGTGAATATGATTCTCTTCATAACGTGCTATCATAAATGAACAGATGCAGAAAACAGGTTTGCTTCGCTAGGCGTGTGAACCGTTGTAGCGTGTCGCCTTGTGACGCGGAGAAAGTTCAGCGGACGGCATTCCGCCTCTTGAAGCCTAGGCTCACAAATAAGTTTCTCCAAGATCTGGAACCATCCTCATACGTCATCCGAACGGAACGCAATGAAACTCTATCAATTTCTCTTTACTCACAGATTGTAATGAATATGAAATAGGCTTTTAAGTTTTGTCAACTGACTAGTGCAGTTGTGTCGCTCTAGGCTCTTGCGTTTTTCTGCATATGAAGAAAGGAACAAGACTTCAAGAAACATTGTGTGGTACTTATAATATCATTTCTTTTCTCTGCATTTGGCTATCTTTCTTATTATTATTGTAGTAAATATAACTTACTTCTAAGAGGTAGCTGTTCCTCATTATATAACTATCTGGGAACTCGGCTAGTCCTGGTTATTTATTTATATAAGTCGGGAAAATTAACCGGGAATGATAATTTCATCAGAATCTGCTCCAAACCGTTCCATTAAAGAAGCATAAATACTCCCAATACCAGATTCAGTACCTTAAGAGCGTAAAAAAATACTCCCGGTGCGCCGAGAGAGTCAAAATGATTTTTTGTAACCTAAGGGCCCTAAAATTGTACTCAGTGCCCTAATAAAGTAAAAAATACACCTTAACAGAGTAAATTATACTTCTTGTGCCATAAGCGAGTCAAAATTGATTCATGTAACTTAAACCTTTAGTGTATGATTTTCTGTATTTTTGAAACTTAATTTTTTAATATGAATTTTTCTGAATATAATATGGAAAAAACTATTAAAAATAACCAAAGTCAATTTGGCTCGTGATGTTGCACATATTCAACATAAATATAATTAATGAATAAGAAAGATAGCCAATAAAGACAAAAAAGTGTAATAAAAATACCACACATCGTTTCTGGGATTCTTGTCCCTTTCATAAGGTGCTAAGAAGAACCTAGAGAAACACAACTGCACTGGCCAGTTGATAACACTCAAAAATTTTTGAGTATAAGAAAGATAGGAAATAGAGAAAAAAGGGGTAATATAAATACCACACAATGTTTCTGGGATCCTTGTTCCTTGGCCCTTATTCATTTTTATTATTATTCTTTCTTATCCATTATTTTCAATCAGACGTAAATTTTTTCATAAATATCAATAATTCACATTAATTGGATAATTATTATTTTAGTGCAATTAGAATACCCTGAAAATAACACTTAAATTTTCTTTCTTGAAATAACCCAGAAAAAAACAGAAAATAAAATATTTTGAAGTTGATCGGCGGATAGAAATATCTGGTTTACGGGATTGACTCACAGAAAGTTATAAAAGCAAGATGGATACAAAAAAATTTTACATTGCCTTAAGTACATAATATGTTTGTTCTGCAACACAAATTAGCTCTCTTAAAAACCAACACACACCTCTGGGGTGACAGTAAAAGTTATGTTGCATATATGCTTCACTATGAGTGTCCAAACTACTCCCGGTACCATTGAGAGTAAAAAATACTCCCGGTTTCTTAAAAGAATCACAATTATTTGCTAACTCGTAAGAGACTAAAATTGAAAGACAACGTTACTTTCGGTTTCTTAAGAGAGTTAAAGCACTCCCGGTAGGCTAAGAAAATCAAAAATACTCACTTAAGAAAGACAAAATACTTGAATTACCTTAAGAGAGTTAAATAGTTTCCGTACCCTAAGAGTAAAAACTACTCCCGGTATCTTAAGGGAAATACTTCCAGTAGCTTAAGAGAGTGAAAAATCGGCCACGGAACTTTAAGAGACACAAAACACTTTCGCTACTCAAAAAGTGTCTAAATACTCCGTAACCTTAAGAGGGTAAAAAATATCCCGGTCGATTAAGAGTCAAAAATAATCCCTGAAATGCCACTCCTTCCACCCCCACCTATATTGGTGATATGGGTGTTTTTCCGAACAAATTTTCGTTTCGTATCGTATTATCTGTACAAAATTTGATAGAATTAGCAACACGTGTTTAAGATTGTACGCATATTTTTTTCCTGTTTGAAAGGAACATGTGTACAAAATTTGGTCTACATTGCTCCCGGTGTGTAAGATTTTACGCAGGGAATTGTTTTCCCCTTCCACCACCACTAGAGGACTGTAAATAGAAATTAACCTGAAAATTGAGTGTTATAATTTAACTCAGTGACATACATAACCCGGAATTCAACTCAAATGTCGTTAGTTTTTGCGTTATTTTCACACAACGCCCCTCCACCCTCACCCCTAGGGTACTCCTTTTCTAAGTAGTAAGGGGTTGAAATTATACACAAACCACATCGGGAAAAATTTCATGGGCCTCAAAATAGATTTATTCGACGCCAATATTTCCAACAACGCCCATGATATGTGATGATATGTCTTATCTCCAAAGTGTTTGTTTTCAGGTTTATAGTAATACTAGCTGGGTGCCCGGCGTTGCCCGAGATGTCATTTATCTATAACCATCCATAAGACTCCAATTTGCGCTATTTTTATGTAAAGCTCCTCGAACCCTATCCCTAAATGTGCTCACCTCCCATGCCGAAGGGGGATGAAGTCATTGACTAAATATATCGGCCGTTTTTACATGTTAGAAGATGACCACCCCCACAAATATGCGATAATGAAAAAGAATGTATTCCACGCAAAAATCGGCCGATTACATTGTCTGAAAATTTATTCCCTCGCCCAACAACTCCCATACCCGTCGCGTTACCCAGGTTGTCACAATTAGATTCAGCGACATTCATAGTCTCGGAATTGATTCGATTCTCGGTTGTTTCTGCGGGATTTTATTTAACGTACCTCCACCCCACCCCTAAGCTTGCTCCCCTCACACGGGTTAAATTATACACAAACAACATCGGTATAAATACTATCAAAGTAATTAACCCCAGGAAATAATTATCGCAAATATCGACCGTTTAACATGTTTGAAATTTTTCACCCCCGACCACTCCCGCTTCGGGGACTTAAACGGTCAAGTTTAATGTCATAATTAAACTCAGTGACAGTCCTGATAGTTTCTGGTTTATTTTTATCTAATGCTACTTCCACGCAAACCCTTAAGGGTGCACCCTTCCTAGTCCGAAAGGGGTTGAAATTACACACAGAGAACATGTAGGGAAATTTTATTAATCTAATTCATCCCGAAATATATTTAATTGACGAAAAAAAAGCCGGTCAACAAATCCCAACCCAGCCGATACCCACGCGTTGTCCAGATTGTCATAAATAAATTCAGGGACATCCATTACCTTCGATTTGACTCGAATCTCGGTTGTTTTCCCGTTGTTTTCAAGGAATTTAATTAAACTCAGTGACAATCCCGATAGTTTCTGGTTTCTTTTTATGTAATGCTACTTCACGCCCACCCTTAAATGTGCACCCTTATGAGTCCGAAAGGGGTTGAAATTATTCACAGAGAACATGTAGGGAAATTTTATTAATGTAATTCATCCCGAAATATATTTAATCGACGCAAAAAACAGCCGGTCAACAAATCCCAACCCAGCCGATACCCACGCGTTGTCCAGATTGTCATAAATAAATTCAGGGACATCCATTACCTTCGATTTGACTCGAATCTCGGTTGTTTTCCCGTTATTTTCAAGGAAATCCCCTCCAGCACCACCCCTATCATGCCTACAAACAACATCGGTAGAAATACTATCAACGTCAATGGTCCCGGCATTTATTTATTCCACGCTAATATCGATGATTTAACATGTTAGAAAATTTCCATCCCATCCACTGCCGCCCATTGGGGCTAAATGGCCAATTTGATGCTATAATTGAACTGGACGACATCCATATCCTTGGATTTGACTCCAATGTCGGTTGTATTCGCGTTATTTTATTGCAGCGTTCCTCCACCCAACACCTAAAAGTGCTCTACTGATAATACCGACCCGCTTCTGGGGGTGGTAGACGCGTCTCAGCCCAACAGTCGGTAGAAACACTATCAATATCTGTGACCCCTAAAAATATTTATCCGACGGAAATAACGACTGTTTTAGCGTGTTTAAATATTTCAACCCCCGTCCGCCCCCGCTTCTGGAGTTGGTAGACGCGTCTCACCCCGACAGTGTTTGTTTCCTGGTCGCAAAGAACACGTGTACGAAATTTGGTGAAATTTTCTCCAGCTGTGTAGATTTGTATAACGAACATACAAATATACAAATATACAAACATACAAATATACAAATATACAAACATACAAACATACATACATACATACACTCATTTTTATTTATAAAATTAAACGTCGTTATTAATGGAAACAACATCGATAAAATAGTATGAACAACACCACCCCTAAATATGCTACTTTCCCGTGGTGGAAAGGGTTGAATTTTTACTCATATCACATCGGTAGAAACACTATAAATCTAGTTTACCCATAAACACATAACATTTTGGCAATTTTAGAATAATAGACAATTCTCACCCCCAGCCCTAAGCAAGCTCACCGCTAATGTCTAAAGGGATTGATATTTTCAACAAAATCCGTTGAAATAGTATCCACGTAATTCTCCTCCAAGAACGCGCAAGAACTGACTATTTATCTCCCCTTCCAACCCCCACCCTTTCGGGTTAAATGGGCAATTAAAAATATTTATCCGAAGTAAACTCACTGACATCCATAACCTTCGATTTGACTCCAAACTCGGTTGTATTCGCGTTATTTTTCTGTAAAGCAACTCCACCCCAAACCCTAAGGGTGCCCTTTCCCAGGGCGTAGGAGATGAATATTATATTCAGATAACATCGGTAGAAACACAATCAATATCTTTGACCCCGAAAATATTTATCCAAATCTAATACCTGCTGTTTTAGCATGTTCAAGTATTTCAACCCCCGTCCATCCCCGCTTCTGGGGATGGTAGACGCGTCTCACCTCGACAGTGTTGTTTTCCTGGTCGCAAAGAACCCGTGTACGAAATTCGGTGAAATTTGATCCACCGGTATAGACTTGTATTCTCCACCCCAAACCCTAAGGGTGCCCTTTTCCCAGGGTGTAGGGGATGAAAATTATATTCTGAAAACATTGGTAGAAACTCCATAAATATGTTGGACCCCTAAAAATTATTATCCGACTAAAATATCGGCTGTTTTAGCATGTTCAAATATTTCCACTCCCGTCCACCCCCGCTTCTGGAGGTGGTAGGCGCATCTCACTCCGACAGTGTTGTTTTCCTGGTCGCAAAGAACCCGTGTACGAAATTTGGTGAAATTTGCTCCAGCGGTGTAGATTTGTACTCTCCACCCCAAACGCTAGGGGTGTTCTTTCCCCAGGGTGTAGAGGTTGAAAATTATATTCAGATATCATCAGTGGAAAGACTATAAATATCTTTGACTCCTAAAAATATTTATCCGACTGAAATATCGACTGTTTTAGCATGTTCAAATATTTCCACCCCCGTCCACCCCCGCTTCTGGAGGTGGTAGGCGCGTCTCACCCCGACAGTGTTGTTTTCCTGGTCGCAAAGAACCCGTGTACGAAATTTGGTGAAATTTCCTCTAGCGGTGTAGATTTGTACTCTCCACCCCAAACGCTAGGGATGTTCTTTCCCCAGGGTGTAGAGGTTGAAAATTATATTCAGATATCATCAGTGGAAAGACTATAAATATCTTTGACCCCTAAAAATATTTATCCGACTGAAATATCGACTGTTTTAGCATGTTCAAATATTTCAACCCCCGTCCACTCCCGCTTCAGGGGGTGGTAGGCGCGTCTCACCCCGATAGTGTTGTTTTCCTGGTCGCAAAGAACACGTTTACGAAATTTGGTGAAATTTGATCCACCGGTATAGATTTGTATTCTCCACCCCAAACGCTAGGGGTGCTCTTTCCCCACGCTGTAGGGGATGAAAATTATATTCAGAAAACATCGGTAGAAACACCATCAATATCTTGGACCCCTAAAAATTATTATCCGACTAAAATATCGGCTGTTTTAGCATGTTTAAATATTTCAACCCCCGTGCACCCCCGCTTCTGGGGGTGGTAGACATGTCTCACCCCGACAGTGTTTGTTTCCTGGTCGTAGAGAACACGTTTACGAAATTTGGTGAAATTTGCTCTACCGGTGTAGATTTGTATAACGAACATACAAACATACAAACAAACATACAAACAAACAAACATACATCCATAACCTTCGATTTGACTCCAAACTCGGTTGTATTCGCGTTATTTTTCTGTAAAGCAACTCCACCCCAAACCCTAAGGGTGCCCTTTCCCAGGGCGTAGGAGATGAATATTATATTCAGATAACATCGGTAGAAACACAATCAATATCTTTGACCCCGAAAATATTTATCCAAATCTAATACCTGCTGTTTTAGCATGATTAAGTATTTCAACCCCCGTCCACCCCCGCTTCTGGGGATGGTAGACGCGTCTCACCTCGACAGTGTTGTTTTCCTGGTCGCAAAGAACCCGTGTACGAAATTCGGTGAAATTTGATCCACCGGTATAGACTTGTATTCTCCACCCCAAACCCTAAGGGTGCCCTTTTCCCAGGGTGTAGGGGATGAAAATTATATTCTGAAAACATTGGTAGAAACTCCATAAATATGTTGGACCCCTAAAAATTATTATCCGACTAAAATATCGGCTGTTTTAGCATGTTCAAATATTTCCACCCCCGTCCACCCCCGCTTCTGGAGGTGGTAGGCGCGTCTCACCCCGACAGTGTTGTTTTCCTGGTCGCAAAGAACACGTGTACGAAATTTGGTGAAATTTGCTCCAGCGGTATAGATTTGTATTCTCCACCCCAAACCCTAAGGGTGCCCTTTTCCCAGGGTGTTGGGGATGAAAATTATATTCAGAAAACATCGGTAGAAACACCATAAATATCTTGGACCCCTAAAAAATATTATCCGACTAAAATATCAGCTGTTTCAGCATGTTTAAGTATTTCAACCCCCGTCCACCCCCGCTTCTGGGGTTGGTAGACGCGTCTGACCCCGACAGTGTTGTTTTCCTGGTCGCAAAGAACACGTGTACGAAATTTGGTGAAATTTGCTCCAGCGGTGTAGATTTGTACTCTCCACCCCAAACGCTAGGGATGTTCTTTCCCCAGGGTGTAGAGGTTGAAAATTATATTCAGATATCATCAGTGGAAAGACTATAAATATCTTTGACCCCTAAAAATATTTATCCGACTGAAATATCGACTGTTTTAGCATGTTCAAATATTTCAACCCCCGTCCACTCCCGCTTCAGGGGGTGGTAGGCGCGTCTCACCCCGATAGTGTTGTTTTCCTGGTCGCAAAGAACACGTGTACGAAATTTGGTGAAATTTGATCCACCGGTATAGATTTGTATTCTCCACCCCAAACCCTAAGGGTGCCCTTTTCCCAGGGTGTTGGGGATGAAAATTATATTCAGAAAACATCGGTAGAAACACCATAAATATCTTGGACCCCTAAAAAATATTATCCGACTAAAATATCAGCTGTTTCAGCATGTTTAAGTATTTCAACCCCCGTCCACCCCCGCTTCTGGGGTTGGTAGACGCGTCTGACCCCGACAGTGTTGTTTTCCTGGTCGCAAAGAACACGTGTACGAAATTTGGTGAAATTTGCTCCAGCGGTGTAGATTTGTATTCTCCACCCCAAACGCTAGGGTTGCTCTTTCCCCAGGGTTTAGGGGATGAAAATTATATTCAGAAAACATCGGTAGAAACACCATCAATATCTTTGACCCCTAAAAATTATTATCCGACTAAAATATCGGCTGTTTTAGCATGTTTAAATATTTCAACCCCCGTGCACCCCCGCTTCTGGGGGTGGTAGACATGTCTCACCCCGACAGTGTTTGTTTCCTGCTCGTAAAGAACACGTGTACGAAATTTGGTGAAATTTGCTCTACCGGTGTAGATTTGTATAGCGAACATACAAACATACAAACAAACATACAAACATACAAACATACAAACATACAAACATACAAACATACATACACTCTTTTTTATTTATAAGATGAATACAAAATTTGGTCAAAATTGATCCACGCTTTTAAATTTGTATGTCGAACATACATACACATATTAGGATAAATAAACACCCCGAAAACGTCGGGCATTTATATTCTAAATAAAATATTATATATATTACACTTGACAGTACAAATATTAAATTATATATGTAGCGTAAATGCGTTCAAAACTTGATTGTCAAAACTATTTCTAGTTTGAACTGTAGGAGGAATAATAAATTATGGCGTTCATCAGCAATAGAAAGAAAACAAAAATTAAGTTAATCAATTAAGCAAACTTCACAGTATTTAAAAGACTCCATTGTGACCTGTTGATTCTGATAGATGGTACATGATAAAAAGAAATTCCGTCGCGACTGTTAGCCCAAAAATTTGAATCGACAGTAATATCAGTCGTTTTGAAGACTTTCAAATAAGACCTTCTCACTCCATCATCTGACTTTTAAGAGGTACACGTGGCCTTAACCGGCATCGGGAGTAACTGTTAATATCGCCTATGCAGAAATATATGAATTGGACAGCAATCTTGGACGACTTCGCATTATTTTTACATTTCACCCCACTTCGACCTGAGCCGACGTTCTTGCCCCCCCCCCCATTTCCCATGCCGGTCGGAATTGAAATAAGGCTTAAACTAGATCGGGAGTTGTTATCGGAAAGGCGTGGTACTAGTACCATTACCCCTGCTTTACATATAGGCGAATTTCAGTGGTAGGATCCTTTAACTACGGTCCCGGGACCCCAGCTCACCCTTTGCTTCCATGCCTTGTCTTCCGCTTCGCATTTCCATCCCTTATAATACTATTAAAGGGAAAATGCCTCAATATTGATGATCCTTACATAGCCTATTAATCATAAAATATTTATATTCCTCGTAATCGTTGCATACTAATTTTATTTTAGCACTAACTTGAATTGTGTCTTCTGCAAAACAGAAAATAGAAATATCAGCTATATTATTGTTTTCTTGTAGCCACTAATAGACACAGGTGAGACACTACAAGCTTTAATAGCTTCCTTTCATTTCTGCTGCAAGGCGGAATACTTAAGAAAGAAATTAGTTATTTTAATGAGAGCTTCTCGGTGTAGCCGGAAAGGCTAATTACTACAGCCCAGATGACCGCTGAAGATTAACGCTTGGTTGTCTAGATTTTGCGTCATATGTTTTAATAATATTGGCAACCAGGAGGTATTCAATTATATAAAAACACATTAGAGCTAGATAGTGTTCTTAATGTATTAAATAAACAATGAATTTTATAATACTAAAAATGACCTTCGTACAGACAAACTTAAAATAGAGAACAAAAACTAATAAATTTTAACTTTAATAGAACCGGACGTTTCGACGCTGATTGATGTCGTTTTCCAACGGCGAAAAACTCAATTTAATTGCAATGTTTTCATTTTTATAGAATTGTTATACCTTTCCCCTTAATACTGAGACGACTGCCATACTGTCATTTTACATTGCACATTCGAGATTGGTGAGTGACACGTAGTCAGGGTGTCGTTCCCCCTTTCAGTCTTAACACCTGTATTCTTGGTCATGGAAGATACAAACATCCATTCCCTTGCCGGGATACGAACCCGGGACGTCAGTGCCAGACCATGATGACTACACCATAGAAGAATAATTCTGTACGTGTAATATTACAATTTTATTATATGCTCGTTCTATAATATCATAGTATATTACAGACAATAAATAATATTCCTATATATTGGTAGTAAGAAACTTGTAGTATTCATGAACAGAAGAAACGGTTTCAATCAAGTTAACACCTAAAGCTATGAAAGTAAATTAATATATGGGGATAGTTTAGCCTCAACAGGATCTGGAATCGAACCCAAAACCTAAGCTTACTACGCTGCAGCTCTAACCACTGAGCTACCTTCGTCGACTCCCGACAAATGCAAGCTTTCTCTATTCGTTTGTATAGACCTGCAGACAGGCTCACCTACAATTTTACGCTCGCTAAGTCAGCTTTCGTCTATTTCTGTATGCCCAACTATATGAAGCCATAATACATGACAACAACTAACACTATTAACTTTAAACAATTTCCGTAACTAAACGACTAAGTAACAAACTTTATTCTATTGCAGTATGTATCCATTACAAGTGTAGCCTTGTGTTGCTCTTTTAATTAATTAATAATTGAAAAGAGTTAAAAGTAAATAAATACCGTGATGAGTTAAAATTCATTATGTGCATATAATGCCATTGCATCTTAAACATACCATAATTCACCTGATTCCGGTTGTAATCTGTGGTATGATTACGTTGGACCCCCAGCTCTGTCGGTTTAATTAACGAATTAAACGTATGTTTCTTTATTTAGATCCACATTTTTGGTGTTGAAGAAATTAGACAATTATTTCGGGTATTGAACTTAATTAACAATTTTCAACACTTGTCTGATGAACATTTACGATTGATTTAAGAACCACCTACAAGACGGTTTTGTTATTTGGGGGTAATAGTAATGCATTATAAACCTGAGATAAATATTCATAAATTCGTCTAGCTACGTATTTACCATTAAAACAATTACAATCGCTGTAGGAAAGAACTAACCTAAATTTTTTGTTGGTTGTTGTGAAGTTCAATTCATTGACCTGTATGGTAAAACAGTTTCGTTGTCATAGAAAAAATTTGTACGTTTCATTGTTGAGTATTCTGATTTGAAATCGCAAGCAATAAAACTTATCTAAATTATCTAACTAGGAAAATTAATTAATTTATAGTTAATACTTTTGCATAAGTATGACAAATTAAAGCTGTGATTTCACCTGATAAAAAGACTGCCTTACCTCGACAAAATGAATGATATATTTTTCCTACTCCGTTACAAAGGCCTTCTCAGTGAAAAAAATATCGAGTTATAAGTTACTTGAACTTCGTATGCAACAAGTGTCGCCGTGGCATGTTGCGACATTCGAGTTGGCGAAGACATGAAGGCGCATTACTTCCTGCCATTCAGGATTATTTCATGATTTATCGTGATTATCCATGCAAATACTTGGATGCCATAATACGAGGCAAGATCTACTTCTTTCCTAATTCCTTAAATATAACAACTAAGACCAAGTAAAGAGGACGAGGGAAGCAGCGAACTGGTCTAGGAACTATGCAAAATCAGTCTCGTGATTCGTCTCAGTCGATGATTGACTTACAAAATCATGAAAGTCCCTAAATTTATAGTACCCATTTTCAGAAGATAAATCTCAACAATTAACAGATTATTTTCCCAGCCAGTACAGATATTTTTATGTGATTAGCATTTCCACTATACCATACAAATTCTGTGGTAACATGTACAGGAAATGCCTGAGAATATAGCGGCAGTGGTTAATTTAATGATAACATCAAATCTTAGATTATATTATTTTGCCGACAGAGGATAACGTGAGCTTATCCGTATTATGAAGGCCAAACGTGACATGTAAGTATGACTGTAACAGAAAGAATGTTCAAGGTTTGTGAAGCTTATACCAAAAATTGCGTTGTTCAGGTGCGAGATCAACCGATTTTTATAACACATTCTAGCTTTATTTTTTCTAAATTTGTTTACAATATTGTCGGTTAACGATTTGGCAACCGGGAATGCATTCTGCCATATCGATGCCCTGGAGATTAACTTGAACTTAGATCTACTCATGTTTCTTAATGTATTGTTTCTTGGTTTATGGATCGGACATAAATGTCCCCATCTCATAAAATATAAAACAGTATTTTGCTGGTATGACTGTTTGAGAATATTGTGGTTAAACAACGTGAAATTCCATTGTGTATTATTTTATTGACTTAATTGTGAGTTTTAGACCTTTTAACTGTTCATATTCGTCCTATATATATTACATATTTTTGAAATGACAACTTTACGTCGCATTGATAATTAATAATAAGAAAGATAGCCAAATACAGACAAAAGAAGTGATAATACAAATACCACACAACATATTTGGAAGCCTTGTTCCTTTCTTCAGGTGCAGAAAAATCGCTCTAGGCTCTTGCGTTTTTTCTACACCTGAAGAAAGGAACAAGGCTTCCAGAAAAGTTGTGTTGTATTTATATTATCACTTATTTTGTCTGTATTGGCCATATTTCTTATTATTTTAATTTTTTTTAATTCAACTTAACCATGGCCTTTGTCTCTATATTCTTGAGTTGAATTTTTTATTTTAAATTAAAAGTTACTTTTATCATTAATATGTTATGTTGGATACTTTACTTAATTTTTTGTTTTACGAAGGAAACAGAGATTTAAATTTATTACAATAAAGTAGTGAAAGTGTAATAATTTCAAAGGTGGTCTATTTTACAACTGATAACTCATGAATTAATGAGTGTACGATTCAATGATAACGGCAATGTAAGATTAATTTGTAAACTAAAATACTTTTTTAATATATAGCTTAAAGAAGAAAATTTAGTATAATATGATAATTCATGATTTAAGTTACAATGTTTCAAAGATACAACTTGTGATCATACACTGTCGATCGAAAAATGATCGATAATGAATGTGGCACGATCGAGTACCATTTAATACTGTAGTTTAACCGAGAAATTTACACAATAGAATTAAAAGCAGATGCATTGCTTTGCTTACATGCTATCCAAGAGAAACGGCGACAATTTTTCTTTAACTATATCTCTTTCGGAGAAAGTGTTGCTGAAATGAGGAAAACGGTCTTCAGGACTAAACAACCATCCAAGTAGAGTATGTCACTTGCTACTGCTTGAAGGATGTCACCATTTTTTTAAGGGTAAGACAGCATTTTTGTTTTTTCACCATTTTTTTTTTAGGGCAACAGGCTACTTGAGGGTAATCCACATTGGGCAACTCCCCTTTAATAGCATAGGAAGGGATTTGAAAGGGGGGATGCGGAAGGGTAGAGGAAGGTAGCCAAGGGTTAACTAGGGCCCCCGGGCTCACCTTTTTTTAGGGCAACAGGCTACATGAGGGTAATCCACTATGGGCAACTCCCCTTTAATAGCATAGGAAGGGACTTGAAAGGGGGGGATGCGGAAGGGTAGTGGAAGGTAGCCAAGGGTTAACTAGGGTCCCCGGGCTATGGTTTAAGGATCCTACCCGGCATTCGCCTAAAGAAATGCAGGGAAAACCCTAGAAAAACCTGCATCGGGTAGGTCGGGCATTTGGTACTTGTCCCACGCCCTTCCGATGACGGGAGAGGAGTTTGCTGTGGGGACGCAGCTTACCCCTCGCCATGCCTTGGCCTGTTTAGGAGGCAGCTGGCCGACTATTCCAATAGGAATAGCGGACAAAATTATTTTCCGTAAAAACGTCTTTGTTACGTAATCAAACACCGAGAATTATTGTTTTATTTTCTTTGTGTATAAATTGGAATTCAAATTACGTATTTTATAGGTTGTTCTAATAACGGGACATTTTGTCAGAAATCATTTAACATAATATTTTGCATTTTAAAACGGTGGATCGTGCAAACATCGGTTTGAATAAAATACTTTTTAATTATATTATAATTCAAATTGTAACATAAACATTTTTAAACTAATGAATTCATCTGCTAACATAATTTAACCCTAAATTTTACAATTATTACGGTATGTATGCTGTAGGGTGATTTTATAGTCGAACACTAGTACATTAAGCGACCTGTTGTAATGATTAATGTTGTTTTATGAAACTGGAACAAAGTACATGATAGCTGCTTGTTTCCATGGAAATAATACGTCGGATGATTGTGTAGGAAATAGTAGCTACGTAAAAATAACAAGAATCAATTAACTGAAGTGTACACTATAAACTTTTAAACGTAAATGAAATCAATTTTTTTTAAATATTTTATTAAGTGAAAGTCTGGAAGATGAACATGAATAAGGTCAAACATTAAAAAGGTCAAACTAAAGAATCAATATAAAATACTGCTGCTTCTGTAAGACTATTTTTACTACATAAAAACAGTATTTAAAAATTTTCCTTCCTCGTTCTAAAAGATCACTCCAATTTTCCGTTCTTCTTTCCTTAACAAAACTTTCGGTTACATTTTTTTCACGAAATTTCCTCATGGTCAACTATTCTGTTGCGTCGAAATCTACCTCAGTTCATGTGCAATATTTTAGCGACAGACAAACAATCTTTGGAATTATTAAAATGGATTTTCGAATTTATCCCATGTTTTCGTCGTCGATTGTTCATGTGGATGGTCGTCATTTCATTATTAGTCTCGTATGCAAAACAAATAAATACACGTGCCCGCATAAGTCCTACTAAAACTGAACTGGTCGAGAATTGGAGACGGAAATTCTGTGTTATCTCAGAAGAGCCCACTCGTCTTCGGAAGGGCGTAGGGCAAGTACCAAGAACCCGTTCTACCTGATGCAGTTTTCCTAGGGTTTGCGCTGTATCACTTTTAGGCGAATTCCAGGAATGATCCTTAAACTATATATATTCTTTGTTCCACACTGGCATTAATGAAATGAATATAACATAAAAATCGTTCTAAGATTCTTCTCGTGCCGGTTTGTGTATTATGAGTCAGGACCAACCTGCGGTTGCCGTATAACATCTAAAGTGCTCTGTGTATATGTACTAAGAGGTAGTGAGAGATTCCGCTCGCTATTTACTCGGCTAACAATGCAGACCAGCGAACCGGAACGTGTTAAACACACAACTACTACTACAAACTCTAAGTCAGGCATTGGAACACAAAACAGTGCCACGTAAATAACTTTGTCATTGTTCATCATTAATGTAATAAACATGTATTGTGATAAGCCACATTAAGTGCCGCGCTTAATGATTGATATATACAAATTGAACTATTTGTTTTGAGCATAATTTACGGATTTGCAAAGATTATTATAAAATTTGTCAAGTGTATTTTTTTTTGTTCAGAAAAGCGGTCTCCTAACTTTTCATATGGCCTTCCTAAAAATCTTGAATACCTCTCATCAACATCGTACAAATTTTCAATAATTCATTTAGGTGAAACCATTAAAGAAAACATGTTATTGAAAATATAAAACACCCGAGTTAAAATTATACAAATTAGAGAAAGGCAAAATAAATCACTACATACACAACTTACACACGCCTACAACTTTTCAAAATCACCTCAACCCTCATGTGAGGAGTGCAACTGCCCCATCACTTAATCTTCCAATGCAAGAAATATGGCGAAATACGCATGAAGAAAAGTCCAACAACTCAGCTAAATATTTCTGTTCAAGCTCTGCAGCTATTAAGGAAATCATAGACTTCATTACGTTATGGAAAATATCATTTTTTGTCTGATCCCTAATAAACTTATATGTTTAATTTGACTGTAATTTTAATACTATTATGTAACTAAATAGTAAACTTTTGAAGGTTGCCACTAACGATACTTGTAGACGCGGCCATAATAATAAAATTCCGTTAAACGTTTCTGCAATCATTGTTGGTTTCGTCACCCGGTTTGCGGTGAGTCGTTCTTGTTGCTCTTGCGTTTTTGAATTACCTGACGAAAGCAGGATTGCAGAAACATGATTTCGTATTTGTTTTATGACTTTATTTGTTCTGTAAATTGACGTCTTCAATTCCTTATTAAAATATTTTAGTATTAATTGTTGATATACAGACCATCGGTGAGTAATTTTCTTTTAGAGTTACAGGCTACATGAGGGTCATCCACATCGTGGCAACTCCCCTTTAATAGCATAGGAAGGGATTTGAAAGGGGGATGCGGAAGGGTAGAGGAAGGTACCCAAGGGTTAACTAGGGCTATAGTTTAAAGATCCTACCCGGAATTCGCCTTCTCCGTGTCTCGACCAGGAGGCAGCTGGCCGACTGTTACAATGGGAATAGCTATTACTGTATGCGCAAGGTCTGTTACACCTCTCAAAACAGGCTGACGTGCCTCGGCTGGTTCAACCTTAGTTCAAAAACGGAGACAGGAGAAGGTATCCCCCAGTCTCTGTCTCTCCAGAAAGGTTCACCTGTGATAGAACCTCGCAAATAGGTATCTGTGAGTAATATTTTTTTTAAGGTGTACACAGGCAACTCCCTTCTTATACCATAGGAGAGGGATTGAAAGGGGGGGGTTGCGGAAGTATAGAGCAAGGTAGCCAAGGGTTAACTAGGGCCCTTGGGCTATGGTTCACGGATAATACCCGGCAATTCACCTAAAAGTGATGCAGGGAAAGTATAATATCTGCGCGTAAGGAATATTTTTACTAAATAAGAGTTTAATTGTAATTGTTGTTTTACATAAATATTTTGAATGATATAAAAACGGATAATGAACGTTATGTAAATTGCTAATAGATTGGTAAATAGATAACTTGATGCTAATATAATCAGAAATAAAAATCATAAAAGCGATTGCGGAGTCCTTCGAGTTGCCTAAGGAGAGCTATCTGTCAGAGTAAACGGATGGTAACGTAGTCAACGACAAACCTTTCAAAGTCAATTTAAAAAAACCTGTATGACCTTGCATATTGGCCTACTAATCTCTGAGAGAATTTTTTTCACAGTTGTTATTTAAATACGTATCAATATTATATATAAAACATTACAAGACCGGTAAAAATTAGGTTCACAATTACAAACAGCTACTTATTTCACTCCTCAAGCTTTTATATTTCTTTAAAAATTTAGTCATAGTAATAAAATTTCAAAGAAAATAAGACTTTTGTTATTATTATTATTATTATATCAAGACCGTCATATTAGTTCAATATTGTCAAGGCCATTAAAAGCAGAGGTATGTCAATTGCGTCAAAACAATTTGATGGACAATTTTTTTTTCGCAATAATTGATATGAGAGATTTGAATTATGTTTGAATTGGTTTTATGTTACAGATCATAGGGGTATTATTAAGCCGAAAGCTTAATAAAGTACAAAATTATGAGTGTTAAAGTAGTTTTATTATATTTACGCATATATTTTGCAGTTTTTCATTAATTAATATATGTAATAAAAAATTTATAACTATAATAAATTATGAGTTATATTCAGAGTCAGTGGACGGATATTTCCTTCAAAATGAGTAAGTTGCAGCCTTATTTCCTTTTTATATAAGACGGAACAAATGGAATTATTTGGATCAGATGGAATTAACAGGTACGCAACCATATATGAATTTGTAAATTACAACAATAAAATATATGCCATATCACAAAGTTTTCTGTATTTTTAGGTTATACTTATATTTGTCCAATATTTTTAAAAGCAAATCCACATCAAGACCGATTAAATAATTCAATAATTTCTTCTTACAAGTCAGTGTCGTTATTTAGGATTATAGCGCCAATCCATTCAGAGATTCTTATTTGCCCTGTGAACCCGGTCCGAAGCCGTTTTTCACTTAGATGTAGAAGTACGGTTGTACACATCTTGCACTGGTGAGCTGAGTAATTTTTGCGGGTTATTTAATTTCATGGAAACAATATGTTAATTAATTTTTCCATCGACCGTATTCGATCCACTAACCTGGAACGACGCCAAATAATGTTATATAAATTCCGAGGGGTGCGATATTGGCCACAGTGGTGACTCCCTGAATTTAACGTCCTGTAGTAATTGGCGCTAGACTCGAGAAGACGTGTATTGGGGGAAAAAAAAAACATGTTCAACGAGCACTGAAAGTGATCCTTGGGGATCAACTTTTCGCCATATAAACTTTATACTGGCCGCCAATAAAAGTAATATAAACAATAATATAGCATAAAACAGTCTCCCGCTATCGGAAGGGCGCGGGACAAGTACTAAATGCCCGACCTACCTGATGGGGTTTTTCTAGGGGTTTCCCTGCATCACTTTAAGGCGAATGCCGGGTAGAATCCTTAAACTATAGCCCGGAGGCCCTAGTTAACCCTTGGCTACCTTCCTCTACCCTTCCTCATCTCCCCTTTCAAATACCTTCTTATGCTATTAAAGGGGAGTTGCCACCATGTGGCTTACCCTCATGTAGCCTGTTACCCTAAAAAAACCTAAACTTATGCCAAAATGTTTCAACTAAGAAAACTACTATTCTGTGTAAAAATCTATCCGATTTATTGATGGAAGTAAACAAATAACAAGTCCTCATAACGACTCTTAAATTTCTCTTGTCGTTGTTTCTTTGTTCAGCTGTTCCCAATAACTTGGTCATTAACAGTTTCAGAACCATATGACTCATCTTCATGCAATATAATAAAATTACTTTTAATGAAATTTTATGAATTATGAATCTAATTCACGTGTTTTGGTATTTTAGGTTTTCTATCATCAAGTTGAAGGTTCTCCCACGCGAAGCCCCATTAGAGGGTGCTGAGATGAGAGATTTTGAGAATTTTTCACTTTATTTTCGTCCAGTCCAACCTCTATACTATATTAGATACATAGATGACGGCTTTTGTATTTTTCATCTCCTCAAATATAACTGACCATTACTTTTAGTATTATCATTCCAATAGAAATTTACTCATGAACACGGACTTGATCCGTTCTCTTGTGTCGTAATGATTTAAAAAAAGCAGATGTTCTTCGTATTCAGTTTGTGCCAATTATGAGAGGCGAGACTTTGTCATCTTCGATTTACGTCATCAGCTGCTACCAAGAATAATTGCCGTTGGGAGAGCGATGAAGCAACTGAGGGATCAGTGTATAAATTTAAATAAATTATTCATCGTTGGGAGTATTATCAACTCAGCAAGCCGATTATAAACTTTATTTCTTAATTACTTTTTAATTAATTTAATTATTAATGGGACATCGTAATTATAAGTTATCTCATTACAGATTTCTGTGTTAGGCAGCCTACATTGCACACATTGGCCAGATTTCTGCCGTTTCTGCTCTCCACCGCTAACCACAGACCGTGTTGGGAATTTTTACGTTTTTCTGTGAAATAATGGTGAAGTAAACAACTGCTGCGTTACCTTTTTGTTCCTTTTTGCACTAATAGTCATGATTTGTTTTCTCCGGAGGGCCCACAAAACGACCCTGAGATTGTTACATAAAATTGGATATAATTCTATTTTTGTTGCAAGACATTTTTTCTTCAAATTTACTTTTATTTTTCTTGATAATCTACTTTTAAGTCTTCACACATCTCCCAGCGTTGCACCAATCTCTTTAATCCGTCCTAACAGTAATCGGCGTCTTCCTCTGCAAAATAATTGTTGACAAAAATATTTGTTTAGGAAACAAAATAATTTAACTTAGGGCTAGGTCTGATTACTAAGGAGGGTGGTCAAGCAGTTCAAGACGTAATTCATGGATTTTCACAATGGCAACGGCTGACGTGTGAGACGGCACATTGTCTTGGTGAAACAATTAATTTTCTGCAATTTCTACCTACAGTTTGTTAAGTAATGATGCAAAGTATGCTCCGGTAATGGTTTTTCAATTTTGAAAATACTCTACGACAATCCCAAACAGCAGTTTCCATCCATCACTTTCCCAGTGTGAAACCGATTCCCACTTCGCAGTCCACTGTTTTGATTGTATCTTTGTTTCTGGGGTGTAATGGTGCATCCAAGTTTCATCTACAGTAATAAATCAGCGCCAAAAACTCAGATTTACTGCGGCTAAATTGCGCCAACAGAGCGTTGGAAATGCTCATTCCAACACGTTTGTGGTCTAACGTGAGATAACGCGGCATCCAACGCACATACAGATTTCTCATGACTAAATCTTGATTCACTATGTGACAAGCACGTTCTCTGCGCTTATTGCTATCTCTTTCACTTTAATTCGACAGTTGTCTAGCACCATTTGGCGAACTTGAGCGATTTTATCCTCAGTGGTTATAGTTTTGGACGCCACGAACGTTCATCGTCTACGGCACCGTTTAAATTCAGCTGCCCAAATTTCACGTGGTATATGATGGTTCAGAGTCCCCGTACACTGCGTTCAATTCGTCTTTGATTTGCGTAGACGTATTGCCTTTCAAAAGCAAAAATATTTAATGACAACTTGACACTCGATTTTTTCCATTTTCACAAAAACACTTAATGATGAACCCCTAACTGTTATATTGTTTCTTGCCAGAATTTCGTGGTAGAACGTGCAGTTGAATTACAGGACCTCTCTCTACAGGTCTACTAATGAAAGCAGCCTTGCTGGACTTTCTCAAAGTAACAAACTTGCGCGATAACATCGGGTCCACTATTCCGAATAAAAACTTTCTTAAATGTTGGTAAAAGACTATTGTAATTTTCCATAAATATTCCATAAGTAATTATCTAAATTTTATGGTATCATTATGTGAATTAATAAATATTTCTAGTCCATTACAATTTTAAATTTGATTTAATTTTTAAAAATATTAAAAATAATTATAAATTTGTAATTTAAAAAATAAGTTAATAATTAGTTATTATTATTAGTAATATTTATTATTAAACTGTAAGAATGTTTAAAATTTATGATTGGCTTTTAAATATAATATATTATTTTAAATTTTGATATAGAAGATTAAGAAGAAATAAATATTATAAATTTGTGACTGTAAATAGTTTCACTATATTCAACAACAAAAAATGTTGGCATATAAATATAATAATCTGGTTAAAGTTGAAACCTGATGAATGTACGAAAAGATACTGAAACGTCGTTGTCATATTTAATAACAAATTTTAAAATTCTGTGAATAAAGGTGGTTAATTCATTCAATAATATTTTAATATTGGGACACTTTTTATATCTTTAAATCATTTTGGAAGGATTATTTAAATTCTATACATTTTGTAGCACTGAATAAATATTTTTTAAACGATTTAGGTATCCCATTTCGGAACAACTAAGTTCCTGTTCTTTTTCATTTTGTATTACCTGGCTGCAGAAATAATACATTTTCGATAAAAAGTGGGAACACTACCTGGCTTTCAATCAAATAGCTGTTTCTAAAATTATCCTACAAAAGCAATTTATTTAGCTTCTGTACTGTTTTGCCATCCGTATGCAATATTTCTGCTGACAACCGCTATGGTGTTGCAGTGGGCAACGCGTGAGTAAGCAATGTGAGCAAGTTGGCCATTGAGCATGCATTCGCTCACACATGGACGCACTTTCACCACGTAGCTAAGCTCTCCCTCCATACATGCTCTGCATTATCGCCGAAGGCCGCAGATAACCAGCTAAGGAAGGCACTCACCGTAGCACTAATGTCTCTACCAACAGCAAGCGCTCTTCTCAGAATCTCTGGAATAGTTGTGCCAGAACGCCGACGATAACATTGTTTCTCGCTTCACGGTATCGTATTCTGAGCGGCCGTGCCCTGAGCGGATAACTGTCCCTTCCTCAATCGTCCCTTCCTCCATCCTGATCACTGAGCGAACAGGTATAAAGTTTTCCGAAGAGCAACTTTAACAGTCTTGGTTTTAACATTAATTGAAAGTAATACAAGTTTAATGTATAACATTTTTTAAACTTATCTGGATTTATAATTTCTATCTCTATCTATAATATGGGTACTGTTCCAATTGTAGTGATTCGTTCATTGAATATGCTTAGAAATTATCAATTAAGATACAAATCTTTTAATAGTTATATTTATCTGACTTCCTTAAATAAATGAAAACATCAACCTGCTTAGTTATAAATTAATTATTAATTTTAAATTTTAAACAGTATAATAGAAAACAATTCTCAAAGTTAAATCCCTAATTTATTAGGACCTCTTCAGGAGTTGTAAAGTCAATTAAATTATCTAATTTCAAAATCTGTTTTTCTATAAATACTAAAAAAGCAATATTTTACAAACATGATAATTTATAATACAGTTAGTTAAAAATTTATTGAACTTTACTTACAATTAATTACATGAAATGTAGGGTGCATAAATTTCTTAGATGCGATTTGCCCACACATTGAAGGCGAAAATTCTGTTATGTTTACAGATGTTGACAGCATTGTTAAGATTAAAGAAACAATGTAAAAATTATTTTAAATACATTAAATGGATTAGAATAATAGGGAATCATAAATTCTATTTAAATTATGAGTATCAATTATTTACGTTAATGGCCGAATCATTGGAACGAAAATGCAACATTTCGTTCATCGATCTGGAATAATATTGTCATTCATAATCGGCAAGTTTTACATAATACTAATCGAAATTTTGCAACGTGAAATAACTATGCTTTACACAAACTTCCTTCAACACTATCATTAAAAAGGACGTAGTGCCACAATATTCAAACCGAAGATGATTCACCTAAATTCACCCCAATATATACAAAAATCAGAAATATAAATCAGACCTTAAACTTCCAAATACCTGAGATTGAAACGCTCCGTTACCGCAGAATTCCTCCATGGACATTATCCCATATTATAGCAGACACAAACCTGATCCAATACAAAAGAAACAGTTAGTACCCGAAGAATGGAAAAATAAATTTACCACATTATGTGACCAATACCCTGGACATAACCAAATATTTACTGATGGATCAAAAAACGACATTGGAACTGGAAGTGCATTCCATTCATTCGACTCAACATCCATCACAACACTCAACCCGATTTCCTCCATTAACACGGCTGAAATCTACGCCATACATGATTCATCCAACAACAAAAAACATATAATTCTTACCGACTCACTGACTGCTATTCGAGAAATCACTAAAAAAGATACATCATCTGAATTACCAATGTTAATCCAAGAAATATACCACAAAATTCATAAAAATGGCAAAACAGTCATTGTAGTATGGATTCCAGCTCATCAAGGTATCCATGGGAACAATATTACACGCCTGAAGGCCAAGCTTGACACACATTCACGCTCAAAGCCACCCCCAAGACCAACAAACACCTATAAAGATTTGTGGAAATGTGCCCAAAGTAAACTATAACACCAGTGGAACATCAAATGGAGAGGAATTAAAGCTAGCAATATCCACCAAAAAATCAAAGAATTTCAAGCAATAAAAATCGACCCCACAGCCACCCGAAGAGAACAGGTAGTAATCTCAAGAATCAGAACTGAACATTCAAAGATGACACATCTCCACATAATCAACAATAGCCCTCCACCCTATTAAGAGCTATGCAAGTCCCCAATAGTTATTAAACATATAATAAGTAAATGTTCAAAATACGATCAAGAAAGAAAAAAGCTACTGGACAGTAAAAACATCAGTTAAGTGCTTCACTCAACAGAATACCAAAGACTAATAATAAAATACCTGAAAAATGATTAATCTTTACTATGAAATATAAAGAACCTATAATAATTCATGTAAAATAAATAGTGTATTAAGTAGTCGCTAATGACCTAGAAGTTGATGCGACTTAAAATAAAATAAATTTTAAAAAAAACTATGCTTTAATTATTTTATTTTATTAATTGTATTATAAATTATCATTCTTATAAAATCTTGCTTTGTTGGAATTGTTGAAAACACGGATTTTAAAATTAGATCATGTTCAATCCAAGACTGATTAAGTTGCTCTACCGAAAACTTTACACCTGTTCGCTCAGCGGTCAGGATTGAGGAAGGGACGAATGATGAAGTGACTGTTGTCCCCTCACGGCACGGCCGCTCAAAATACGGCGTCCGCTTCGTATTGGCGGGAGCTGCTATGAGATTATTAGCAATCCTGCTCATTCTGTGCCCAACTTTATTTTATGCTAATCACACCAAATGGTTTGCACCACTACTCCTTGTTGAACACGGCAAAATCAGATTTCACGACACTGATACTATTCATTCATTCTTATTGATTGTTTTCTTATGGCATAGCTTTATAATTGAAATTGAAAGTTGATTCATATCATCAAATTGAGACATCTCTATACATACGATTTCGATTAAATAAACAAATTTCGGCAACAATACATATATTCAGAGTTTTCTCTGATGTACAGAGTGATAATCGAATTTCAAATTATTAAATATCAATTTATTTATTTAATAAATAAGGACGAAAAGAAGTTAAGAGACCTAAATTATAAATTGGCAATGCACACATTTTTTTAAAAAAAATTTTCCCCCCTATATCGCATCCTTCGGAATGTTGCTCATCTTAGATGTTACGTTCCGCATAAAGTCTTTCGATTTAAATAGTGTCAATTTCCGGCGGAATTTCCGTTTTCAGGAATAGACAAAGTGCGCATATCTAAATGTTACTGTTCCAAAACCAATGGTTGGTTGAGTCAGAGAGTAACTGGTGGGCGGGTACCAATATTTTCATAAGGCTTGAGGAACCTTTACTATAGAACGATTAAACTGTCATCTTGCAAAGATAGTTCTATCACCAAGCATTGCATGAAATTTAATCAAGGATTCGATTATGACACCATCTTCATTTTAGGCGGAGAACCACATTATTGAAAAAATTAATTTCTGAAATTCTGTGTGTTAAAAATCAAACTAATACTGTTAATATTAAGCGTGACTCAGAAAGTCTCAACAAGGTGTAAGAGATTTTAAGTTTTTTGGCTTTTATTTTTTATCTTGATTTTAGTTTCTTGTTCACTTTCCAGACTTAAGTTATTTGTCTTTAGGAAAAGACAGTAATCAGATTAGAAACGTCCGGATTTTTAAAATTGAAATTTACTTAGTTTACGTTTTTCTTTTTTTAAGTTGTCTGTATAAAGGTCGTTTTTAGCATAATTATTTTCGGCACATGTTAGTCTTTTTTGTTAATTTGTGTTAATACCATACTTCATTGTAATTGGATATGAAATATCCGACGTTTACAATACATTTATTTTGATAAATTTGTTGCTGAACAAAAACCATTAAGCAAGTTAAAAAAGATGTCGTTAACAGACGAAAGAATTTTGTCCATAGTGATGAATTTTCGTGACCGTAACATGTTATATATATTTCAATATATTATTATATTTTTTATTTATGAATTTTTATTTATATTTTTAAGAATATCAATAAAATGTGTTGTCTCGTAGCGGTCGTCAGACAGAAGTGTGCGTAGACCCCATTATGATATGTATAAGGGAATATACGTTTGTCTGCGTTGTATACATGCTTAAAAATCTCTAGATAGTTAATGCTTATCGATGAATCACTGAAAGGCCGCAGTTTAATTTTTATACGATTCTATGTCTTTTAGAAAGCCATGAATACGATTTGTTTCCTTCGTTATTACTCTCAAAATTTGTTTTAATACATGGTTATTATAATCGCTACACGATTAATCTTTCATAGCGATCTATCATCTGAATTATATGATTATTTAATCAGATTTCGTAAGTCTCAAAATGTTAAACGGCATAATTAAATATAGCTGTTAAAGTTTTTAAACTGATTATGAAGAACTTCCGTTGAACATCAATACATATTAGGAACGAAATTATAGTTAAATTATTCCCAAAAATCGTACTTGAACAATCCAGGACTAACGACCACTGTTATAAACGTGTATAACAGTTTCGTGAACGTTGATGCAGTTGAGATGAAGTACAATGAAACCAAATTATTGTCTTGCTATTAAAGATAACGGAACGAGAAGGGGCAACGCTACCACGAAATAAATCATAGATGGATTCCGTCCGTAATAAACACAAATATGATAAATTATTATTGATATTACATGGAGAAACAATAAATTATGATGAATAAATTAATTAGAACAACTGTAATAACAAAAATTTACTTGCTCCAGGTTTTTTCATTATAAATTATGTGAGAAATAACTATTTTTAATTATAATAAAGGATTAAATTTTAAACTTAATAAATTAATATACTAATTAAAATTTTGTATCCGCAACTCCTAATTAAAATCACATAATAAACATTTAATTATAATTATGACTTTAAATATAAATTTATTCTTCGTTCAACGAGAGTATAAACTTTTCAATCTCAGGGAATTTCATGGGAAAATTACTGAAAACGTTGAATGAACTCAACACTTTTACTCTGCTAGGAGCCGGCGTCAGCGTTGAGTCATCTGCATCCGCCGCTGAAGACCAAAACGTGTGATAATATCTTAGTAACAACCAACGTTAGTATAAAAATCATCAGAGGGAAACCTAAGTAAGAAGTGTCTTTGTGAGAATGTAAGGTTCAACTACTTGAGAAATAAGAAGCTTTTGAAGAACGTGACAGTTCCCTTCATATATTCACTAATCCCGCCTTCGAAGAGGTGGGGAATTGGACTTCAGGGTAGGAACTAGGCCTTGTTTTCCATAACTAAGGGGAAGATGGTTAATGTCTCCCTGTTTAATTATTTGCTTAGCCTGAGTCCAGACAATCGAGAATATTGAGTGTTGAATGAAACAAATAAATTTATTCGGGTTCCCTTTGGAACCAGGCACTACTTCGTCTTATTGTGTATCGAGATACATTTTGTTTCATGTCAACCGCCCACTTTCTTTGTTAGAGTTTCAATAATACTTTACAGTAGGGTCCTCAGTCGATTACAGCGTATTTGTCCCTAAGCCTGCTTTGTTCGAAAGGGTCCTCTGTGAGACAAAGGTTTCTTCCTGGTTTATTTAAGGGTTCAAAAGCTGTCTGACGTAAAGGATAAAGGGTAATTACTTTCTGTCTCTCAATCAACGAAGCTTCCAGACGCTTGTGTAGTTATACTCCTCCTTCACGTTAGCATATTTTTTGTCTCAAATGCGCCATGCATTAACTTTAAACATCTTCATCATCAAGTGTGTGTACTACAAACACAACGTTTCGTCCAGAATTGGGAACTGTTATCAGGTGAACATAATAATACGTGACGAAAATGAGACCCTAATAATGAACTTTTATGATAAAAATTTCTTCCAAGATGTTAAATTTTTTCACTCTTCCATTTAAAACTTCAAAAATATTTTATGTAACTGAATTTTGAATATAACTTAATGAATGGTTTGATATCCAAAATTTTATCTTTTTTTTAACTGTCATAATGTTCAGAATTATATTAATCTGAATTCTTTTTAAATAAATGTGAAAAACATGCACCAATTAGCCAGAAAATTTATTAAAATATATGACACTGTAATTTGACAAACACAACATTTCATCCTTATTTAGAACGTCTTCAGCTGTACATTTAAATTAAATTCGTTATAATTTATCATATAAAAACTTAGATCAACATAAATTTCTAAAATTCGGTTTGCACACACGTTGCTTCCGATATGTAACAAATCAAAATAATTTAATTGAAATGTACACCTGAATAGATCTCAATTAGGGAGGAAACATTTTGTTTTTTAAAATTTAATGTTTGAAATTTAATTATGTTTACCTGATCCAGCCCCAAATTTTGGCACTGAAGGTAGAGTATGTTATTATAATGTCAATGTAGCCATTGAAGTGGATATTTAATGTTAAACTTGTTCCGACTTATTAACTTACTTATTAATTTATTTTGTTATAATACGTCTGATAAAATAATAATTTTGAATTCCTTACCCCATGTCTCGAAGAACAAAAATAAATAATTATAAAATTAAGAAATCTGAGAAAATGTTTGGAAATTATAACGAATAATCCTGCGGGAATGCATGAAGAGAGCAGTGGTCAACTGAAGGACGAAAATCTACGAAAAATAGTCTCACTAAATCGGAGGCGAGACGGTACCAAAATTTTTAATAATGATAATAAGGAAGATACCCGATTACAGACAAAAGAAGTGATAATATAAATACCCCACTTGTCACACCATGACAGTGTTTACATTCCAGAAGGGCTAGAGTGGTATTTATATGATCACTTCTTTTGTCTGTATTTGGCTATCTGTCTTAGTATTATTTTTCAATCCGACGAAAATTTTTTCATTTCAAATTTTTATAGAGAAAAAAATTAGTTCGTAGGCTCCGCTCGCAGCAGCTGTCACTAAAAATAATCATTTCTCCTGAAGTAGTGTAGAAGGCAACCTGCCGAGACGTGAGGAACCTGGACGGTCAGCTGATCAGGCAGGTCGCTGAACTCTTGTCTCGGACAGTCGCAGTTCCCAGGAATGCGGGGTACCAGCCACGAGACCACAAAAATCCACAATATAAATCCGTTCCAAATTTCTACTACTCAATGTCACACGGTGACAGTGATTACATTCCACAAGCGCCAGTTGCACTCTCATTTTACTTCAGTATCCACTCTGATTCCAATAATAATAATATCTATATGTAATTGCTAAGATGAATCCTTTATAAATCGAAAAAATAATTGTCTCCAGCCATTTCATAACGGTCATTTGCCGTTTATACCTAGATTTGATTATATGTATACAAATCCGCTCTTACGTTCGTCTTGATAAAATAAGGTATCTTTCAACTATCCATAACATTAATGAATTATATATGTATGTTGTTTGTATAATGCCTAAAAGAAGCGATCGAAACTCAAGAAAAATAGTTTACGTTTTATATTTCATTATAAATCAGGCAATAACAACCAATTGAAAAAGTATTTAATTAATTAATTATAATTAATTTATTATTATATGATTATTATTTAAGGAAAACACTCTAAGTAACACTAATGTTTCTACTTACCGCAATTTTGGGAGTTCTTCGGGAAATCAAGTAATAAATAAAGGAATGTAGATTTTCCCGGTGAATTTGTTGAATGTAGATTTTTCTTGTTTCAACCCGGGTTATATCTTGTGTAAAACAGGCCGTTTCGATACCTAGTTCCACCCCTGTCGTTAGGTAATCACACCTTGGTTGAAACCCAAGCAATATATAGTTTTTAATATAAATAAATGTACTAAATTAGAAGAAATATTAATTTAGAGGTGTGGGCTCCGTCCTATGCCTGTTCTAGCCAAAATTTCGGTCGAAAATTTGTATTGAAACGATTTTTTGGCTTATCTAATTATTTTATTTCTGGCTTATAGTCTGTATTGCTTATTTATTTATGAAATGATAATTATGTGAAATATTAATAAGTACTGTATGCCTACTCTAAGATGTGACGTCACTACCATTACGCAAATAGTTGTCCCGTCGAACGCCTTTTATATATATAGATAGGTCTCACTCACTAACTAAAAGTAATTTATTTACAATTATAAAGATATTTACATAAATTATAATCAGTAAATCCAATGCTAGGTTAAACGTGGTGTAAAATTAATCCCCGAAAGAAAAGTTAATATTTTCTGCACAACTGTGACAGATTAACAAGATCGGGTTACTTTTGATTGGTGGAATGATCGACGGCAAAGGCGTCACTCAGAATGTCTTGGTTCATGCTGCAGTATTCCGTTCCAAGTCGTAAACATTCTTTACTCCTTTAAGCTATTCCTGTCTCCAAGACTTGGAACATTCCTCTCCAAATCTTAAAACATTTCTCTCTCTCTCTCTCTCTCTCTCTCTCTCTCTCTCTCTCTCTCTCTCTCTCTCTCTCTCTCTCTCATCTCTCTCTCTCTCTCTCTCTCTCTCTCTCTCTCTCTCTCCCCTCTCTCTCTCTCTCTCGCTCTCTCTCTCTCGCTCTCTCTCTCTCTCTCTCTCTCTCTCCCTCTCTCTCTCTCTCTCTCTCTCTCTCTTTCTCTTTTCCCACCCTCCCCCCAAACATTGGTTGATTCTCTTCGTTCCTTTCAATAGGAGGGCCAATCATTAAAACCTAAAACGAGATGACGTCGTCTTAAATTTGGTAATCAACCAATGTTTGGGGGGAGGGTGGGAAAAGAGAAAGAGAGAGAGAGAGAGAGAGAAATGTTTTAAGATTTGGAGAGGAATGTTCCAAGTCTTGGAGACAGGAATAGCTTAAAGGAGTAAAGAATGTTTACGACTTGGAAAGGAATACTGCAGCATGAACCAAGACATTCTGAGTGACGCCTTTGCCGTCGATCATTCCACCAATCAAAAGTAACCCGATCTTGTTAATCTGTCACAGTTGTGCAGAAAATATTAACTTTTCTTTCGCGGATTAATTTTACACCACGTTTAACCTAGCATTGGATTTATTGACTTTAATTTATGTAAATATCTTTATAATTGTAAATAAATTTATTTTAGTAAGTGAGTGATTCCTATCTATATATATAAAAGGCGTTCGACGGGACAACTATTTGCGTAATGGTAGTGACGTCACATCTTAGAGTAGGCATACAGTACTTATTAATATTTCACATAATTATCATTTCACAAATAAATAAGCAATACAGACTATATGCCAGAAATAAAATAATTAGAGAAACCAAAAAATCGTTTCAATACAACTTTTCGTCCGAAATTTTGGCTAGAACAGGCATAGGACGTAGTCCACATCTCTAAATTAATATTTCTTCTAATTTAATACATTTATTTATATTCAAAACTATATATTTTTTGGGTTTCAACCAAGGTTATATCCTCTGTGATTACCTAACGAAAGGGGTGGAGCTAGGTATCGAAACGGCCTGTTTCACACAAGATATAACCCGGGTTGAAACCAGAAAAATCTACATTCAACAAATTCACCCGTAAAATATACATTCCCTTATATATTACTTGATTTCCAGAAGAAATCCCAAAATTGCGGTTGGTAGAAACATTAGTGTTACGCAGAGCGCCTTCCTTAAATTCATCACTTATTTTGTCTGTATTTCGCTATCTTTCTTATTATTAATAACCGAATTGTGTTATTATTGGAGTACCATTCCTGATTCATTGTACACTCTTTGGGTTGGGATTCTCATTTGGATTTATGGATGCAATATGATTTTAATTCGTCTAGTACATTAAAGTGTGGTTGTATTTTTTGTTGCTGATTAATCGTTAGGAAGATAGGCTAAGCTCGTCGAAATGATGACGGCATTTTCTCTACCAGCGGTGACGTGACTGCGGCACTGTAAACAAAGATGTGACAGTTTGCCAACATCCGTAACACGAAGATGACTGCTTTTGTGTCTTCCTCGAGCCCAGCCCGTCTCCCTGGGGATAACAAGGCGAGAAGCAATCAACATTCCCGAGGCGTGACATAAGAGCCGAAGGTCAGGCTGCAACAGCCGCGACTCCGCGAGCGCGTGGCTGCGTGGTTACTCTGCTCATAAATCATGCCACCGGGTAATTGACAGGCAATCCCCGACAAATGAATGGCGCCTCTTCGCGCGGGGATTTAGCAAACATGTTCCGTCTGTTTCCGGCGAGTCCTAAATCATGTAAACGGAAAGCAAACCCCGCGCTAATACAAACATTGTCATTTCCGAGCCAGCGAACGCGATACGAAGCCCCAGAATTCAATTTCTATTCATACTAAAACTTCAATGCGTATCCGACTGACAATTATTGTCGAATGAAATTAAAAATATGGGATTGAACGAACTGGAATGACGTGGGTGTCGATTGAATCGTAATCTGTTATATCACAGCTCTTCATCAAGCATCGCCACGGTAGCTTCTGTCACGGCGAAAGTATTCTTCGCTTGGTCTCTAAAAATATTGTTTGTTAGTAATAAGTGATAATAGGATCAATATTTGTGAACGATTATCAGTAAAGATTAGAAATGATTTCCTAGCCCTAATTAAAACAAATAATGCTGCATAAAAAACTGTAATTTACTTTGGAAAGACGTTCCAAACGCACGTCTCCTACAATCTTCATTGCGCACCACGTGCATACGTAGACGCATGCACTGAGCAGATACAGTATGATATTCAGTTCGGTCGCTTAAATAAATTATTAAAACATTCCAATACATTATAATCATTTACTAAATTTAGAACATATAAATAAGAACGCGTTTTGATATAAAACTGATGTTTTCAAAGAAATCCAAGCTTGATAAATCACTCATCTGAATATCAAAAAATAATAAACTCCTTGACGATAATTAATTATTATGAAGATACATAATCAACTATGAAATGTCTCAATAATTAAATAGAAACAAATCTGTATGGTCCGGTCACTAATGACCTTGTAGTTAATGCTATCTCATATAATATATATATATATATATATATATATATATATATATATATAAACAATAAAAGTAAATTCTGATTTATAAAAGCCTGGAAATCCTTATATTTTGGAATAAGAATATTAAAGAAGGCAGAAAAATGATTAATTATCGGATCTGATCACGGGTTTTAAAACGTACAAACGAAAAAAAGAGCGAAAAAAAACGATAATATTGAAAAACCAACTTACATTGGGAGAGCTGATCTCAAATTTAAAATAGATACGAAACCCGAGATGTAGGGAAATTTTCATTCATAAACAGTTCGATAGGCGATTGTAACAATTGACCTGAATGAGTGTTCGTGGAGAACCTTCCAAAAAGGTTTTAAATAATCTAAATGGATTCCTGCAGTGAATTTTTTTTTAATTTTCCGTCTAAAATTAAATTTTTTTAATGGGAAGTGAAGTTTTTAGAAGCGTGGACAAATGTTCAGGAAATATTTCTAACAATTACTTTCATTTCAAAATTGTATTAAAATGAAAATATATACGACTGATTGAAAATAATGAATAAGAAAGATAGCTAATTCAGATAAAAATGTAATATAGTCTAGAGCGACACAACTGCAATTTGGCTGTTGACAAAACTCAAAAGCTCTTCTTAGCACCTGACGAAAGGAACAAGGATCCGAAAAACGTTGTGTGGTATTTATATTACCTTTTTGTCTGAATTGGCTATCTTTCTTATTCATTATTCAAAATTGTTATGTTTAATTGTTTATACAATTGTCTATATACTGGTTTTTAAACTGCCACCGTGATCGATCCCAACCGCATCAAAAAATATACATTAGGTGTACTACATCTCCAAGGCGTGATTATTATAATAATCTATTTCTGATACAATGATTTGTATTGTTTCCTTACTCTCATACAACAAGTAATAAGTTATTCGAGACTCAAGCACAACCTTGCTTGGTGGAGCCCAAACACACTCTGTGTCTTTCCTGTACAAAACTGCTCCTCAAAAGATTATAGAATTTCCCGCCCGAATTTTCACGGAAACGCCGCCGATAAAACATCAAACCCAATGATCGACATTGCCCGTTGTAATGTTCCAATTAATTACTTAATAAGAAAAATGTAATACTAAAAGATATTCATATTTATAAAAACAGGAATATAATCATAAACAATTAAACATCAGCCAATTTTTAAGTCAGAAAAAATAATTTATTAATTAACAACGTTTCATCACTTAATTTTCGACTTCATCAGGTTCAATTTTACAAAATTTAGAACTGTCCATCAATTTTTTTTAGCTTTAACCTGTTGACTTAGCTAAGTAGGCGATGAAACAATGTTAATTTAATTAATAAGTTCTTTGTTTCCGACATAAATTTGGCTGCTGTTTACTTATTCTTTTTCTCAATAGTCAGAATATATATTTATATATTTTCTTTTACTATTTTCAAGTCTTTGGCATTCCTACAAAAGAAAACTATGTAAAAACCATACATTTAAAACAAACGGTTCAATTGTTAATTGATTTAAGCATTAATAAATTTACCAAAGACACGATCCTGGCTTCATCTCTCCATCGTTCTGTGCACTCCGGCAGTAAGCTGGTGTTAAAACGATAAATTAAAGACGGTTTTTATTTTCACTATTATTTGAGACATAACTGTTATCATCAATTTCCTTACGGTGTGAATGAATAAGATGAATAATTAAAGATAGAGAAAGTTTTTATAAATAATGCATATATATATCGATATTGCCCGCTTGTAATGTTCCAATTAATTACTTATTAAGAAAAATTTAATAGTGAAAGATTTTCATATTTATAAAAACAGGAACATGATTATCAATATTCGCAATGAAGGTGATAATATTCTATATCAATTTCATTTTTAAATAACATATCGCAAACAATATAAAAATTAATAGAAGCATTCTCACCATTCAAATTACGAAATTTAGTTTTGAGTCTACAACACCAATAATTTTTTAAAAAAATTGTAGAGCTGTGGCCATTACAATATTAACAAGACCAAAAAGGTATGTTTTAAATGTGACAACTTAATTTTTTCTAACATTATAATTTCTATTACATTTATATGAGAAATACTGTGCAGAATGATAATGCCAAATATAGCCGAAAGATCTCTTAGAAAGTTATAAAAAATACTTTGTGGCTGTTTAAGATTTTTATTGTTGTCAAAATTAATTAATTAAAGTAAAATAATATAACCGTATTGGTTTTTAAATAAAAAATATTGTTAATATATAAAAATTGTTATTAAAATAATAAGTTAGAAATATTTAATCTTTATTAAACAATTACAAAAGTATGAAAATTTTGGGTGCCAATTAACTGGTTATATTTTAGTGATGCCAAAGGTTATCCATGATTATGGTGGGTATATCTCCGCAGAGACAAAATCATATTGCAACCCAACTCCCGCCATCGGAAGGGTGAGGGACACGTACCAAGTGTCCGACCTACCTGATACAGGTATTCACTTTTATACAGTGATGCAATTTCCAGTCACCACTTTTAGACACGTTAAAAAATTATTTCACAACTCCAAAATTAACTAATTCAAACGCAATGATAATGATGCTCCGAATCTACTTTTAAACACTCCTAGTCCCCAAGACAATCCTCACGCCCTTCTTTTTCCAATAGGAACTTGTCTTTTGGCCCTCCTCAACTCGAATTGTAGCGACGAAGGTTTTTTTATCATGATCAATTTTGATCGGTATGGGGTGGTATTTATTGTATATGATCAAGACGACTTCTACCTTTGTTGTCTCTCGTGTCATCGTGATTTTTCAGCGCGCCTTCCCACCTGACGTAGTTGTAAATGGTCTTCAACTTTCATTGTAGATTGCTCTCTTAGTGTCTCGTCACTCTTAAATGCGTTGCCTTACATTGAAAATTTCGTCTCATTTCTTCAAAATCTCTAATAGACTAATAATATAGTCTATAGTGATCTTTAGGCGCTCTTGTGAACAGAAACTGCGCAAATTCAGTTCAAAATTGTTGAATCAACAATCCGGTTAATCTATTTCCAGGAATAATATCCATTTGCCAGGATTTTCTCCACCAGATAACCTTCTAGTGTAGTGACATTTACTCCAGGGTATTTACCATTTATAATGGAATAATAAACATGTCCTTGCACTGAATGATTGCAAAATATATCTAGAAATATTTTTCTAGCCTCTTCATAGTCGGTGACTTCAGCCAAGTATACATTTTTCCATTAATTTAATGAAACGTCGAGGAACGACTTACTCTAAAGTTATATCGCACCCGTTTCAGCGTCCAATAATCGATTATCTGTTTCGGATTCATTGAATTTTAAAATTTCTGGCGACTGCTCGCTGAACTGTTTGCATGTTTGTCATGTTCGCTCGAGATTACATAACTCATTCGATATTTGCCCCGTCCTCAGATGAAAAAAAAATCATAAACCTCACTGACATTTTTCTTAGTTTTATTCTCACAAATAGTAATATCTGACTTTACCAGTTCGATTTTATTTTTTACTCTTTATAACCTTTCATTAATTTCTGTTTTTTTTTGGCTTTTAATTGCCGACTGTTTGAAATGTCCATTATTTCCTCAAAAACTCACTTTCCAAAACTCAACTTCTTCGTAAGTTCCCAAAAACTAACTGTCTTCCACTCCAAAGCTCACTAACAGACAACTGAAAGCTAAATTCCTCTCTAAAACCCAACTTATTCATAATTTCTCCAAAAATAACTTATAACATCACAGACTAATCTAGAAAATGTCATCATTAACTGAACACTAACTTCCGCTTGCTCCATAATTCACTCTCCCTAAACTAAAAACTAACAAACTTCCTCTTGCCATGCCTGTTCACTTTACACCTCGGTTTTTCGGAATTTCCCCCTCAAGTTTTGAATTCTACTGTTTTTATCCAAATAGGAATTAAAATAGTGCACCCAAAAATCCAAATATCTTAATTAACTAAATTTAGGGCTATGGGAAGACACGGCCATGACGGCGCCAAGCTGGTCGAGCGTCTTGCCTGTACGTGCTAAGATCTCGTCACAAAAGATTAACCTAGTACCTTGGAAGCGATCACTGGTCCTCGCCAGACTATAACCTAGAATATCAATTGCTCAAAATATTTTATTTCGTAAAACATTTTAAGGTACATAAATAATAAAATAAAATAACCCTCAATTATTTATCCAGCTTGTCTACACTATATTACAAAAATTTAGGCTACATATTTGTTGAATACTCGTTAAGACATCTCTGTTATTATCCCTCATCTATTTGAGTCGCGGAATCTACATTAAACTGCTTTACTTTGATATTAGGACGACCCGCCATTTTCCTGCGGCGTATTCTAGTCGTTTTAAACCGAATCGACGACACCTGTGTTGGCCGACCCGTAAATAATTTACCTTTTTATCACTTTCAAGAATATTTCAGACCGCAAAGTTATCCGTCATATGTAACACTCACCTGTGTTATATATTAATATTTCCGTCTGAAATTATTTTTCTCAGGGCCGGTAATTATTTGATAAAAAGGAGAAAGATTTTCCCAGAAAACAGCTAGCCAAAAACGGCGCTCAACAATTCCAATTTCGTTATTTACATATTAGATGTATAATTTGTACTTCATACCTTATTTATTCAAATGGCAGTGTTTTTGACATGTCCAATTTGTTCATTCTGGATTAATGTGATCAATATATAAAAAGAACATATATCTGCATTACAAAAGTAAACGTGTGAAGTGAATACCATCCGATATGTTGACGTTTCATTAAAATATTCTTAGATATGCCCTAAATTATTGCCCACTTGTCCTCCTGACTGCTAATCTTAGGGACATGTTTCTCGCATGGATTGTTGGCGAAGTAGTCTGATAGTCGCAGCCTGAGCGCGGAGGAGGAGGGGGTGATTGGAGGGGATGGCGAGCTGAGGGAGGGAGAGAGAGAGAGAGCATTGAGCAGGAAGGCGGCAAAGGCAGCAAGCAGTGCCAGTCAGGACACAGTGAAAGCAGCGTGTTGCAGCGTGAAGAAGCGTATGTGTACATTGCGATCACGTCTCTCACAGGTACGATCAGCAACACAGTGAAATACAGTCAATCTAATCACAAGTAGTGTCCATGAGATTCTCAGCTCGTTAGTATTCAATATGCATGAAAAATTAAAAATTAATTCAACTGCAACTTACATCAGATGTTACTGTTTTGTACTGTGGCACCGATGTGTTTTGAACTCACCAATTTTTAGAAACTTTTTTTTTCATGAAGTAGTGATGTGTCTTTATGTTTGCGCTTAAATAATCTCTTCTGAATTATCTCTCCTAAGACTTCTCAGAAGTATGAGTGTCATTTATTTATTACTATTACTAACGACAATTTTAAATTTGTTGACAATGGTATGTAAAAATTACATATTCGTATTTCGGATACTTCATTGCCCATTTTTTACGAAACAGTAAAGAGGAAAGACAGAAAGGCTAAAGGGGGTAAAAATAAACAAGTTTCGAACCGTAATTTTTTTTTTCATCTTCATTGGAAAAACTGGGAATAAATTATAGTTTGGCACGTGAGTCCAATAACTCTTCAAAATAAACTTTCTGAATTCAGTATTTTCCCAAGAGTGGGGTAAGAAGCTTTAGAAAATTATACATGATAAGACTGATTTTACATGAACTTGAAGCACCATGCAGATAATAGTGTTACAATAATTAAATTCCGAATGAGCAAAGAAATTTAAAAACTTTATTCCTTACCTTCAACTGGTTAATTGCTGTTAACAATGGAATAAATTCACAGATAATACATTTCAAACGAATAATTTTGAGAAGCAAGTGACGTAAGAGATCATTCAGACTTAGAAAGGAATCTCTCCAGGCTTAGGCTGAACTGATTATGTCCGTTTCTGCGAGGTTTGTGGTTTTAAGTGCTTATTATTTGAACTGATGCGTCTTCTTTCTGGAAACTGACCTTTTTGATTTTCAAAATATTAACCATTCTTCACCCGCCAATACCACGTAATCTAAATCACAGTCTCTCGCTTATTCTCCTCCACACATTTCTTTTCCATTTGTACTTCCGAGTAAATATATATGAGGCATGCTGATATTGTATCGTTAGCATTACTTCAATTGTCATGCTATATGAATATGGGTAAAGAACGCGTAATTGTCGGGCTTGCAACTGCGCAGTCTCGGACCACGACGACGTTTCGATGGCGGACATTGCAATTACTTCTGGTGAACAGCAGCGTCCGTCGCGTCGTCGCCCGGTTGCTTCAATACATATTTTTTCTGCGTCCTTCTATACTAATTAAACATCTTGCTCTTATCCATTACCACGAAGTCCACCATGAATGGTGAATTAACGTGATCGCGAATGTTGTGCAGCGATTCTTGTTTAAAGAGTCGGGAGAAAGTGTATTCCTGCCACTATCTGGCAAGAAAGTCGAAGCATTGAATCCAAACGATGCCTTTCGTATATCCGAAAGTGACAAGAAGTTGAAACTTTTTATAGCTATATTCGACGTGGTTCTAAGTCACATCTTTGTTTCTTCAGTCACGAAAATCTCCGGAGACTAATTCTACAAACAAATAATAATTCGGCTAAAATATTTACAATCTTGACTTCGTGACATCATCATGAAGCGAAAGATCTAAAACTAGACCTGCACAATGATCTATTTTATGCTATGTATAACTTAAAATTCTTTCAGTGTAGATGCTCTAGAGCGCCAAACACTTAAATCAATGTACGCTAATTTGACCGAAGACATCAATCGCGGAAATTGAATATGGCTGGACCATGCAAACTTTCTTAAACTATTAAAAATAAGCAGAGCTTCCATTGAACACATATTACAATCTTCTGATTAATCTAGATTTTTGCTTTGAAAAATGTCCAGGTTTCGTGAGAAACGTAAAGCTTTAAGAATCATGGAAAAACTGTGATACTACTATATGTTTGTATAAACAAATATGGGGAATTTGACATCATTATCCAAGGTGTTCCAATCTTCGAGGGTAGTTCCAGAAGTAGCCGCCTCGACTTATGGATGGCGGATTGTTGTTTGAGAAACAAAAGTGATCTGAAGAACCAACCTTAATAAAGCTGATGATTGAAGTCGCAACATTGTCTAGTGATTATTTAAGTGCCATAAACAGTGAATGCTTTATTGAATTTGTAAACATTGAAAAAATGTTCACCGTTATGTGATACAAATTCTATCACTTGAAAGGTTTCTTCTCTCTAACCAACATAAAAGTCAATTTAGATTCTTCTCTGGTACTTTCTTCACAATAATGGAATATTGGGTGGCAGAGTTATTTTGACTCAAATCCACAAAATCGTATTGGTTGACCGTCGAAATGGACGTGAGCGAGGTAGCATGCAGGTAGGCATTACAAACTCTACTGTGCATCGCATACTGACTGCAAATTTAGGCATGAGAAAGATGCCCGCATGATGGCTGTCGCGTTTGAGTACAATGGAACAAAAACAACGTCGTCAGGAAGTTTCAATCGAGTGTTTGGCGATATTTCACGACAGTAAAGCAGAGTTTTTGCGTCGATTCATAAACATGGATGAAACATGGGTTCATTATTTCACAGCTGTAGCAATGGAACAGTCAAAATAGTCGACTGAAATAGGGAGAATCGGCTCTATTGAAGACGAAGACAGTTCCATTTGGAGGCAAGGTCATGGCGTTAGTTTTTTTGGATTGCGCGTGGAATAATTTTCATTGGTAATTTTGAAAACGAAAAAAACAATTAACAGCAAGTTTTATGGGAACATTGCAGCGTTTGAGTTTAAAAACAAGAAAAATCGGCTGCAATTGACGAAAAATAAAGCGTTGATTCATGTTTAAGATGCATCAGTTCACATATTCACGATGGCCGAAATCAATGAGTTAAATTTCTAATTGCATCCTCGCGCACCCAATCCGCCAGATTTAGCTCCCACGGATAATTTTTTCCTTCCAAACTTGAAAAAATAGGTTGTTGATTAAATATTTGCTAGCAATAAAGAAGTGGAGTCTGCGTTGACGTCTATTTTGAGGTTCTCACTTTAAAAAGGGTATCAAGGAAATTGTATCGAGGTGTAAGGAGTGTTCGTTGAGGAGTCTTTTTTTCTTTGTTAGGTTGGGTACTTCTGTCATCAAGGTTTTATTATCCTGAAATCATCGGCGCAATTAAAGTTGGCTAAAGTCTTAACACAGGGATAGTATATCTTTCTTCCATATTTACAAAAATGGCCACTATAGTATTGAAGGGAATAAGAATACTGACATCGTGCTTTCCCACAAGAGAATTAGTTATCAGAATGAAACACAAATTCAAAATGTTTTTATATGGAGAGCTCTTAAAAAAATGAGAATGTATTTCCATGGTACGAACAGTAGCTTTCCCAGCGTATAAACTCTTCTTATTCTGATAAAGCTTGAGTCGACGTGCGTATAAATCATAATCAGTCATAGATAAATATTTACTGAAAATAGGGAGAATGAAGGTGAAGTTGAGAAACTGAATAAAGACATAAATATAGTTCACATAACTCGCATTGTTTCCCACGTAACAGACTTGCCCTATTAATTAAAGACTAATTATTACTACTGCGTATCCAAGGATACTGAATGTGTAAGCGGCATTTTATAAATGCATATTTTCATATGGAAACGATGTCAGATGGATATAATTTTCATGACGCTCCCTCGCACGAGCAATTTCTATGCAAATGTTATGCTGTGAACCTTTAGGAATGTCTGTGTGCAAAAAAGAACATTATTGCAACGAATACCTTCTCAACTGCGAAACAACCGTACCTTATAAAAACAAGATAGCTTCTCAATCATTCATTACCGTTTAAATATTGCCCTCTGTAATGTGACAGACAAGCAAAAATTTTGATAGTCCCTTCAAAAAATATTTGGATTCAAATAACAATTTAAGGAAATATATGTAATAGTCAACACACTCGAACGTTCGATCGTTAAAATTTATCACGGGATGCGAAATTCTCGGAAACATTTTCTTATCTCAGTTTGGTCTAGTATACAGCTTATAGTGAAAATTTATAAATTAAAGATTTAGCTGACCATTTTATTTTATAACTTCATACAGGTCGTGCTAAATATGTTTCTTCCCCTTAAATTGTTATTAGACTAGTAAATAAAAATAGCAAACGAATGCGTTATTTGATTAACATGTATTTGAACCACCTGCAACATAATTAAAATAATAATAATTTTTTTCTAATATATTCGAGAAATAATTGTAACAATTCAATATCATATTTATTGCTTCTTAATTAACATTATTTACCACCACATTTTAATTTGTGTATGTAAGAAATCATAGGATATAATTGTATTTTTAACCAAAGATAATATATATAAATATTCCCCAAATAGATACAGACTGCGCTTTTTCGTATGAATATCGACAATCGTTTCCCAATATTCTTAAAAGTAAAGTATTACTGTATTATCAGTGCTGGAAACTTAATTATTATCAAGTCTCTGAATCTCTGCTATTTCCTTTATGTCCGGAGGAATGAAAAGTTCAATATGAAAATAATAAACTCAATACAAATTTGTAATGGTGTTATTCTGAACATGTTTACGAATAAATCAAATTTTTTCCAGTTACTTTGGGTAAGAAATGTGCTTGTTGTTAATAAAATTTATTAAATGGACTCATCGAGACGAAGAAAATAAATATGTAAAATATTCACATATAATTATTATAAAGTGAAATGCGGTGAGAAGAAAAATGTGGAATTTTGAGAAAAAAAAGCATTATTATATATAGGGTGCAGAGGTTGTTACGTAAATATTATTTAAGCATAATTAATTATGTGGTTGTGCTAAGGAAGATGTTATAATACGACAATATTCTATTATGTACCGGTATATGTCAATTGGTGCTGACAGGAACGAACTAATTCCTTGAAAGACTACAAAAGAATGTACTTATTGGTAAACATATTAATCTAGAGAATGTATTAAAAGTTGACAATTGAGTACTGATTATTCCTTCTTTGTCTTATAAGCATCTCGCCGGAATCCAGATTGATTCTACTCCAGGATAAACTGTGTTCCTTTAGTACATGACATTACGCTGGGAATATCATATGGTACCGCAGGATTAAGATAAAAACAATGTGACCTCTCAGTCGCGTGTCTTGCTAAAATACCAACCAAGATTTCTTTTCCATTCCCTCCAAGGACAAGCGATGCATGAAGTTATCAGACCAACCGTCGACCGTGCATGTGGGTACATCGTTCCGCCACACAAACACGAACATGAATCCCCGTCTGTCTGTCCTAAATAAGTTATTGCTCTGTTATTGGAAAACTATACGTAATTAAAAACTCTGTAGAATATTGACGTCTTCAAATCAATTTTGATTTCCATGAATGGTAATATGTTTGTGAACCCCAGTGAGGCTTCTTGGTCTTGCCATTTGAGTGTAGGTACGACTGACTCGGACAATAGGGTGCAGGGATCATATTGGCAGACAGCCCTAAAAATGTACATCAAATTTAAAGCATGTTTTTATATTTATGAATTACTAGATAGGTGCCCGAGTTGTCATAATTAAACTAAGCGACATCCATAACTCCATATTTGATACCTATCTCCGTTATTTTCGGGGTTATTTTTATACTCCTTTATCCCCACCCAAATACTGAAAGGGGTTGGAATTATACACAAACAACATAGGTAGAAATATTATCAATCTCATTGACTCCGAAAAATATTGATACGACGAATATATCGGTCGTTTGAAACATGTTTGAAAATTGATAGACGTTTCTTACCCTCACTGTGTTTGCTTCCGCTTCTAAAGGAACACGCGAACGAAATTTCGTCAATTTTGCTCCATGGGTGTAAGGTTGTATGAGGAACACACACAAACCAACAAACAGTCTAGTTTATTTAATAGAAGAAGATGTAGAATTATTATAAGTGCTTGTTGAAATGAAACTACATAACGTCTGTTTTAAAATATAATAATTAGATAAAATAGTCAAATGACAGACAAAATGAAGTGATTATATAAATACAACGTTTCTGAATACTTTGTTCCCTTCGTTAAATAATTTTTAGTCCGTCAACTGCATACTGTGGTTGTCTCTCTGACAGCTCTTGTGTTTTTAATCATCTGACTAAAGAAACGAAGTTTCCAGAAACGATGTGTGGTATTTATATCATAACTTCATATTCTCTGCCATTTGGCTGTTTTATCTAATTATTATAATTACTTGTTTTTGATACTCCATTTATTTCAAGACGATCTACAACATGACATCAAAATGTACATAACTTAACATTATGTTTAATATTCTCCTAATTATTTAATTATTATTACCTGAAGAAGTCCTAATGTTAGGACGTAACGTTGTTTAAGCAATATATTATAATTTTTCATTAACCTTTATTACTTCTGACTTATATGGCTATTAATATTTTTATTATAATATAAATACATATATGGCCTTTAGTAAGTAAAGCAATTATAACGATTTTTGCAAAAATAATATGACGTTTTCTCCTCTTCCTGGATTTTTAATAATTTTGAAGATAATCCGAGAATAAAATTTAGATATAAGGTTCTACCACCTTGTCTGTTGTAATTGAAATGTGAATTTAATATTTTTGTGCAATAAGCATTTCAATTACTTTTCTGACTCAATGCCATTTATTTATTTATTTTATTATAATAAAATCAGATATTTTTTCATCATTATTATTTTTATTAAACATTAACATTGTCACACCATTTTCAAATTGTAATATAAATTGGTTTCATGTGTACAACAGAGTTTAAGCTTCTCACATATTTTATTTTGGTATAACACTATTGAAATTTTTTGACTGCATCTGCCGATATTTAAACTTAATTAAAATTTTGTTTCCAATAACAGTTATAAAATGTATTATTATTTATTTAACGTACGTGAACTGATAAAATTAAAAACGCGTGTAAAGTAATTTTATCAAAACATTGATTGCTTCGGAAATATATAAAAATTTCTTAAAATGAGCACTAAGTTTTTCATTTACAATTTCAGTCAAAATGAATATATTTTTAATGAATGAAATGCAACCACGGCAAAATTTTTCTTATCTATGTGGTTAACTAGAATTACCTAACATGCAAATGGTCTCATATTTCTAAGACGTGATGAACTCAGAGCTCCTTGCATAAGCGAAATATGAATCCAGACATGACTAACTACTCTAAGGCTAGAGTCATCAACTTCTATTATATGCTAGTGTACCTCCGGAGATTTATTTATTTTATTTGTCTAAAACACAGAAAGAAAAGCATCATTTCAAAATAAACATATTATTTTTTTATGATGTGTATATGACAACTTTCATTTTTAGAAGTAACAGATTATCTATACCATCAGAACTTCTATCTATACTGATTCCTCCACGTATTACCATAAACTTATTCCTTCCTTAAGATCAATTTTTAATCACTGTTCTAAACTAGGATAATTTCCGTCCCCATTTTTTTATTTTCTTGGTGTATAACTTTTCACCTTTTAATATGGTATTTTTTCTAACTTATCACGTCTCTTCAATATTCTCAAATTGGACCACCAAATTTGACCAAACGCAACGTTTGTATCAATACCAACACAAGGCCATCATATACTCTTTCCAAATCTGTAATGGTTACCAACTGACGTGCCCATGCCCCGAAATAACGGTCTTTACTCGTCGAAGGTGAACTGTGTTGTTAAATGTTGCGAAACGTCGGTCGGTAAATTCGTCCTCCCATCATCATATCACATAATTTTTCAGTCGATAATCTTTTCTACTTTGTCCACCTAACTCTCTCATTCAGTTAATTATTCATACAAATACGTCAGTGCCCCCCTCCAAACAAATATTGAACGAATTATATCTCCCTCGTCATTAAATTTAAAATCGTAGTTACTGTGCTGTAAGAGGGATGGAGATGTTCTGAAACTTGTGTTCAGTTTAAATACCATTGGATATATTTAAAGTAATGAATATTCATATATAAGGAATGTCCCTACAACGAGCGATGCATTTGTGTGGCTGAATGAATTGTTCGATTTATAAAATTGTTGAGTGGTCTGTTCAAAAAATTCGGAGGGTTTAGTACTGTCCAGTGTTCATTTGCATTGAGCCTAAGTACTTCATACGCAGTGATCAAAGATTATAAGAAATAGCCAAACAGTTAGAAATTCGTACGTTAACTATAATATCCACAATACTCGTAATTTGTTTTCCATCTCATGTTTCATTACCACTTATTTGGAAAGACAGCAGCATTGGGAATGAATTTTTTTTTTTACTGCAGCATTCACTAAAGGAGGCCAATAATACAGCTATTTTGTTTTCATGTTAGTAGAAGTGATTCCAGAAGTCAACAGTTATGACACTGCAAGGTCGCCCGCCAGAGACTCGCTCTTCACCTGGAAAGAACTTTCCCTACAGATAAGGATGCAATCTTGAAAATAATTCATTCAAAGTGATAGAAGTATCATCAAGGTTCCATTACCGGTCACGCGATGTTCATGACAGTGAGACGATTTTTTTTTCGCTCAATAGACTCAATGAGTAAAGGCAATTTGCATCCATGAATCTACAAATATGGCTTACCAAAATTTATTTACAAAACAGATCCACAATTGATGTTGATAAACATATACGTAATACCTTTCTATATTAATACAATTAATATATATTACGCTGTACTACTAACACCATAAAACACTAACACCATAAAACATCATAAAAAATACAAGTAAAATAATTTTGATAGTTACATTAATCTGATCATACTTTTCACCGAGATTGAAGTTATATTCCTTTAATTTCAATAAAACATTCCTTTTAATTGCTTTTTTTTATAGAAAATGAAATATAAATGTTTTAATAAACAAATGAGTCAGACTAATAAGTTTAATAAATTCATACAAATTTGTTAAACATACACGACGTTTCGTATAAATTTCGTATATTTCGCTAAAATATAAAACAATCAGTTATTAGAAATTACTATTTCAACTTTCATGAACAAAAACTAATATATAAACTTTAATATACACTATCTGGGCTTAATGCCAACAAATACTCTTCAAAACTGAAAGAAACAAATAATTAATATAAAACTAAAACAAATTAAATAGACTTTTTGAACTCCAAAATAAGACAATTGCTTTCGCATTTAATTATATACCCGACTACAGCATATATATAATTCAGTTGCATTAATATACGTAATTTCAGTTTAAATTGTGAGTGTTATTATTCATATTAATTGAATTATTAGATATAATGTGAAACAATTCACTCGTTAATACTCTTGTCCTGATCCAAAACCTAATCAGTATATCAATATTATGATTATTAATATAAACATTCTTAGTTCAAACTGAATACTTTTCAACAGGATGTTGCAAGTTAGAAAAATGTTCTTCCGAGTTTTTAAAGGTCGTTTCGTCCGTCCTGTGTAACAATGTATAACAGTCCAAGTAATTATACATTACATTATGTTTTTTATATATTTGATGATATCTTTCACATTTTTTTAACATATTTAAATTGTTAAATGATATAAAACGTCATATTTTTCAAATAAATCAACAGATTTCGTTGCGTATTTTCTGTACAAGTAAAACAATTAAACTCATAGTTTTTTATTAACATACTATTTTCGTAAATTTTTATTAAATTTAATGGAATTTAATCTATGTTTAATATTATGAATAAATTTTGTGGAGCTTTAATTATAGAATACAGCGTTAAAAAATTTTAAATCTTGTTTTGCATCTATATTAAAATAATTATTTAGCCTGTCAACTAAATTGTATATCATTGCTATCTTTTAAGGGGCTGAAATTAAAATTTAAGATTATTTCCTAATATGTTGGATTTTCGTACCAATTTAAAGAATGTCATAATTTTCAACTAAAATTATAATTGATACCCATTCCTGAAAATAAACACCAAAATATTTGAAGACTTATTAATTGTATAGCGGAAATTTTATTTAAAGTGCGATAAATTGCGGTATGATTGTGGTTTATACGAAAGACACATAACTCATTTTTATGCTCAGCTATTTAGTAATTCATGAAATATAAATTTATTTGAAATGAAATATAAGAATTACCCTATGTTTTGGATATTCGAGCAGTTCCTTATTTACGCATTTCGGGGAATTTAAATTTTAGTGTTTTATACGTCAACGTAGATGGGCCCACGCATATCATGCATTATATTTAATCTAATTTTTAACATACGTAATACCTTTCTATATTAATACAATGATTCAAACTAGACAAATTAATTAAGACGAAACTTTATAATTTGCGGACACTAGCATTACGTATGGGAACTTATGTAAAAAATATTCTGTAAAAAACGAACCTTATTTTTATTAGGCAACATTACTAATAATAAATATATTATATGATGTGTACAGTTTTTTTAAACAAGTAAAACACACTGAGAAACATAATTTATCTATTTTATTCTGGTAATAAATAAAAATTAATCTATATTATGATCCACATAGAGAAATTTCAACCAAATTCGGTAATCACATCCTTTATTTACGAACAAACACTGTGGGGGTAAGATAACTCTAGCACCCCGAGGGGCTGAGGTGGCACCGTTTAAATAGATGAAAACGACTGATATTAATGTGGAATAAATAGTTTCTGGGATCGCAGAGATCAGTAGTTTCAATCCCGATATAGCTTAACTCTAATTTCAACCCCTAACAGTATAGGGGAGGGCGGATGCAAGAGGTTGACGAAAATAATACGGTAACGAACGTGATTGGTGTCGCATTCGCCGTTGAGACGTCGATTTCAATGCTGACATTCACCATACCGATTGAGTTGAAGTTTATTCAAATTCTTTAAATTTTACTTATATAAACAGTTGGTAATTTTTCTGTTGTAATTAAAATTAATAATTTGTTTAAAATCAAATGTTTTATTATATTTTATGAAGGAATCTATTTTATTATATCAATACATTTTGTAAAAACATAATAAATTTTATTTAGATTGTCGAGTATCACCATTCCCTTTGACGTTTTCAATATTTTTGAAACATGTTTACATATTTCTTGAAATAAATTAATTATTGATATCAAAAGAGCGAAACATAGCAACGCACAAACGATTAAAATAAATTTAGAAAGATAAAACCTACATAAGAAAGAAGTATATATTTTTTAAATAAATGTAACAAATTTTTTTTAAAAAACATGTATTCAACTCGCCATTTATAACACAAAATTTTTATATCTGTATAGAAAGTTTCCATTTGTAGTTCATTTTTGCTGCAGAAAAATGCGTAATTAGAGTAGATAGGTTATCTTAACCTAGTTAAAATCTATTTAGCGAAAATACACGCTAAGTAATCTACCAATGTCTACACGATAATCGTAAATCATGGAAGGTTGCTTCCGCGGATAAGATTTTCGATTCCAGTTAACCATGACACCGTTAAAACTACTATGGTTTTTATTAAAATAATTTATTCTTCAGGATACCATCTTTCACGTTTTGGTTTGTTCAAAATTCTTCGCCATTGCACGAAAGATTAACAAAACGTTTTATCAGCATAAAAATAAGTAATAATTGCATGCAATATATTCCATGTCTGAACCTTGCTATTTATTTATCAACTTTGTATTAATAGGAAAATGTATTAATTGGGTAATATACCCATTATTTTTAAAACTTTACATATACCTACATGACTTTACCGTTATGAGAAGATCCACTATTAAACTCAAAAACTGTTTAATTCGAGAGCAATCGCGAGCAATTTGGGCATTTTACTCATTCTCACCTACAAATTCTTACAGAAAGGGTTCAACTTGCCCTGAACTGGCACAGAGAGAACGAGGGTACTCTTAGAAATACCCAACCTAGCAATGAAAATACAAAAAAGTGGGAATAGGAATCTTTACTACTCAACCTAGTCTCCTTTTAGCTCGATACACTTTTCACAGCGATGTTCAATATCTTCGATACCCTTTTTAAAGTGAGAGCCATGAAGCTACTAAAAATAGTTCGCCAACCTCAGACTTGATTCCGTTATTTTTGGCAATTACTTTTTTTTTAGAGTAACAGGCTGCATGAGGGTAATCCACATGGAGGCAATAGCATAGGAAGGGATTTGAAAGGGGGAATTCGGAAGGTTAGAAGAAGGTTGGACCCTCGGTTATGGCATTCAGCTAAAAGTAATACAGGACAAACCCTATAAAACTTGCATCAGTTAGGTTGGGCGCTTGGTATTTGTCCCACGCCCTTCCGATGCCGGGTTTGCTGTGGACGCAGCATTCCCTTCTTCGTGCCTCGACCAGTTTAGGAGGCAGCTGGCCCACTGTTCCAAAATAACAGCGTACAACTCTTACAGTACCCAAGATGTATGGCCCCGGAACATAAACCTCTCAAAACAGTTTGAGGTGCCTCGGCTTGTGGGAATCTTAATTCAAAAGCAGAGAGAGAGAAGAAGGCTTCCCCCAGTCATTTTACCAAGTTTTGAAAGAGAAAATAAACCGAGGGTGGTAAGTGTGCGATTAGGATTCATGAGGAAGCAATTGCAACTTTAATTCGTGGATTTTGGTCATCGCGATAATGGATGTGTGAACTGTCTTCGTCTTCTTGCAAACCCTTTCAGTCCATTGTTTTAAAATTTCCTTCGTCTCAGGTGTGAAGTGATGCACGCATGTTTCATCCATGACTATGAATAGACGCAAAACCTCGGCTTTATTGCTGTGAACGATCGTCAAACACTCGTTTTATACAACCTCACTAGGCTATTTTTTTTTCAGTTTAAAGAAACGCGGCACTCATGTCCGAATTTTCAGTCAATATGGGATGTAAAGCACTTTTTGCAATGTCTACCTTGTCTGCTATCTAGCGCACTTTCTTTCGACGGTCATGGATTTCCGTCACCATTTCTAGTGTGCTCACTACATTTGGTCGACCACTGCGATGTTCGTCTTGGCAGCTCGTACGACCTCGTTTATACCCCGCCATCCAATATTTTATTGTTGTAAACGAAGTGAGCTGATTCCCCCAGAGTAGGATATAGCTCTACTTTTATATAGGTTGGACTGAGACCTCTCAAATGAAAGTACTGAATCACATAACGATGACGAATACTTCCATGTTTATAAATCCACCGAGGACGTTCACTATTGATGGCTGCCAAACAAACACTGAAAATGTAGCGTAGTCAAACTTCAAACTTAAGCTTTTTAAGGTTGGCTGTTTAGACCACTCATGTTTTTCAAACAATAATCCGTCGTTTGGACGTGAGGTCGGGCACTTGTAAGACTATCCATCGAAAGTATGGATTCGGCGATAGTTACTATCGTCTTTGTATTTTTTTGACGTCACACACTTCGCCTTTTAGGGATTGCGCTACATTTATCATAAGCCAGACTATTAAATATTTGCATAGGAATGTCAATTTAGTAGGTCCATGCAGTTATGAGCCCATTTACTCAAGCATTATGTTTGGTAACTGTGTTTCAAGGAGTACATTACACGACTTATTTACAAGGAGAAATTAATAGGAATGTCCGCAACGGGAAGGCAAGGACAGAAATGATAATTGTGGAGCCCCTTGGTCTATCCAACCGCGTCTGCGTTGACTCCTCGCCGAGAGACCGTCCTCGTGTTTGCAGGCCGCTGGGGTTGGCTGCGTCCAGTTGCCGTCAGTTGCTACTGTCAGTTGGTACCGTCACGTGGTACAGAGAATGTACAGGGAGCGTTGAAAATAAGTCAGAACGGGCCTTTAAGGTTTAAATTAGACTTAAACTACATCGATAATACGCTAGTAATCCCATCGATCCAGAAAACTATTTATCGGTCACTAATAATGATCGTTATCGCATTATTTTTACATGTCAATTCCTCCCCACCTCTTCTGTCCTCTATGGACAGGGATTTCCATTCCCAGAGTTTAAGTTTGGTTTAAATTGTTCCAAGTGCTTCACACATTCACATAAGAGTACAAACATAAATTTTCAATCCCTTTAACAGCGACAGTAATATTTGTTCAAAATTATTATGCCAACCTGACGATGCTTCCAGGTATGATGTCGCATGACGTTTATTGAATACAATGTTTATTTCCTTGGTAACATGTATCTGCAAATTTGTGAATTATAAACTGTTTTATTTGGTACAAGATTATATTAAATTATTTATTAATGAGGAAACGCGATACATCATTCCACACGGGCTTAAGCATTTTAATACAATTGACAAATAATTATAAAATTAACACGAGGAAAAAAGAATTCTTCTTAAGAATTATACCTGATTGTATATTTACAGATCATAGAATAAAGATGTCACCGCACACCACAAAGGATGAAAATCAGACTCAATGACGAACTTCCTGAACAAACTTACACGTCAATTCATCTGTCACATTCGATAATATTCGACTAAGCAGGGAAAATTCCAAACAAAAATTATACAAACTAACTTATTTAATACTTTTCCAGGCATATGCGTTTAATCAGAAAACCTTTAATATAATATTTTCGTACTGTTTGGGACATCCACAGTAGTCCTTGAAACTTTACATCAGTAGGAATAAATTTGTATAAAATTGTCCCTGTGTTGCGAATGCAAATCTCAAAGTGATGCTTGTCTGATTTCAGTGATTTGTACTGAATTTCGTTTTGTTTTGGAAGGCACTGACTGTTTAACATTTACTGAACAGTAAACTGTGATGTGTAGTGCACGTTATACATTGTAAAAAAATTGAAAAGTTAAATGTGTAGTGTAACATACAGGAGAAATAAAATCATTATATCATTTTTTGAAATACTAAAAACTAAAACAAACTTGTATTTCCACTGAAACAAAATTTGTATTATAAATGTACCAAATTTAACATTCGAATTTCTTGCATATAAAATGATTTTGTCAGCGCATTACTATTCGGGTACGGAATTAAGAACAATGATTATGATCAGAAAATAAAGCAGACCTTTGCTTTTCGGATTGTTATCTGCCTGTTTTTTTGGATCGTGGGATCTTGAAGCCGCACACACAAAGTGGCAGAAAAAACACTTTTGTTTTCACACACAACTTCACCTCGTTATAATTGGCATACTCCACCCACAATTAAGTTGCTTCAAATTATCGTGCACCACAAGCAATATTACCTTTTAGTTCATAATTCTTAAATTGGCAATGCGACCTAATGATTTACAACTGTTTTATCAACTGTTTTATCAAATTAAAAAATCTTCCTTTAATGGGTTAAATACATACAGTTGTGATTCCAACGAAATTATTTGCACTTATTTATAATTTGATTTTCTCATTACATCATATTTAATTGGGGTAAACTTACATAAGGTAGATATTTCTTAATTGGGAAGCGAAGTGATTTCCCGCAGAGATGTGGCTGTTCCCAGAGAGGAAATCTCAGCAGCAGTAGCTCTTTCACTTCTCTTTGTCAACAATAAAAGTGTTATATTTTCTCGGAGCGCTACCAAACGGAAATTGTTCGAGACCGACGTCTGCAGTAATAAAATTCGGCGTTTCTTAACGATTTCCGAATCCATCTGAAATAGAGCAGGTGAAAGTTTTACAATGGAGCATTTAGTGTCTTAGATTTAGCATCCCCTTTTCAAATCCCTTCCATGCTATTAAAGGGGAGTTACCACGTGGATTACACTCACGTAGCCTGTTACTCTAAAAAAACACAGATAATGGTTACACTTTAAATGCAACTCATTCATACTAAACATTATTCCGACACACATTACTTACAAAAGGCGTGTCTCATAGTTTCCAATTCACGTCTAATGACAAATTTGGCCCGGAGAATAACGAGAAACTGCTTCTTTGTTTCAGTCCAAGATATACCTTAAAAGATATCGCTAGAAACAATATTGTTGACAATACTTTAAAATAACCCATAAAAATATGTTCTTTCATAAAAATATAATTTAACAATTATTAAAATATCCACTTCTCATGTAACAGTTTTCGTCTAAAAGAATATAATAACATACTGTTATCAGAAAATTATTAGCTCTTAGTACTATTTCGATGAAAATTTACAGCCAATGAAAACGTAAAATAACCGTCGTTACATCACAGTTATATTACTGGTCAAATCTTATCAATTTTTCTTACGTACCAATTAATTTACTTTCTCAACATGATTGATATTTGAGCGCGATCTGCGAAATCTTGTTTTTCCAAACATTGAAAGAACTTTGGTGACACTCTGTATCGGATTACACGAAACTTTTTGATTTATCAGTTAATATGAATTGCATAATTTTCTCTGAGAGGAGTTTTGGATTGTATTTAATTTCGACTATTCCAGTATTTAAGAAAAGGCATGTAACAAGTCAATGATTTTAGAGGAACATTAAATTTTACATACGCTTGTTTTAGTTTGTACAGAAATATGAATAAATAATTTATAACATTATCCTTCATTTTAAGTATTAAAACCCTGACTCCAAAATATACTTAAATTAGTCAAACGCCTTACAACAGTTCTAAACAATTTATTTAACATGGAAACTTTCGGTCTACATTTGACCACATTCATCCGTTCCCTGGTTACATATAATAAAATAATTTTAAAGAACAATTAATTATATACGTTTTTATTCAAATATTTAATTGGAGTACAATAAAATTATATGTAAAATAAAGTTTCACGTATAACAAATTATTTAGAAAATCAATGACTGTCAGATCAATCTAAAGCATTCATAAAATAAATAATTTTGTTTGCGTGTGAACTTAAAGTTTGATAAGGGACATGTATATATATGTGTATATATATATATATGAAATTTTCAACAACAAGAAAAGTCAGAAAATGGATATATAATGTATTGTTACGTTCAATAATTAGAATTATAGGGAAAATATGTATATAAAATAGACACCTAACGTTTCGTCCCGACTTTAGGACTTCATCAAGTGATACATGTACGTTAACATTTTCTTTTCATTTTATGTATTGTTCAGTGCTCCGTATCTTAATTGCTGTATGATATCAAGCCACTGGTAGAACTCGTTGAATCTAAATCGTTTACCTACTTGAAATTGAGCAATAGTTTTAGTCAAACTATTATCCTTTTTCCGCCTTATTTCGCAAAGTTGTCGGAGTATCAAAACAAATAAGTCTAGTTACTTTGTTGTTATATGCTCTCACATTATTTATTCTTACAGACATCGCATTTAGCAGATGGCATAGTTTTAGCGAAATTTTAATTTTTATCAAGAGGATAAATATAATATTCTCCACGTCGTGAACTATGACACTGCCCACCATTGTCTCTGACGAGTGTGGAGGTGTGAACTCCTGACCTCCTCTGCTCTGTTGCAACATCTTCGGCGACGTTTGTTGAGGAAGTGTTTTGGCGGTAATGGAACTAAACTGTGTTCCCTTGCTGAATCCCCCGAAATGCTGACTTCACGCGGAATCAAAACACGACAGAGTGGTCGGAATGTGTGGCGACACATTTCACCAAGTGCAAACAAATTACGCAAAACAATATCTTCATAGGACAATAATTTACAGAAATTATCCAAAATAAAACAATGTTTTTTTTTCCGTAAGTGGGGAAAAGGTTATACAACACGCAAATTTAAATGTTTGTTTCGTATTCACGATGTACATAGAAACCAGTGTCGGCTCGTGACATTTTGAAGTTATGTGCTACATCACCCCAAACACTACGTTACCTATGAAAAATAATAATTCTTCAACACTGACAGTGTTTCCAACACATTACCCAACACGTAATATGCTACATTTCTAATTTTTTCTACATAATTTTTAGAAGCGTAATAATTTAGCACGAAATTGACACGCTTTTCTTCTAACAAAAAATTATTTTTCGTTCGTACATATTTTAAATGATGTTAATGTTTGTAACAAGCCACGCATGATGGCAATATATATATATATATATATATATATATATATATATATATGCAGTCATGGGGTAGATTTCCGCACTCTGATGCCTCCTAAAAGTTGTATTATTTAAAACATCGTTTGATTGTTATTTTTGTAAATATTACCTAAAATGTAGTAATATTAGTTTTGTTTTTAATACATAAACTACTTTAATATAAGATTTATAATTACTGCCTTTGTTTCATTGCACGATAGGGCATTGTTTCTATTTTCTATGTGCTGTTTTCTTGGTATCACCACGAAGTAGCAGTTGTTTGGTCCAGACGGGGTCCAAAGGTATACTGCGCATGCGCAGCTGTGAAAAAAGCGCCAGATCCTGTGCTCTCGGTCGGATAGCACTGCCTGGCTGCTTTAGCAGGACCGATGAGCCGCAAGTTTTCGATATCGAAGCATAGATTCGCAGTGTTAAAACACAATTATTATGAAGGTTCTTAAAATTGAGAAAAATTAATTCTTACTGTATTAATTTATGTGCTGGATCACACGAGCATGTATGCACCAGTCGTCACTGATAGAAACATTTGGGAATGATTTTCCGTATTTCTCAAAATATTTTTTACGCCTTTCAAGCAATATATTTCACGCTTTAAATATATTTTCCTGAAGTAGTTACAAGTATTTAAAGCGAAAATTTATTCGTATTATTGTTCGCCCTGATATCGTAAGTTAATAATAAAATATAATATCATAACTTGATTCTTCAGATATTTTTACACATATATTACTTAATCTATTATATCAGGTGTTGTAAAAAATTGTTCGTCCATACTTTTTTACTCTCCGCCATTTGATATAAGTAACAACAGGGCATCGTACAATCATCCTCAGAGAGATACTTGACAGATTTATCTTCGCTCACAGCATAAAACATATATTCTATAATAGTGCCTGTTTCATGAATATTTTGGAACCATTCAGTTTGAACTGATAAGTATTCATATGTTACGATACAAAATTTAACGTAGATAAATATTAGGAACAGTTTCGTCAAACAACTCCAAGACGCTACGGATCTTAAATTCTGCCTATGTGTTATTTTTAAATGAATAAATTACTGAAAGAACGTGACAAATTCGTCAAATTCAACTAGGTCGCAAATATATAATAAATTTATAGATCATTTAGTGCATTCCTATATAATATTTGTGTGTTTCCTTCGATTAGTCCGGAAAATAATACATCGCAATGTTTCAAATTAATTTCTAGTAAGCTGTAATCTGAAGCAGATGTCCTCTTTGATCGTAACTTTATTGACTGAACTCCGTCTGTGGCCGATAACTCGGCTGCTGGGAACGGTACTCGCGTCTCTAACTGTACACAACATTCCTCCGCGGTGAAGAGGTGTTAACCCACAAAACTCCCAAACCGATTCTCCTCCTTTGCCTGGAAAAGAATACCTCATACTTCGTACGGACAGCGTAGCGAATTAATTAACCTTGAAACACGCGAGAAGGAATCCTTAGTTCACATGACTGGCATCGTGTGATGGGCTGTAGTTTCAGAATTACTATACAACTGCTAATTTATAACGCAGTCATACGCTCGAATGTCATGAGAAAATTTCTACTGTAGAGTAAATTTTATTTGTGACTTACTGACACTTCAACTCTTACTGCATACTATCTGTTAAGACTGATCAAAATGGCTTCTCTGGCCACGGTGAAGTGACGCACAACAGAAAAAATCGTAATTCAATCACTATTATTAGACCGAACATACGTCCTAAACTGCTGATGAACATTTGGTTGCTTTCAATCAAATTTAGATGCCACCATTCAAACGCCACAAATGTGAGAACTAAAGTAGAGATGTCATACAGCTGGATTTACATACACAATTCCATCCAGAAAACATTTTTATGGCTGTAATTTTCACATGAATTTCTAAGCGTGTTTGGAGAACACTGACAAAAATTGTAGAAACATAAATTGTATAGACAAGGTACGTTTTTATCATTGACTTTCTACGATGTAGATCGATTTAAATTAATTGTGACACGCAACCATTGTACTATAGTCTTAAAGTTTAGTCATAGTTTACACTATGATTATGACTTGCTAAGTCGAAAGCTCCATGGAAACCCTTGAATTTGTATTATAAAGTTGTTTCTGATTATATACAGTGGGTTTTTATTTTTACGATTCAATTCTGACTAATAAATTGATTTATAGTATACAAGAGACAATGCAGTACATGATGTTTTATTTATTTGTTACGGACTTTTTGACCATTTTACATCAATAAAGTACATCAAATTAAAACGAAATTACATTTATAATACATAATCCAATACTTATATATATCGTAAATAAAAATCTTATCCTTAATCAACATTATTTTAATTAATAAGAAAGATAGCCAATTCAGACAAAAAAGTGATAATATAAATACCACACAACGTTTCTGGGATCAATATGACGTAAAGTTTTTCATTTTAATTATTATTTTAAATTAATATCCAAAGTGTTAACCATATCTGACGTTCTCAATATGGGATTATTTGCTGTAGAATGCTCTATCACAAACGTATATTTCAATATAGAGTTTCTAGAAGGAACTCTAAATTCAATTTATCAAGTAAATCAATATCACTATCAACTAATTTAAAAATAATTGTCACCATTATTAACAAATTTAAAAATAAATTATAAATCTTTAAAGGAACGTCCAGATTCCAGAGTTGGGATTTTAAATGATGATATTTTTATAATTCTGGTTTGTATATTGGTTTGGCAAATTAATTGTATAACTTTATGCTGTACAATTTGAAATTTCTTGATAAATGTATTAGTGAAGGGTGACCAAACTATAGTTACAAACATTAATTATTGGTTTCACCAACGATACATATAACAGTTTAATAGTTGAAGGGGAATGGATTAATTTACATTTTCTTCCCATAAAACTTAAGTTTGTATAACTTTATTTATAGGTGCATTAATATGTGTTTTAAATAATAATTTGACTTATAGTATACAGCAGACAATGCAATACATGGCGTTATATTAAAAATTTCCTTTTTATAAATAAACTGAATTAAAGCTCTATGTTTTGCATTGCCTCATATCCTCCAAAGTTGACCACAAAACTGGTCAATGGAAAATCTCACTTTCCTACATCATAAATTAATATTCTTCTATTTTCACTAAATTACACAATCAATTAATGTCAGTCGAGAATGATGTAACATAAAATTTTGTTATTATATAAGGGATCATTTCTGAATTTTTACAAAATTCGTTTTCACTTTTGTTTAATTACTTTAAGAATGTCTTATTTAGTAAAAGTGAAAAAACGCTGACATAAACCACGTCAGTGCATTCTTTAATCGTGTTCCGCGTTGCAGCTTTACGCTGACTTCAGTGCAAGCAATTCCAATTACAGGAACTACAAATGATAAGATTATTGTGAGCTGGCATGCATTGACCGGCAACTTTACGTATTAGCGGTAAGAAAGTATTCTGCGCTGCTGTTCATACTAATAAGACCTTCAACCGCGTTGAGAGCGTAGTTGAACCGCTTCTGAAATTAGGTTAATTGTGAACGCAACGGCTATTAACATATCATGTAAGCGTGTTTTAGTGACGTAATGAGAATGTAAACGATTAATGAGTTTGAGAGAACATAAACTATATGTCGCTGGCTTCATCTTCAACCAGAGTATAGAAAATCATACAAATAACTGTTAAAGATTTCAAATTAGTAAAGAGGCCAAAAACAGACATTAAATTATAATTCAATTAATTTAAAATATTTATCCGTCTTAAAGTGGGCCTTCATCTGATTTATAAATAACGATATTAAATTGTATATGTAAATGTAGTAATAAGCTGATACTCAAATATTAAAAAAATTATTTGAAGTAACAAAGACAAAGATTGTAGTAGGAATTAAGAGCGATTATTTTATATTATGCGTCTTGGATTAAAATATTAAATATACCGCTTAATAAATCAGTATAAGTTTTCATATTGAGAGAATGTCTCTTCTGATTATTGTGCAACATTTATGAAACCAATCTAGATTCGTAATTACTATATTTGTCTAAAATTTGGTAACTATCCCCGATGAAAGAATGCTCGGTGTCTTAAATGTGCTTGGAAACAGTAGATAATTTTTCATGTGTAAGCTTAATGTTCCCTAATTTTGTTAGTGATATCTTTGTTGGTTTGACCTATTTATATTAATGAACAAACACTGCAATTTAATCGGTAAACTACGTTATGAATATTCTATTTATCAACTAGAACTTTCAAATTTTGTATAATTGTGGATAAATTATGACTGTTTTTGGTGATAATCTAAATGATATAGGATCTGAAGAGATATGTTTATGAATTGTGTAAAAGTTAGTGGAATGGCATTACATATGAGATTTTAATGTTTTGGTAGGATTTGTGTTCGATATGTGGCCATTGTGTTTAAGTAATATATTTTTAATGTATTTGTTTATGAAATCTTGTGAACACGTATCGGCCAAAATTTTAAATATTTTACCTACATTCACCGAGTTCTATAACAGCTCAATTTCAGTTTCGAGGAATTAGTGGACGTGTTTCTGTGTGAATTTACCTCTCTTGCAGAGAACAAAAACGATTTACAAATGTATGGTAATAAGAATTTGTAAAGTTCTACTCTAATGCAAATATAGTGTTTCGTGAACTCTTTTATTTAATCTTATCTCCTATCGTCCATAATCAGAGCTTTGGTAATTATATGCGTAATTATTCTATGAAAAGATGATAAGTCATATTTTTTCTATAAATATTCTCGTAAAGTTTCGAATACAACCACAGCAATAAGTATCCAAAACAGCTGCACTCATATTATATTAATTATATCCTAGTATTCGTAATTTAACTCATATTAATATCCGGTGAAGTCGTGGAGTTGGTACTCATACCATCGGTTTGTTCCAGAGTTGTTGAAGCTGATTGTTTCACAGGTGGGAGCAGGAGAAAGCGTGTGTGTAATGTCGCCGGTTTCTCCCTCGGGTTCTCCATGGTAATATCTGTAATTACACCCCAGACATAAGTCTTAATTGTCCATTGTCCCGTGATACAAGGTCACATCGTTCGTGGTTGACACGTGCGTAAATCAAGCAGCCAGTTTGCTTGATCGTTATAGGACAGGAAATGTCGTCATCCATTTAGCTAAACGAAATGCCATGATGCATGTGAAAGCGTTATATGGTCTTTAATTTTTTAGCATATATTTACAATTTTCCAACTGGTATTCAGTCCAATATAAAACTGTTCGTGGACGACTACATTATTTATAGACAAACTAGCTGAGTGCAATGCGTGTCCCGGGTAATTATTTAAATTGACCCGGAGTAGGAATTGATTCAACACTAACCAGAACTAATAGCGCCAGTGTTATAAAATTTACTCATTTACGGTTTCTCCCTGACTTAACCCCTCCGCATCTAACTTCAAATAAACGGACGGTATTCGGGAACCCTCCTACTACATAAAATAAAAGTGTCTAAAAAATCACGACGAATTAAAACAGTAAAAAATTCTCGATTACTTAATAAAGTCTAAAACTATTCCAGATACCTTAAAGGAGTAAAGAAATACAATCGTTAAGTAAATAGAGACCAAAATATAGAGGGTATCCTGAGAAAATAATATATTTTGAGGGTTCCGTTAAGAGGGTCAAAACTACTCCGCTTAACCCTTTCTCAACCGCGTCCACCTCCACTAAGACGAACATAAAATTTCATCTACCACCATGATTAATGCGAGAATTAAACTCAGCGACTCCTGTAACCCCAGAATCGACAATAATATCAGTCGTTTTTGCATTATTTGTTAGAAAAACCCATTTCATTACCACCCGCACGGTTAGGGTGCTTCCCTCCCTTGCCTTTTGGAGGTGAAATTTGACACACAAAAATACTAGAATGACACTGTCAAATGAAGCGACCCCGGAACCATTTTATTCGACGCTAATAATGGCCATTTAGGAATGTGTTTAAATTCCCCCCCGCCCCTCTCAGTGTTTGTTCCTGGATCGTAACACGTGTATCAAGTTTGATAAAAATTGGTCTACGAATTTAAGATTATAAACGGAAATTTGTTTTACTGCCTTCCACCCCCTCCTAGATGTTGAACTACATCTTAACCAGCTTGGTAAATGTCAGAATTAAGATCAGTGACTTCGATAAACCCAGGTTCAATACCAGTCTCAGTTGTTTGCTCATTACTTTATGTAACGGCATTTCACGCATTTCCTAGCCCATCCCCACACTTTAGGGGATGATCTACAACTTAACTGACGTAGTGAATGTCATAATTACTCTCATTGGCATTTATAACCCTGGATTTGACACATTTCTCGATTGTTTCGCGTTATTTTTAAGTAACGGCCCTCCACCCCCTCCCTTATTGATGCTTTAAGGGGTTGAAATTATATACCAAAACAATATGAATAGAAAGTATTAATCACATAGACCCAGAAATGTAATAAATCGACGATAATATCGACCGTTTTAGAATGTTTTTAAATTTCTCCCCTGTTCACCCCTTGAGAGTTGCCTAATGCTTCGAAACCTCGACAGAAACCATAGCCGGGGTGGGAGACCCACAACAGCTCACCAAAGTTTCATTGCAATCGGATGAATGGTTTACGAGTGCATATGGGACACACAGACATTCATTTTATATGGAGAGAGATTAAAGAGCCAAACGACGTTGTTTGTTTTTCAATCTGATTTTGACAAAATATTAAACTGGTCTTGGCAAAATAAAATGAAAATAAATGTATCTAAAAGGAAGACTGTTAAGGGTATGAAATTACAAATGAATTAAGAATTAATAGAAGTATCGAATCGCTGGAAATATTTGGATATAACGTTTAGTGAAAACCTGTCATGGAGAAACAAATTCAGTGCTCCATAAGGGATGGAAACCATAAACTTTCGTTCGTAGGGTTTTAAGTAAAAGCTCTAGAAACACTAACGTTGCCTACAGAACTTTAGTGTGACCTATTCTAAAATAAAGGACAGTTTTTTTGGGAATCGTGTAGGAATGAGAACATTCATTCACTGGATAAAACTCAGAAAAGGGCATTGAAATTATTTTATATAAATTAGCAAATTGAAGGAAACCGACTAGACTTTGCGCACTACTCAGAGAACAGAGAAATCGGTCTGGAGAAATGTAAACAGTTTGCTTTTACCTCCCACTTACTTATCTAAATACGATCATTCGCACATGATTAGACAAAGTAAACAGCGAATTGATGTAGGGAAATTTTCATTCCTAAAAAGAACTATTCTGGATTGGAATAGCCTATCAGCAAAAGTGCTAGCGGCGTGTCCACAGAGCATAAAACAAATCAAAAGAATAGAATATGGATTTATTGTAAAAAAGATTGCTATTAACAAAATTGAGTAAAGTGAAGTTGAAACTAAAATTTAATTATGGTAAGGTTTTTTAAATTTAGTTTTAGTGAGAAGTGCAAAGAGCTATAGGATGTAATTTATGATTAATGATAGTTCATTATTATCAGTATTAACTAAAAAGATTTAGAGGTGTAATGGAACTATTTTTCAATATTTATTTTCTGTTCGTGTGCACATTGTGTTTGTTTGTGGGACTTAATTGTTTTTATTTTAAACATTGCCACCGGGCGTTTCCCAATGCAATTAAATAAATGTATCTATCTAAAATTTGCCAGAAACCGTAGTGGAGACATTCGTCTGTCTCTCACAAAGAAATTGGACTTCCGTTTCAAACTTTAACAAGAAACAAAAGAAAATGCTCTTCGCTAGGAGTGGCAAACGCTCTGATGCAGGAACTAGAAATTTTCATTACTTTACTAGGGTAGACAGCAGTGAAAAGTTAGTACTGCATTCTCCTAACAGATTTTCTTTAAGACACAAACATTCGTAATTTATGGTAAGTAACAAAGTTTTGGTGTTGGATCGCTTCGGATTTCATGAAGTATCAAAATGTTATCCCCTAACCAATTTTACGTGCAATCTGCATGAAAGAGTTTCCGAAATATGTATGGACATTACAAATAATTCCGTAATAATACTTGTAAAAGCCTTAATTTCACAATAAATTAAAAGCAAATAAGATATCTTGGATGTTCAAAATTCGTCACTGTTACCTACGTTGACGTAGCATGTCGTCAAGCAGGTACTCTTACTTTTCTTATCGGTGGTAAAATTATTCAGCGCGTCTCCAGATTATAAATCAAATTTATAAATTCACTATATCATGCTTTCATATTCTAGCACATTAAACCTCTCTTACATCATTTCCCGTCGATTCCCGTGCTTTAGAACAGAGTGTATGTTGCAAGCACGTTTTATTTTTTAAAATTTATTATTTATAATCGTGTCAACATATAAAAGTCATTGGCGACTTTCCATACCTACTACATGAAGTTATTACAATTAATTCATATTACCTATACATTTTATTCTTAGTCTCAGATTAATTGTCTATTTAGATGATATTATTCAGAGCTTTATATCCTGTGTTAGTTCCAGCTAGAATATGCAGACAAGAAGTTACGCCATAGTCTAATCACATGGACCCGCTTAGGCAGTTAATTTTATGTGCCTGCATATATACTAACGACTCTCATTCCTAATAGCTCGATACTAATGACATGGGTCCTTCAACACAGCCTAATGATATTATGAAATTCTGTTCTGAGTGTTGTTTTAAGTTATTTCTATGTCATGTACTGCAACAGTTGTGCTTCTTTTTATCACAACTAAGTATACGAACATGTTAACAGCGGTGGTATTGCTAATACAACTGTTGCAGCAAAGATTTAGCTTTAGATTTATTATTCATTCCATTAGTCCTCGGTCGAAGAAATAGGACATGTCATAATATACGATTACAAGAAAAGAATAATTATTAAAAATACACGGTTTAAAAAACAAACATTGTACTTTACCAAAAAATATATGATTTAAAACTACGTTAAACATTGTACTTTACAAAAATATATTATTCAAAAATACGTTGAAGATATTAATATGACAGTAATTAGTAATTTAAGAAATTATAAGTGTTTTAATTCATCTTCAATTTCCATTCGACGGAGTTTCCAGTAAAAAATCTTACACCGATTCCCGTCGAAAGTGAAAAAGAAAGTCAGCAGTTAAATTCTAGAATATTACCATCGTAAAATAATAGCGTAACTTGATAGGATACTAGCGAATTATTTTATTATAGAGGATCGAATCTGTCCTTCATTTCTACGAACTCCTTCACCGAGTAATATGCTCCATTAATTAACAGAGATTTACAACTCTTTATAAATAAATTTTGTATACTTAAAGTTTTTATTTCTTCCGGAAGACTATTGAATATATTTATCCCGGAATAACGAATACTTGATTCAAAAAGGCTTAGCCTATGTTTTTCAGTGCGTAGTTGGGAGCGATTTCTACTGTTCTATAAATTTATTTGCTCCGTTTAGGATAATAAATTTATGTTTCTTCAGACAAACTTTAAATTTTCTAGAATATACGTACAAGGCAATGTTAAAATCCCAAGATTCCGAAACAAAAGCATGCAACTAGCATTACAATCCGCACCCGATATGATTCGTACGACCCTCTTTTGAAGTTTAAAAATTTGCAACGCGTGATATGAACTATCCCAGTTTGCTATGTCGTAAGACATGACATAATGAAAATATGCATGATATACCATTTTAGATGTAGATATATCACTTTCCCTAGTTCCTTTTTATCTCTCCAAAACCAAACATTCCACGGTTATGAAATGTGATGAGGAGGATAGCATTGTATAGGCCTATGCTGAAACGAGATGAATAGAAGAGATTGTCCGTTTACGCAATGCAGCTGTCCTCACCCAGAAACGGAACATTGTGTTAGTATAGTTGCTTAGAATGTATCTGAAGGGGCTCGTAAACGAGCAACAAAAATTGCACATTGCCGGCAATCTTTTAGGAAACTATGACCCGGCAATGTGTTGCGGGCAAGTATGGCCGGTCAATATGTTGCCAGCAATATTCCGGCCACAGTGTAATCCGAGCATTTACAGCCTACACGTAGTACTATAATAATGGCCGAAAATGAAGTGCTTATTAGCGCAGCATTAATTGTGATAAAAAAAATTCAAGTTACTAGAGAACAGAAGAACCTGGACTTGACCTCATTCAAACAAAGGAGAAACACTTCACAATGTCGACGGGTGACATTAAATATTTGCTTCAAAAATTGGGCCCATGATTGTGAAAAAGGGCAAGATGACGAGGAAAGCAATACCTATCACTAAAAGACTGGAAATCACCCATAGATTCTTGGCAATAGGAGACTCCTAGAAATCTTAGATGTATTTAATCAGAGTATCCTATTATTCAATTTCGCACATCGTTAGAGAAGTATGCGTAGGTTTAGTGTAAGGATTAAATGAATTTATTAAAGTGTGTACCGGCTAATCCTCTTTATTTATTCAATATTAATTTTAAAAATTATAAATTAACTTTTATTATTATTGAATAAGAAAGATAGCCAATACAGACAAAAAAAAGGGTAATATAAATACCACACAACGTTTCTGGGATCCTTGTCCCTTTCGTCAGGTGCTAAGATTTTGACTTTTTGTCAACCGACCAGTGCATTTGTTTTTCTCTAGGCTCTTCTTAGCACCCGACGAAAGAGACAAGGATCCCAGAAACGTTGTGTGGTATTTATATTACCCTTTTTTGTCTGTATTGGCTATCTTTCTTATTCATTATTTTCAATCAGACGTAATTTTTTTTTCATTTTCTTATTACTGTTTCAAGGATCTAAACTTTTTGTAGGCTTTTTCATAAAAAAAAAGCTGATGCCAAATTCGTTGGGTATTGCTTGAGAACCATATTTCTTCACTCGACGATCTCCATCTATAGTCCGTCTCCTTCACGTCCCATAATGATGGATTTGAGCTAACTTCATCGATACTGAAAAATTTTACACAGAGAACAAAGTGTAATATTAATTTATAATACAGTTCTGGGGACACTATTTATGCACATTAAAAATGTAGCGATGTGCCTCCACATAAAAATGTTGTACGTCTACGACGAAATGATTGATTGAATTTCAGGTCTAATCAAATTTAACATTTACTCAATATTGTCGCTACAGTGAAATATTACACACAGAAATCGTGGCCGAAACCTTGTCGTCTAAGATCCCAATATGTTAAAGATTGAAGGCTTTCAGTCGTCGAAACGTTGCGTCTTAATATAAATATGCAAAACCCGTGTGAATTCCGAGAACTATTTATTGGATCCCAATGTATTGTTATTTTTTGTTTTGTTGTCTAGCAACCAGCGGTAGTAATTACAAATATCGCTGATTGCCGATCGGGTTAGACATCATCCGTGGAACGCGAAATTTAAAATGTCCGCCAAGCGATCAGTTAAGTTGCCATGTCTCCATACAGTGATTGACTACAGAGACCCGTAGGTGAGGTCTGGGAACTACTATGGTCCGGCAATTGTTTCGCATTTTCGACACAGGGCCGATGTCACCGGGAACACGCCGGCCAGTACATAAATGCTGGCAATTTTGCCGGGCCATATGTATGTATTGCCGAAAATGTTGCTGGATTTAGAGCAATATTGCCCAGACAGTTTTTTTCGTAAAAAGTTGCTCGTTTACTTTATAATTATGTATGGCTTTCAAGCGATTGGTTAATTTTTTTGATTTTGATGTATTTTAGTGCAGTCTACTGTCAGTTCTAATATTGCTCACTACGGGCTCAAGATAAATTTTGGACAATTCTTTATGTTCGTACCTTGTTTCTATTGTTCTTATATTAGATAGAAGCAAACATTTGTGGCAATAGGTATCGGAGGCGCCTAGAAACATTTGTGGCGTCTACTGGGAGAATAACAATGGTGAAAGTACACCTAGAAAAAGGTAGTTGTTTCAAAGAGTAAAACTATGAAGTAAGTGAATCGCCGTTGTCATATGGAGAAGGTCTTCTGAACTCTTTATTCCACGATTATCCACGTCTGCAAACCCCAGAATTAGCGGTTGTCATGGACTGTAACTTGGAAACCGTAGTGCGACATTTGTAACCCACGGGGAAGATGCAAAAAAAACCTAACATTTCTGCATTTCTACTTGCTCGTCACCAGTTAGCTCGTGGCAAAAAAAGTGGTGCCGACATGTGTAATATCAAAACTAGAAAGGAAATTTTGTCATAAAAATTGCAACACTCGTGTAAAAGTCTCTGCATATCTACAGAATGTGGTGTTATGCGTATTTGGAGTAATGTAACTGTAACTTGTGACTTATATTTGAAGTTATTCAGGCGGATTAAATCAAGAAAACGAACGACAAGGCTGCAAAACGATAATGCGGCTCCAAGCCGCTAATATGACGAAAGCAGAAGTTCAGAAGTTTAATTGTAAGGTGATTCCTCATCCCCTATATTCTCCCCATTTTACGTCACCGCATTCCACTTTTTACTTTCTCTTTACAACAATATCTGAGGAAACTTATTCGATAACTGAGATTTTCCCGAAATTGTCTCGACGACTTATTCCACCCCAGACTAACAAATACCTACAGGCGTGGTAGTCATACGGAATAGAGGTGTAATATTTCCACAGCGGAAAACAATTCGAACTTTGGCATCTGCGCTATATTATTCTGATAACTTATGTTTTATTTAACTTGAACATCGCTTCAATTATGCAGGAGTACACTTGTGATTACAATATATGTTATTAAAACGTTATTTTTCTGTAGAATGAAGCATTCTATTTGATAACGATCTATTATTTTACGGAGATGCGTTAGAATGTGAAATATGTTTATTTAGTACGAATGAGGAAGTTTTAAAATTTACAGTGTATTCTAATAATAATCGTTAATTTAAAATAAAAATTCATTTCTCAACCATAATACCCACTGAGTTTCATTACATTTGCTCTAGCGAGATTGCACTTTTTAATTCGCTCTGAAACAAAATGGGTTTGAAATTTACACAGCGTTCGTTTATAGTACAGTATTAATTTCCGACGTGAGCAAACAGAAAAAAGTAAAAAATGTGAAAATATCAGAGGAATAGTGTACCGGCGTGTGGTAATCTTGGTCGCTTTTATTTAAACTCACTATGCCTATAATCGTTGCATAGTTACATCCAATCATTATATATTGTAAGTATTAAATAAAATCGATTAATTAACATTTAACAAACAAAATTTTATTGAATTATTTAAACAATTAATTTGCAGTTTTATTAAATTGATAGTTCGTTCTGAAATAATTTATTTTATTTTTACAAGAAGGATCGGGATATAATTACTACTTTAAACTTTACGATACCATTTATTATTTAATAGAAATTTATAACATTTTCTCTGAGGTTAAATACATTTAAAGTTTCAATGTTTAGAAATTTGATAACTCTTCTTTCAGGGTCGTTTACATGGGCTTGATAAGTAAAGAACAACTTTTGTATTTACGTTACAATCATAGAATTTATAAATTAAGAAATTAACAAACAAAATCAAAAAGAGATGAACGAAATCTGATGAATACCTTTAACTATCGTTTACAAACTTAATTAACTTGGTTTCAACTTACAAAATGTTCGGCTGGTACCAGACTTAGATTCCTGGGCTCAGGCACACAATTTACACTAAAAAAGGCTTTGTTTGTTTGTTTGACTCTCAAACACACGGTCGTAGTTATTGAATTTTTCTCCGGGAATTGGATCTGCTGCCCCTCCGGATCAATAGTCAGACATATTGTTACACATTGTCTTTATGTGGAAAATGATTATCTCAGTACGCGTAGGAATCTTAATGTGGCGCTAAATATTTGATTGCTCTTTGCAGTTTTTTTACAAAGTCTCTCGCTGTCCAAACTTTATACTTGTACTCAAAACTTGTAACTTTCTCGGTTGAATTTATACTCGGGCCACGCTGTTCGTTCTCTCAAATTATTTCCTTCCTCTCCCTACTACAATATCAGTCAGACATTCGTTCCAGAAAACGCTCGTAGCCCACGACAAAGCCCGACTACCCATTGACGTCTTTGAAGAATTGGACCGCTAACAATCCAATTATTAAAATCATTACTGGCCTCTACAATATATTGTAGTAATTTTAGATAAATGACAGTTAAAGCCCCACGTTGGAGGGAAAATTTGTAGTAATTTTCGATAGTTCACAATTAAATCGCCACTTTGAGGCGCCAATTTGTAGTAATTAATCTACAATGCATTTTAAAAATAGTTTTTAATTTGATTTATCCCACGTTAAGGCGTCAATTTCTAATGATTACTAACTTTACAATGATTTATATCAAACAAAGCCTCAGGTTGAGGTTTCAATTTTGTAGTATTTACTTTAAAATGATCTGATGTTTTAATAAGAAATGAAGATTTAAAATATGCCAACAAATTAATTTATTAAAGCAAATTATTTAAATCACATTACATATTAATACTTTACAATATTGCCACGGCTATTTCTCAGGGCCGATCGCTGGGCCTTCAATAAAGAATACTTATTAAACAATCAAATTTACAAAGCTATCAAGGCATTAATTCAAACAATCAATAGAATATTACAATACAAAATATGAGATATGAAATTTAAAATCGGAAATCTGACGATAATATCATTTACTTGCGGGTTTACAGATAGTAAATTGTGCAGTTTTACCTTAATGTTCTCTGGTATCAAGGAAATTGGCTCGTGCACACACACAATTATTCAAACTTTATAGACTTTATACACTGAATTTAAATGGTCAACACTTTCTGCTTGCCTAAATGACTCACAAGGCTTGCTTCACTGTTGCTTCTAACAAAATCTTAATAACACACTCCAAAGTTTGTTATCTGCTGGATGCAATAACATTTGTCTCCCAATAATTGAAGAAAAAAATGTTTAACTCATTAATGTAAGCTAGAATCCGAACTATAATAGTCGGCGTTGGATCGTCGTAATTATTTGCTCACACCTGTAGACCGTTTTTGAATATATATATTAAAATACATACAGCCAGACACCATCTGAATTTCTGCCCTTTCTAGACCGTCTCCTATATACACTACAGAGCATTCTCAAGCACTCTGGAGCACTGAGCGTCTAGCGAACAAACTTCTACAATCCCAGCAAGCATGCATTATTGCCACATATTCTTGTATATAACTTGTGTGTTTTTACGCCGCCAACAATACAAGTCCAAATTTTGTTCATTAATTAATTATTTACTTTTAATTACCACAATATCTTTATCTCAATCTTTAGAGACGATCGATTTTAGCAATTGCGAAATATGCCAAACATTTTAAAAATAAGTATTTGTAAATTTCATTATTTCGCATTAATGCGAAATTAATAGAAATATTAAGTAAAAACTTCGAAATGAAGCTTATTCTGCAATATAATTTGCTAAATTGTATTTATTGGTGGTCTTGACTGTCGCGTATCGACAGCGGGCCGGAAGGAGAACACGAGGCCCAGTGAAAAAGGTTTTAAAAACAATTATCCATACATTTTATCCTGTGGTGAAATAATTTTTTCCTAACACTTGAACAGAACTTGTTAAATAGAAATTCATCAGAGATTGAAAGTAAATTTGGAGATGAAAATGTTTATTTATAAATTCAATGTACGTTTGTAAGTCAAATGTCACAGAAAATTAGTGATGTAATAACCAAGCTTGGAGGCGGAAATTTTACTTTGTAACATACATTGTGGGATGAACTTATTTCTTTGGAAGCAGTATTTATAAGAAGTATTAAAAGGTGGTTACCTATAAAGAATTCAAGGTGAATTATAAAATTGAAAAAAATATTCAACATATGTTAAGAACATTTCAAAAATCTAAAATAAATTACAAACTTATATTTTACTGTAACAAATTTTTATTTTATGAATTGATGTTAAAAGCTTTTTAAAAAAATTATAACCTTACTTTAACCTCATTAAAAACAGTAAGAAAATTTTATATTATATATATTTATTAAATTAGCGTAATTGATTCCACATTAATATATCACCTGCTGAAGTTTCAATGCCGGGATTAACGTTGTGGCTCTATTTTGTTTACATACTTTCACTGGTCCTGTAATTATTGGGCTTAACGATACATAAAATAAATATAAATAAAAAATAACATCTGTAGAAAATAATGGCGTTAGAAAGAGACGCTAATCTCCGTCGAAACGTCCGGCAGTTTTAAATTCAAATTTTAATTAGTTTAAATTCAATTCTTTTTTAAGTTTGAACTTTAAATGTCTATTTACTGACTTATTTACTAATATATTTATATATATATATAATATATATATATATATAGTTATACTCAAGTTTCAAATAAATAACATTTTTAATTTAGGTAAATGTTACTGGTAATTATCCTATTAGAAAATATTCATTCTTCAACAAATTCAGTTTAATACATGCTTATTGAATATAGAAATATTTTTTCTGATAATCATCAAAAGTAGAAAATAGTCAATATTTTATTCGTATTAATTCTGAGTTTTTTTTAATAAAATATTATTAATTATTTCAGTTAAAGAAGAGTTGGACGTTGGACCTTATAACGTGTAGAAAACTTTGGTAAGTTGGAAAAGCTGTATTGTTACAAATTTAAAATTAATTACATACTTTATCGTAATTAAACACATATATACACAAAATTAAAATAGCATAAAAATATCCGCTATTTATGCGATGATGAAAATTACATTTACTCATTTTTATTATTATTACTAGCTGGGTGCCCGGCGTTGCCCGAGATGTCATTTATCTATAACCATCCATAAGCCTACAATTTTCGTTACTTTTGCGCTATTTTTATGTAAAGCCCTCGAACCCTATCCCTAAATGTGCTCACCTCACATGACGAAGGGGGATGAAGTCATTGACTAAATATATCGGCCGTTTTTACATGTTAGAAGATGACCACCCCCACAAATATGCGATAATGAAAAAGAATGTATTCCACGCAAAAATCGGCCGATTACATTGTCTGAAAATTTATTCCCCCGCCCAACACCTCCAAAACCCGTCGCGTTACCCAGGTTGTCACATTTAGATTCAGAGACATTCATAGTCTCGGAATTGATTCGAATCTCGGTTGTTTTTCTGGGATTTTATTTAACGTACCTCCACGCCACCCCTAAGCTTGCTCCCCTCACAGGGGTTAAATTATACACAAACAACATCGGTATAAATACCATCAAAGTAATTAACTCCAGGAAATAATAATCGCAAATATCGACCGTTTAACATGTTTGAAAATTTTCACCCCCGACCACTCCCGCTTCGGGAACTTAAACGGTCAAGTTTAATGTCATAATTAAACTCAGTGACAATCCCGATAGTTTCTGGTTTCTTTTTATGTAATGCTACATCCACGCCAACCATTAAGGGTGGACACTTTTGAGTCCGAAAGGGGTTGAAATTATACACAGAGAACATTTGGGGAAATTTTATTAATCTAATTCATCCCGAAATATATTTAATTGACAAAAAAACAGCCGGTCAACTCATCCCAACCCAGCCGATACCCGCGCGTTGTCCAGATTGTCATAAATAAATTCAGCAACATCCATTACCTTCGATTTGACTCGAATCTCGGTTGTTTTCCTGTTATTTTCAACGAAATCCTCTCCAGCCCCACCCCTATCTTGCCTATTAACAACATCGGTAGAAATACTATCAACGTCAATGGTCCCGGCATTTATTTATTCCACGCTAATATCGATGATTTAACATGTTAGAAAATTTCCATCCCATTCACTCCCGCCCCTTGGGGCTAACTGGCCAATTTGATGCTATAATTGAACTGGACGACATCCATAACCTTGGATTTGACTCCAATCTCGGTTGTATTCGCGTTATTTTTCTGTAAAGCATCTCCACCCCAAACCCTAACGGTGCCCTTTTTCCAGGGCGTAGGAGATGAATATTATATTCAGATAACATCGGTAGAAACACAATCAATATCTTTGACCACGAAAATATTTATCCAAATCTAATACCTGCTGTTTTAGCAAGTTTAAGTATTTCAACCCCCGTCCACCCCCGCTTCTGGGGTTGGTAGACGCGTCTCGCCCCGACTGTGTTGTTTTCCTAGTCGCAAAGAACCCGTGTACGAAATTTGGTGATATTTGCTCCAGCGGTGTAGATTTGTATTCTCTTCCCCAAACGGTAGGGGTGCTCTTTCCCCAGGCTGTAGAGGTTGAAAATTATATTCAGATATCATCAGTGGAAAGACTATAAATATCTTTGACCCCTAAAAATATTTATCCGACTGAAATATCGACTGTTTTAGCATGTTCAAATATTTCCAACCCCGTCCACCCCCGCTTCTGGGGGTGGTAGACGCGTCTCACCCCGACAGTGTTGTTTTCGTTGGCCGCAAAGAACACGTGTAGGAAATTTGGTGAAATTTGATCCACCGGTATAGATTTGTATTCTCCACCCCAAACCCTAAGGGTGCCCTTTTCCCAGGGTGTAGGGGATGAAAATTATATTCAGAAAACATCGGTAGAAACACCATAAATATCTTGGACCCCTAAAAATTATTATCCGACTAAAATATCGGCTGTTTTAGCATGTTTAAATATTTCAACCCCTGTGCACCCCCGCTTCTGGGGGTGGTAGACATGTCTCACCCCGACAGTGTTTGTTTCCTGGTCGTAAAGAACACGTGTTCGAAATTTGGTGAAATTTGCTCTACCGGTGTAGATTTGTATAACGAACATACAAATATACAAACATACAAACATACAAACATACATACACTCTTTTTTATTTATAAGATAGCTGGGTGCCCGGCGTTGCCCGAGATGTCATTTATCTATAACCATCCATAAGACTCCAATTTTGGTTACTTTTGCGCTATTTTTATGTAAAGCTCCTCGAACCCTATCCCTAAATGTGCTCACCTCCCATGCCGAAGGGGGATGAAGTCATTGACTAAATATATCGGCCGTTTTTACATGTTAGAAGATGACCACCCCCACAAATATGCGATAATGAAAAAGAATGTATTCCACGCAAAAATCGGCCGATTACATTGTCTGAAAATTTATTCCCCCGACCAACACCTCCCAAACCCGTCGCGTTACCCAGGTTGTCACAATTAGATTCAGCGACATTCATAGTCTCGGAATTGATTCGATTCTCGGTTGTTTTTTCGGGATTTTATTTAACGTACCTCCACCCCACCCCTAAGCTTGCTCCCCTCACAGGGGTTAAATTATACACAAACAACATCGGTATAAATACTATCAAAGTAATTAACCCCAGGAAATAATTATTGCAAATATCGACCGTTTTAACATGTCCCCGCTTCGATGACTTAAACGGTCAAGTTTAATGTCATAATTAAACTCAGTGACAATCCTGATAGTTTCTGGTTTATTTTTATCTAATGCACCCTTAAGGGTGCACCCTTCCGAGTCCGAAAGGGGTTGAAATTATACACAGAGAACATGTAGGGAAATTTTATTAATCTAATTCATCCCGAAATATATTTAATCGACGCAAAAAACAGCCGGTCAACTCATCCCAACCCAGCCGATACCCGCGCGTTGTCCAGATTGTCATAAATAAATTCAGGGACATCCACTACCTTCGATTTGACTCGAATCTCGGTTGTTTTCCCGTTATTTTCAAGGAAATCCCACCAGCCCCACCCCTATCATGCCTACAAACAACATCGGTAGAAATACTATCAACGTCAATGGTCCCGGCATTCATTTATTCCACACTAATATCAATTATTTAACATGTTAGAAAATTTCCATCCCATCCACTCCAGCCCCTCGGGGCTAAATGGCCAATTTCATGCTATAATTGAACTGGACGACATCCATAACCTTGGATTTGACTCCAATCTCAGTTGTATTCGCGTTATTTTATTGCAGCGTTCCTCCACCCAACACCTAAAAGTGCTCTACTGATAATCCCGACCCGCTTCTGGGGGTGGTAGACGCGTCTCACCCCAACAGTCGGTAGAAACACTATCAATATCTGTGACCCCTAAAAATATTTATCCGACTGAAATATCGACTGTTTTAGCATGTTTAAATATTTCAACCCCCGTCCACCCCCGCTTCTGGGGGTGGTAGACGCGTCTCACCCCGACAGTGTTTGTTTCCTGGTCGCAAAGAACACGTGATTTTGAGAAAAATTGTTCTAATAATGTAGATTACGTGGATAATATTTTCATTGAAGTTGTAGTAAACTAAATTATAAACTATGTTAGCATGTAGAGTTTTTGTTACAAGTATTTGTGCGTGATTATTTGTTGCTTTGTTTCTTCTCAATAATACAACTTCAATTACGGAATAAATGTAAAATTATGTTTATAACAATTTATAATATAAAATCTTTTTAAAAGAGTATAAAAAGCAATGGTTCTGAAACACTTTTATTTTTGATTAAACGTCGTTATTAATGGAAACAACATCGGTTAAAATAGTATGAACAACACCACCCCTAAATCTGCTACCTTCCCGTGGTGGAAAGGGTTGAATTTTTACTCATATCACATCGGTAGAAACACTATACCCATAAACACATAACATTTTGGCAGTTTTAGAATAATAGACAATTCTCACCCCCAGCCCTAAGCAAGCTCACCCCTAATGTCTAAAGGGATTTATATTTTCAACAACATCCGTTGAAATAGTATTCACGTAATTCTCCTCCAAGAACGCGCAAGAACTGACTATTTATCTCCCCTTCCAACCCCCACCCTTTCGGGTTAAATGGGCAATTAAAAATATTTATCCGAAGTATACTCACTGACATACATAACCTTCGATTTGACTCCAAACTCGGTTGTATTCGCGTTATTTTTCTGTAAAGCAACTCCACCCCAAACCCTAAGGGTGCCCTTTTCCCAGGGCGTAGGAGATGAATATTATATTCAGATAACATCGGTAGAAACACTATCAATATCTTTGACCCCAAAAATATTTATCCAAATCTAATACCTGCTGTTTCAGTATGTTTAAGTATTTCAACCCCCGTCCACCCCCGCTTCTGGGGTTGGTAGACGCGTCTCACCCCGACAGTGTTGTTTTCCTGGTCGCAAAGAACCTGTGTACGAAATTTCGTGAAATTTGCTCCAGCGGTGTAGATTTGTACTCTCCACCCCAAACGCTAGGGGTGCTCTTTCCCCAGGGTGTAGAGGTTGAAAATTATATTCAGATATCATCAGTGAAAAGACTATAAATATCTTTGACCCCTAAAAATATTTCTCCGACTGAAATATCGACTGTTTTAGCATGTTCAAATATTTCCACCCCCGTCCACCCCCGCTTCAGGGGGTGGTAGGCGCGTCTCACCCCGACAGTGTTTTTTCCTGGTCGCAAAAAACACGTGTACGAGATTTGGTGAAATTTGATCCACCGGTATAGATTTGTATTCTCCACCCCAAACCCTAAGGGTGCCCTTTTCCCAGGGTGTAGGGGATGAAAATTATATTCAGAAAACATCGGTAGAAACACCATAAATATCTTGGACCCCTAAAAATTATTATCCGACTAAAATATCGGCTGTTTTAGCTTGTTTAAATATTTCAACCCCCGTGCACCCCCGCTTCTGGGGGTGGTAGACATGTCTCACCCTGACAGTGTTTGTTTCCTGGTCGTAAAGAACACGTGTACGAAATTTGGTGAAATTTACTCTACCGGTGTAGATTTGTATAACGAACATACAAATATACAAACAAACAAACAAACATACAAACATACATACACTCTTTTTTATTTATAAGATTATTACGTGTAATTCATACTCAAGGTCACTAATGCGGAATAATTTTCATCGCATTTTTATTTTTATCTTTATCTTTACTGTTTTATATACATCATTCTCCCAAAAGTTATTTCGCTTCCGAGCATTGATACAGTAAAATGCAATAACAGAGAAGGCCTACTTAAGATGTCGTCATCGAAGGAAGGCGTGAAACCTGTGATATGTGATAAAAGTGTTATTCGCCTTGAAATTATATATACAAAATATATAAACATTTGGTTTATGGACATGAATAATAGGACAGAATAATAGAATTTTAAGCTTAATAACCAAATAGTGAGACAAAAATATATTGCATAAATATTATAACGGAATATTATTATTATTATTTATTGAGATTTATTATGGTTGCGTCGACATCGTGGTCATTGGCGACGCGTAACGGAATATTCTATGTACAATCAGTGCAATATATTCTGAAAGTCGAGGCAGGAAACTAAATCAACTACATTGCAGTACATTTTTTTTCTGTATAACTTAAAAGTAATGATATAACATTATATATTTTTATCTAAACTACACTTCAGTAATATATTGTGTAGAGTTAAAAAAGAAAGAGCTTAAACTACTCGTCTTAAATAATGTAAATAATATTAAACATAGTAATATCGTTCACATCAAAATGTGAAACTTGTTAAGAACCATGCACACACGCTAGAATTTCTAAAAAAAAAAAAAAAAGCTGAACCTTCCGACCTTGACCAAATCCTTGGGAAAGTGACTCAAACAACAGTCTAATTAATGGCAGAGACAGGTTCTACCTGTATACCTAAAATTATTAGGAACGGACAGAGAAACAAAGTTGTGTAATAAAATGTTCTACAAAATACATGAACCGTACAATATTACATGGAGGGTGTAACAGCACTGGACGGCAAAATTCTTCATATTAACAGGAGAAGTGTATTACAAAATGGCTCCGGAAATTCATAATTACAAAGTTATCAGAATTTTTATAAATTTTCGTGCATGGCGAGATGCCTTGTTTTATGGACTAAAATGCGATACTCTTGTTACAGTTATTACATGACTCAAAAGAAGGGCTCTTTGAGTTTTTCATGTTCATGTGAACATAGCGATCTAACTAGTCAGTTGAACTTCATACAAACCTATCAGGTACGGAAGTTCGGATTTAACTCTGTAAATATGCCTTTGAATATACACGTTGTACTACACTTTTCTTCTTCTCTCAGCTTGAAGAATCCATTCGTGAAATTTTTCCATCAAGTGTTTGTTACACCCTGTATACTGATAGTAAATAACACAGAAACATTTATATATATATATATATATAGTCTTGTAGGTGATTTACCTGGTATTTATCTATCCCAATTTTATTAGACAAGGAAATAATAAAATTTTCTAATCTGAATAATTTTGAATATTTCATAATTCTCTCCTTCTCACCCAACCACATAACACTGAGGGCTGAATCAGCACGTTGATTGTCAGTAACCCCTCAAACAATGTATTTAACAAGAATCACGATATTTTTGGACATTTTATTTTACACGCTTCCTCAACACCAACCCTAAAATTATATATTTTAAGGTGTAGACAGGCTATGTATAGGGCATTCCACATAGTGGCAACTCCCCTTTTATAGTATAGGAAAAGGAGTGAAAGTGGGGATGCGGAATGTTAGCGCATCGCCTTATTTTTTAGAGTAACAGGCAGCTTTAGGGTAATCATTTAGTAGCATAGGAGCAATTTGAAAGGGGAAATGAATGGTAGACCAAGACAGCCAAGGGTTAACTAGGACCCCCGGGCTATGGTTTAAGGATCCTACCGACAATTCGCCTAAAAGTGATGCAGGGAAACCCCTAGAAAAACCTGCATCAGGTAGTTCGGGCATTTGGTACTTGTCCCACGCCCTTCCGATGGCGGGAGAGGGGTTTGCTGTGGGGTCGCAGTTTTCTCCTCGCCGTGACTTGGCCAGTTTAGGAGGCAGCTGGCCGACTATTCCAATAGGAATAGCGGACAACTCTTACCATATGCCCAAGATCTGCGACCTCGGAACATACACTTCTCAAAACAGGCCGAGATGCCTCGGCATGAAGGAACCTTAGTTCAAAAACCAGAGAGATGTGAAGGCATCACCAAAGATAGCCTCCTCCAGAGCTCTCTGGGAAGGTTCACCTGCGAGAGAATCCTCTTGTTTGCGTCCCTTTCCTACTTTAATTTGTACACAAGAAATAAATAGAAGCAAGTAAATAAATAATTACGTTATACATTTTTAGTGAAATTTCCTAACTCGACTATAAGCGTAATAGCAAGTCTTATACCACTTCCTTCGGGCACTTGTTTCGTCTTTGTCTTCATGGCTCCCGCGGGAGCAGTGCAATCCAGTGGTAGGGTGAGGAAACTGCAAACAAATGCAGAAAAATTCGCTAGCGGCTTAAATAAAAAGCCACACTTACACCGGTAAACGAGTAAAATCAAAAGTAGCATTAGTTAGCACGTTAATTAACAAAAAAAACCACAGATATTCTGACAGATATACGCAACCACTCAGAATAAGAAGTCATTCTATACAGTTTATAATGATTGTGATATTCAATATTTACAATATGAAGTACGGTACGGTTGAAGAAAATAACTTAAAATAAATAACTAAAATGTTACACCTGGGGATATTAGTATTGTGGGGAACGTGTACCTCTCTGTAATAGCAAATAAATAGACGTGGTTGGAACGAGAATGAGTTATATTATATTTAATCTAAGACAATATTAGTCTATAACCGTGTGCATCAGGCAAGTCGAGACTTCAAAGATGGTCTGATTGTTTCCTGCGATATTACAGCGGTCGTGGCCGTCATTAATCGCCTAGTAACTTTGTTAAATTATTTATAAATTAACTTTGTGTCTTCCATTTTTATTTCCAACTTAGCGTCCTTTTCAATGTTTTAATGTCGCTTCTCAATAGTCCCTAAAGTTTCTATCTTGAGAGATTCTTATTTTTTTGGTAAAACTTTTATAAAGTGCTTCATTGTTTCTAGTTAGACATGACAAGAAAATACGCGGTAGTCGTAGCCATACAGGATTCCGCAGCCCTACTCTATATTTTGACTTTCCAATGGAATTTCCTTGCTGCTTCTATTCATTGTCGCTGGGTATTTTTTTTATCTCTATACTATAAAGGCTAATTAATTGTCTGTGTAAGGGATTAGAGGTGTGAGCTTGCATTGTAATTTGTTTCGAGTCGCCCTGGGGTGTATTTATAGGCTTCCGGTGGTTAATTATAGGAATTAGAGGAAATTTTGCAAGTACTATTTATACTGTTGATGTAAGTCAACTGTTTGTTGATTTTACTTAACGAATATTTATTCCGCGTGTTTTCTTGTGCAAATTTCAGTCCATACTACTGTTTACGAAGTACATTTATACTCATTGGTAAACGGCAAACACATAATGTAGTAAATACAATTGACTGAGAATTATTTATTTCTAAACAATGTTAAGTTTTGTGACTATTCTTGCAATTTACAGAACTATAATTTGCTTTGTGTTCTTTTATCATATACCTTTTAGTCTGGTCGATATAACACAAGGCATAATATTTTCAATTAATTTTATAACCTATATGACGTTAATCAAATGCCATTTTTAAAAAAATTAATTTCAGGATTGATTACGTGTAAAAAAATAGATACATCATATTGTTTAAAAAAATTGATAAACTTCGAATAGATGAAACGAAATAAACGGAAATATAACACAATGGTTAGGCCTTTTTTGTTGAAACGTACTCACAGTATACCCAAGTTTTATATCGATAAATTTTATGACGAACTCAAACTGATAATATTAAGAGGATATTATTTCATATTTTAGATTATCATTATGATGAATTTAATTATGATAGCAAAATAGCTTTATCAAGTAAATTGTAAATCAAGACTGATTTTTTTGTAAGGAACAAAGTTAATTATTCTACGAGACGAGTTCAATTAATTATACTACATAGATTTTTGTCGTTAGATAATTGATACTTGTAAAATATTTAAGCATAGATTTTCTTCAACTGCATTAGAGAACTTAATGTTTGAGTTGAACTAATTAAATAATTTACGACTTTATCAAATTTTGTTAACGGAATAATAATATAAAATATATCGTCGTGTGTTAAATAATGACCTTGAAAGTAAATTATCAAATTACTTATATCTGAAATCAAATTTCTTATTCTTCTCTATCTTTAAAGTTTCCATTCTAACATGTGCGGCGACAATGGCCCATGTTTTTTTATTGTTCTTTCATTATATTTTTTACGTTCAAAATGGTAAATAACGAATTTTGTCAATATCGTCGTGTCTTTGCAGAGAACGACAAAGATTAAGTAATACAGTAGAAGACTAGGATAGGGCAAGAATTCTATTACCTCTTAAGAAAATCAGAGAGGAAGAAATGAACCAATGAGAAAGAACATCACACAGAGAAAAGAGAAGATTGGATGAGGAAGTAGAACAGAAAATATACTCTCACAGGTCAACCGTACATCAAGAAACGATACCCGCATTTTAAATAAAATCAAATAAATTAAAGTCTGTTAAAACTAATAATAATAAAAACGAACTTCATACAGATAAACGTAAAAAAAAGAGGAACAAAAACTAAGAAAATTTGAATTTTAAAGTGCCTGACGGTTTTTCTATCTGTGAATAACTTAATACTGGAAATTGAACAAGGAACTTAAATCAAAGCTAAATATGTAAGAAAGAAATACCTTAAAAACATCATATAACATATTAACACTTGTTGTTTCGTGCTTTAGTATTAACATTATTAGTTTGATTTTTAATATACGGCATTTCAGAAATTTATATTTTCTAATAATTTGGTTCTGTGTCTAAAATGGAGGTAGTGTCAAAATCTATTACATTTGATACAATGTTTTACAAGTTGACAGTATGAAATTAGATTTATAAATTTAAAACTAAACTAATACTGTTACCATTAAGCACGACACAGAAAGTCCTATTATTTGATGTCTCCTTTTAAGTTCTTTAGCTCATTTATTTATCTTTGATTTTAGTTCCTTGTTCAATCTCCAGTATTAAGTTATTCGACATTAGAAAATGACACTAATCCGCATCGAAACGTCCGGCACTTTAAAATTCAAATTTTCTTAGAATTTTTTTCTATTTTTTAAGCTTGTCCGAACGAAGGCCTTTTTTAGTATTGTTATTCTTACCCAGCTTTATTTGGGATGAGTGAATTTAAAATCTACCTCTTCCAATACATTTGTATGGAAACAGGAAAAGATAACAAATTTGGTACTAGAGAATCTATAATTTGCACATATGCTTTCCCGGTGAATCGATTTATCAACCGTGATTAATCTTTGTCAAAACACGTTACTAGTCGATGATGATGATAATCGCGAAGACTTCTTCAGACAAAAATTTTCTCCGATTGATAACCCGGGAATTTATTAAATGATCACATTATTGTCAAACGGGTAATGTGGAATTACCACCGATATAAGGATCGTCCGAAAATTATTAACTTTTCAAACTGCCGAAGTAAAATATTTCAGAAAAAAACAAAGCTTACTCTAACCATTGAGCTTTAGAAATTGCATCATACTTATTTCAACGCGCCTGAGACACATTAAAAATTCTATTTATATCAAAACTGTATGTATTTTGTAGTTTTATTTCTCTCCAAAAATCGACAAAACCGGAGAAGAAACCCCCTAACATTAAAAATATCATCAGAGAGTACGATTTTCTTCGTAGGTTCTGAGGCACGAGAGGCAGAGAAAGAAATGGCGTACAAACTGTGAGGAAGGACAGTCACGACAAACACGTCAGGGTCGTTTCAGCAACAGGCTTCTCACTGGCCGCAACACAATCAACCGCAAGCTCGCTGTCACTCCCACAAAAGCAGTGAATTGTCGGAGTCGGTAATCTGCTCCACCTGTTACGCAGCTCGTACAGTCCACAGGCAATAACATTGGGAGATAGCACTCGGCCACAGAAAAACAGAGGCGGAGACCGTGCTCGTTCTAGCCGCAACTAGTCCTTGCTTTCAGAAATGTAATACTAATTTCCAAAAACCAAATGTTTCACGACTTCATCTTAACCTCGTGTTGATAAAGACCTACAGGTAGGTCGAAAATGTAACTCTTAATTTTCAAAGATATTTTCAGCAATTCTAATCTGTAATCTAGGTCAACAAAAATTTACACAGAATTTTTATTTTGGAGAGCTACAAAATTGGCGTCTGTTATCAGAATGCTTTGTACATTTTTGTAACAGATCAGAGTTTAAAGCAGTTGAAATATGTCTAGTCCATAATATGTTGACACCGATGAATAAGTATTTTTGTATGCAGCGGTCTGCGAGGGCTATTCTCTCGTAGCCAGTACCTGCGACGGCTATTCCCTCGCTGGCAGTACTTGCGAGAGATGTTCTCTCGCAGGCAGAACCTTGTAGGTGAGATAGGAAGGGGCTACCTTTGGGGATGCCTTTTCCTCTCCATTTATGAACTAAGGTTCCCACAAGCCGAGGCACCTCGGCCTGTTTTGACAGGTGTATGTTCCGGGGTCACAGACCTTGGGCATACGGTAAGAGTTGTTCGCTGTTCCTATTGGAACAGTCGTCCAGCTGCCTCTTAAACTGGTCGAGGTACGGAGAAGGGAATGCTGCGTCCCCACAGTAAACTCTTCTCCCGCTATCGGAAGGGCGTGGGACAAGTACCCAATGCCCGACCTACCTGATGCAGGTTTTTCTAGGGTTTTACCTGGATTACTTTTAGGCGAATGCCGGGTAGGATCCTTAAACTATAGCCCGGGGGCCCTAGTTAACCCTTTGCTACCTTCCTCTACCCTTCCGCATCCCCCCTTTCAAATCCCTTCCTATGCTATTAAAGGGGAGTTGCCACTATGTGGATTACCCTCATTTAGCCTGTTACCCTAAAACAAAATAAAAAATAAAAGGATTTTTGTGTTGAATTTTGCCAGACCGTGACCACTTACAAGCTGGGAGAGTACTAAAGAAATGTCAGTGAGATATCTGATATATCGTCTCGAAGAAATTTATCTATACCGCAATATGAATTCGTGCACATTGTAATTAGCGATCGGATTAATACATGCATACGACCGTCTTTAACGTTTACTCATATTAAGTAGCATAACACGCTCCCGATGCCAGATAACTCCCTTGTTCACATGGGGTTAATTATAAAATATTATAAATGACCATGACATTATTTATTGTAATAATTTAAAATAAACGACTAATGGCTGTGGCTAAATAAAAATATTTAATTGAACAATTAAACAAAATTTATTAAAGTTTTAAATACAATATAAAAAATTACACAATAATATTTAGAATCTCAGGGTCTTTACTGGGTTTGATAAATGGGTGACTTGAATTTACAATAATTTATAATTACATTTAGCCTTTATTGAATTTAATTCGTCTAAACCTCGACGAATTTTGTTGCGGATGACAATAAGATTACAGATTGAATTTAAATTAACTAACAAAACAATTAAAGAAATGAATAATTAAAGAAAAGAAATAATTGAAGAACGATCTGACGTATCTTAAAGAAATGGTTTACAAATAAATTTTAGAGTTTTTTTACTTAAGGCCGACCAGGTCTCAATTTTGGGGTTTTCTGTGCACACGTTTTTGGGGATATCACTGAATTTAAATTGGTTACAAAACACTGTCGAAACTTTAGGTTCTCTCAGCTGGAAACGGCTACTCCTTCCGAATTAATGGTCAGTCAGATTATTACCAACTTTCTCTCGGTGACATTGGTGACGGTCTCTTTACTTATTGAGTTTTTACTGCAGCATGACTTATTAGGGTACTGTTTGTAGCAGGTAAACCACCGAGTGAAACCCTTTTACTTGGTTTCAACCTGCAGCCTCTCTAGATGGATATTTGTCCGCCGTCCGACTTCCAACTAAACTGTTTCGCTTCTCCCCGTTGACTGTTCGTCTCGTAGATTTTGAATGCGTACGTCTCAACAATGGTTCTCTGTGTTGCGGTGCACGCTTTATATACTCTAATAATGAGTCCTTTACTTTGCAATTATAACAATGGATTAATTACTAATCACTACATTATATTAGACTGGAAAATGAATGAATCCTACAATAAATAGCATTCAGATACTATAATATACATACACATGTGCATCCAATATTATATGTTCCGTATAGGGCAATTTCAAATAAATTTTGTACACATGTTACTTACAAAATGAGAAAAAAACACTGTGGGGGTAAAACTTCCTTAGCACCCCTACGGTTATGGATGGTATTTTAAAAATATGCCAATATGACCGATATTAGCGTACAATCAATATTTTTGGGGTATCTGAAACTAATAGTGTCACTCTTGACGTAGTTTACACCTAATTTCAACAAGTAACGGAGAGTGAGCACTTCTGAGGTAAGGGGGAGGGGGATTGGAGGAAGGGATAAAACGTATGCGAAACAACCGAGACCTGTATCGAATTAATTGTTTTGGGGGTTACTGAATTGAATGCTGTCATTTCCAGTGGGATTAATGATATCACTCTATGCGTAGTTTGAGTAATTTCAACCCCAAGTGCCAAGAGAGGGGACGACCCCTACATGTGGCGTTGAAGGGATGAAGTAGAAATAATGCGGCACAACCGAGGCCAATAACAAATAAACGATTTCGCCGCTTAACTTCAAAATGAGGATACAAGAGATAAAAAGACCAAAATAACTAGGATTGGTGTATAATTCTGAGTTCGTGCATTCGCAAAGATGGATAGTCACTATCACCATGCCTCACCATTCCGGTTAACATGAAGTTCAGGCACCATGGAGGTGAATAAAGATATATGAATTAAAAACTGGCATCCACCATACCGGTTAAGTTCAAATTCAGCAATTTCAGCATGGCTAGAGGGTAAGAAAGGGATAATTATAAAATGTCCAAATGGTCCGACATTTGTGTCGAATCCAGGGCTATGGGAGTCGCTGAGTTGAATTATGATATTCTCATTCATATTCGGAGGGAGGTGGGGGAGGAGCGACCGATATGGCACATGTAAGTATCTAATTCATTGTTTCCGGTTTAGTTGAGATAAAAACTGATGCTCACGATGTCGGTTAAATCCCGTGTTGACAAAGAGTTTCGTGTCGAATTAGTTCCTTTTCTTGTCTAATATATATAAATTTCTTGGTACCGTCGGGAACTTGGATATTTATTTATAAAAAATTATTGATTAATTACAAAAATCATAAACTACTTTGAGTTCCTAGACTAGTGTTACCAGTAATAAAACGTTTTATACTTTCATTGCACCTTCCTGATTCCTGTTTCTGAATTTTTTCAATTACTGTATTTACGTAAATCTTTATAGGATTTCCAATTATTATTATGCAGAGATTTTTCTTCCTGTATCTAATAGGAAAAATGTGAACTTAATACACTGTCTAGTTTGCTTTAACTTATTTTACACGGATCGAATGAAATGTTTCGAAACAGAATTTGAATAATTGAGCTGAGATTAGTAGCTTTGGATTTTATTTGCCATAAATACAGTTCTCCCCGATAATTATGAGAGAAAGAAGATAATTTAATACGTTTTCCTTGATTTGTAAAAGGGTTAAAATCGATACTAAAAATTTTAATATTTGTTGGTCATGTCTTCTTTTTGACAGATTGACGAGACTCTGAGACTGACACTTTCTTCGAAGAAGAAGTTTAATAGAGCGTAGGAGACGGCGCTTAAAGTGAGCTTGCTTTTCTCTCTTAAGTAAAAATCCCGCGCTATTCTTCTCACGTCACAAAAATAAGCAAACCAGTCTGAGCGAGCAACATGGCGACTAGAAAGTCTCCATGGCAACGGCTGGGCTGCACGTGCCGCTCTATTGCCGTGTAATTAAGCTGTCCAGCAGGCCTTTTTTCATTCCGCAACAATGCGTATTCAGTTTCTAAAGAAATACGCACGAATGACAAGAGATTAACTGCGTTTCTTTTTTTTAAAAAAAGTTGTGTAATTACTTAGATCTGAAACAAGAATTTAAAATACAGCATATCTCTTACAAAATACATTTTTGTAATATTCTATTTTTAGATTATGGTTGCTCCAGTATTTAAATACATTCAATCGAGTTTCTTCTTAAGTTTCTATTACTAGGTTCTTTTGATACGTAATATAACGAACCTAAACCAAAGAAATCCATACCTTCGATATTAATCTAGCCTCGGTCAATATTCATTGCCGTAATGACACTGTGGTCTCATACGTTCTAATATCAGTTAACGTCAATTGATATTGCAATGAGGTAACAATATGTCTGGATGGTAAATGTGAACGGACGGAAACTTTTGTGTGTGTGTGTGTTCGTGGAGCTACGTTCTGCTATTAAGCACATTTGCATGCATTAGAAAGGCAATAGAAACTTGAATATGTGGTGACCCACCTCAGCTTTACTGTGTTACCTGTACTGTCCTGGTACTGGAGACCTTTCTACCCCATTTGTTTTAATACTTGTATGGACTTTTTTCTATAGTACGATAATTTAATAATGACCTTTCATTTTTGAACTCGTCCTCGATATCGCGATCGCCTTCAACTGTTAAAAAACATCTTTCCTTTAGTCTTTAATCGATATTTAATGTGTAAAACTGTTATTTTCAATTAAATTAATTCAATAAATGCACCCAATGAAGAGATTATTTCTACGAGTATTACAATTAGCGTGAGAACATTATAAAGTGTGTTCGGAATGGAACATAGGTAGGGTGTTTGTAGTGGTGAGTAGTTGATCCAATAGTTGCTAACAAGGCAGGGTTGAGTGCACTGAGCGACAGGGCTGATTCTATTAACTCTGAGTGGATTCCATGCACGACTAACGTACTCGATTAATCGACGGAAGCTCTAATGGGACTCGGATACAAACACGTGAACGCAGGAATACATTATGTTCAAATTTGCTTGATCAACAGCAGCAATGATAAATGTGCATAATACAATTTCGATTATTCGCATTCCTTGTTTATTTATACATACAAACAATTATAAACATGACTTCTGAGGAAGTAATAATAACTGTGGTTGATTTTTATTCAAAAAATCAAAAATGATCTCCTGCTCATTACAGGAATTATTACTCGCCAACTGTAACGAATAGAAATATTGTTTCCCGCAACCAATGAGCTCAAGCGCAATTTGCACTATCCACATATTTATAGGATTACAATAAGAAATACGCATTACGTATCGCAGGCTTTCCCGCTGAATTTTTGGTTCGAAAAGTTTCCGGTTTTCCAACCGTGTGCCTTTGTAAATACACGACGTTTCGTCGACAATCCTCGTCGACATCTTCCAAAAAGAATGGCTAGTCCTGACGAAGTTACTGCCTTTTTATACCCGAGAACTCTTCCAACAATAAGTACACTTTTAGATTTTAATTAATTACAGAATTGTAAACGATTCAATTATATCTAAATTAAATTGCTTATCGTAAAAAAAGGTTAAACTAAACAGATATTTGTTAAAAATTAATACGTAATTATAATCGTTAAACTGAGAATACAATTCAAAATACTGCATAAATTTTACATATAAAAGATACTTTATTGGAAATTTTTGGGATCTGAAACTTTTCATCGGGGTCTTTAGTGGACGACCAGTAAACAACTATGTTGTCGCTCGTGTAATTTGTAAGCCGATTGTCCGATTCTTCTTCTTCTGGTCATTTTACATTTATGCGAGGAACTAAGTGGATTATTATGAAAAATAGCACGTTCCAATAAGTTATTTTTTTCTTATTTCTGAAGTTCGATAGGTGATTTATTCTACGAGAACGTAGCATTATGTATAAAAATTGTTGGACGATGAAAATATAAAACGCGTAATTTAAAAAATTGAACCTTAAGTTCAATGGATTTAATCCTTTATGGATTTAATCCTTTTTCTATTATACTGCCTTCAATGTTGTTATTGGTTGTAGCAAGAAATAACGAACCGCTTGCGTAATCTATATGACGAAACACAATTATTAAATTGGAGTCGATATTAAATGTAATATAATTTTATTGGTATATTAATTGTGATTTTTTATCGTTTATTTAAACACAATAATTATACAAGTTAAACCACTAAAAGTTCTTTTGTAAACTAAGCATTTGGAACTACTTCCAAAAGGTTGCAATTTTACAAGTTAAACAAAATACTCGAAGTAGTTAAAAATTCGCGGCTACGCAGGTACTTTCTCCAGAATAGGCGTGCAAATCATCAGCATGCCCAGGGAACAATTAATCAGTCCAGGATAAAGCTAGATATAGTCCACTACTTCAGATGAATATGGTCAAGGACTATCGTAGAATGTCCTCACATATGCCTCAGCAGCTTCCATCGATGGACTTGTTCAAACATAAGTTTGTCCAAAAACTGAATAAATACTTCTAAAACCCCTTCTACGTAACCTCCTCCCTAGGGTCACCGGCTTCACCGCCGTATCACAGTTCCCGAGGCTGCCAAAATGGCCAAGGGAAATTTCTGTGGGGTTTTTCTCAGGGATTTTTATGAGGTATTTTACTCAGCCCCATCAAGGCAACAATTTCTGGAACCCCCTTCCCCTACCCTCTGTCTATCTTTTAAGATCGTAATAAGGAAAAATATGTATAATGAATTTATTGCCTTACCTTTTGTGGTGTGTTATCATTTCATCTAATACAATTGTTCAAAAATCTACATTGTTCTGTAATTTTTAAGTTAAATCTTCATTTTATGATTTCATCAAAGAACACAAAGATCGTATTAATAAGTTTTCCACCACAAATGTTGTCTATAAAATTAAGTGTTCAAATTGTGACATTCGTTATATCGGCAAAACAAAAAGAATGTTAAATATTAGGATTAAATAACATAAATCTAATTTCAAACTGGAAAAATGGCCCTATCAGTAAACATTGTATTAAATTGAATCTCAGTTTAGATTTGGACAACACCTCAATTTTAGACAGACAACCATATTATTGAAAATGATGTAAAAAACCTAAATGCTGTTAACATTAAAAATGACACAGAAAGTCCCAACAAGTTATATAATATTTTATTTTAAGTTCTTTGGCTCTTAGTTTTTATCTGCGATTTTAGTTTGTTGTTCCACAGTCTTAAATTAGCCGTTATAAATAGACGCTAATTCGCGTCGAAACGTCCGGCAGCTTTAAATTTTACTTATTTCAAGTGCTTATTTTTTAATTTTGTCTGTTATAAAGGTCGTTTTAATATAGTACTGTGAAATGAACACTAATTGTTATAAAACTTTGGAAGAGTACTGCAGTTGTGAAGGACTCTGTCAAATCAGAGAGATTAGGTATGGTAGGAGAGTTTTTTGAAGCATCTACAATACTGTAGGGGAGATGCTAGTAAAATAAGTAAATAAATGTTTTTCAAGTTTCATTTGTGTTTCTGATTAAAAATAAATAAAAAAGTAAGTAAACTGTACAAAAATAAAGTTTAATTATTTCTGTGCGAATGAAGTTTACTACAAATGTTTGGCACCTGAATTACGCTACTGTTTTCTATCTTTAAGCATCTTTCAACTTGTAATTTCATTATCACGAAACCATAGGTAAATATACTATTGTACACAACTGAACTTCGCAGAGCTATACTCATTGTAGATATAAATTTCAGAGGAAGATAGGTTAGTTTGACGGAATAGTTAAGATTTTGTCATAGTTTCTGCGAATCCGTGTTTTATTTATGTCGTCTGTGTTGAGCCGCGTGTCGTGCAGAGATCTGTAACATCAACACCTGAAGAAAGCAACAAGGTTTGCATCTGAGGGTTGTCTAGTATTTTGTCTCTTCATTGTCTACCTCATGATATATAATTATACTTTATTCATTACCGTTTTTGTAAAAATAATCCCTCATATTCTAAGATAAATTTGTGTTCTTCAATACTCGTGTATTACAGAATAAATGTAAATATTAGCAGCTAACTTATATTAATTTTCTTGCATTATTTTTTATTTAGTTCAATTGAGTATTATTATAAACTATTGTACAGTTCATGATGGAATTACAGCTTAATGGCGTGAAAACATTATGTAACAAGAATAGTTGATTATGGATTTTTGTGAGAAATATTAAATTTCCTACGTAAAAGTCATTAACATTCGTTTGCAAAAATAATTGTATTCAGGTCACTTAATCTCTATCCTGCAAAAATTATATTAATAGATTCATCAAAGTAAACTAAAATGAAACATTTATTGTTTTACGACGTCCTGAAGTCAAGTTTTCCAGACGGTACACAGCAGGAATGTAGTAAGACGTTCACTGATCTGAAGTTCCCTTTCACAATGTTTGTTTCTGGTTGTCTACGCCGTGCCGATTGTGTAATTGTTTTGCCATCATATATCGATCATTGGCATCACGAAACAGCTTGTAGCACGGCTTTTAGCTACGCACCTGCGAAGGTCGAATTCCTTCTTAGCAAACAGAGCACGCAGTCGTCGTGCCTCATTGGCTAACACGCTTGCTCAATGTCCTCTTTGCCTTAAGGAGGACACTAAGGCCGGAAGAAGCTATCACCTACTGCATCAATATGAATATGAATTACGTATGAAAAAAAATATTTTTTTAATCATTTTTAATAACTTGCATGCTAATAACACTAAAAATCATTTTATAATAATATAAAAATAGTAAAATGAAACATTTTGCAAGATATCGGTGTGTACAGTCAATTAACATCCAAAAAGGCCCATACGAAAAATGGAATTTAATTATATTACAAGTAACGTTCGTCAAAACTTGCATTCGAACGGCAGCAACCAGCAGCGCACTCGCCATCTTGCGAACGGACACAACAAATCGAAAATTAACTATATATGTGACTTTAAATTTTGGTCCGATTTCATTGTACGCAATATTGATTCAAATAATTTGACGGACAATTCTTTCCCAAAATTACGTTAAACGAAAAATATTTATCCTGTTTATCACTAAAAAATTTAATTTGATCATTTGCCATTTTAAATGAAAACCTCGTTTAACAAAAATCAACTAACAGTCAAAATTTAGGCACAATAATTTTTTTTGGTGACGACATGTTACATGAGGGTCACTCGCGTGATGGCAACACCCCTATAATAGCATAGTAAGAGATAAGAACGAGCGATTTGGAAGGATGTTAAAATATAGCCCTTGATCCGCTTAATAGTGATCCCTCCATCCCATATGTCGGTCCCAACGTCCTTTCGATAACTGGAGTGAGGTTTGCTGTGGAGAATCAGCATTCCCTTCTCTATGGCCGACCAGTTTAGGAGGCAGCTGGCCGACTGTCCGAATAGGAACAGAGGCGCAACTCTTACGTTTGCGACCCCGGAGCTTACTCCTCTCAAAACTCTCGACTTATGGGATCCTGAGTTTAAATACAGAGAGAGAAAAGAAGGCATCCCCGTAGGTACCCCACAGGTAGCATCCGCCTATTCTCTTGTAAGGTTTCACCTTCGAGAGCTAATCTCTTAGATACTCAGTCCTGCAGACTTTCCGCTAGGCAGTAATTATTATTTTTACAGTGACAGGTTAAATGAGGACTATCCACGTAGTGGCAGCTGACCTTCAATTGCGTAGGAAGGTATCAGAAAGCGGGTTGGGTTTAGGGTTAACAGGCTACATGAGGGTAATCCACGTGGTGACAACTTCCCTTTAATAGCTTCGGAAGGGATTTGAAAGGGGGAAAGCGGAAGGATAGAGGAAGGTAGCCAAGGGTTAACTAGGGCCTCCGGGCTATGGTTTAGGGATCCTACCCGAAATTTAGCCTAAAAGTGATGCAGGGAAAACCCTCCATCTGGTAGGTCGGGCATTTGGTACTTGTCACAGGCCATTCAGATAGCGGGAGAGGGATTTTCTATGCAGGCGCAGCATTCCGCTTTCCGTGCCTTGGCCAGTTTAGGAGGCAGCTGGCCGACTATTCCAATAGGAATAGCTGATAACTCTTACCGTATGTTCACGGTCCGCGACCCTGGAAAATACAGCTCTCAAAACATGCCGAGGTACCTCAACTTGTGGGAACCTTAGTTCAAAAAACTAGAAAGAGGAGAAGGCATTCCCAAAGGTAGCCTCCTCCACAGCTCTCTGGGCTTTTTTTTTGGTGTAGACAGGCTATGTATAGGGTAATCCACATAGTGGCAACTCCCCTCTTATAGCATAGGAAAGGGATTTGAAAGGGGGGGATGCGGAAGGGTGGAGCAAGGTAGCCAAGGGTTGACTAGGGCCCCCGGGCTATATTTTAAGGTAATATATTTAAAGTAATACAGGGAAAACCCTAGAAAAACCTGCCACAGTTAGGTCGGGCATTGGGTACTTGTCCCACGCTCTCCCGATACAATACATTATATACAGTGTACGTTACATTCCAATGAAAAATACTGATGAGACTTTTCATATTGTTAATTTATTAAAGCTTATGGTTAAACAAAATCTAATTTTGTAATGTAATTACTGTCAAGTAGCACTTATCATCATATGTAAAGTATATTTATAATTTAACTAAATTATTATAGATCGGTGATTATTTAGTGAATAAATTATCGGGTGTTCTACTGTCTATAGTTGAAATATTTGTGAGAGAGTGGAAAAAGGAAGAAAGAATGATCCTACGTTTCGTACATAAAAAACTATGTTCGTCTTAAGGGAAAGGGTTAAGAATCTGTGCAAGAGCCCGAACTCTCCTTAACGAAATAAACGTACTAGACTGAGTTGTTCCAGATTCAGCTATCGTGGCGTCAGGAGTATAGCTATAAAGAAATTCTTCAGTCCATTTAGATAACCACCGTATCAAGCTGAGTGCATAAAAAAGTTGCATGGGACTACGAATCGAAACGTATGATTAACTTTTAGAAAGGATGAGAACGCTGATGCTATTTGGTTCACTTTTTAATGGCGAAAGGTCAGGGACTATTCCCACGAGTGCACGCACGCTAGTTTCAGTAATTACCTAGTCTGTTGTGAAAAGTGAAATTTTTCGTAGTCGTAGGTTTGTGCGGGATGGGAGCAAAGCTTGGTTTTCTCACACATTACCGAGTGCCAAGGCCAGCGCAGTACTTGGGAGCACAATACGCTATTACGCGGCGACTCTCACAAAGGACCCGCCCACGCAGCAGCAACACTGCGTCCACGAAGACACGGTTCCAGATACAGTAAACTGTTCCGTACAACTAGGTCTGCGTTTTAAACAGACAAAAATGGAATTTGTTTTAAAAATTGGGAAGATATATAACAATTAAGGTCTTAGGTGACAGAAAATACGGCATTTATATTTAAGGGGGTATTTATTTTACTGTGACAAATACAAATATCTGAAAAAAATACTCATAATATGAAAAACTAAAATGTTAATTTTTCAAATAGAAAATTAGATCTCGTTGTGGGCTGAACGGGAGAGGATGATATATTTTTAAAATCTTAAATAGTAACTCCTAATTATTATTGTAGATTCATGTTTTCCATATTAAAACGCATTATTTTTGTTCGAAGCTTTTCTTATTCGCGGTTGATGGCGCTTTAATACAATAATTAGGTTAATTTCGAACTGTTGACATCTATTTTATTAATAGCATAATTAGTTTGTAATATGCACTGGTCTTAAATACTTCCCAACACGCTGCATTGCATTGAATTTGTATATATTAAGAATAATTTTGCATTACTCTACGAATTTAAAATAATTTATTGATTTTAGTGCATGTTGCAGAATGGATGTCGAGAGAATTTCGTTAGTAAGCCGAGAATAGCAAATCAAAGAAATTTGTTTTGTATAGCCAATACAGTTGAGATAACCGCTCAAATCAATGTCATTAATAGTACAGTATTGGGTAAACATACATCGAGCAGACTAATGTTTGTTTAATTAAATACTACGTTGCCTCAAATTTAAGCATTTATACAGTTTATAATTTTTAATTATGTCCAAGATTTCAATTTTTCTCCTTTTCATCTGCTGTGTACTAAGTCTTTGTCAGCAGATGTATTTTTGGTTCGTAATGTAATGATTAATAATTATTTTATCTGCTTCTAGTTAATGATTAATAATTATTTTATCTTCCTCTAGTTATGAAATAAACAATAATTCCAAATTTTAAATTTAATAGCATGATACCCGTACAATTTTTAATATCTTCTAATATTTTGTTTAGTTTTAGGATCTTTTACACGGCGTGATGGATACGGAATTAGGACAATCGTTTTGATCAATTCAGTATGTTGCGATTTTAAGTGCTGCTTTGTATTAAATATCAAAATACTGTATGGCTATGTAAACATGATTTGGTCGATTACGTAATCCTCAGCCTTGTTGATGTCCTCGGATTGTTGACACCGCCGGATGACGAAGTGTGTCTGCTCTTCTTTGTGGTCTGTCGTCCCTTTGATGTCCTGGGATGTCCCGCAATATATATTGCGACGTAAGTCAGTCTCCAGTCGACAGCTGCCCAGAGAAAACGGCAACCACGTTTCCTGTGTTTAATTGCCGATGATGTCCTTCGTAACAAATCATACACAGCGACACAGAACTGCTCGCGGCGTATCTATGATTACGACTCTAAGCGCTTAATCTTACATCTTACTCGGTGGAGGGAAACGTAACTGCTTTCTCTACACTATGCAATGCTTGTCCACGAAAACGAGACACTTGTGCCAACAAATGTTCAATTAATCTGGCTTTCAAATAAATCATCCGGCTGAAAATATATCTGCGTCACAATTTCTTCGTTCCTGCACAAAACAATAATTTCCGGCTCTGGATATCCAAAACTGCTCTGCTGCCTATAACCTAACATATTGGAAAACTAATATGAGACTTTTTAGAAGACGAATACGTGCAACAGGAACAGTTTGTTTTACACTGATTTTAGAGGTACTTATTCCTCGATGTGGCAGATGAATGACTAAGTCTTTCCCAATTCAATGTAGGCTGAAACAATTCTACATACACCCTGCGTATATTAAGATTAAGTTGACATTTATCTTCGAATGTGAAGAAATAGATTGATTTTATTGCAATTTTTTTCACAACGGAGTACCAGAATATTTCGTTGCTAAGCCGAAATTGATGTAAATTTGTTCGGTATAGGCAATATAGTTGAAACATCTCATCCATTCATTTAGGTTAATCTATTAAACGTTTTTAATGATGTGTTAGAAAAAACTAAAAATTTAATGAATGTATCATTGTATTTCCATTAAACGTATTTAATTACAGTTTCGCATGATTTATTACCCGACGGTATGACACAGCGGTCATCACAACTTGGGCGTCCTCTCGTTTCACAGCCAAATCCTGATACAGGACTAAGGCCGTTTCCTTTCCCAGCATTAATCAAAGTATAATGAGGCAATCCGTACAATGTTTCCAAATTCAGAATGTGAAATGTAAAAAGATATTCTTCCATGTATTGTATGCAGACCGCGTAAAATGGTATATTATTATTTTCGAACAGTACAGTACACTAAATTCAGATTCACGTAGTTCATCATATTCATACTACAGCAAAGTGAAGTTTACTTTAAAGTAATCATATCCGCCTTTTTCAAAACCTTCAGAAAAATAATTTCCGGCATGTTCGATGTTGCGGTAGGGATTCGATGAATTCAGTAATTGCAGTTTTGCAGACGTCATCCTTTCGCCCTGTTAAATGCAGCCTTGAGAAGAGTTTTAGCAGGATGTCGCCAGCTCACAGGAAATTGCAGACTTTGTGTCACGGCTTAGCGCGCAGTTCCCAACCCTGCTGGAGACTCCACGGCCGTCAAAAACGCTTCGCTCCTTCATGAATTCACGTACTTCATGAGTTACATCCAGCGACATACGTGACCTGACGTGTGTTTTGTTTCGCAACTGACTGCGTCTATTGTTGAAAGTTTCTGAATCGATTGAACTGAGATCACTTACACATTAACGAACAATTTCTTGTATTCATGATGTAAATGTCCAGGTAGATTCCTTGAGAGTAGATAGTTGTTTAAAAACGGTCTGTAGTATTCCAGACATCTATTGTGGACCGATAATAATTTTATCTGTTTTAAAATTTTATAATTTTTAAGGTATGAAATATTTTAATATGTATAAATATAATAAAATATTTGATAAAACAATAAAACGTCTGATTGAAAATAATTAATAAGAAAGATAGCCAATTCAGACCAAAAAAAGTGATAATATAAATACCACACAACGTTTCTGGGATCCTTGTCCCTTTCCTCAGGTGCGGAGAAGAGCCTAGAGCGACACAACTGCACTTGTCAGTTGACAAAACTCAAAAGCGACGAAAACGCAACGACAATGGGAGAGCCGAAGGGTTGGCGTAATAAAAAGGGATCATAGCAATAATTGAGTTTAATAGTGTCTGTTTGTGCATTAATAACTGTGGTGTTTGATTTAATGTGAAGCATCTCAGAAATGAGTCTGGAATTGTACCTGGTGCCAATTTATAAAATCTTAGCATTTTGCCAATCAAATTTATGGTTAGAACTGTATCTATGTTTGGATACTAAAGATTGTTTATCAATGGGAAGTTTGATATTAGATATGTGTTCTTGATACGTGTATTAAGGAAACGTTTTGTTTGCCCTATGTAGCAGGTATTAGAATTAGAGCAAGAGATTTTGTAAACAACACAATGTTTGCTTTAGGTGTCAAGTGAGTCCTTGTGGTTTTTAATCAAGTAGGAAAGGGTATTAGTGGATCTGTAAATGATGGATATTTGATATTCTTTGAATATTTGGATAAATTTGTGATGTAGAAATTTGTAATAAGGATGTACGAGAAAAAATTTGGCTTGAGGAGTTTGGGGACGATTCACAGTAGATTATTGAATTTTGTTCAATCTGCTGTTTATGCCATTAATAAATAATAAAGATTCGCATAGGACAGTGTGATCCATGAATGTAAAGCCGAATGGCATGTACGTTTTGTATACGCGCCGAATTCCGCCGTAGGGAGAACTTAGAAGACAAAACCAATTATTGAAATAAGAATATAATACGTCTGTATAATAAATAAAAATTAGATGAAATAGCCAAAAACACACAAAATTAAGTTAATTGTGCGGTTGTGTCGCTCCTGGCTTTCGTGTCAATCGTCTGTAGATCCCTCAAACGTTGTGTGGTATTTATATCATCTCTTAATCTTGACTGCTTTTGATAAATTTATCAAATTATTAAAATAAATTATCAAGTTTGTGATTACGCCTAATTTTGGAATTGTAAAGATATTCACAAAAATACACCAAATTAACCAATTTCACCGAACCATTTTTCTTCCCTTTTCCTAGTTCACACTAAGTCGTGGTACGATTTAGTCAGGTTAACAATTTATCAATTGTAAATATATTAAATAACAAATAACGTGAAGATTTACGATTATTAATAAGTATTATGAAAAAGTATCAGGCACAAAATGCACATAATTTTTTTCATTTATGTATTTCAAAACAAAACTTTAGGGCTCTATTGGGGAAAAATTGTCAAGGGGGTCGAAGAGAAAAAGTTTGGAAATCTCGTTAATCGAAAGATCTGCTACGAATAGTTTTTCTCTTCTGTCATATAAAATGATTAAGACGGGTTAAAACTGTGACTCAGCCCATCGATATCTTCCAAGTACATTGAACAATAAAAAATAATATTGACGCAAAATATTTACGGTATATTGAATGATAAACTCATTTAAAATTACTTAAAAAATGGAAGTTATCGCTAAAACACATATTTAATAAAAACTATAACGGATTAAGAACACAAAAGTCGAACAAACTTGCTTTTGTGAAATATTCTCTTTTGTCTTTAACTGTGTATAAATGAACTTCACAGAAATTAACTGTATTTAAGAAGTAAGGGAGTAAAATGTAAAACCTATTTTTCTATATATACTGAAATGCAAGTAAAATTATCAGTAGCATGTAAATTGAGAACATTTTTGCATTTCATTGGAGAAACGGGAAAATCGTAATACACGCTCGAATTGATTCTTTGAACAATTATATGAATGGGGTTTGTCGTATAAACAAATACACTTAGTGTTGAAAAAGAACTTGGAAGGCAGCCTGGATTCACGTGTCAACCATTGGACCCTCCGAATACTTTTACACTTGTTAATTAAATCATTAGAGCCCGTGCGCTGCTCCTAATTTGCCACAGCCACCGGCTAATTCGCTTTCCTCTGGCCTCGGTAGCATTTACGTTTTCTTGTTTCTGCCACAGAACGAAGTTTTCCTTTCATTTGTGATAATTGGGAACGGGAGGTCTGAGAAAGTCGCTTACACAGACAAAACAAAAGATTTTGACTCAATGGAATCACTTAACTCTAATTATTGACTACCGTCAAGGTATTTATCACATTCTAATAAACGTCATCAGGGACTGACACTAAAATTTTCTCTTTACACCTGATCCATTTAATAACTTTGCTATCCTTCAAAAATTTAATTTTAATATGACTTATTCATGTATTTTATTCTATAACCAATTTTTTATTAAGTTCATTTTAATAAGAAAAGTAATTGATAGTTTTCTTAAATACTTCGTTTTTAAAATCTGTACTTTTCGATAATGTTGCCATATTCATCTGTACAGATGAAGGATGCAATATTGCCAAAATCTCCTAATTTTCCAAATTAAATATATTTTCTGTACAGATGAATACAGCAACATTGCCGAAAACTTCATATTTTTCAAAATTATTCAAAAACTAATTAATTAAAAAATAAAACTAATTGTTAATAAGTTTTCGTATTAAAGTACGACTGATAAAAACCATTAACAAAAACATTATTAACTTGTACTATTCTGAAGAAAACATTTAGAATTTTAGGACATTATATACATATTTGCAAAATTATGAAAACACATAAAAGCAATAATTTTACGACAGATTTTTGCTCAAATTATAACAGGGCAGTTATCTGTTATCTATCTTTTCTGACTGAATAAGTTATTTAAAAATTACAAATATTGGGACGTAAGTTTACTTTAATACTGTGAATTTCTTATCTAAAAGTGCTTCGTTTCGAATGTACATATAAGTATACTAATATGAAATTAGATGTAGCATTCATTTATAAAGAAGTTTTCAGAATTATTTATAAATCCAAATATAATTCTTGTAAACCTTTGGTACTGTTTCTTCTCATAATGGATCGATCACCGTCAACAGAGAACATGCTGCCTTACGATGTGGTTTACAATAATGAATTACTTTTTTAGGGTAACAGGCTACATGAGAGTAATCCACGTGGTGGCAACTCCCCTTTAATAGCATAGGAAGGGATTTGAAAGGGGGGATGCGGAAGGGTAGAGGAAGGTAGCCAAGGGTTACTAGGACCCCCGGGCTATTGTTTAAGGATCCTACCCGGCATTCGCCTAAAGAAATGCAGGGAAAAACCTAGAAAAACCTGCATCAGGTAGGTCGGGCATTGGGTACTTGCCCACGCTCTTCCGATAGCTGGAGAGGAGTTTGCTGTGGGGACGCAGCATTCTCTTCTCCGTGCCTCGACCAGTTTAGGAGGCAGTTGGCCTAGTATTCCAATGGGAATAGCGGACAACTCTTACCGTATGGCCAAGGTCTGTGACCCCGGAACATACACCTCTCAAAACAGGCCGAGGTGCCTCGGCTTGTGGGAACCTTAGTTCAAAAATGGAGAGGAAAAGGCATCCCCAAAGGTAGCCACTTCGTATCTCTCCTAAAAGGTTCGACCTGCGAGAGAAAATCCCTCGCAGGCTACCTGCGAGAGAGATTCTCTCGCAGGCTTTATTTCCGTTTAATGAATTACTTTATTTTTATTTTTTTTTATTTTTAGGGCAATAGGCTGCGTGAGGGTAATCCACTTAGGGCAACTCCCCTTTAATAGCATAGGAAGGGATTTGAAAGGGGGGATGCGGAAGGGTAGAGGAAGGTAGCCATGGGTTAACTAGGGCCCCCGGGCTATAATTTAAGGATCCTACCCGGCATTCGCCTAAAGAAATGCAGGGAAAACCCTAGAAAAACCTGCATCAGGTAGGTCGGGCATTGGGTACTTGTCCCACGCCCTTCCGATAGCGGGAGAGGAGTTTGCTGATCCGTCGCTCCATATATTTAAGTCATTATCTTGAATAAATATGACTTTTAAAGTAATATAGTGAATTATAGGTTTTCTGTCATATGCACAGTTGACCCTGTAAATGAAGCGTATTTTTGTTGTCTGTTTTCAGTTTCGTCTTTCAGTAATGCATTGGTATGTATTTTTATAACCGACCTTCCTGTTCTTTTCACCGGCGATGATTCTTTGCAATAGTAACTCGAACTGTATTTCAATTTGTTCCATCACGGAAGTAAAACAAGAATTAATATTTATGTCTGAATCGAAGTCCGAATATATAGATTTTAATTGATGATTATTGACGGAGATCACCCTTTTGGAAGAGGTAATTTAAGGTGTGAGTTATGTCTCCAAATGGTAATCTGTTTTTGGTGTTTACGTGAGAAAAATGCATGTCTAACGGCGGTTTTACGATTGAACGGGCATTTGCAACTACGCGTACGCGGAAAACAAGCAAAGCCAATTGATATTTATGGGTACCGCAGAAGCCTGCGTTTCGTTTTCATGTTAGCCATGGGATGTTGTTCAACTATCCTCGGGGCTTGCAACTTTCCCCAGAGAAAATTTCTGCCGCCAGTAGTGTGTCTACTTGCCCAATGAACGGATACTTTCACCTGTCTTGAAAAGGTTCGCCACGCACGTTCGGCACTCACCTCGATAACTACGAAGGATATTGGCCCACATTCCTCACGCAATATAACTTCTCCATTTCTTGATATTCTACCAGACAGGTTTACCTGTTTAATTCACGAATAAAACTGGCATACCTTCATTTAACAAATGTGTTCACTATTAATGTGCTAGGGAAAATTCTCATTATATGATCTCTCATATAACATAACATGTTTGGGGTTAATTAAATGACATGTTTAGTAATCATCTTAATTAAATATAACTTATTTATTTAATCAAATTTGTGTCGCAGCGTCAATAATTTAATTTACGCATCAAATATTGGACAAGGAAACACAGTGAGACCAGAGTAGATCAACAATTTGATGAAATATTCAGAAATTACTAAGACAGTTAACGTCCTAATAATAGAGAATTTTTAGAATTCAATAAAATATTTTATTCATAAAGAAGCTGTTTAACAGCGCTACGTTTCGGCACGTATTTGTACCCTCTTCATATTGGGTATCACTGAAAGCATGTCTTCATATAAATGTTTCCTCAGTCTGGCTACAAATTACTATATTAAGCATAGTAGTAACTACTGTAATATATTTTATATTTATAACATCAAGGCAAACCGTTCAGTGTAACACAGCCTGAAGAGGGTAAATCAGTACCGAAACGAAGCGCTGTTAAATAATTTTATTAACAAAATATATTTATTTTATTATATATATTGTGGTAATTAATAGGAAATAATTAATTGATAGACAAAAATTTGAACTCGCATTGTTAGCGGCATAAAACACACAAGTCGTACACAAGAATGTGGCAAGAATGCAATGTTTGTGGGTATTGTAGAGGTTGGTTCGCTAGACGCGCAGAGGAGAGTCTGTGTGGAGCCGAGCTCCAGTAAAGACTTTGTGGAAATATAGCAGCGGACAAACGAAAAGTATATAAATTCAAAAAGTGTCTGGATACATGTAACAACAGCTAAAACAATCAGAACATTTTTACAAGTTTCAGTCTGTGAGATAACCACGTAAATATTCAACGCTAAATATTTAGAGTGCTGAGTCTAAATCATTATATTCTTGATTTAGACCACTTTCTTCGATTTTGGGAGCCCAGATAACTGCATCCAGCAGTTAACAATCTTCGAAACAAGGTAATAGGATTTCTTAAACGGACAGTGAACCAACTATTGCAAACCATTTTGTCAAACTTAAAGTGTTTATTAGAGTCAGTGTATAAAATGGCCTGTCTCTAAAGTGTAATAAGTGATTGAGTACGAACGAGACAAGTTCCTTGAGTACCAGAGATAGTAGGGTAAAATTTTTAAACAATTACTATCTGTAAACTCATAAGAAAAGATAATATCGTCAGAATTCGAATTTCGTTCAGAATTTAAAGTTCATATTTTATGTTTTTGCATTGTAATAATCTATTGATGAATTAAGTCCACGATGGCTTGATAAAATTTAATTGGTAACAAGTATTTCTTTATTAAAGACCCATCAAACGACCCTGAGAAATAGTCATTTTATTGTAAAAATAACGTGTAAATTTAATTGTTTGTTTAAACTGTTTATTTTAATTCGTTTAACATGTTGTAGTCTTTATTGGACGATAATTACTACAAATTGGCGCCCAACGTGGGGCTAATTTCAATCATTTTAGTTAATCACTACAATATATATATATATATATATATAACAATTTTTTTTATAAAACTACTGTTAAATATATATTACTATTAAAATTATACTGTAAAATTCGTATGGGAAATATTAATATTTGTTGTCATGTGAAATTAGAGACGAATTGTGTCCATATAAATACGGTTGTTTGTCTAAAAATAATAATGTTGACAATAAATGTTCAGTGTCATTCGAAATAAATGCGTTTAGCTGGTAAACACAAGAATGCACTTTCAGATACAGTGAGTAGCGGTTATAGCTGGGCTCTTTTCCAGTTGAAAGTGAAAGGGATACGGAGGCCAAACGAACGCTATAATTACATCTCTTACATTCGTGGCGTTTCTCTCACGGTTAGTTGATCACTGAGCTCTAATGAATTTTTTTTTTGGGTCTCTGAAATTCCTTCCCATGCTATTAAAGGGGAGTTACCTATTACTTAAAAAAAATGAACTACCGAGTAAATACCGAAACTAATATATTATGATTATATTGCTACTAACGTATTTTTCTTTCACGAATGGAAATATTATGTAGATTATAATAGAATTATATCATGTAGATTGTAATCGAACGCACAAAAAAATCGCGTTACGCTCGACAATACACCTTTAGCTGGTTGTCTTTATAATATTATTTGACATTTTGGAAGTATATTAAAAAGAATATTACATGAAGAAATAAAGATGGCAGACGGTTCACCTATATTGTTGCATTTCAGCACTTAGGAAGTCGTCCGAAAAATGAATGAATAATAACCACAAATTGCTATAAAAACTGGCTGACCCTACGATTATAAAGTGCCATTCATAATCTTAGAAACACTGTAAAGGGATTTGAAAATTAAAACGCGAACATGATTCATATTGGCAAGGAGGGATAACAAAGTGTTAACTGTCGAAATAACATTGTATACAAAATATGTGAATTGGACTTACCATAAACGCATAATAATATTAAATTATTTAGTAACGTTAATTCCTATGACTCCCAGCATGAAGTAATAATCAACCTTACTTATACGATAAATAGTTATTGGATATTAACATATATAAGCTTACGTAAAAAAAATTAGAAGAAAATTAAATCGATGTATAAGGTACTAAAATCAAACAACTCAATAAAAGACATCCTCACTAATATAAATGAAAAATTTCCAATATTACATGCTAAAGAAATAGTTAGTAAAATAAATTTTAAGATCACAGGGATTACAATCCTAAAAGTCAGGTTACATAATCATGGAAATAATTTGATACCGTACACTAAAACCAACACACGCTATGGATGGAAATCATGACATCGATTTCAACAGTCTCCACATTTTAGATACAAATAGCCATGTATTTAAAATAAAAATAAAAAAGCCGTTTATCTATTCAAAAAACATTCACCATACATTGAACAATTGAACAAAGATTGGGGTGCTAAGCAAGACGAACGCTAAGATCTTGAATGTAATACATTTATAATTAATCCTCGTTCGAAGTGGGATTTATTTATTGAGAGATCGATTGATCAATGTTTTAAGTTAGATAGAATGATATGAATATCAGGTCAAGTGAAATGTTTTATATTTTATTGAACGATGTTGATTGATTTAATCGCCCGATTAACGGAATGTTTTTTAGCCAATGTTATTACATTGTTACACACTTGTTAGTGATCCTGTTTTAAGGTATTATAACGTGACGTATCAAGAAATAATGAAATAAAAATACTCAACGCTCCGGCTATGAAAATGCGACTCTTTTTCGTCAGGTTCAAATGGGCTGGCAATGACTGAAACAATTGGCAGATTACGTACTGACCCACTTTATTTCAATTGAAGAGGAAGCTTCTCCTGCGAGCCTCTGGTTAAGTTGAACCCTTGATACAATTCCAGTTAGATGCCTTCAGCAGGCAGTACAACCCGTCTCAATTCTTTATCCAGTGGTGCTCCGTCTTGGATAGCTACTTTTTAATAAATTCAGATACGTTCTTTTGAAATATTTATTATTTCACCAGGAAACATTTACCATGAAAACGATAATTTTCCCTCCAACATCGCTCAATTTTTTTTTCTCACGCAACAATTGTCTCTTACAGATAATAATTATCAGAGATATTTTAATATCAGCTTATATTACAAAAACGCAAAACAACACAAAATAAATTGCAATTGGCACCGTTACAGTATTGTGTCCGTGTCATTTAACAAATATATAAATATATATTAATAATGTAATAAAAATGCTGATTTTATATTAATAAAAAATTGATTTAATATAATGTCTGAGGAAATTTTGTTTACATTAATATGTACACGACACCCGGAATGAGATTTTATATAAAATATTTAAGGATATTTATATAACGACGCATTGCATACAAATAAATAATACAGGTAATTGAAATATAAAGTACATACTTTTGAATGTCCTTCCACCTACACTTGTGCTTATCTGCCTTCACAGAACTTCTATCTCTAATATGCCGTATAACAACTCTTCATCAATGTATGAAAAGCCATTATATAGAATGCCTAGGAATTGCATATAATGCCCGGCGTTTTTAGGCAATGTATGAGATTTATTACATACTTTCCCTAGGCATTCTATAGAATGACAAAATTTATTAGGGAAAGTATAAAAAAAGGTCCTGATAAGGCTATTATATAAATGATGTGCGCTCCTCGAAAATGCAAATGTTATTTTGAAAAAATAATGAGTGTAGAAACAAAATTTTCATATAAAAAATAAGAAATTAACTAGTCCCTGGGTTCCGTCTTAGTAGCCATTTTAGATTTTTTTTACATCATTTACTAACTTCTGCTAAGTAGTTTTGGTTAAGAAAATAATGTTTTTTGCAGCATTAACTCAAATTTTGGACAGTTCATTGTAGAATCGTTGTTTCGGTATCTCATTTGGCATTCTATATAATGCCTAGGAAATGTTTGAAATATGAATCGTTTCGTAAATTGCCGGTTAGTTTTCGGCATTATATAAAATTCCTAGGTATTCTATAGAATGCCAGATTTGAAACTTTGCCGGTAACATATGCACCAAAAACAATCTAAAAGCTATTTCAAAAACTCTCCAATTTATTCAAAACACTTTCAAAAAAACTTACTTCAGAACTGCCATTTAAAACTATCAATAATTGTCCCAGAAGTTTTTTCACATAAACTGTTCCTAAACTGTCTTCTATACTCCTCTGTAGGCTTTATTAAAAACTTAGTGGACTGAAATTTACCCAACTTCTTAGTCCCTTCGCCTCACAATTTTCCTTTTCCTAGAATCTGTCCTTTCCAAATGTCCCAACTAATATTCCCGGCTCAGGGTTACTTTGTCCCAGGTTAGTGACATTAATTTTCTCACTTGACTGTAGTCTGCTTGTCTCTCACACACTAAGCACATGGTACGACTAGATTTTATCAACAGGAGATCGCGCCGTCGGCCTTTGCTCGTCTCTCTGTCACAAATGTAGGATAAATTTGCTGTTAAGCCTCAGTTTAAACGAAAAAAAAAGATAAAAGCATTTTAATCGAGTAAAGATGCGCGAGTTACAATAATATTGTATTTTTTATAAATCGTTAATAATGACACATAAAATTCCGAAAAACTGAATTTTTTTATTAATGTTTGTGACCGTAGCTTGGTAATAAAGATATTAAAAATATTCAATTACAGTGTTTTTCCCATCGGTATTCATATTTCATCGTATTTCAGAAATAAGTTTTGAGATATATGATCCAGAGAGAATTTAAACATTTTCTGGAGTTTTCGGAATACATCAATTTTTATAAGAAGAGAAAATGAAACGGTCGCGATACGGAATATTATATAGATTTTCACGAAATTAAACGTTTCGTATATTACGTAAAAACTTCAAATCGTCCGAGTGACAAGTAGCAGTTTTACGATTGAGAGTTTAATACGGCCCATGATTTTGTAGATTGGAGCAGGATTAGCTGGAGGGAGTAGAAAAGCTCTGTTACAGAGTTCTAGGAGTTATAAAGGGGACTCGGTAGATAAAGCTTTGATTAGGAACTTGTGTCCAGAAATGTACCATTTGGATGTAAAATAAGTTTGAAGATCGAATCGATTTCAAATATCCCTCTGCACGATATGCAAACAATTTGGGCTGAGGGCGACTGCTGATATCGTCTGTCATGTGTTTACAATAAGTTCTGCTAAGTCATTGATCAATACAGGGTGGACAGGAGCTGTACAACGCATGTATCACGAACGTTTTCCGCATTATCTTTTTTTTAAAGGGTAATCCTTTAATAGCATAGGAAGCGATTTGAAAGGGGAGATGAATGGTAGACCAAGACAGCCAAGGGTTAACTAGGGCCCCCTGGCATTCGTCTAAAAGTGAAGCAGGGAAAACCCTAGAAAAACCTGCATCACGGTAGGTCGGGCTGTGGGGACCCAGCATTCCGTTCTCCGTGCCTCGATCAGTTTAGGAGGCAGCTGGCCGACTTTTCCAATGGGAACAGGGAAGAACAATTACTGTATGTCAGAGGTCGGGGACCCCGCAACATACATCTCTCAAAACAGGATGAGGTGCCTCGACTTCTGAGAAGCTTAGGTCAAAAGTATCCCCAAAGGTAGCCTTCTCCGTTTGTCCATAAAGGTTCTGCCGGCGAGAGCTAAGAACAGCTCTCACAGTTTCCTGCGGTTTTCAGTAACACTCACTCCAACACACACATACCATATTTGTCAGAATACAACAACGGGTGCGAGAAACGGGTACCTTCCAAGTTCGGAGGGCTGACTGTGGTGCTCCACGGACGCGCAACACTCTCGATTTTGAAAAGAAAATCACTCATTACGTAGAAGAGAACCCGTCTGCGTATAGCCCAAACATTGCCCTTGCCACACGTTATCAGCAGTCGTCCTCAGCTCATTTTGTTTACGTATCGTGAAGCGAGAGATTTGTGGGTGATTCGATCTTCAAACTTATTTTGAATCCAAATGGTACATTTACGAACATGGTTTCCTCATCAAAACTTTACTAATACGCCTCTACAGGTTGTAGAAGTCTGTAATAAGACTTGTGAAATACCCTCCGTGTATAGTAACGAACCGTACTCCTCGTACTAATACTCGGCCGATTCGAGAGGGGAGTACATTTATAAGGCAAGCTTAAGTGTTTCTGATGTTCTTGTTGTTGTTTTTTCAAAATTTCGGACCTAAACTACATTTATTTATAGGCGAGTCAGATTGCGAAGGCAACCTTGCAGAAAACTCGTGTTCCGTTGGATGTCCTGATCCGATTTCTAACGCGCTACAGACTTACGTCTGTATCGATAGGGTGGAACCGTTACCCTTTCGCGATTTTTTCACACACTGATCGGGAAGTGAAATATGAGAGCGAGCGCCGACTTTCCCGTGCACAGGTCAGCAACCTCGCTGCACCTGCTTCGAAACTTGGACCGGACATCAGTCTTCATTCTAGAATCTGTTTTGTTAAGCAAATGAATAACAATTACACGCAGACGCAGAATGAGGGAAGATAGATTCTTCACCATACAAATATTTCATCCATAATATCCCTCCTAACCCAGGATAGGTAAAAAAAATTCTTAATTGCACTGGTTTGAAATATAATTATCATGCATAATTATATTCTAAAAGTTTGTTTTCCGTTGTATAATCTTAAATATTTTTAATACGAGTCTAAAAATAAATTACGGAAATAATGAATTACTAAAATATTGTAAAAAGTTCATTATGAAGTATTTATTACATCTTTGTTCTTACTAATATAATTTAATCCTGCATTTCAATTAATATTTCCTTTCATTTGCATCTATAATGTTTTTAAACAATATTTATCCTATAATTCACGCTACATATCAAACGATCTCATGATTAGATTACTTCAGCAGCGTTGATTAATAAATTCTTTTTAAAATTCGTAGTTGATTATTACAAGGGAGTAATTAAAGGCAATAGACTACGAATGGACCGTAGCACGAGTGTATATCAAGACGCAGCCTGAATGCCATTCAGCGAAATCGAGCTCCAGTTCTGAGGAATTGCATAAGTTTTACTCCTGCTTAGAGAAGTTACGTACATCAGCCTTAATTGCCTGAGTTGCAGCTGCTTTCCGTAAATGGCGTTAACATCTCGCATCACGCTTATATGAAATGATCGTGATTCTCTCGTGATGGTGTCTGCAATAAATCATTGCATTCGAACAACCAATGGCGATTTTAAGGATTGAAAGCAGAAATGTTGACATTCTTTATGTCCAGTATATCAAATATCAACGAGTTTGTTAGTAAAATATTTATACCGCCCAAGGTCTTAATGAGCAATCTTTCTGTAAAATTTTGTTTATTTTCTAATCTATTACACTATTGCTTGTATCTAAAATATTTATCAAGCATGTCAACGTTTTAGTTTAGCCACTTTGTACGCCAAAAGCCTTTTCATGTCTAAGAGTAGGCGTAGATGTTGTGCGATTGACGTCAGTAATCAGAATTAACCTATTCTCTGACATGAATAGGCTATTTCTAATCACTTACGTTTGTCTCTGAAAGCTGAATAATTAATATTACATCGAAAATACCATTAACCAGTAATGAATTTTTTTTTTTGGAAAACACAAATTAATAAGTGTTGTTCCGACCACCATTCGTTTAAAAGCCTATCTTACACTTGTCTACGATATGAGTTTTTCTTGTTCTCTTCACTACGTTGCCTGTTATATAAACAAAGTATTTTACCAGACAGGGTCTAAATTGAAATCCTAAACTGAAAAAGTGTGAGTTGGGATTTTATGCCTGTCGTATAATCAGTGGCAAGATTGGACGTTGCCAATTTATGAGACAATATTTGTACTATATGTGCTTCTAAATCTCTTGAATGGATTTACTCATATATAGTAAATAATATTTAACGTTCTTAAATAAATACTTTCCCATCGGAGAAAGTAGTTAAAATATTAACTAAACGGAAAAGTACATAAATTGAGAATTGCTCGCACTTTTGTTTGTCTAACGTACGATGTGCTTCTCAAAATTGCCGAGGCGACAGTAAAATATCTTAATTTTGAATTTCCCTCGTGTAATAGCTAGGTGTGTCAAGGCACAGGTCTCATCAATTAGTCTGACATCTGCCGTACCAACAACTTCCATGATTTGCCTGACAAAAGTTTCGTTATTGCGGCGGGTGTCAGATTGGTTATGTTGATTAACTTTACTTTATACTGAAGGAAGCTCAAGCTCAAATAACCTACAATAATATTTGAATGCTTTGAGGAAATTATATATGGTCATGCATCTGTGAAACATCACTAAAATTCTGATACAAAACTGAGAAAACCATTACGAAAGTACGTTAAATATTCTTAGATCACCGAAGATAGCCGTCAGGATGATGGAACGTCGTAGTGATTTACAGACTGATAAGCGGATAATTGAAGGCTGGTAAATACACATTCCCTAATTGTAATTAATAGTCACGGCCTGTTCAGATGGCAGAACGCCTTTATTTCCGTTGAATATGTCCAAACGAAACCCCAGTAGGTCCTCAACTGTACACAGAATTTCGATAGTAAAATTTGGAAAAGAACTGAACGTTAGAGAGACTATTTTGATGTTGCTAGCAGTATGTGTGAGTTTGATTTTGGTAAAACACACGAATTACACATTCTGGAATGCGTAGGTAATTCAATCACATACACTTGTATTCTAAATTCATATCGTCAACCTTCTGTAACCTTCAGGTGTATGCTGAGAATGTAAATCACCGAAAACGCCGCCGAAATGGACGAGCAGACGGCTTTGGTGCTGTCGCTGCAGCTGGTGGCGCTGTGCTGCATCGCCGTGGGTCTTCTGTTGTACCTGGTTTGTCGGATGCGTGGGGGTGGAGCCAGGAGCGGCGTAGCCCGCGGGACCTGTCCAGCTGCCCCGGACGCCGGGCTCGCGGTGTTGGTGACCAGCGCAGACACGGCTCTGGGGCTGCAGTGCGCCCTTAGGCTCTCGCAGATCGGCTTCCGGGTCTTCGCCGGCGTGCGTCCACAACAGGAGGACTATGACGGCAGGACCAAAGTGGTCGTAGCGCTCACCAGCGACGAGGAGGACGACGACGTCTTCATCTCAGAGTCGTCGGAAGGGGCCGGGAACAATTCCGCTACAGAAACAGAGTCTCCGACCGGTGAAGATGGGTCCAAGACACAGAGCAGGAGCGTGAGTAGGAGTAGCAGCTCTGCGGGGCGCATGTCGGTCACCACGATCCTCAGGGCGGCGGCCAAAGCGCGGGAGGCGGCGGGGGTGGGTCGCCTCATCACCATCCCCTTGGACGTCACTCGGGAGGACCTGCTGCACGACGCTCTGGACCTCGTGCGCGCACATCTACCCGCAGGGGAGGACGGTAAGTACTATTTTACTTTTACATTTATTTTTATGTCACAACTACATTATGTATTAAATTAATGATTATTTTAATATAAAAATATAATATATAATAAAAATATAATATAGTTTCTTATTAATGTATGAAATGATGATGCGTAGAACAATTCAGCCCAATATGATTGGGCTGAGTCCTATTGTCTGCAATTGTTGGTTTAGTTGGGAAGACTATCCAAGAGAAAGTGTGCTATTCTGTTTTTCTTAATTATATTATTTTTTGTAACAATAAAATCAAGAACATTTCAGTTAAACCATTAAATGTAATTCATATTTTTCGTTTTTGAAATCATCTTCACATAGTTTTCCTGATACAATATATTATGAAATCCATTTGAAAAAATTCGCATTACAAATAAAAAATCTTAGTAATGTTCATACGAACACTTTTATCCGTACATACTTTAATATCTAAATTGAATCCTGTATTAAAATTCACATAACACATAATATTAAAGTCTTTGAGGCGCAGATCATTATTACGAGTATAAACGAGGAAAGAAAGACTTTTAAACCTCAAAATTTTGGGCCATTGTACTTTCTAAGACGAGCCAGATTCTTGATAATTCATTATGAAACCTACTGGGCTAGAATGGGGAAAATATTTATAAGAAACCGACTTAAAAATTTATTACGCATTACTTAAATTAACAATTACCAAAAGTTGTGTAGCCTAATAATAGTTAATGTTGTTTACACATTTCAATACTACCTTTATAGATATAATGTACTCTGAATATCAACTTTCATGTTTGTAATAGCTTTGGTTCGTTAGCATTCTTCAATTTTTCAAAATCCGCACACACGGAATTCTTCCTTAACCAATTTAATATAATAATTATTCTTAGTTATTAGATGTACTTTAAGCCTAAGATTTTGTAAAATAATTCTGATAACATATTCGGGGTATCCTTGAACGGAAGGTCCATCAGTAATGTGAATTGGTGAGCTAAATATTCGTATGAACATGCGGTTATGAATTTATCAGCATTGAATTTATCTGTAGATTTGAGTAAATTTATCAGGGTGCTTTAAATATCGAAAATATTAAGCTTATTATAGTTCACATTAGTTACTGGATTTTGTGAAAGTATAGACAGCTTGTAGAACTTTCTTCATCATTTAGGCCGTACATTACGACCGCCATAAACAGAGCCGTAAACGAAGGTACGGGGAAATGTGTGCAGTGAATACATTGCTCTTAATTCCTCAAAGCGCCACAAAATCTCGTGTAATTTAAAACTTAGTTTAGTCGATAGAGGGATCTTAAATTAAGTATTCTAGTTACAACAAATTGTAAAACATACCAGCTTGTTTCTGGTCCTTCGTACGGAAATGAAAATATTAACGTTTTGCTCAACTTTTGGTACAAAGATTGCTTGGAAAATATTCTATTGATAGGGGGGCATCTTTTTCCCTTAAGGCGTTTTTTATAACTCATTGTTCTGTAATAAATAAACGGGTTGGTGTTATAGAATGATTATTAAATTTAATTCATGAATATAATTAAATAAATGAATACATTTTTATTCTAATTATAGCTGAGACACCTTTCTCTTAAGGTTGTGGTAAGTGTCCTTATAGTGATTATAATTATATAATTAATTGAGAATTGTAATTGACTTTAGAAGAAATCAATGGCAAATTTTTGAATCAATATGCAAACTTTCCTCACGTATCTCGAGTGTTGACGTGTTGAGGTGGATGTTGCCTCTCGTTGACTGACATTTTGGCAAAATCCCGTTTACGACGTTTGGCATCCGAAATCGATTATTGGCTGCTTCAAATAGCCAGATACGCATCGTAACAACCGTAACGTTGCGATTCACTTTCCTATGATCGCTACCACATTTCCCCAAACACTGTTTGCGGGCTATTGTTCATTACAGTTCCAATTACAATTTTTTTAATTTTAAATTTTTTGTTATTACTTACCTACAGCTATAAACTTCATTCTCGCCAACTCCTCATAACGAATATTATGTTTTCCTAGTATATACCCGTTAAAAATAGTAAATTTGGATAGATGAATTTTTAGTTTTATCTAATGGTGCAAGGCGATCAAAGATAGCCTCAAATTTATTTGCCAGTTTAGATCGAAAGAAAGTTCAGCTGTTTTTCTGAAAAGCGACAGAAATCCGTCACCCAAGCAGTATAAATTAAGTTTTGAAACGTTCGCCATTTTCTCTGTAGATGGTGGATGGCAGTTTTATATCGCTAACAACTACATCCAACAACAATATAAAGTATAATACAAATCGGTGTGACAGATTTCTTGCGAAAAACAAACAAATTTACTGTCACACACTGACAGGAATTTATATGAAATCGGTTTCGGATCCCCTGATTCTTAAAACGTTAATATATATTAAAATCAGTACATTCTACTCAATGAACAATGAACAATGAACAAAATAATATCGTATTTAAGAGACGAATGTCGTTCGGGTTGTCCATACCCACACGAAAGTATTCGCGGATCATGTGTGTTTCATCTACGTTATGAATACAGTATTGACAATACCGCGTTTCACTTCAATTAAATTTTAATCGGGGGAATCGGACTATATAGGGACAGTATCAAATTCAGTTAACAAGTTCCATGAAAGATCGTCCAGAAATTTCTAAAAATTTCTAAATTTCTTTATCTTTATTAAACATGTTTTATTTGTAACTTGTTACTTGAATTTCTTACGCTTATTACAATCAAAAAATTCCAATTAAGCTCGAAAGACATTAAAACGAAATTTTTATATTCTATAGCTTTATTAAAATAGTTTTCGTTTTTCCTCATTAATGTATATACCATATATTACCAAATTGATTCCCAAAGTTGACCCGAAACATCGTGTAACTATTTCGTATACATAATTTTACAATGCATACAATTGTTGAACTTCACAATATATTAAATATCCATTTTATGACTTAGTGGCTAATGTTTGTATTTTGCTATATTTAAATCTATATAATCAAAACGGATGTATGTTTGTCTTATTTGTTTCCTTTGTACGAATATTATTCATAGAAATATAAACGCGTAGACAAAACTTTGTACACATATTCTTAAAAACACAGAAAACCTGTGGAGTATAAAAACGCCAAGCAAAAAGGATGAAGAAATTTCAGTTGAAAAATATACAAAATTGTTCCAGCCCAGACGGGCAAAAGTTTCTTTAAAAATGAACGAATAAATAAACATTTCCATTCAATTAAAAGTACAATTATGTTCTTCAATACTCCAGGAGTCTAATAAGACTTGCTGCTGTTGGTGAGTTGTGTAAATTAAAATATTAAAGTTCGCATGATAAAATTCGAATGTGTGTTATCCGGTCTGCGAAGGCTATTCTCTCGCAGGCAGAACCTGCGAGGGATGCTCTCTCGTAGGTAGAACCTTGTAGGGGAGACGAAAGGGGCCACCTTTGGGGATGCCTTTTCCTCTCTCCGTTTTTGAACTAAGGTTCCCACAAGCCGAGGTACCTCGGCCTGTTCTGAGAGGTGTATGTTCCGCGGTCACAGACCTTGGGCATACGGTAAGAGTTGTCCGCTATTCCCATTGGAAGAGTCGGCTAGCTGCCTCCTAAACTAGTCGAGGTACGGAGAAGGGAATGCTGCGACCCCACAGAAAACTCCTCTCCCGCTATCGGAAGGGCGTGGGACAAGTACCCAATGCCCGATCTACCTGAAGCAGGTTTTTCTAGGGGTTGTCCTGCATTACTTTTAGGCGAATGCCGGTTAGGATCCTTAAAATATAGCCCGGGGGCCCTAGTTAACCCTTGGCTATCTTCCTCTACCCTTCCACACCCCCCGTTTCAAATCCCTTCCTATGCTATTAAAGGGGATTTGCCACCATGTGGATTACCCTCTATAGCCTGTTACCTAAAAAAAAACTTGAAGGTGTGTATGTTGGCAGCGATTAAAAAAAATTAATGGAATAGAGTGTGTCAATTTATGTATTATCGTACCAAAGTACTAAGAACTAATAATAATAATAATAAATTCAGTTGAAAATAGAATTAATTATATTTTAAGTCTTTCTAAAATTTGGTTTTAAATAATAAACCAGTAGAGAATATTATAATTGAAAGAAAAGTACAATTATATTCTGCAATACTCCAGGATTTAGAAAGAGTTGTTTAAGCTATGATTGGTCAGTTGTATATACTGAAATATTAAAGTCTTCGTAGGTAAATACGGAAGTTTGTTTGTTGGCAGTGATTCAATAAAATTCAAAAAAGTAACTGTGATAACTTAAACTGTCATGAAATTCTTGACTGGGTTAAGTTACAGTCAGTCATCATCCCTGTAATTACAAGCTAATCACCAATCGATATAATTCGACGTGAACTCATCAAGGGGTTAATGGTCAAAGAAAGTGAAATATTCCATGCCAGTTAAATCACGTGTTAACTAAGAGAATAATTTCAAATTATTACTTTTCCGGGCTAATACAAATAAATATCCGGGCAAAGCATTGCACCCAGATACTGTTAGATAAACACCAAATTTTAATTTATAATGTTTCTAAGGTGTACAGTGCACGATCGTCTTGTTATTGGTATAGTATTTCTTAAAATACTTATTCTTCGCGTACTTTCCATATATATTTATTTTGTCATAATAATGAAACAATGCTTAATGTAATCATTTCCCAGAGTATTCTGTAATAAGAAGCAACTTTCGACGAAGTTTTTTATGTGTATAAGAATGCTAATTGGCAGACGTTGCATTGTCAAGAGCGGCTTTACATTTGGGATAAATCTAACAATGTACAACTTTCAAATCCAAAATAAATATAAAAAACATGTCTTGATCCTCTTTTGGCAGCCGGTCATTGAAAGTTTGTGTATTTATAGATTTTTTCTTTGAAGGTATAAATCCATGTGTAGTTGAAGTACACAGTTGCTCTGTGCCACTGCGGAAGTTTGGCCTGTTTCCAGGCTTTGTGATTTGTGGCCTCGTGAGGGATTCATTGCCGAGAGCTTTACGATACTTGTGTATATACGAGTATATGCAAGCGGCGACGCAGCTGGAAATGTATAAAACATCCATCTGTCAGAATGAACGACCCACAATTTGCTATGTGGACTCGAAGCTCACAATTATGAATATCTGATGAGAATCTGCGACTCTGAGTAGACTTTCATAATTGTATTTCACTTGTGCCAGTGCCGAGTTAATATCAGGTAAAGAGTTAGTGGAATTCAAGGTAAGCGGTCAAACGTATCAAATAATGTAAACGGAACATTGAAATCAAGTACGTTAGATGTAACTTGTTTGAACGGTCTTTTTAATTTTAGTTTCAGATTTTGTATTTGGATTTGAACGTTGATATTAGCCCATTGTGTTAAATTGATACTTTCAAGATAGGTTGACATTGTTATGACGAATAAATTTCGTGAGATTTCAAGCTACAATACGGGCATATAGTAATTAGTCTACTAGTTGGTAAAATTTTAACCGTTCATTGCTGAATAAAAGCGTGTTGACTCTATCCTCTATTTGCATTTGATAAAAAATTAGATCGTTTCTTTTTAATGATTTACGTCGATGATACAGCTTCGTCCTTCAATCTTGACGACAATTTAATTCAACAGATTGACAACGCAGCTTCATCGCGTACGCAATATCGGATTTTTAAGGCCTTCCTGGAATAATAAATATTAAACCTGTGCTTGAGGAGTATTGTCCCACAGCACAGTTGCTGTAAACACGAGAACCTTCTGGATACGAACACATTTCTATTCTCGTGGGCAAGCAGTTAATCCAATCTAGAATTATGACAAATTACAGTAATACTTAATGAACGTAAGCTTTCCCGGTGTAAATTATTGATATATTTTTCACGGTTAAGCACCAGGTTAAGATTTCTAGATGTTGACGTTTCTGCGGTCAGTCTCTACTGCCGTCTTCAGACTAATACTTTTTGTGACTGAGGAAAATAAAAGTGCGAAGGGAGACCCTCGAATATATTCGTTTCCGGTCTTTATTGGTGTTTTGGTCCGTCTTTACTTCGTTCAATATATTGAACCAGTTCAACGAAGCTGAATAAATAATTCGTTTTATTTTAATGCGTAAGGTTATCACTCATAGATAATGGTCACATTAAATCCAGGTTGTCAGATTTGCGATTACGGAATGATTTTATGCGTCCCCAAAACCACTTTTGTTGCTAATGATTTTGTTTGTATCGCCGGGTATTTTCTTAGGCTCCATTTTTTTCATCACTTGGAAGATTCTGTACAAATAAATTTATTAAAAGAAACTTTAAGTACAAAATATAGGAAAGACCAAGTGAAAGAACAACAAAACCTTGTTGGATGAACAGTAAACGAACAGTTCTAATAAAGGAGTAAATTAACTTTAAACGTATTTAAATGAACGAAATATTTATTTAAATGTAGGTATATAGATACATAAAATATTAAACATTAAAGTATGAGGATGGAAAAATGTCTACCGGACCAGGAATCGAACACGGAACTCCCGTTTTCCTGCCGGACGCTCTCCCGCTGACCTAATCGCTCTCGACTCCAGATCCAGTGAGAAATTCCACCGTCCATTAAACCTAATGCGGTTCACCTCCAATTTACGAAGAATCGCAAGTCTTCATGGCTTCAATATTCCTGAATTGAAAAATTCCAAAAAAGAAGAGCCAACACAAAAGACTCAATCCAGTCTTCTTCGGGAAGATGCTCTTTAATTCCTTCACAATATGACTTTTCCAATTTGTTTCCGATTCACAATTCTTATTTATTTTTTCAATACATTTAACAGTCATTTTCTGGACTAAATTCTTTGTTGCTTTTTTACCTTTTATCTTTTTATTTTATCTTACCTTTTTTGTTTTTCCTTTTTCCGGATCCCTTTCTTATTCATTCAGTTTTTGCAAGCTCTTTTTATGAATTCTCTTTCTCCTTTCTTTCCTGAGCTTCGGGCTATTCAGGCGACGTTATAGGGCTTTCAGTATGAAACTCTGTCTCTCGGGTGTTTTTTTCTCATTGATCACTGCTACATCACTGAAGCTTTCAGAGATGATTAAATGTTTCTCCAGCTTTGTTTTATTTTGCAATTTATTCATACCAGATAGTTGATAGTTTGCTTGCAAAATCTGAACCGGATGATGAAACAACGTTTGTAATTATAAACTTCAATATTATTAGTTTGATCTACTTCTAAATATTTATCAAGTTCACATTTTATTGATATTTGTAAGTAGTACATTCAAATTAAATTTGTAAAAAAAAGTATGAAAAAATTTAGGAAGTACATTTACTGGTAAAGGGCATGGCATTATCAAGTTTACATCCAGTTAAACACAATGGAAAAGCACGTTCTACTAATAAAACACTTAACTATAAGAAAATGTATAAAATAGTCCAATAAAGTTAATGAAATACTCTCAAATTATGATCTAAGATGCAGTGAAATAACATTTGACAACCTACTGTTTATTTGATAATGGCTTCCTCAAGAATAGACCCTTTCAGAAAAAAAAATTCTTGGATACCATGAGTGGGGGGGGGGGGGGTCAAACGGATCTACTTAGGTCTCAAGAAACGTCGTAATCGCTCCACTGTACTTAATATTCCAGTTAAGATTAGCAATGTTCCTTCACTGGGGGTGTCTATTCACTGTTATTAATATTTTTAGGTTAACGCAATCAGACTTTAACAGTTAATTAAAATTATTAACTTTTCATTATAATTCGGAAAATAATAATTTTATGTATTGTAGTTTCCAAGAGAAAGAATGTGTCAATCAAGGAAAAGGGTTAAGAATGAAAAATAGATAGTTCTAAACGAAATTAACACTAAATTCAGTCTATACTCGAGCCTTCGCGCTTGACTAAGGTTATTAAGGATCTTCTGCTAAATTTATGTTCATTTGAACTACAATTATTTTCAATTTTCATGAACAGTTTCAACTCTCAGCTAAAATTCGCCACCGAAATCTAAGATCAACAAATTAGCTTCTTTATCGTTACCATGATCAAAATCCAGACGCAGTCTGGAAGATACCAGACTTACTTTTCAAACTATCCATAACACAAAGTTATGCTCCAGTCGAATCTACAGAACTACCGAAATTGGTTCTGATGATAAGGAAACTAAACAAGGTTTTGGCCTTATCATCTTAAACCTGGAAACAAATTATTTCCCTCAGAACGTTATAAATATGTCTCCCTCCTCCCATGACCTCGAAAGCACAAACTGAACTCAGTTCAATAAAACGATCCTACGTCATATCTAACATTACATTCCTTAACAAAGTGGCAAACATTGCATTGATGTAACAAGAAGACACGTCACTATCAGAGACAACGAACATTAAAGTAATGTGCTGATCGAAGATGTACCCTGTCAAAACTCCCTGAACAAGTATAGGAATGTAACTGTAAGTTTAATTTTCAAGAATTCCGAAAATCTCATTCAAAATTGCTATCCATTTCGTTGTTACGTCGAGGTATTGCGGAAAACGGGTCTCTGTTTCCTATTGTTTTTACCTTCGTCTATATTGAATATTTTACTGAGAACCTTAAGTACTCTTCTGAATTACAGGTCAACATTGGTTTCTTGTGGTTAAATTTCCCGTCAGGGACGAAAATTTACTCATGTGCTACGTTCACAAACACGAAAACTTGTTCATTACAACGCAAATTCCAGAAGAATGCTGAAGCAATCCGTCCCTGAAATATCTTATTCAACAAACTCTGTGATTTCTAACATAAACATGACACGATTCCAGTTAATCTGAGATGTTAGTTATTCGTAGTACAAACCAAGGATGTATAGTAAACGTAAATAAGAAACTTGAATTCTTGGTGTACGATAAGTGAACAGAGGGAATTGAATATAAGATTGGAATTTGTTATGCTAATTATATCTCTACGAATTGGATAACTGCGAATTATAAAACACTGAATTATACCTGATGCAATTTCACAGACATAATTATTTTAAATGCTAATATCTAACAAATGACAAAATCGTATGTGGCTATGGAACGTATGATTTGTTCGATCACGTAACACTCGGATTTGTTGCTAGCTGCAGATGAATGGAGTCAGCCTGTCTGTTGGCTGCTTCCTGCTCTGGTTTACATTCTAGTAATTACAATTTTAAATTTTATTCATTAACTTCCTACGGTTTGGCTGACTATTCTCACTGATCTCTTCAAGAAAGAACTTATCGGGGCTCCTCCAATATTACAACTTTCACTATGCCTAGGATTCAAATTTAATTCTGCCTCGTCCCACAAGAAACAAAAAAAATATTCTTCATTGTCGGAGTCGTAACAACGTGATAGCCTGCACGTTCCTGAAAGACTTCATCTCGTGCGCACTTGTGTCAACAATGTTCAGTTTGCTACCAACGGAAACGTCCAGCCGAGTATCCCTCTGAAATACCATGTCTCCGGTTTTCCTAACCTATTAATTTTCGGTGCTGGACAGCCTCTGTCCTCGAGTATAAAACTAATAATTGTTACCTTTCAGTTGACTAACTGACCATTTACAATCTCACTACCCAATTACAGTTCCCAAAATTTAAATAATACTCGCAGGTGAACCTTCCCAGAGAACTCTGGAGAAGCCTGCCTTTGGGGATGCCTTCTCCTCTCTCTGTTTCTTTGAACTAAGGTTCTCACAATCCGAGGCACCTCGGCCTGTTCTGAGAGATGTATGTATCGGGGTCGCAGACGATAAGAGTTGTCCGCTATTCCTATTGGAATAGTCGGCCTACTACCTCCTAAACTGGTCAAGGCACGGAGAGGGAAATGTTGCGACCCCACAGCAAACTTCACTCTCGCCATAAAAAGGACGTGGGACCAGTACCAAATGTCCGAGGGTTTTCTAGGGTTTTCCCTGCATCACTGCCGCGTAGGATCCTTAAACTGCAGCCCGGGAGCCCCAGTTAAACCTTGGTTTCCTTACTCTACATTTCTGCATCCCCCCTTTTAGTCCATTTTCTATGCTATAAGAGGGAAGTGGCCACTGGCAGGTGCAGACAGGCTATGTATAGGGTAACTCACATAGTGGCAACTCCCGTCTTATAACATAGGAAAGGGAGTGAAAGGGGGGATGTGGAAGAGGTAAAGGAAGGTGGCCAAGGGTTAACTAGGGTCCCCAAGCTATGGTTTAAGGATCATACCCGGCAATTCGCCTTAAAGTGATGCAGGGAAAACTCTAGAAAAACCTGCATCAGGTAGGCATTTGGTACTTGTTTTCGCCCTTCCGATAGCGGGAGAGGAGTTTGCTGTGGGGACGCACCATTTCCTTCTCCGTGCCTCAACCAGTTTAGGAGGCAGCTGGCCGACTATTCCAATGGGAATAGCGGACAACTCTTACCGTATGCCCAAGGTCTGTCACCCCGGAACATACACCTCTTAAAACAGGCATAGGTGCTTCGGCTTGTGACAACCTTAATTCAAAAAACCATATATAGGCTGTCTACGCCTTCTTCTCAGAGAGAAAAAATTAAGAGTTTTTTTAAATTCTGTTTTATAGTATGGATATGCCATTTTAACGTTCGTAGATAAATTTCAACTTTAGTGTCCTTAAAGTTAAGTTTTCATTATCTCGAGTCTGAGAACGACTTTTAACTCGAATTTTAGTCGATTTTGGAAATTTTACGCCTTCAAACACCAGTTCGACTAAATTTCCATACTTTTAGTAGACAAACTGCCATTAGGTCTACCTCAATAGTAGGTTAATTCTTCTTTCCTTTTTTACTCGACACCCGCCATGAGAGCCTTTGCGAAACGAGGCGACTTCCAAACATTACACATCATGGATTTGTTGAAGTGGCATGTGGTCACGATGCACATTCTCCTTCAGGCTTGACCCCAGTTTTATTGTTCATGATAGACATAAACATTCATGCCCGTCCCGGGATTCGAACCCGTGACATATCTGGTGCGAGACAACGATGCTGACCACTACACCTCAGCAAGTCGACGTCGTAGACTTCTAGAAAATTGAATGTTTGTGCAGTTGAACATAGAGTAAGCAAGAACAACAGCAGTTACGTACCTCTCTGCTGGATTTAGACGCAACAGGTGGAGAGAGACGTAACTTTTACCTCAATCAAGCAGCCAGATCACGCGATTGCTATGCAAGAAAGACCCACATTCGGGGACATTAACATTTCGTAACGATTCCGGCCCTGAAACGGAGTTATTAGGTGCCATTTAGCGACGGACTACCTCACGTAATGTCGCAATTTTCAGAACCGGTTACAGTTCTCTCAGTATTTGTCATTAGTAACTTTCTTCTGTATTCCGCATTGTCGAATAATGTTATACAAAACTTAGCTTACATATGTATTACTAAGTTTATTAATAATATTGTATATTACTAATAAACTTAGCAACCAGCGCAAATCGTTGAAAATCAATACGAATACCTATGCAATTCACAAAATCGAACAGAAGCGGCATAAATAATCACTTGCCAATAAAATACTATTTTTAGGACACGGGAATATCATTCTACATGAATTTTTTGTTTAGATACTGGCACACTTAATAATAAAATTGTCAATACCATATTGACTATTTTTATTTACAAGTTCTCGTAATGAGCAAATGTCAAACATAAAAGAACATTGAAGTTAGACTTTTCCACGACGTTACAATGTGCCTTATATACCTTAATTTTAATAAATCGGAAACAGTATACATAAAATAATGGTGCACATAATTACGAAAAATGAGTTGCAATAGAAAACCACAAAGTAGAATATATTAGCGTATATGAACATCCTTTCTTTTCCAAGTTTAGTTTATAATGGTACCTTGATTATCCGTCTTCTAGCTTTGCCGTCAGAAAAACAAGTCGTTCAACTTAGGTATTTAGTGGTTATTATTTCATATTTTTAAACGATATGCGAAAAACACTAAACGTGTTTAACATGAATTATCTAAATAATTATAGATCATAAATTGTGTACGAAAATGAGACAGTGTAAGTAACATCGAGACAATTTATGTTGCAGTCCGTTGAATACCACCATTCACAAAGTGGGCTTAAGTTCAAGCCAAGCTCTAGTCGGGATAGTGGTTAGGTTGGGAGGGGAAATATAAAGTATTAGAAAGTAGCTCATAAGTGAGATATGAGCGTCGAAAAAATAGTTTAGGACTAGCAGAGATAAATACTGTCTAATTCCCCTCGGAATGAGCGACAGGGTAAGATATCCAATACGGTCGAAGTCGTATATTTGGAGTTCGCTGAGACGACAGTGACTCCATCGGAAAGGGTGAGATGGTGGGCGTGAGCAGTTGAAAAATGACCTACATTAGCATCGAAACCATATTTTTGGGTGTATTTGATATGAATAGTGAAGCTGCCGTAGTCCATTAAACCTCGTGTTGACGAAAAAGGTATTTGTCTCAAAATAATTCATTTTCCGAGTTAGTATAAATAAATACCCGGGCAACAACGCGCACTGAGATCGTTAATAATCGAGAATTTCGAAATATGAATTTTAAATGCATATATTGTAATGATTAAAGGAAGCTAATTATTAAAAATTAATTAACAATGATTAAGATTAAAAGAAAGCTTGTAATTTACCAAAGATTAATTAACAGGTGATTATTTATTTTTTACAAATAATTTGCCCTAGGTTGGCACGCCGAATTCAATAATTACAAAATTAACAAATTAATATTTTATTTGTAATTTGTGACGTTCAAAGTAAAATAAATCTTTTATATTACACAAACAATCAAAATTAATAACTCTTCTTCTCAGGGTCTTTAACTGGGCTTGATAAATAAGAACAATCAAAAAAATTATCAATTAAATAATTAACCATTCGAAACCAAATTGAGACGAACAGAATACGAAATCTAACAAAATGAAAAGAACGAAATCTGACTAATACCTTTAACTAACGTTTACAGAATTCAATTAGTTTTGTTTGTACTTACAAATGTCATGCTGGTGCCAGACTTAGTTTTCTGGGCATGGGTACACTATTTTTTTACACTTAAAAGGCCATTAATCACAGATTCTACACATCACTTTTTTTTATTTTGGCAAATTGGTTATATTTTGATGACTGCTCCGCTCCATAATAATTCACCAATGTTATTCCGCAACAATTCCTCCACAAAAATTGTAATAAGTTCTGTTTTGACGAAACTGGTATTACTTTACAATATTCACGATGCAATATCGCGGTGAATTTTTTAATCAGCTCAATTTTATAAAGACCGTTCTCTGCAACGTTTTCACCGTCGGCCGCTTTTATTCTCCAATGATTCACCAGCTTTATTTTACTATGCTCGACGATGTCTGACTTCTGCACAATCCAGACCACGACGACCAACTGCAACCAACTGTCCTTCCCGTACAATGCGCGCGGTTCACGACAAAGCTTGTCTATGTTTTCCATTGTTGTCTTTGAGATCGGTGCCGCTAAACAATTCATCATAATTAAAGTCATTAATGGCCTCCTTAATTAGTATTACATATTATATATATATATATAAACGCATTTTATTACTATGATCATTTACGTCAATAATGGTAAACATTTTCAATTAATCTTATATCTATATTATTTAAGTTCAACTATCTTATCCCGTGACGATTTCGGCCCACAACTCGGCATCTCCGTAGGCCTACTACCACAATAACATAATGAACAATTTGGATGTTTAATTTGTCATAATTACACCAGCTTGAGTCGTTGACAGGCAATATGGCAACCGCTCTCCACATCTCTTAATCATAAGTTAGATGCTAATATAATTCTTATGTGAAAATCTAGTAACGCCGATAAATGCTTCAAATAATTATTTTTATTTTTATTTTAGAGTAACAGGCTTCATGAGAGTAATTCACGTTGTGGCAACTCCTCTCATAGGGAGGGATTTGAAAGGAGGGATACGGCAGGGTATAGGAAGGTAGCCAAGGGTTATCACGGCCCAGGGGCTATAGTTTAAGGATCCTATCCGGCATTCACCTAAAGTGATGCAGAACAAACTAGAAAATCTGCATCAGGTAGGTTGGGCATTTGGTACTTGTCCCACGCCCTGCCGATAGCGGGGGGACGCAGAATTCCCTCCTACGTACCTCGACCAATTTATGAGGCAGCTTTGAATAATGAACTGCAAACCATATATATATATATATATATATATATATATATATATATATATATATATATATAGAGAGAGAGAGAGAGAGAGAGAGAGAGAGAGATAGTATTTGTGTGTATAATTCTTCACTCATTCCAAAACCTTGAAGCATGGCTTCCCTATTCAATCTATGGGGATATAAATGAACAGTAATTCTGAAACGTGAAAATTCAAGTGATATAATTGACTCAGTACGCGTTTATGAATTAATTATGTTAAGTGTAAAGCATAAACTAATGTTATATGCGTGGAAGCTACTGCATTGGTACTCAAAATTTCCTGACCTGAAGTCCTGAGATAACAAGCCATTTAAAATGCCAATGATTAAAGATCTTCCTGTTCCAGTTGCCCAGTGACACGTTTAAATTGAAGTCTGACGGATCATGCATCATACTAATTCCAAAATTGTAAAATAAATTACAAATTGTTTGGTTCGAAACTTGACCAACACTGAAGAATTATCTGTCCATTTATGTATTATCCATACATTTATGGAGCTTACTTCAGTTCTACGGTTAAAAAGGAGATAAAACCTCGTTTCGGTCTTAGAGAAATATTATATATGATGTTTTATAACTGTACACAGTCATTATTCGTTTCTACCATCGTTTCAGATAGTTGACAAAAGAATGTATCACGTTTTCCTGAAATTTTGAAGAAAAAAAACCTTAAAATAATCTCGAAAACTTAAAGTTCTGCCACTTATTTTTTTTTATAATTTACTACAGTTATAAATCCAATCATCTTAAATACTGGAACGAAGTGAATTAATTGACTCTAGTTACTTTACTTAAATGAGGTTTATTTAATTTTTAATCTGAGAAAATAAAAAGTCATAGAAATAAGCTTAATTCACGTATTGTTTTGATGATATAATTTTATTAGGAGCAGAAACTATAAATCACGTATCAAAAATAGACGAACATAAATTTGTCGTCTATCTGTTCTTATGAATAAATTAAATAACGTAAACCAACCAATAAAGTCAGAATAATTTGGATTTAATATGGTTAAATTAAATAATTACGTTTCATGAAAGTACAGAAAAAAGTACTACGTTTCGACCTAACTTTATCAGTTTCTCTATTAATAAAAAGAAAAACGAGACATTAAATATATGTAATACAAGAAAAAAGCTTCATGACCTTTTAGAAACAAAATTTGGCTTCAATGAGTTGTAAAATTCTATTTTCTATTTCCAAACATATTAACAAATTTTACAATGCACGAACTGCTCCTCCTCGTGCAAGTTCAGTTAAAAAAGTCATTTGTATTAAATTCAAATTGTTGGCTGATTTCTTTTTTTTTCATAAACGACTGTCTTGAGTATGGCGTGCTTCAAGATTTTGCTTCCGACTTTGGTATCTTCATCTTTCCAGTCAAGGGCAGTCAAGGTTCTTCCGCACGTTGCGGTCACGGAGGCTGCATCCTTACCCACGCCTAGGCGTTCATTCTGCTGTTCCGTTACTAACGTTTTAAATTGCACGAAAAAGAACCTTCGACGGTATTAAAAGTATACGTATCTTAGTACTTTGTGTTTTTTATAAACTGGGATGGAAATGAAACAAAACTGTAGACCTAACGCACAGCGAAAAATCGAAGAGTAAAATATAGTGGAAACAGGACTACTTTTGAATTATTACTGAACTTCAAAAGTTGTTCAAAAAATGATTTATGTTTCGTCTCGGATAAAATGCACGTGTCAGACAGATCGATGTAATGAACGCATCGAATTTCATCCTTTTCAAGAGTGTCATATCTATTACAACTGTTCTTGATGAGAGTGTGGAAACTTACTGATGTATACACTGTGTATCGAAAAGAACTTTACTACTTAACAAACTTATAGAAATTTATTCTTCTGTATGACTAACGCAACCCACAATTACTGCTTGGTTGAATCTGATATATTTTACTTAAAAATGGCACCTCAACATTTCTGTCAATTGTTTCAATATATAATTAAAAATTGAAGAATATCTGTTTTTTAATTAATATAATTCATGGAAATTGTCCTAAAGTCAGAATTTATTTATTAACATTAAAAATTACAATTAATTTAAATACATAATGTTTCATCCTTTTGTTTAGGCAACTCTTCAGAAGTCTACTAATAAAGAAACTATTAAAATATGTTGTAGATTTGACAAAAACAATTTAACACAGACATTAGACATCCTGCAACTACTCCCATGGCCGAAATCATTTCAAAGGGACAAAAATTATGAATTTGGTTAATTTATAAATTTTAATGTTTATAAATAAATTCTGACTTTAGGCCAGTTTCCACTATTCGTTTCCATAAATTTCTATAAATTGATATTTGCAGAGTTCATATTGACATACGGTACAAAAAATATATAAATTTATTTTTGTTGATATTTATGAATTATGGAGAATTATTTTAATTATATGTTGTTGATATTTATGATGTGAAGAATTATTTTAATTACATGTTTTTAATATTAAATATAAAACTGGATATTCTTCACCACGACAACAAAATGTAGATAATTGGTCACGTCTTTGTATGCAAAAAAAATTTGCAAGAAAGTTATTCAGGCAAATAACAATTGCCGGAGACACGACCAATAGAAAATTGATAACACGACGTCGTATTGATATTATACATGCGTCCTTGTTTGTATTATTAAAATGGTAAATTTTTGTAGTGATCCGAATTCTTCCCAGATAATTTAATATTTGATTTTAAGTTCTCCTAATTATTTAATTACTGTACTGTACAGGTACTAGTTTTAGGAAGAATCGTCGTTTATACAATAAAATGTTATGCGAAATAATTGTTTTTATTCATTAAAATATATTTGTTTTATTTATAATAAAGTCATAAAAATTAATATTAAATTTCTATAAGCTTGTGAAATTGTAGTCCATTTTCATATTCCGTGTATTTCTCTGAAGTAATTTATTATATGGAAAATTTTGATTTATTTTCTGTTCTGTGTACGATAAGAAATATTGTAGTTATAGTTCAGCTGTCTATATTCATTTGAAACCATCATTATCGTAATGTTAGTGTTTTTACGACAATGTATATGTTCAAGTCGTGTCACAGGCGTTTGAATACCTGAGAATTGCAAAGGCAAATATTGCCAAATATTTTAAATTGTTTTCAGAGTCTTCGACTTAAGGAATGTATACCTCCATAAATTTATTCAATTGTATTGGCAATCACAAACAGAATGAACACTAACTTAAAAATGATGTAAAATAGCGTTCCATTCCATCTCTAAGACTTTTTACTTGCTACTATTAAAGATCAACTTCCCTAAAACTATAAATGACGACCTACAGCTCTCCATACTTCTTTTCACTACACTTCACTGCCTTAAAAATTAAACTAATTTTCAAACACCAAACACTTATTAAAATATGATTTTATTTCACACTTCTCGATACTCAATTTTATTGTGATTATACGTCAAATTATCAGCGTGGATGTGAAAGCTTTTGGTACGTGAATAAAATGAGAAAACAGCTTACAAGTAAATGGAATAACATATAATACGTAACCACGATTAAATAACTGTATACTTTAAACAAAAGCATATTTTTGGTCAACGTTCAAACCGACCTATTTTAAAGATAAAATCGATTAACGATTTATGATTCTACAAATTCGTACCTTGTTGGTAAGTGTTTTCGTTCACTACCTTGTACTCGTCCTGTTTTCAAATATAGCTCGATTCTTATATATAATTTAATTATTCGATTTCATCTTATATTTAATTCGTTGATGCGGCGTTAGCCGTTTCATATGACAACTGCGTATTAGAGAAACAATACGATACACGCGGTCTCGATTGGCTGCCCAAGTCGCCGGAGCAGAGACGTCATCCGGCTGGAAATATCACTTGCCAATGTCTTACATATCATTCGATCATACGATTCACAAACTGCCTGCATTTAAAACAAGAGACTCGAGTATGCGTACAAATGACAAGGCACCAATCTATATAATGAAAATGGATCTATGTTTGTTTGTATATTCTCCATACAGATTTATGATAAATTTGTAATAATTTCTCGTACTCCCTTATTACAAATTTCTACATCACAAATTTATGCAAATATTGAAATAATATCAAATATCCATCATTTACAGATCCACTAATACCCTTTTATACTTGATTAAATATTACAAGGACACACTTGACACCTACAGCAAACATTGTGTTGTTTACAAAATCGCTTGTTCTAATTATAATTCCTGCTACATAGGGCAAACAAAACGTTCCCTTCATAAACGTATCAAACTTCCCATTGATAAAAAATCTGTAGTATCCAAATATATTATCAATTCTGAACATACATTTGATTGACAAATTTCTAAGATTTTAGACATTGACACCAGGTACAATTCCAGACTCATTCCAGAGATGCTTCACATTAAATCAAATATCACTGCTATTATTGTACAAAGACACACTATGAAACTCATTTATTGCTATGATCCCTTATTATTACGCTAAAACTTCTATTTTCCCATTGTCGTTGCTCCCTTATTGTTACTCTAACCCTTCGACTCTCCCATTGGCGTTGCGTTTTCGTCGCCTTTGAATTTTGTCAACTGGCAAGTTCAATTGTGACACACCTGACGAAAGGCACAAGGATCCCAGAAACGTTGTGTGGTATTTATATGATCACTTTTTGTCTGAATTGGCTATATTTCTTATTCATTATTTTCAATCAGACGTAGTTTTTTTCATTTATTAAAACGTTATAATTTAACAAACACGTATTTTAACTATGCGCTTACTACTGTATAAATCTCATGGTCCTTCACACTAATTTGTGAAAGTGGCCGTCTCCATCATGGTTAATTTTCACAACAATATCTCTTGAGAAATCCTGTCCTTCACTGTCCCCAAGCCCAAACACGCACCGTCCAAAAGCAGACTAATTCTCGTAAAAATCATGAAACATTGTTAAATACTTAATATTTAAATAATGTTTTGCCTCATTATAAATATGAATTATTGATCTATTCCAAGTCCTTCTCTATTTATGCTTCACAAAGACTTAAATTTAAAATAAAAAAATTATTCTCACAATTATTGCTACAATTTTTATGGGTAACCAATAACTATGATTATTCATGGACTCGTATTTCCCTTCAAAATCACGTTTTCAACACACACGACAAACAAACGACATTTTGTGATAAATATTTAATGGCTGACATGAATCGTATTCTCAGTTACACCACAAGCACTAACATTGTTCCGCGTCCTACATTAGAGTTCATTATTTTTTAGAAATGACTGCGCTACTACATTTCATTCGGTCTGCCAACAGCTCACATGTAAAATTCAGAATATCTTAAAATCCTTAATTAACAAACTTCTTTGTTGCAACCGTATACTATTCCTTTAATTTTAATATTCAATAAAACTTGCTCATGCAAATAATAAAATATCGTAAAGTAAAATAACTCAAAAATTCCTCATTTCTCTCCCACACGAGTCCTTCTGTCCATCTTCATGACATAACTTCAATAATGTTACCCTATAATAATTCCAGTCTGGAGTCAACTGTTGTTTATTTCGTCCTAATCTTTAGTAGGACCCTATTGCGCTTTTTTTTTTTTTAAAAAAAATGCATTTCAAATTATCCCTCATTCCACAAAGTTGATTGAAGTTAGAAAACAGATAAACACATACGAATTTACCCTGTCTTAATCTCGTTGACGCGCGACGTTCACGTGCCTGCATAATCCGAATCACGGCTGTCCTGAAGTTGTGTTGTGGCAGCATCCTGGCAGGTGCGCCGTCGTGACAGCGTAGTGATAAAACTCGTTCACCTGTCTACTCTTCTCCTCGTCACCCTGGCTATTCCTCGCTCTCCATCTTGACTTCATCACCACAACTCTAACTCCATCTCTACTTTCCTCTCACTCCTTTACTTCACATTCTGATCTCCATTTTCTCACTGACTCTTCTTCACTCTTACTCCGTTTCATCACTCTCTCACATCAACTTTCGATCTCGATATCATCACGTTTGGGTCACTACGTCTTCCTCAGTGAATGTTCATCTTGTGGTCACATTTCTCCACAACAGGAGTAGCCAAGCACTTCTACCTTCTAGAATGTCACATATTCAGTTTCGTTCCATCACCACTTGACTGAGGACCGCACTAGACAAGCCAATTTTGGTAATTCTTGATCAAGTTAAATATCCTCTGCGTTTGCCTTAATTCGCGTTACAAATGACGACAAAAAGGTGGAGTGAGCCTGTAACTTACTGAATTAGATGCCATTAATGCGGAGCGCCGAAACATCTGCGCCTGTTCGACTATCTGCTTCCCTTTAAAACCAAGCGAGTGACTTATACTTAGCCCGCCTAGATAACGATTCAAACATTACTTTACGTTCCATCCGCATTATTAGTACTCTTCTTGTGAATTTAATTCTTTATCAAGCCATTGAATAATTCTAATTTTCTGCAATATAATACATGAGCTGCTTCTAATAACTTTTAAAACTGCCGAAGTAATATTTCTTTGCTCAATTTGGTGTGCTATGAAAAGCATGAATGTTCAGATGGTCGCATCGCGTTTCCTCGAGAGGAGCATTTCCATAAATTAGTATTCTTGGGTCTAAGTTTCGTACTGAAAACATTTTACTTTGTGTATTTCCAGGTCTGTGGGCCGTGGTGAACACCGCCGGCTCTTGTTGCCGAGGTCGTCTGGACGCTCAGGAAGCGTCACAGTGGGAGGCTCTTCTCAGGGTGAATGTGGTGGGGGCTCTCAAGACTGCGCGTGCCTTCTTACCACTCCTCAGGCACGCTAAGGGTCAGTAACAGAACTTCTCAGTTATGAACACACAAATTACATGTCTCAATATTATGCAGAATTATTTCTCGCCCTTAAAAAAACATCATCAGTCAGCTCATGTGCGGGTTATACAGCAAGTTAAGTGACAGCCCGCTGATAAAAGCTTGAATGTAGAAATATAGAATATATCCAGCAGGCATATGGAGAAGATCCCATGACAACTTCACGAGTAAAAACGTGACTCAGCCACTTGAAATGTGATGCCACTGTCAATGCCACGCTGACCGTTTCGTGAGGCGTGGCTCAAAGAGTAACTAAAATGAGACGCACATTTCATGTTACTATTCTCCTTCGTGATGCTGTGCGATGCAGTAACAACTTAGTAGTTCAGTAGTAAAAATGCACAATCATTCCCATCTTATTCAAACTTATTTTTAGGTAAACATATGATTCTACTCTCCGATTGATTTTTCGATGTTCATAAGTGAAACTGCCCCAAGGAAGGACCAAACTTGAATCGAAATGATACAAGTATTATACGAACACGACGGCCCAACATTTCAAAGGAAGAGTTTTGAAATAGTAAATCTGCTTTGAAGGCTATTAAACTAAATTTATGCTCGACTCCCAGAGGCTTGTATAGACATCGCTCCTACAAATAACCAACACCTAAGCTTTTTAATTGTCTATGGCGTTATTAATGATCAAGACGAGTATAACAAGAGGAAAATAGCCAGTCGTGTAAAAATACGATGCACAAACGTTCACTGCCGTGGAGTTGTAGTGGGAGTATGCCGGAGCTCATTTTAACACGAACCTTTGTTAAGGCAACTTGGTAGTGTAAAAACTATTCTGAAAACATTACGCATGGAGATATGTTGTGCGCCAAAGAACTCATCCGTAAAAGTTAAGGGATTAATAAGTACAGAGTGTCATAAAAAGACCTGTATATCACGTTCATAAGAATATAATGAATGTTTTAATGCAGACCTGACGACAATACTCCCCTCCATTTTATCCCTTCCCTTACTGAGCAGTTAGTATGACTTGCTGTATCTCACGATCCATACTTTAAGAGGCCCGCTTCAAATTAGCGGTTGATACAAAGTTTCCCAATATATGCCCTGGTCATGACTAAATTATGTGGGCTAAACTCTGCAAACACTTCGATTGTTAAAACAGTCATAACGAGAAAGACGGTAACAAAAATTTATGTTGAATCTTACCCTTCTTATTGTATATTACATAGAACATAAAATAAAATTATGTAAACTGAACGAAACAGCTACTGAAACCTATGAAATTATAAGACAATCAGCGTTCGGGTAGGCCATCAACTGTTATCAGTACAAAATGTGGAATATGGGATGGGACATGTTAACGCTTTTTGTGTGATGAACTCAACACGAGAAGAATTTAAGCAGAGTTTTTCACCGATTTTTAACGTAGGACCAGCATGGCAGAAAAGTACACGCCTGCACTGAGATCCAATTGGACGATTGCATAGGAACAAATCTTCTTGACTAATGTCCGTAAGCCAAGCAGCAACCGCCATTCTGGAATACACCAAGTTCTCCATGAAAGCCTATCAGGTTTGCAGCAATTGTCACTATTGGTATTTTTTTTTATATTCGTCCAATATGGTTACACCGTGAATACTCTCAACTAACTCAGTTTTCTGATTCGGAATAGTGAGAATGAGCAATTTAAATGACCGGTTCTGTGGAGAAACAAAGACTGGTTCGTGTACCACGATATCGCACATCTCATACTGCCATCACGGACCGTACACCGTGCGTCTTTTTCATGTTTCAAGCTGAAGAGATTCAACGTCATAGAGGGAATTCAAGAGGAATCGCAAAAGTTCCTCAAGGCGCTTGCCCTGGCCCAATTGGATAAATTAATTCATGACAGAATAGCTAGCATCGCTGTATTGATGCAATCGGAGACATTTCTTTAGGGGAAAATTAAAATTGTAATTGGAAGTAATTACATTTTTTAATAATTCCTGAAACTGTTGGAAAATCCGTGCTACACCCATCAGAAACTTTCTGAGTGAGCTAATTGGGAATTATCGTAAAAATAAGAATTACTTTCCTTGCAAGCAATGAACAATAAATTGGGGCGAAAATAACAATCCAACTTAACAGAATGAGAGTATAAATGTCTGAAATTAATTATTTTTTTAATAAACTGTAAAAGTTTTGAGTGTCGAACCAAGATGATAATCCGATTGTAGTCATAACTGTCATTAAAAGTATTCTGGTGAAATAATTAATCTCATCATTAAAAAGTAATTTTGTTTTTCTATTCCTTGCCCTGGCATACTAAAGATGGTGTAATCGTTAAATGTCCGCGTAGGGCGGCTGGTGACTGTGGGAGCGTGTCCGCCGGCCCCGGGCCTCGCCGCCTTCACCGCAGCCCGCTACGCCGTGGAGGGTGCTAGTGCGGCCCTCCGACGGGAAATGGCGCCTCACGGAGTGTCCGTGGTGACTCTTCGCCCTTGCGGGGGCGGCGTCCCTGCCGAACTTCTGTTCGCAGCACCCGGGTAAGATCCTTTACTAACAACACCATCCATCTTGCTCCTCAGTTTACTGCCTGAAAATGGACTCACAGACCACTATCGTTTGTTTTGAAACTGGAGACATAGAAACTATATGTTAAACCTTCACAATTAGCAGACTATTAAGACTACGTACGAAGCCTGAAAATAGGAAATTGTTCCCTTCCCCACATTTTCTCTTGTAAAAGGTAACAATTCCAAGTAGAATTAGTTAAAAAGTGAAGCAGGTTAGAACCATAGCTATGAGTCTGCTCGTTGAACGGACTACGAATTTTTCATTTTAAATATAATCAACCTATTTCCGTTAAATCGCAGGGGAATCTAAGGGTTTTTTTCCCGAATGGCACAAATTCCAGAAAAATAGTTTGATTTCGTCTGACAACAGGGGAAAAACTAATCTGTTAGAAAACATCTTTGCCTTTAAATTTACATGCGAAATATTAACTCAGTGAAATTGACTTGAATGTGTTGCAGACTGGAGAGTTATTTAAGTATAGTTCGGTAAAGTCCTTGCATTCATAAATAATCCTCTCTTCTACAACTTATATTCTTTAATATTTTATGCATTGTTGGTTTCACTTTTCCTACTGTCCATTTTGAAATAAGCAAATCCGCAAGGAGTTATGTATTTATCATATATTTTAATTAGAAATGTTATGAATAAATAAACTCATTTATGAAATTCATTAGAAGCCAATATAAAGAATTAAAAGAATTGGTTCATCTTGAATAACATTCAATGAAATTATTATATTTTTTTATTTTTGCAATGAGAATGACTAAATGTAGCATTCAGAACATTGAAATGTTCACTTATTTACATATTCAAGTTTAAATTGATCATAAATGTAGCTTCTCATTGTAGAAATTAAACAAATAAAAGGTATAATTTTAAATGTTAAAAATTTTATATTAATTATGCAATTTCAGAACTCCCAGAATTAATCAGAATGAAACAATAGTACAGATGCATCAAGAATGTGATTTTTCTGTTTTGACACCACATGCAATGCGCATTGTAGAAGAAGCTATTACTTCCCCGACACCTAAGGATAGCTACCAGTTGACGTCACAAAACAGATATCCGACCTGGGATGAAATTCTCTTCAAATTGAAAACTAAATTCTCATTTGATCACAGGAAGTCACAGATAATGTAAATTCAACATGCCAATTCATCTATCAAATTGTATATAACCTTACCCCACATGTCATGAAATTTGTATATAGGTATATTAATATCTCTTCTTTTGCTTTCATATAAAACTTAACCAATACTTCATTTAGTTTTCAATTTGAACATATTTTGTAAATCCACAAATAAGACTAATTTAACTAATTCTTGTCACTCGCAATTTACTTTTGAAAATGTATTTTTAACATTTTTATAAATAAATCACTTGTTCATTTACTTTGTAGTTTAATTAAGTTCCTAACCTAAAGTCTCTGTGTTATTAGTAAAAATGTAAATTTTTAACACTTTAAGTTATCAACATGTTCTCGAAACTTTTGTGTCACATGTTACAGAAGGTTATAGATACAAATAAAGTACCAAAATAGGTATAGAGGATTTAATTTGACCTAGAAATGCAATCTTTCATAACAATCTCATTTATTACAAATAAAGCACTAAATGTTTTTAGGAGTCAATGACATTGATAGTATTTCTCCTTATGTTGTTTCTTAGGAGTGGGGGTGGAGGGACGTTACATAAAAATAACGTAAAAACAATCGAGATTCAAGACCAGTCTGGGGTTATGTACACAATTTTGGTAGTGAACTTCAATGGTATTTAATAAAATATATTAAAATGTATGTGTCTTCCATATACCTCTAGAATTCATTATGCAATTTCAATCAAACATTGTAAACAGGTGACTTACAATCTAGGAAATAACAGTGTGGTGGTTGCAGGGGTTGTCAAGTAAAATAAAATGGATATTAGTGTCAACCAATAGTTTTTAGGATCACTTAGTTTAATATTTATACTCTCTATTTAATTTAAGTCCAATTTAAACAAATTTGCTGTGTAAGGAGGTGAATGGACTTAATTTAAATATATAAAAATACCATGTTTCATGACAAAATCATGTTATTGATGTCTGTGTGAGGAGCAGTTACACTCCGATCATGGCTCAAACTTCAATTTCCTCAAAGTGGGGGTGTGAGTGAGAAGAGGCCAATTAAATAATGTTCAAGATAATCAATATTTGTAACGATTACACAGCTTTATGAATTGCTAGGTTGATGTCTGACATAAGTTAAAGCTGATTTACATTCACAAAACTCAAGTATGATGCAAAGAGTTAACGAGTTATCATGTCTTGATGCTAAAATGTTATTAATAAAATAATATATAGGTTTAATTAAATTCCATCACACCATAAAGTAATAAAAATAAGCAATCCTTGAAAAATTTTGGAAGGAACAAGAGTAGAGTTACTCAACACACGATAAATTCAATGCTTTTCATTTTACATTTTGAAAACAACTATCCTGAAAAAAAAAATTCAACTCAGTAGCTGGATTACAAAATGAATAAAGACTTTAGCAAAACATAAATGAGAATTATTTTATAAGAGCAAGATATAGTCAAAATATATCATTAAGGATCCATTACAAATATTATTGAAAATATTCAGTAGGTTCGTAAAAGCATAAAAAATATTTCAGTTCTAAAGAAAGATAAAATTATAAAAATGAAATATAGAAAAATATTTTTAAAATTGAAACCAACAAAAATGTTTTACATCAGTTCAAAATAAATATAGAAATTGTGTGGTACTTATATTATCACTTTTTGTCTGAATTGGCTATCTTTCTTAATTCATTATAACAAAATAAATATGTTGGGGGACAATCAAACATGAAATATTGTGGAAAACTCAAAAGTTTAACAATAACTTTTAATCAGAATGTCTAAATCATTGGGCTATTAATAATCTTCAATAAAATGTAACCTTAATATTAATGTAACAAGTCCACAAGTCATTAAAAATATTAAATCATAAAGAAACAACACTATTCAGAATACAATGTAATTTCTAGTTATGAAATAGAATATGTATCAGGAGTAATTTGTACAATATTAAGCAACCTTTGTAATCACTCATTACTCACTGGTGCAATATCATACACATTAAAATGTACAACTAGGGTTCCACTCTTTAACAAAGACAGCACAGGAGATGTTGGCAGTTCCTCCTTCCTGTTTTAATATAGACTTTGAATGAGTAATATATAATAAATTCCAATACAAATAATTTAATAACTGAATCTCAGTTTAATTTTTAAAAGGATAATCAATGGAAAAAGCTGTAAAGCATATTAGAATAAATAATAGAGTAATTAAATAATTGATACCAAGTAGGAACATTTTGTGATCTCTCTAAATCATTTGACAGCATGAAACATCATGCTAAAAAATGTCTCAATGATGGTTTAGTTCTTACTTATCAGATAGAAGGTGGAAAGTCACAATAAAAAGATCATCCCGGGCAAACATTATGTTGATGCATCATGTAACACATGACTATTTCATATCCTCCCTAAAGCTCAGATTGTCATGACGATTTAATTCCATTTCATTCAGATTAGAAAATGTTTGTTCATACAGCATGTATGAGGAGATAAAGTGAATAAGAACATCAAATACAATTTTCTTCAACTCTTATTAATCCAGCAAGCTCTGCCAGTTATTGAAAATAATATTTTTGTCTTTTGGAAAGTTGTCAGAAACATCTTCAGCAACAGGCAAGATGTTATAATGAATCTTTATTTTAATTAGGTAAACCTTTAATACTATTTTGATTTTTAAATTACAGAAGTTGGACAAAAGAGTGAATTTAAACCATATATTAACCAACAATAAAGAAACAATATTTAACAAAATATTGGAAACTAAATAAGTTTATTTTTCAGAAACGGCCAAACATTCTTTTGGTCATATTGTCTATTTCCAAAAAGTATCTTCTATCTAGAGTTTTGATGAAGAAATTATCAAAATTAATATTTCTCTAACAACTTTATCCTTAGAGACATGATACATTAACATATACTCAGGGCATTGTTTTTATTTGATGGTAACATGTGGACTAAATTATAAAGTTTGTAATTGGTCCTTTCTCCACGAGCTTCAGTCTGAGACTCAGCTCCGCACAGTTCAAGTTCTCCTGGGGACTAAAATTGCAACAATATTGACGGTGGGGCATTACAAAACACAAAGGAAAGTCAGCGAAATGAAATTCAACATGACAAAAAGACCAACACTGACCGATTGTCATGTTACAATATATAAGAGCTATGTTGGCAAGTAACGGAGGGATGTTACATTTGTCACCCCTGATTTGATCTGGACAATTGTATTGAAGCAGCACATGTCTGAAGAAGTGGAATAGTCGTAGACGAGGTATCTCTACTATTCAATGAGTCGAATGTGTTCCAGCGACAAAAGTTAATACAGTTGAAGAACGCTACCTAGGGTCGAAAAAGTGAAAACAGCGGGGGTGAGTATAGTGGAAAAGTTATAAAAGCAGAGTAAAAGTGGAAAAAGGGTTAATGTGAGTGAAAAAGTAAGTAAGCAGCGAGACGAAAAAGAACAGGTTGGTGTTAATTATTTTAAACTTTTGTTTTATTTTGGACTAGCTGGGTGCCCGGCCTTGCCCGAGATGTCATTTATCTATAACCATCGATATGACACCAATTTTGGTTGCTTTTGCGCTATTTTCATGTAAAGCTCCTCGAACCCTATCCCTAAATGTGCTCACCTCCCATGCCGAAGGGGGATGAAGTCATTGACTAAATATATCGGCCGTTTTTTCATGTTAGAAGATGACCACCCCCACAAATGTGCGATAATGAAAAAGAATGTATTCCACGCAAAAATCGGCCGATTACATTGTCTGGAAATTTCTACCCCCGCCCACCACCTCCCAAGCCCGTCGCGTTACCCAGGTTGTCACAATTAGATTCAGCGACATTCATAGTCTCTGAATTGATTCTAATCTCGGTTGTTTTTGCGGTTTTTTATTTAACGTACCTCCACCCCACCCCTTAGCTTGCTCCCCTCACAAGGGTTAAATTATACACAAACAACATCGGTATAAATACTATCAAAGAAATTAACCCCAGGAAATATATATCGCAAATATCGACCGTTTAACATGTTTGAAAATTTCCACCCCCGACTACTCCCGCTTCGGGGACTTAAACGGTCAAGTTTAAACTCAGTGACAATCCCGATAGTTTCTGCTTTCTTTTTATGTAATGCCACTTCACGCCCGCCCTTAAGGGTGCACCCTTCCGAGTTCGAAAGGGGTTGAAATTATACACAGAGAACATGTAGGGAAATTTTATTAATCTAATTCATCCCGAAATATATTTAATCGACGCAAAAAACGGCCGGTCAACTCATCCCAATCCAGCCGATACCCGCGCGTTGCCCAGATTGTCATAAATAAATTCAGCGACATCCATTACCTTCGACTTGACTCGAATCTCGGTTATTTTCCCGTTATTTTCTTGTAAATCCCCTCCACCCCACCCCTATCATGCCTACAAACAACATCGGTAGAAATACTATCAGCGTCAATCGTCCCGGCATTTATTTATTCCACGCTAATATCGATGATTTAACGTGTTTGAAAAATTGCACCCCGTCCATTCCCGCCTCAGGGGATTAAATGTGTAATTGAATATCATCTCAGATAACTTCGGTTGAAACAGTGTCTCTTTGATTCCTAAAAATATTTATCTGCCTAAATATCCACTGTTTTGCATGTTTGAAGTTTCCACCCACTCCCCTAAGTGTGCTTCCCTCTCATGCCGAAAGGGGTTATATTTTACAAACAACATCGGTATACATATTATCAATGTCATTGACCTCGCCAATTAATTATTTAACGCAAATATCGATCGTTTAACATGTTTGAAAATTTCCACCCCTATCCACCCCATCCACTCCCGCCCCTTGGGGTTAAATGGCCAATTGGATGCTATAACTGAACTGGGCGACATCCATAACCTTGGATTTGACTCCAATCTCGGTTGTATTCGCGTTATTTTATTGCAGCGTTCCTCCACCCAACACCTAAAAGTGCTCTACTGATAAGCCCGAAAGGGGTTGAAGTTATAATCTGTGAAAATGTAGAGAAATCTCATTGATCCCGAAAAATATTTAGTTGCAAAAATCGGTTGATTAACATGTTTGACAATATCTACCCACAACCACCCCCGCTTGGGAGACTTAAACGGCAACTTGAATATCATAACACACGGACCACCATAACCCTGGATTTGAGTCCAATCTCAATTGTGTTTGCGTTATTATTAAATAAATCCACTCCACCCCCACTCTTAAGAGTCCTCCACTCCAAATCCCTAAAGAGGTTATATTAAACATATGGAACATGTAGAGAAATATAATAAATTTCAGCGAACCAGAAAAATATTTATTCGACACAAATATCGACTACTTAACATGTTTGAAAATTTCAACCCCCGTCCATCTCCGCTTGGGGATGTTTAACTGTAACTTAAATGTCATAATTAAACACAGTAACAAATATAACCCCGGATTCGACTCGAAACTCGAATGTGTTTGCGTAATTTCATGTAATGTCACTCCACCCCCAACACTCCCATGCCTAAAAAAAAGTTGAAATTATACACAGATGAAGTGAAATTTTATAAATGCTATTGATCCAGAATTATATTGATTCGACGCAAAAATCACCCGGTTAGAATGTTTGAAAATTTCTTTCCCCGCCCACCCCCTCTCATCACCGCCAATTCCCACTCACCCCCGTGAGTTTCTCAGTTTGTTATAAATAGTCTCAGCGACATCCATATCCCCCAATTTGACACGAATCTAGGTTGATTTGGCGTTAATTATATGAAAGGTCCCTCAACCCCCACACATAGGGGTGCTTCACTCGAATGCCGAAAGGGGATGAAATTATACACAAACAACATCAGTAGAAATACAACCAATATAATTAACCCAGAAAAATATTTATTCAACGCAAATATCTGCCTTGTTTGCATGTTCCAAAATTTCCACCCCGCTACCCTTGCATCTGAGGGTTAAATGCCAAGTTGAATGTCATAACTAAACTGAGTAACATCCATAACCTTCGATTTGACTCCAATCTCGGTTGTATTCGCGTTATTTTTCTGTAAAGCAACTCCACCCCAAATTTGAAGGGTGCCCTTTTCCCAGGGCGTAGGAGATGAAAATTATATTCAGATAACATCGGTAGAAACACTATCAATATCTGTGACTCCTAAAAATATTTATCTGAATGAAATAACGACTATTTAACATGTTTAAATATTTCCACCCCGTCCACCCCCGCTTCTGGGGTGGTAGACGCGTCTCACCCCGACAGCGTTTGTTTCCTGGTCGCATAGAACACGCGTACGAAATTTGGTGAAATTTGCTCCACCGGTGTAGATTTGTATTCTCCACCCCAAACCCTAAGGCTGCCCTTTTCCCAGTGTGTAGGGGATGAAAATTATATTCAGAAAACATCGGTAGAAACATTATCAATATCTTGGACCCCTAAAAATTATTATCCGACTAAAATATCGCCTGTTTTAGCATGTTTAAATATTTCCACCCCCGCTTCTGGGGGTGGTAGACGCGTCTCAACCCGACAGTGTTTGTTTCCTGGTCGTAAAGAACACGTGTACGAAATTTGGTGAAATTTTCTCCACCGGTGTAGATTTGTATAACGAACATACAAATATACATATAAACATACAAACATACATACATACACTCATTTTTATTTATAAGATTTGTGATCTGGCAGCTTTCTTTTTGAAAAATGGCAGAACAGGATAATAATGTAGTCATGGGAGTAGAGGCTGACTTAAAGGTAGAAAATAAAATGATGGTGCAAATGTTCGACTGTTTGAGGGAATTGAAATTAAATTTAAATAGCCAAAATGTTAAAGTTATAGAAAAATTTTATTTGAAGGGATTATGCTATGTCAAATTGGAGAGGTAGATCAATGATTTTAAGGCTGAAGTAAAAGTTTTGCAAGATCAATGGAAAATGGGATGAACTTTGTAATTAAGTGCAGAGTGTAATGACAGACATATGCAGCAACGACTGATAACTGATAGTAAAGTGCAGCAATTTTTATAATGAAAAAAAGGATACATGTGTTAACGAGAAAAAGTGACCCCCAAAAAAACTTTGAAGTGTTAGGGCTGGTAGCTGTTAAAGGGGAGAGACTTTATTTTAGGACAGAGCGGTGAACATCTGGAGAATAAAGATATATGTGGTCGCTATGAACCTTAAACAAATCCTACAATTATATAAAATTGAGACGTTGACAAACCATACGTCACGATCGCACATGTTGTAACTGACGATCGGGCTTAGACACCACGATCCGCCGACACATTTTTTCGATATTGGCAAGTTGGCCAAGGTAAGACAAGACAAGGTCGGTTTGTAGTTTGGGCTCCGTTAACATCCGATCATTTAAAGATTGGTTCCCGGAGTCGCGATCAGAGGTATTAAAAACTACGTGGATTTTGGAAGTTGAATCCGACCCTTTGTACACCACGTAATGCTGTAACACATATCTATCGGATTCGGCAGCAGGAGTCATGTGGCCAAGAGTTAGATACTTCGACATAAATCGACATACTTCGACATAGATCGCCTAGTTTTTGTTGTGGGAGAATCACTATTGGGTCGGCGTGGCAATGGAACAACGTATTTTCCATCCGCCTCCCTGGAAGTGTTGTTCCGGCATATCATCCAGAGGATCAGCTGGGGAGATGACGAAAATTTGAGTTTACAAAATTTTCTAACTTGCTCAGTCAAATCCTTCTTGCATAATAACAGTTCTTGCTCTTGCAGGTTCAGCACCGTCGGGACTGAACCCACTAATATCCAACCAAAGAAATAATGAACGGCGGACAAGTAACCTGGGAAATGATTGGGATGGTTCTCAGATACAATATGTTGATATGTGTCGGCTACGAATAGTAAGTCAACTGAGAACGGAGTCCCAAATAGTTCGTCCGTTAATTCTAAATGCTGGTATCTTGCTGTGACAGGAGATGGAGATCGTTAGGAGCAAATTTGCAGTGTGATGTAACACAATGACATTAACAATGCCATTACAAAATTTAGGAAATATCATGAATTGAATTTACCCCAGCGGAATCGGTAAGGGGGCGGCCAACACCCGAGTTTGAGTAAGACGCATTGACAGACCTCTGACAGTTCACCAGGTGATAGGAGACACCTAAGATTTCGAGTCGAGAATGGCGCGTACAGACCGGCGGGCGCCGTGTTGCTGATGCACCATATCGGTCAGTCACTAACAACACCTGTTGACATAGAATGGTGGTATCTCGAGTCAACAGCGTGGAGGCTACTACAGGATCTGACTTCTTCTCGGGAATGAACATCCGACTCCATTTACTCTTTGGCCTCTGCGGGAGGTGTAGTAGAATGTAATGAGCAGTGTCGTCTACTACGACAATGAAGGCAAGAACCCTTGGAATTTCAAATGGCAATCCGATGGTTGCCTAAGCAAGAAAAATGTAGACTGCCTTCCTTTACGTTGAAAAATCTGTTCGAAGTGCAAAAACTCTGATAAACGGGACAGCGGAACAAAAAAATTGAGACCCGATACATTTAGGGCACTTAATATGACGCTTCTCGATATTATCAGAGGGTATATTAATAGCGTCAATCTTAATAAACAGCAGACGTTGTCGATGTCCCTTCACCGAACTGGAAGTTCTCTGAGGTCTGTAAAGCATCGAGACGTTTTATTGAACACACTAGAAGATTCTCGAAAGACAGAATGTTTTAATCAGAATGTTGTGCTTCGAACGCCTTTCAGGCCATGGAATCTAAATTCCTTAGAAATAAGGACAATTAAGAAATCTGATAGATCGACAATGTCCAAAGATCGGAGAGCATTGACGACCGTTCGATGAATGTAGTAGTTACTGAACAATTTGACACACGTTTAGAATCAAACATCTTGGGCAGATGCAAGCTGGCGATTCGACGGTTATTTTGATATCCGAGGGTAAGTAAAAATATAGGGGATAATTATCGGGCGTAATCTGGATGCCGAAGATTGCCTCAGCAGCTTCGATTTTCAGGGAATCTTTCAAATGAATTGTGGCTATGTTTCTAGTTGGCCCGTGAACGTGGGCAATTCAATTCTAGGCAACATGTACCGTACTCCAAAAACATAGTGGGGCGACATGACCGGGCTGGAAATGTCCAAGTTTAGCGGTTGAACGGGTGACCTTTCGTTTATGTGTTCACTGAATCTTAATCTTGGTGACTAAATTGAAACTTCAATAACAGCCTCTATAATTGACTCTTGATCTTCTACGGGTAATTTGAGCATAGCCTCGGCAATGGAGACTTGAGCTTGGCTGAAAAACGTACAACGCAAGTCCTTCCAAGTGATCCTCGGCTGAATCAAGGTCGATTTCAGACTAGTTCAACACAGCGTCCCAAGTGGCGGCAACCGTAGCAAGGATTGCTTCTATGTTGATTTTGGTAGTACCGTGCTGTAAACATTTCGCTATAATTGGATTGTTTCGTACCCTGGAATATGAAACATTAGCAACATTGAATATCCGAAGTATGTAACAGCAAGACAAATTCTCAAAGAGAACGCAAACAGTAAACAACTGAACACGACACGCGAGGTGAAATAAGGTAGTCAAAATTCGACCACCGAGGACCAAAAACTGTTCGATCAGGTAGGAATCTTCAGCAATGGACGTTGGACGTCCAAATTCCACACTCACGTGGTCCTAAATTCAAACTCGCGGAGGTGCAAAATACGAAACTCAAGATCACGTTGCGAAAACGGGTCCGTTCAGCCCTTAGTGAAGACAGCTTACTCAATTCAGCTGCTTCAGAATGAACGGCTGCCGGTAATGGAATCACCAGATTCCAAACACGAAAATCCACTGATGGCAGCTCAATAAAATCATGCTTCACTTGATTTGAAGTTCAAATGAAGACGGACGCAAGTTTCTCAGAAGAGAACGCACTAACGATAAGGTTTAGTCAACTAGAGGACGTAAGTGTCCTACACGGAAGCTTAACACACAATAACATGAATTCTCCCGCGACGTAGTCCACGACCAGGAAACACCTGGTGAAGGCTCGTCAAACTAAAATTACGTGACGGTTTAAAAAAATTGTCAAAACGTTTTGAAAACTCAATTTTATTACAAATGTTTGTCCTAGGTTGTCAGATTTCATAAAAAAATCTTTAATCTATTTTCACCGTTAATTAAATGTTTACAATCCGCCGTTGAGTATTGGTGCAATGTCTTTCTTACACAACCTGTCATTTATCATTTTTAAATCTTTTTTTACGATTTTAATTAACTGTGCATATTTGATCCTAATCATTTATAAATTTTAAAAGCATTTTATATGCCCCATATTACAATTAATTTGATATTTGTGTCACAACAAATAAAATAAAACAACCTACCTTAATAGCCACACCCCCCTCATCATTCAAAATTCTAAAATTTACCAAATAATTAATCTTATTCTAATACTTATAATTAAGGATAAACTAAAATAATTCATTTCTAATCTTTATTGAAGAAAAGAAAAAGAATTTTTTTTAAAAAAATTAAATTTAAACTTATTTATTTTCTAATCAAGAGTAATTTAAAATTTTGAATCTATCCCGTGTGTCTAAACTCAAATAAGCATTGACCTACATTCTCCAACAATTCTCCATCTGTTCCATGTTTACCTCCAATCATATGTTTTCTGTTTACATCTTTTTCCATTCCTCCATTCATTAATGTTAAAGTCTTATTTCTACCTTTAATATAACGTTTACAATTTAATTTAAATGGTTTTTAACTTACGGTTTTGTTCTGGTACCAGGGCAATTGGAAAACTTTCAGCAACACACTCTCACTTTAAACAAATTACGAAACAGGCCATTTTTACACTGAATTTACACTTTATAACCATTGGACTTTTCAGCAGCACTTCGTGAAATTCCTCCTCGTCGATTCTCACAATAATTTGGCGTAACACTCAGAGTTCATCTGAGCCACTATCTGCATTAATTCCGTTCAACTTTGCTTTTCAATAATACGTCACGTTGATTTAGCTTTCTGTCGTTTTTACTGCAGCCTGCTTCTACTTTACTTATTAATATTTTAAATCCTCTCGACTATTCCCAATACGACTAATTTCTCTAGACTCTGATTGCAGACTATTGTAATGTAGTATTAAGGAAGTAGTATTAAGTATGCGAGGAATTTGGAGTAAGCAGTCGCAACTGCAAGCGAGGTGTCTCAATTCAGAGCGCTGACGCTCGCTGACGCTTGCTTTTACTGATTCGCGAACTCCACATTCCTCAGCTGTGGAATATGGGTCGTGCCCACATGTATTAAAACCTGAGGCACGACTCCTATAGTTAGTTCATGATTTGGATTCAGCCAGGTGTATGCTTAGCACCTGGCTGATTCATGTTCTCAATCTTTATATCTTCAATTTATTATTGACATTGACTGTACAATCAATAATAAATCCTTATTTCTACTATACTGGAGTTCAAGTCTGTCTCCCCTGCAGCCAGTACTTCCTCGCAGTCCTGAAAGTTGGACTTAGCTCCAACACGACTCCACATCCCGGAGAACCTTCTTTCCTATCTTCTTTCCTATCGTCAATCCTTGACAAACTATCCTTCTTGGAGGTGAACACCGCTCTACTGGATCTTCAAGTTCATCGCAGCACCACAGTTCCGGCGAACTTCACCTCCTACTTTCCTTGTAATAAGAACAGCTACCGAGCTTATTATTACATGGTGGCAGCGTTTGGGATATTCAGGACAGCCGTTCGCTAATATCTGAGGCGTACTGGCGTGTGGAGAGACAGCGCTCCTAGGACACTCTCAGGGCAGAGAGACTCAGAAGTCATACGAAAGTTTACCACTCTGAGCCTTACCGAGGTACAACGCTCTGCAGTACACAGTAGGCCGCTGTTACTTGGGAATCCTGTGAGCTGAATTCCGTGGATCAAGGCTTGGCACCAGTGACGTTGGCGATTTCCTCGAGAGGTAACCAGCGACACCGCCTTGCAGCCGTCGCCGCGAGAAGGGAGTGATGCGTCGCCCGGAACTACGACCCTTGGTCTACCCTAACTTCGTTTGCTGACCGACCGCCGCCTAAGAGGGTCAGCGTGGACTTGAAGAGCTGAAGGGGATCGGATCCAGCACATTCTTTCTTCCTTACCCTTTGGAACTTTGGTAAGTCCATACCATTATGGCAGACGATAATAACGTCAGCATAAGTAATTCAGATGATGAAACAGAATCAGAATATATTTCCGTTATTCAAGCTGTGAAGTTAATATCACGAACTTTTGATGGAAACCCCAGGCACTTACGCGAGTTTACAGAAAGTGTAGAAGCCGCAATAGAAATAGTCCACCCAAACAAACAAGTATTGTTGTTAAAATTTATAGAATCCAAGATTACGGGAGATGCTAAGGATAGGTTATTGGCACGTTCAAACAGAAATTCATGGAGCAGAGTAAAATCTATTCTAGAAGAAAATTATTTAGTCAAAAGAACTTTAGAATATCATGCGGGTATTTTATTTACAGCTAAGCAAGGGCCAATGGAATCCATTGCCCAATGGGCATCAAGAATTGATAGAATAGCTATTGACATTAGGCGCGAAACAAGAAACCGCCTTGAAAAACTTGAACAATCCGATAATTCTAACTATGTCGAAGGTGGAATTAAATTAATAGGAGAATTTCTAAAAGGGACATTCATTTCAGGCCTTCATGATGAAAGGATAAAATATGTGATAAAATCAAAAGGTGTAGACGAAAGTTTGGCCCAGTTAGTAGAATTTGCCTTAGCGGAAGAAAGTGAGATTAAGTCCCAAAAATATAAGGGACAAATATTTTCACCACATCAGGTGAAAAGCGAATTTAATAAGGGGCAACAAATTAAAAGAGAAGTAAATATGGCAGCTCGTAGTCAAATGATACGATGTTACCGTTGTCAGGGCATAGGACATATGGTAAAAAATTGTAAGATGAAAGCGAAGTGCGCGAAATGCAATATGTTTGGACACCAAACACGAGATTGCAAGAATACGGAAAACAGGAATTAAGGAACCTTGAGCAGTCGAAGGTTACCTTAATGCTAGACTGCACAAGAGATAAAATAAATATGCCTCCCAAAATAAATGTACCAATGGAATGTATTAGTAATGAGGGGTTGGTGGGGTCAATCACCTCGGTAAATGAAGATAGTAATGGGTTGCAAGAGACAACTTCATTAGTTACTGAAAATAATATAAAAGAAAATTGCTTAACAGAAGCGAAGTTATGCGCCACTCGGGAAGACGTTCTCGAGAGAAAAATGGAAATAGGTCCGTACGAAGTATTCGTGAACTGTGCACAGTTGAAATTTGGCGCGGGGGTAGCCTTGGTGGACACAGGTGCCCAGATATCCTTGGTACGGGAGAAGTCGTTGAAAGTAGATACATGTATATTAAATAAAGAAACACTTATAAAAGGAATAAGTGGAGAGATACTCAAAACAAAGGGAACAATTTTGCTTTCTCTGAATAACTGCATCCAGAAAGATAAATTTGAGTTCCATGTAGTGGATAGGTTACCACGGAACATTGATCTCATTCTTGGACAAGATTGGCTTTCTTATAACCACTTTGTACTTACTAGTAAATATTTAATACCTCCATATAGTGAGACTCTATTGAGATTCCCCACTAAAGAAAAAGGAATTAGGTATATTGAGAAACAGATGCTAAGACCAGGTATATATTGTGCATCTAGCTTAATAGAGTGTAAAGATAATGAATTTCCATGTTTAATTGTAAATTTGACCCATAAACCTATGACTATAAGTACTGTACCAGAAGTCACGAAACCTCCAACTATGTTATTAACTCAGGCAGACAAATTAAAAGAAATAAACAACCATAAAAGGGTAAAATTAATGTATGAAAATTTAAGATTAGGACATATTAATGAAGGTTTGAATATAATACAGGAAATATGTACAGAATTTGTAGATATATTCAGATTGCCAGGAGATGTTTTGACTTGTTCAACAGCAGCGGAACACAGTATTCCAACTCCCTCAATCCCAATAGGGAGATCAATCACGTTAAAAAATTATAGAATAGCCGAAGCCCATAAGGAAGAGGTTAGGGTACAGGTAGAGCAAATGCTATCAGAAGGAATAATTAAGCACAGTAATAGTGAATGGAATTTTCCACTATTAGTAGTACCTAAAAAGATTGATGCCTCTGGCAAAAGAAAGTGGAGAATTTGTATAGACTTTCGCAAGCTTAACGAAGTAACGACAGGAGACAGTTTTCCCTTACCTAATATTCAAGAAATCTTAGATAAAATTGGTAGAGCTAGGTACTTTACAGCCTTAGATTGCGCTAGCGGATATTTGCAAATTCCTATTACAGAAGAGGACCAATGCAAAACAGCATTTTCCACAAATTTAGGTCATTTTCATTATACCAGAATGTGTTTTGGGTTGAAAGCAGCCCCAGCCACTTTTCAGAGGATGATGAATGCTGTACTACGAGATTGTATAGGAGATAGATGCTTTGTTTACATGGACGACATTTTAGTCTTAGGAGAGACATTGAAGGAGCATAATACGAAATTACGCGAAGTTTTCGGACATTTGAGAAAACACAATATCAAAATTGAACCGGATAAATGTGAATTTTTAAAACCACAACTAAGTTTCTTGGGACATTTAGTGACAGAGGAAGGAGTAAAACCTGATCCGAATAAGGTAGTAGCAGTCAAAAATTTCCCCATTCCTAAAAATTCAAAAGATATTAGAATATTCATAGGTCTAGCAGGATATTATAGGAAATTCATAGACGAATTCAACGCTATAGCTAGGCCCCTAACTAATTTGTTAAAAAGTGAAAACGTATTCAAATGGACACCAGTAGAGCAAAATAGTTTCGAAATTTTAAAACAGAAATTAACGGAAGCACCTGTTTTACAGTATCCAGACTTTAATCAGCCTTTTATAATAACAACTGATGCTAGTGGATATGCAATTGGTGCCATTTTATCGCAGGGTAGATTAGGAAGAGATAAACCTGTTTCATTCTCTAGTAGAACTTTAAATAAAGCGGAATGTAATTACAGCACTGTGGAGAAAGAGTGTTTAGCCATTGTATGGGCATGCAAACACTACCGACCTTATGTATTAGGTAGAAAATTCTCAATAGTTACCGATCATAAAGGTCTGACATGGATTTTCAATGTTAAAGACCCCAGTTCGAGATTGTTGCGTTGGAGACTTCTGTTATCAGAGTATGATTTTGAAATATGTTATAGACCAGGTACGAAAAATACGAATGCAGATTGTCTAAGTCGTTATCCAGTCGAATGCCTATCTGTGGATACAGAAACAATTACGACGGAAAGAAAGCAAAATATAATCAATGAAATGCATAATTGTCCAATAGGAGGTCATCAGGGAATCCAGAAAACACTTAATCGAATTAAACTATACTTAACATGGCCGGATATTGAGAAAGATGTAGTAAATTTTATTAAGAAATGTAAAATATGCCAAGTAAATAAGGAAATGAACAATAAAGTAAAACAACCATTGGAAGTTACAGACACTCAAGCAGAACCATGGATGAAAATTTATCTAGATATAGTAGGACCTCTTCCAGTAACTGAAAGGGAAAATAAATATATTTTAACATGCCAAGATAACCTAAGTAAATATGTTATAGCTATTCCAATTAGAAATCAGACAGTTGAGGAAGTAGCCGAAGCTTTTATTAATCATATTATTTTAATATATGGAGTACCTTTATTCATAGTAACAGATCAAGGAACGAACTTTATGTCAGATATTTTTAAAAGGATCTGTAAAATTTTTAAAATTGATAAATTAACGACAACAGCTTATCATCCAGAAAGTAACGGGAGTTTAGAAAGATCTCACAAGAATTTAGTGACTTACCTAAGATGTTTTTGTGATCCTAAAACGTATGATTGGGATAAATGGGTACCTTTCGCGACTTTTACTTACAATACAACACCACACACGATTACGAAATTTACTCCATACGAGATATTATTTGGAAGGAAATGTAATTTGCCGGGATATTTACAAATTAAACCCACCCCATTATATAATTATGACGATATAGTACAAAGCATAAAGTTTAAGATGCAAAGTTGCCAACAAATGGCGAAAAATAGGTTAATATCTTTTAAAGAAAGCTAACAACAGAAAACAAAGTCCAATAAAGTTAATTTTAAGGATAAAGATTTAGTATTGTTACGGGTCAAAGCCAGAAATAAGTTAGACCCCATATTCAAAGGTCCATTTGAAATAAAAAAGGTTGAGTTCCCAAATGCAGTTATTCAGGAAGTGGGAAAAAGAAAGCAACAAACTGTGCATACTAATCAATTAAAACATTACGTTTCACCTCAGGGGGAGGTGGCTGACAGAGATGAAGGTTAATGGGGATTGATAACTAAAAGAGGCATTCTTATTGTAGGTACAGGAGCATGGAAAATTTAAGCGTTTTTAATTTTAATACTATGGGTACAAGGCTAAAAGCTGCAGACCATGGAAGAGTTTGATTCAACTACCGGGATATATTTCGATGAGGTAGGATCTTTTATCCTGTTAAATGGAAAGTTGTAAATTATGTTAATTTACGTGGAAAGTCTTAACAAGAAAGTGACAGAATATTGTTACAGATTAGAATGAAACGCTTTCTGATTGAGAATCATTTCAATATTATATTAAAGTAAAAAAAAAAATCATTTACGTAAATCATTTAAAAGAATTAATAACTTGATATCATTTAGATTCTAAAGAAAAGGCACAAAAAGACGTTAGAAATTTTATTAAATGGATTTGTACATGCTCAAAAAGGAATATTACAGCCCCAACTGATTATAATTAATAATATTAAGAAATTATTAAGAAGCCAAAGTCTGCCAAGTGGTACGGAATTTCCCAATTTTCCTTTACCAGAGTTACAGAAGTTGATAACACCCCATGTATCTGGTATATTAGACATACCATTAGTCCGTTCTACCTCATATGCAAAAAAAAAAAAAAAAAATAGAGGTAGGTTAACACTGACTCAGTAATGTGTACCCTTATATATTGTAACAACTGTAACAATGGATATATCCTTCCTATAATTCCTCTCAAGTATGATTGTTGCGAAAGTTTAAGAAAATAAAAGTGTTTGATTGTGCAAAATTTGTGAATTTGGTGCATTTTATGGACGATCTACGAATAAATAAGTGAGTGAATTAAAAAGTTTAATAAAAGAGATAGGAAGCAAGGATTTTTCAAAATTGTATGTTCACATCAGTATTGCAGGCACAACTTAAATTATTGTATTACATTTTATTTGTATTTGTTGTTGTTTTTTTTGCTGTTGTAATGTAAAATCCAGAAGTTTGTTTTTTTGGCTTTTGGAGTAAGTGGTCTCTCCGCCAGTGCTGGCAGGACACCACGAATAGATTAATTGTAAATGTGTTTAATGTAAGAAGTACCCCACATAGGTTAAAGAAAAGAATTAGAAATAGAATAAGTGATTAAAGTTTTTTTTTTGGGAAAAAGAAAAACTTTTTCCAAGCAGAGGGGTGTAATGTAGTATTAAGGAAGTAGTATTAAGTATGCGAGGAATTTGGAGTAAGCAGTCGCAACTGCAAGCGAGGTGTCTCAATTCAGAGCGCTGACGCTCGCTGACGCTTGCTTTTACTGATTCGCGAACTCCACATTCCTCAGCTGTGGAATATGGGTCGTGCCCACATGTATTAAAACCTGAGGCACGACTCCTATAGTTAGTTCATGATTTGGATTCAGCCAGGTGTATGCTTAGCACCTGGCTGATTCATGTTCTCAATCTTTATATCTTCAATTTATTATTGACATTGACTGTACAATCAATAATAAATCCTTATTTCTACTATACTGGAGTTCAAGTCTGTCTCCCCTGCAGCCAGTACTTCCTCGCAGTCCTGAAAGTTGGACTTAGCTCCAACACGACTCCACATCCCGGAGAACCTTCTTTCCTATCTTCTTTCCTATCGTCAATCCTTGACAAACTATCCTTCTTGGAGGTGAACACCGCTCTACTGGATCTTCAAGTTCATCGCAGCACCACAGTTCCGGCGAACTTCACCTCCTACTTTCCTTGTAATAAGAACAGCTACCGAGCTTATTATTACACTATTACATTTTAATTATTCCGTACCCGGAAATACCTCGTCGTCGAATGCTCACTCCACCGACTCACGCGCGCCATTAATTTTCAAAATAAAATTCGATAAAATACTTGTATTCCAAAAACGAATCTAAGATAAATTCATTTTATATTTTAATACTATTATGACACAGATTATTAATATGTAAATGTTATCAAGGCTTTATTTATTTTTTCATTTCGAAGTACAAAAGCAGGTATCACCATACGGGCATGAGAAACAAAATCCAAATACAATTTGAGCCATTCAACAGAGAAACGATATAATTTGAACCATCCAATAATTAAAAATCTTATTTTAAAGTAGTTTTCATTTTTAAAATATAAATAGTTTTCATAGATTTAATGTTTTTTTTTAAACAGAAACAATCTAAGATCAATGTAAAGAAACTATCTTTATGAAGCGACATTTCGAAGACACATCTTACCAAGATCTACGGTTGGCCCTGCTTATAAATACTCTTAATTGGGTCTTAAATCAAGACCAAACAATAAGTTTTATATAAATTAATTTAAATAATCTGAAATTTTAGAAAACATCCTTAGTAGAAATTATGTTAAAAATATATAAAGAGAAGTACGTGTCAATTTGATTGTCTTTATTCTTATAATACATTTTCATCCAAATGCAATTTAAAATTAGCAAATATAATTTGCAGTTTCTAATTCTGCAGTACTTAATTTTTCACAGCCAGTCAGGTACATGTATTAAGAAAAGTGTTAATGGCACATTGTAAGTACAATTAGGTGTTATGTATACATTATTAAATTAAGTAACTATACAATAATTTGCTAGAAATATCAAAAATAATATATAACATTTATTTGTGAAAAGACTATCTACATTGTTTTAAATGTTTTTTCAAGGCAAGAAATGATGAGTGGTGTACATTAAATCATTTTGAATTTTTAGTAACCTTCGTAGGAATTTGCACTAAGTTTGTACTAATTCATACTTTTGTCCATTATTTTTTGTACAGTAATTCATTCTAGCAGTTAATATTTGGAAAAGTCAATAATATTTAATTACATTAAATAGTGTGCTGCATAAGTTCAATTTTATTTTAAAAAATTAAACTCATTTACGACTCTTTATGCAAATTTGTAACTGTCATTATTTTATCTGATTTAAGCAAATATGAGTAATTAATAATTATTTCATGATTTGTGGATGTGTTTGTGTATGTGGATAATATTTTCACATTTTACACTAAATGAACATAAAAATTCTCTTATTGAATACATTCAAGAGAAGATGAATGATCGATGCCTATCAGAGAAATAGAAATTGTATCATCAGCATACAAAAACTCCATAAGTCAATATTTCAACTTGATATGCAAGTTTTATTCAGTAACTTTTTTCAATTCACAATTAAAAGGGATTGACCAACATTTGCGTGAGCTAACATATTAAATATAAAATATTAAATTAAATTTCTGAAAGCACTTTTAAAGTATTAATCATGTAAAAATATTTCTATTATTTTCATAAAATAAATTAATATCAACTATCCAGCATGTGCTGTGAATGATGCCTTAAAGTATGGTTACCATCTATATTAGCATATACACGTTGAGTCTGTGTGAGCAATAATAAATTATTACTGTTTTGTAAGGAACTTTGTGGATTTGAAAGTAGTGCATCATCTTCAGAACTTTCTGGGTGTAGTTCAACTCTCTCTCTTTGTCCCATTTCACTATGGTAAAAAGAAACTTCTTCAAATGTATTTCCAAAGCTTCCTGTAATGATCTCTAAAGAAGCCACAATTTGCATAAATGTTGGTCTTGAAAATGGTTGTTTTTGCCAGCAGGCACACATTAAGCCATACATTATAGTGTCTGCAAACTCAGGTTTTGGCAATGTTCCACCTTCCTTCACAAAATATAGCACTTGCTCATTAGCCATCCCCTGTAAATAAATCTTTGTTTTATAAAACATTGTAAAGAAAACAATTAACCTCTATTATACCATAAAAAATACCTGGTATGGTTGCTCTGCAAGTGTTGCAATTTCCCACAACACTATCCCAAAACTCCATACATCAGACTGTGAAGTGAAAACACCATCTGACAAACTCTCAGGAGCCATCCAACGAACAGGAAGCAATCCTTTGCTACCTTTTCGGTAATAGTCGTTTTCATAAACATCACGTGCCATTCCAAAATCTCCAATCTACAAATAATCATAACTTGCATTACTTCATTCATTCATGATTTTCATTATCTATATTTGTTAAACAAACTTGAAGATTTTGTTTAAATAAAGATTAAAATAAAGTATTGAAATTATTCAAATATATAATAACCTCATTAATTGTGATAGGGTGTTGTGAGTGTAAACAATGTAAATATATAAACATAAAATGATTAAGAATAACGATGATAATTTTAACAGAATGAAACTACTGAAATTTTAATAGGAAAATGGGTAAGTCTGAATTCCCAGAGAAAGTATAGTTTTCACCATGAAAAAAAGAAACTTGTAACAACTTTCACATTACTTCAGGATTGTGTTCCTCCTACTGGAAAATGATTATTTTACCTGTGTCAAAATTATACCTACATAAAACTATATCATAAGACTAATCCAATGACTGGTTCAGGTTCAGAATTCAACAAAATGCTACCAGTGACCTTAGCAAGGAAGAATCACCTGTGAGGTATTGCCCAGTGACAACAGGTTGTCATCCAGAATTCACATTCAATAAATTTGACTTTATACACTAATCTATCAATATGTTGCAAAGGTAAAAATGAAAATATCTAAGATTAATCAAAAAATAATGGGTCAATAGCTAATCTGATAATAATATATAATATCGCAGTGCAAATGTGTACAAATGCTTGGTGACTATGTGGAACGGTAGTGTTGTGTAGAGGACAGTTAAGACTATGTACTAATTCCATTGTTATATGTTCACTATTGACACATGAGCCATTAATTTTTTATCCACCCTTGTATAAAGACTTGTATGAGTCACTGGTAAACTAGTCGTCACATCACAACAATTACGATTAATCGGGACTGCTGACATTACTTATATGTGATATATACTGCTTTAATAGCTGTCTCCTTTGTGTTGACTTTGATTGATATGGCTTAATGGCGTCACCAGAAACTTCATCACAAATTTTAATCTGTTAAGAGAATATCTTCGTTGTTTGAGACCAGTTAATGACGCCCTCTGCAATATGCCACAAAATGCATGTCTGCGCTCTAGGATTGATAACCTTCAGAACTCATGTTACATATCACATATTCAAGACAAAGTGTATAATTATTGCATTAAGTAGGAAGGTAATTTAGTTTGGTTACTTATGGGAGTGTATATGAAAAAGAAAACTTTTAGTGTCTTACTATTTATTGTCATTACGATGTTTTTAACGGAGAATTTTTAATGATGATTTAAAACTTACCTACTACCTTAAAATGAATGGGTACTATTTAATTAGTCTATAATAAGGTATTTCTACTATTTCTAAAAGCAAGAAAATGTTAATTTGTGTATGTAATGAGTGATTTTAAGGCATACAATAAACATTGTTACATCAACAAAAATTTAACTTCTATTTATTTTACATTTGAAAAATCTGTATTATTTGTCTAGTATTCAAACGGGATATTATTTCAGATTATATTGAACTAATGGATAGTTGATCTTAAATAATTCTTTGTAATTTTTAACTTAGGAAAAGATCTTTCCCCTGATTAAACTGTAACTGGTAGATTAAGAAATATTTTTAATCCTATTGATGTGTTTCAAAAGTTGACATTAAATTATTTGTGAAAAGATGTTGCAAAAGTGTGTGTGTGTGGATCACTAGACTAACTTTTTATAGAATGCAATTTTAAAGAGTTAATTGAACTGTACAAATTAATACCCTCAAGCCCGCAACATTCCTTGAATTGTCTTAATGCTTCAGATGTAAATATTTACAATGTTTCATCTATCGCTCTTTGCGGTTACTAATAATGAACTACTGAAAAAGCCAAACAATTCATATAAAGCTTTGAACTCTTTAAATCTATTTTTGAAGAAAGTATTTTTTTTAGAAATCTGTACTTTGTAATTGATTTTAGAGTCTAATATAACTTCATCACGTTGTTCATACTGAAACTGTGTCGGTTTTCTTCTTGGAAGATGTGTATTTATTGGTGGTAAGTCTGCTTCAGCATTTAGTTTGTGAGTAACTTCGGTAGCTTCTTGTAAACTTATTTCAGACTGTTCATCCGTTTGATAATTTATGAAATTGGGTTAAACATGGGAATTTATGGCACATAAAATTTGATAATTCTCCATATATAGACTTATATATAAAATGCTTTAAAATTTTCTTAATGATCAAATTACAATGCCAATTTTTATTTAAAAATAAATTTAACTTCTGTCCCGCGAATTTAATTTTCCGTTCTTTGTCCTTATACTATTGTCAATGATCGATCCTCCTAAAGTGGTTTGAATCTGCAGACATTTTGAATTCATTCTTATAAGAAGAGATCAATAGATGATGTTGTTATGACATCATAAAACGTAGATATAAATGACGAAAATGAGTTCGAAGGCTAGATTAGTCTTTGCTGCTCCCGTGAAAGTGCCGTCCGTGTGCGATGGACGCCCTGCACGACTGCTCCACGCGGCCCTCAAGTTGGGAGAGTTTCAAGAAAGAATAAATCTTGAATGCAGCACAGAATTTCTTATCGAAACTGATAATTTTAATTATATTTTGGACATTATCATTACTTCTCAGAACAAATGATCCAAGCTTCTAATAACCTACAACAAAAATTTTCTGTTTATGTGACATTTTTTATTCGAGTATTCTTTCGGTCTAAAATGAATCAGATTTGAGCTAGAATAACTTAATAACTTTATACCTCAATACTGTTGTAACTGTCAGAATTTTATTAACTCTCCCTGTCTCCGTAGATAGTGGGAAACAGTTTTGACACACACAAACTTAACAATGGCGGTAAAAAATGCCCACGGAAACGTTGTATTTAGAAGTCTGCCCGGGTTTGTCAACAACGAATAATTCATTAAAATTAAATGAAGTTGTTAAATACCCAATCCCGCGTGTTAAATAATTGAATGTGTCACTCCAAGAAGGGGCCATTTTTTTAATTTTGTTTATTCTCTTGCCTACAACAAACTATAGCTAACAATTATTATTCAGGATGAAGTTTTCTCGGGATTCCAACCGTCGTTGGAGTCTTGTATATCACTAGTTGAGAAATAACTAGAAAGGACTATTTCAGCAAGTTTACAAACAATGTATGGACTTCATGACTACTTGAGAAGAAAAACGAAAATTATTGTTCACAAATTATTGGTACAAAAATATACATCTAGTTTTAGGGCTGCCATAAAGCAGATAGAAACATGTGAGACAACTTTCAACATCAGTTTGATTTGAGACTAGTGGCTGATGCAGAGTCGACAACAGTGCAGGAAACCAGTCCACTCCGTCACTACATTTGAAATAATATAATGTAATTAATGTAAACAACTTCTTTATGTTATTGGCCTTGTGACACCTGATTTGCAATATCATAAATATTATAAAAGGGACTTTTTAAAAGCACACCATGCAACAATACATTCAGAAGCCCTAAGCCAGAACTAGAAAAAGTTTTTAATATAAATTTCATGAATCAAAAGTAAATAGTGATGAAGAACTGCAAAGTATTTTGAAATGCTTTTAAGCTCCCCTTCTGAAAGAACATTTAAAGGACCAGCAACTTATGTTAAATATTACTAGAAGAGTAAGCATTGTTTACTTATCCACTACTGTAAATAGGTTATCATAAAAATTCAGGAAAACTACTGATAAGGTATTATTATTATTAACTATCCATATTTACAATCATCATAAGTGGTGAAATGAAGAAGTAAAGTCCTCTACCTTTACGGTTAAGTCTTGAGCAATCATGCAGTTCCTTGCAGCCAAATCTCTATGAACAAATTTGCATGCTTCAAGATATGCCATCCCATCTGCAATTTCAGCTGCCATTATCAGTAATTTGTTTACATTAATATTGTCCTGCAAAAAGAATTGAATTATAATGTAAACAAAAGAAATACATTTATGATATCTAAAGATCAAAGGCATGCCACATGAACAGAATTAAGAAAAACTAATCATGTTTCCAACTTGATAATTTCAGTAGGTAGCAACTTTCTGATGAATTGCACTGTCACCTTTTGGTAATTAATATTGTTTCTATTGTGAAAGTGGTGTATCCATCTTCTTTATTGTAAGTGGTAAATCAAACATCTTACTTGTTAATGGATTATGTTACAATAATCTAAACCAGACTAGAAATCATATTCAGGAAGTCTGCTAATACATGTAAACCTGGTGATGTGGTGAAATATGTCACAAGAATGTCAGTCATCAGATCAGCTACATTACCAGTTTCTAAATGATTAAAGATTGACTGATAGTGGATACCTATCAATGTCTGGGATGTCTGGACATTTAGCAAACAGTTAAGTTGGCATTTCTTATGCAGATGGTGTCCAGGTAACACTGAGTTGGAAGTGTCTCTGGTTAACAGGATGTTCACGGCTATTGTTTTTGTAATAATAACAATTATAAAATAAAACAATTATAAATTAATTAACAATTTTTCAATGTCTGCTCATTCATAACAAGACAAGAGAATCTAGTGACAATGGCGACATGGGCAACAAGTCCACAAAAGGAAGGCGGACATATCACCTCATAACATATATCACCATATGGATAAATAGGAAATTTAGAGAGGTAGGTCACTATCTAACCCAACTACTAACAGGACAAAATTGTTTCTGATCCTATCAATAATGATTAAGTATCGATGATGTCGAGATCTGTACATCTGCAATCTAGCTTGAACACATATTCTTCCAGTGTCCCCACTTCACAATAAAGAGAGAAGGAGTTGTGAAGAAAAACACAATAGCAGTTGTCACTTGAAATACTGGTCATCAGAATGATGAAGTTGGAAGAGAACTGGAATGCAGTACTGAACAACTCTGTTAGTGTAATAAAAATGCTCTAAAGAGCCCAAAACAAAGTGTGTCCAATGGGCCAAATGAAAATTCACTGAGAAATGATAAAGGCACCTCGTCAACCAACCCAGACAACCAAACCAACTGACAGCAGGGGTGGGGGTTGTTAAGAAGTACTAACGGGTTTGGGTAATTAATGGATATTAATATACAGATTGACTCCTGCATAATGTCATTTAATGAAGTATCAATAAATGCATTTTTACCACCCATAAAACATACCTAATGAAATAAACTTGTTGGAAACCTGCTAAGTTTTTCTGTCCAATAAAATTAATAATTTCATTTTGAGGTTCATACTACTGGATTTAAATTAAATGTACTGCTGTAATAAAACTTGATATCACCAGACAAAACTTAAACCCAGTTATTGTTGTTTGTTAAAGATGGAGTCCATATTTATGAAAGTTCAAGCTACAATCAACAATTTGATCAAGAATAAATTTGCATTTGTTAAATATAAGTAACCATTATAAAAACATGAGCTCCTGCATACATTAAATAATTTATTATAAAATTAAGATTACAATAGTACTTATTAAACCTAAATTTTATTTGTTATTGTTTGTTTTTCCATCTACTTTATGAGTGCTTTAGACTAGTTAAATAAATCTCACCCTGAAATTTTTGGGGTCATGGGTACATTTTAATATTGAATACTCTTCACTTTCCATATTTCTTGCAGATCTTAGAAATTTTTTAAGATCACCTCTTTCCATTAATTCCATTACAACCATTGGTGGTTGGCCTTTTGACACAACTCCGAGAAGTCTCACTACATGATGTCCTTCTGAGAATTGTTTCATGACACAAGCCTCATTCAGAAATTCTACACGTTCCATTGTTGATGCAGTCTCAGACACTGTCTTAACTGCACACCGGGTATTACATGGTTGGAGAATACCCTCATAAACCATACCAAAAGATCCTTGGCTAATTTCTCGAATCAGTTGCACTTTATCACGAGATATTTCCCATTCATCTGGTACATATCTAAAATGAATAATGTTTTATAATATCTCCCAAACCTAATTATTTTAAGTCAAGTAAGATTTTTTAAACCTAAATGTATATGAACAATATTATTAAGAGTTAAAAACGGTATCATATATTTATACAAACAATATGGGGACGATAAAGAATATTAATGTAGTCATGAAAATAGTTGACTATATTGATTAAAGGCAAAAAAAGTAAGTTTACAGATTTGCAAAATAAGTTATTGGCCTACACATGAGTTTTTTAATAATTCTCTCTGTGTGTCAAAATTTTGTATATTTAGCCTTTATGAATGCTTCTACTATGAGGGAGATTGAAGAGGATTGTTTCCACATCAGTTGCATTTCTAATTCCATTAACATTTTTGAAGAAAAGAATATTTGTCACTTGTAAAATTTAAAAGCTAATTATTACTTAAGTGAATATTTTATTTATAGGTTTAAATCATGTAAATTATTTATTTTATAAATAATAATATAATAACAAAACAAAAATTTAATTATTTTAAATATAAAAAAGTTAAAGTAACCAATTGATAACAATTTACTTATTATATCAGTGTTCATGACAGACAAAAATGTGGGGTGAATAAACAACCTAATTTAACATTCTAAGCAAATTAGGATTCTAGCAATTGTGATACTTGATTAAACTGCTTTGTATAATGATATTATGCCGGCGGATGTTGCTTTGTTGTTGTGCCACAGTACAGGTTTCATTCAAAGGAGCATTGTTAGAAGACAGCTGCAGAGGATATCGCTGGCAAGCATTGTTGTGCAGAGGCTGGAGTTATTCTGAACAAGTCATGAATTGGATCTTAATCTTACTGCTCTAGTTTCAACTTAGACCCGAAACTCTCTGGATTGCAACTTGGAGCTGACTGCTTCATATCCTCCTCCTATTTAGACTCCAGAAATTCCAAAATTACCTCTCCATTCCAAAACTGCAAATCACTGTGTATTTGACTTAACTTTCATTGGTCGCTTCTGTCAAAATTGGAACCAATGAAATCTACTACATCTTCTGCTGAACAAATTTTATTTCCTTGTTTACAATTTTGTATTTTTCATCTTTTCAAATTATGCTTCTGGGTACTTAATATGTTGAGAATTATAATTTTAGATGTCACTCAGTAGCTGAAGGGAGTGGTTCTTCATACTTTTATCATGCATCCTTTTGTCAACCAGTATAGTGTCAATTGTAGTTTCTGCCTTTGTGCCAAAGGATTAAGACCTGGAATAGCCGACCTGAACGACAACAAAAAAATGACTTTGCCTTCAAAATAATCTCCACATACTTTATTCATTACACACTGAAACTATATCTGGATTAAATCTGAGGTAAATTATGCCACTTCCCAATGGAATATATAAATATTTGGTTACATTCATTGGAAGAATAAGAAGGTAGTAAGGTCATGCATTACACATACACGATAGTTGGAGTACACTACTAGAGTAATATAATTTTTTTTATATTATGCACCTTTTCTGAAATTTTTACCAGTTACTTTTTTTAAAACTTTATTTAGCTGACTCTGCAAGTAATATGCAATTCACAGCTAGGATATAATAATAAATCATGTGGCTAAGAGTATATCAATTTTCAGAGAGGGTTATGTAAAAATATTTCACACCTCTGCCTTATTACATTAGGTTCAGGTTGCCAATTATTTATGCAATACTTGTGGTAGCTTGCTTTTAAGTCTTTTATGAGTCCTTTTTTTCCCATATTTCATTATTGTTTAGTCGGAGTGTCGGTAGTTGAGTGTAGTGCTTGAGTGTAAACATCTTTGCTTGGCATTTAGTAGTGTTGATTTTTATTTTCCATTTTTTATACCAGTCACACATTACCTTAATTGCATTTTGACAGTGTTCAACTGTAGTTTCTATTTTTTTGGGCTCTCTGTGCTAGTATCACGGTGTCATCAGCAAACATGGCTAGCATTGAGTTGTTCGCTGTGGGCACATTAAACAAGGTTGGTCCTAATAGGCTCCCTTGGGGATCTCCTGCTTTTGTTGTTTTGATGCTAGATAGTGATGCATTGATCCTTACTCTAAACATCCTGTCAGTCAGGAAGAATTCTATGGTTTTCATTATGTAATCCAGAATGTTCAATTTAATCATTTTATACAAGAGTCCTTCCAGCCAAACCTTGTTGAAGGCTCTTTCCAGATCTAGAAAGACTGCTGAAGTGTATTTCATCTCTTCAAATCCATTTTCAATCGCTTCGTGTTCGTGTATGTATTCTTGCAGTTTAGTGAGGAACACCTTCTGTAATACCTTGGCTGAAGTGGACAGTAGGCTTATGGGTCTCTAGCTGTCAGTGTCTTGTTTGTTCTTGCCCATTTCGTAGACTGGTAAGATGTTTGCTGTTTTCCATGCCAGAGTAAAGTATCCAAGTCTTATACAACCATTACAAACTGAGGTTAAATAGACTATAGCTTTATTTGATAAGTTTTTCAATATTTTGTTATCATCAGGTCTGGTTCAGGGGTCACTGTATACATAACTGGATTTCATGAGTAGACATGAAAGGAAAGAGAGATAGGTTTGGCTTACCAAAAGTGAAGTTCGGTGTAGCTATAGACTGAGAGCCTCCGAAAATTTTAAGAACAACCTACAGTTCCCTATGGCTACACCATACTTTACTATATATATATATATATATACACGTAAGGAAAATGTGACAATGTCAAATTAAATAACAATTAGATTGGGAAAAGAGACAGTTAAGGCAAATTATGAATTAGTGCCCTCTTGACGTGCAGTTCAGACCTTCTTTCCTGACAAAGGAAGGCCCTCAAATATTTAAAATATTTTTACTACTCAGAATGATTGGATCTACTGTTACACCAATGTTTGTAATAATATAAGTTTCAGAATTTTTGTATTATAAAGTTGATTGTGTAAGATTGTGGTCATGTAGTTGAAAGAATATTTTTGAACAGTCAGGGAGGCATGAGAACACTGAAGCCAGAGCTTTCCCAGGTGTTTTTTTTATGCTTTTGGCTTAGCAATGGCATAAACATCAAATGGTGACCAGATGATGTCATATGAAAGACCAGACTATGTCAAGTTCTTACATTGTAGAGGGGGTGAAATTTGTCAGTAAAAATACTGTCGTTGTCATGGAGAGAGGTCAACAGTAAAATAGTAATGCAGTTGCTGAGAAAGTAAAATATTAAAAATTATTAGTCTGTCTATCATTGTCAAAGAAGAAAGTTACTCATTATTGCAAAATTGGTGAAACATTGCACATACGTAAGCAGGATTCTAGTTGTCTAGTGCTATAAAAAATTGATTGTGTGTGTTGTGAAAGTGTATTTGAAATAAAATAGCCAATTTTCAAAATTAAGAGTTTTCAATAGTTTCAAATTTGTGGTTTGAGTAAAGTCTGTGCAAGTCAAATTGAACATTTATCATTCATGATTTGTAGAGTTTATTTTAAATTTGGCAAATTTATTGTCAAACTTTTGTAATTATTATACTGTCAAATTTCAAATATCACTTCATTTTGTGTTTGTATTTTTGGAGATATTACCCAAAATAAAAATAAAAATACGTCTTATTGAAAATTAATAATAAGAAAGAGAGCCAAATACAGACAAAATAAGTGATAATATAAATACAAGATAATAATTCTGGGATCCTTGTCTCTTTCTTCATGTGCTAAGAAGAGTCTAGAGTGGCACAACTGCACTCGTCAGTAGACAAAACTCAAAAGCCAAAACTGAAGAAACAGACAAGGATACTAGAAATGTTGTGTGGTATATATATATTATCACGTATTTTGTCTGTATTTGACAATCTTTTTATTACTGATATTGTCCAAGTTGGTATTTTGAAAATTTAATTCAAAACTTTGCTTCTAAATTTTATATTTCATTTTAATTCTGTATTTTTCAAGAGGCCTGATAAAACACTCTGAGATAAAAATAAGAGTCTCATATTAATAAATAATCATGGTAAAATTTATGTAAATATTGTGTAAAATAAATTTATAATTTGATAAATTATTTATATTTTATATTAATTAAATTTCACGAATACGAAAGTTAGCTAATTCAGACAAAAAGTGATAATATAAATACCACACAATGTTTCTGGGATCCTTGTCCCTTTCCTCAGGTGTGAAGAAGCTCTTCTCACACCTGAATTGGCTAACTTTCTTATTCATTGTTGTCAATCAGACATTAATTTTTTCATTTTAATTAAATTTCAGTTTTATCATTCCAAACTTGTCACTAAATATTAAGAATTTCTTTAAATTAACTTGATTAAATTAAATTGATTAAATTACATATTTCTTCATATAATCGTAAATTGTAAAATAAAGTAAAATTTAAATTTCTTTAATATTCAAAAGGTTATGACTATGATAAATTGTTTTCCAAAGTTAAATACAGTAAATAATTAAATATCTTCAATTTGTATATTACATTGGCTTTGAAATGTGATCAAATTAAAATTGTTTAATAATTCAATATATATATATATATATATAGATTTGAAATAGAATAATTTTTTATTCAATTGTATGTTCACATTTTTCCATTATATTTATAAACATATTAAAGAATCAAACGTACTTTACCAGGCCAATGTAGTCAGGATTCACAGTAGTGACCATTACATCTCTTCTCTGTTTCCATAATCTTCTAGTTATTAGAATTGACAGACCAAGTAATATAATTAAAAAAGCAAAAATACCAATTATTAAAGCTGTAGTTTTATTAACTGCAGATGAAAATGGAATAGAGAAATCTTTAGCTGATGTATAATTGCCAGGGCCATAAAGTGATATAGCCTGTACTTGCACTGTGTATTCCCCTGGCATTAAATTGGTAATATTATACCTAAAAATACAAGTATGTTATAAACTGAGGTAGATAAAACAATATTAAACTTCATCATAACAATTTTAATGCCTTAATTTTCTATTAATTGAGTGAATTGAATTAATAATATTTCCAGGACATTACATAAATGTTTTAAAAAGTATTACATTAAGATTACACTGAAATTTACATCAGATCCAACAAAAGCTTTATATTTTAAGTAGAAAATTAGTTAACAAATATTTCTTACCAGATTCTTGATCTATTCTCTATTGTCAAAGGAACACATATTTCTATTGGATTGAAGTTTTGTATATCTGTTCTTCTGTATTTCAATTTGTAATTAAGAATTGCTCCATTTGGTTCATTTGGACTTTCCCATGAAATATTGGTTCCCCATTTTTCAACCAAAACATTCACTGAATTAGAATCAATATTATCAGCAAATTTCTGATGTTGTGTACGATATGATGTTAATACTGTTTGACTACAACTCCCAGTAGAGCTACATGCTTTTATTCCAAATATATAAGTACTATAATGCCTCAGGTCTTTCAATACAATGGAGTTTTTCTCTGCAGCTATTTCTTTTATCACAACAAAATCTCCCATTTCATTTGAAATATTTTGTGAAAGACCTGTTTTATTTGTATAAGTATTTGTAACATTCTGTATAGTTGGATTGAATAATTTCATGTTTTCATCTTTTATTAAATTATTGAAATAACTGTGAAATTCATACTGGCTGATTGAAGTTTTTGGTGCCTCAGTTGAGCCACAATCCATCACTTCCTGGGCAGTGCAACTGGAAAAACAATAATAAATTTTTGAAACTATTTTACTTTTAATATTATTAAATTTAATATTATTAATTTTATCAAAATTGTATAGTTATCTGTAAGTCTTACATATTAGTGAAAAACATATTTTATTCTTTCTCCCGCTATTGAATGATTTCATTCAAAATGTTTGTGTTCTAATGTAATATAGTTATTCTACCATTAATCATGATCTCTTCGAACATTAGATGTAGGTTACATATATTAAAAGTTTAATTAACATAAAATAAATAACATTTGATGGGAAAACTTGTAATTTTCAATATCATAAAATACTGTCATGCTATTTTCCATTTGCATACATTCCTGGGAAACTTTAAGGAAGTCAGTTTGCTTGGCTTGTTCTGGATTTGGAGTAGCACATAGCCAGTTTACTGTTTAATCTCAGTGTCCTCAACAAGTTGTTGGAAACAGGAGAGACAGTAATCTTTCAGCACTTCAACTATCTAAGCGTAGAGAATTAGAACTTCATGCCATTATTTTCCATAATAATTTAAGGAAATCAGGGAAAATAAAAATAAAAAAGACTAGGAGGAAATTGAACCCTAATTTCCCCTGTATTCATTTTCAGTCATTGGGTGACAAAAAAGTTTGAAAATTCCTAATCTTAAGAAAAAAACTTGGACATTGTTATGGAACCTAACTGACACTGTTCAAATCACAATTTATTACTTCATCACAAGAAATATTCTTTCTAGAGATTTTTCAATGTTTTTTAAATTCTTCATGGTATAACATGTTCAGTTCTGTTACTATATCAAAGCAATCCTTAAGGTTCTTTCTACCAGAAAAAAGTGGTACAATAATTCTGTTGGATCATGTGATAATTGTGAATACACAAAAGCAACTCTAAACTGTTCAAGATAAGTTTTTTTTATTCATATTTATTTTTTATTCTTTATTAATTCTCATCTTAATAAATTTCAAATTCTAAACCCACTACTAATTCTGTTACATGTCCACTTATTTCTTCTGTTTTTACAAAGTATCCCTCTATAATTCATCACATAATTATATCAGGCTGGCAATGCAAAACTCACAATTGATAGCATTCCACATATATTTTATTGAATATTAAATAGAGATAAACAGATGATGGAGTACATATGAAAATAGATTTATATGAAGCTGAAAATGGTCAGATTAAATATAAATAAAAATAAAATGTGTCCCCTGAAAATGTTTAATTTTGAATTCTATAGTGTAAATTGAATTAGGTTTATTCTGAAAGGCAAGGCTTATACTTATCAATTTTAAAAATTTTCATTATAATGATAGGAACATTAAGTGCTTTTGAAGCTTTGTTTAACTACACACAATAACAATGTGAATACATTCTGTCTTACTTGTTATGCTATAACACATCCTGTGCTTCATTTTTACTACACTTAATGATAAGAACATACAAATATATTTTTGGGTTATTATAACCATTATTGGAGCTTGCATTGTTGTCCATGGAACATCAGTCTGTAATGAACTTAAATTTTCAAACATTCATAATAATTTGTAGTTTTTTTAAAATAAATAAGCGATTGTTTGCTCTTGCAAATAAATTAATTTTAATGAGGACTGTATATTTTTATTATTATCTGTACAATTTCATTTTCCAGTTCAAAAAGTAACTGTAAATAAAAAGTCTCTCTCAGACTGGAATTTGATTTGGTTTTTTAAATTTTCACTAATATGTTATCTCATAAGGTATTTTCTCCATGTACACCAGTAGGCCAATGTCTGTTTAAATCAATCATTTACTTAACCAAATATTACTCTAAAATAATTGTTTTAATGTTAGCTGTTGGGAAAAAAACAAATTTTTATTACTTTTTTAGAAATTTGTGGAATGCTGTGTAATAATTATACCAGTATTAAACATATGATACAAATGTATATTAACAATACCTCTTGACTAATATAACTGAAATTCCAATACTTATGTAAATTTGTTATGATTTTATTACATTCATAGAAATGTGGATATAATAGATGTAGATGTCACTGTATGCGTCTTTCTGACAGAAGTCTCAATTAATGTATGTGTTTAATAATTTTATTAGTAAAACCAAAAATCACAAAATTGGTACTAATAAGTTTCCATCACTCCATGACTAATTACAAAGAAATGGCAACTACTGAGTAACGACTCCATGCTTTAGATACAGGTAAATTTATTTATTCAATTTTTTAATTGATTAAGCTGCCTATATTAATAAATTAATAGTAATAATGTGAAATGGAAAAGTTTGAATTAGTAAAGGTATCAGAATATTTAATCGAAGAAACTAATACTTAAACGTATCTAAACATTCATTCAGATCATCTCAATTAATCTCATTCTATTTAGTACCATACATGAGTGCTCAACCATGAAACAAAATTAGTAATTAACCCAAAGAGACCTGAAATGTTATTTAATCTATTTGTGGAAAATGTAAAAATAATGCTAATGAAATTGCACTTGGTCTCCAGGGTAAAATAATTTCAGTCCAACAGAGAAGTTTGTAAGCAATTAATTTTAAGAGTGAACCAAGATTATGAAGTTAGATGTTTTGACAAAGAAATATATTTAGACATAATATTCATTTGATTAGAAATTAATGAAATTTCATCTGCTTGAAAGAAAAAGATTTTCTATGAGGTATTAACATTTAATTCAGTCACAATTGTAAAAAAAAATAATGCAGATATAATTATAAATAATTATCCAAGCAAAGACTCAGCTTAATATTAATTGCAAACATTTCTCATTTGTTTCAATTTTAGACACAATTTTAATTTTAATTTATTAACATTTTGGTTAAAGTATTCTTGAGTTATAAATAATGTATTTCAGATTCCTGTATGGATATTTACTTGCTACAGTTGTTTTCCTCTTGAAGTTGAGTTTCTTCTACTAACACAAAATCTTTGTCAGATCTCCCTTTACTACAATAATTAAGTATTAGGAAATTTTCTCTCTTGAATATTTCAAAAATCAAATAATGTGTAATATTTCCTCTGAAAATGATAAATGGAATACATTAAATTATCATTCTAAATATATAAAACCTTGACACTCTATGACACTCATTGATTCCAATATCCAGACCTGGCTGCTTGCCAGTGTAGTCCTAGAACACTGAAGAACATCCCATGTACTTGTTCCCTAGCGTACAAAATTTTATTTTTCAAGACACATAATTTGGAACCCAGAGGTTAGAAATACAATGTTTTTTTTAAAAAAAATTAATCAATTAAACATGTTGTATAGAGTTTCATGCCAGTTTTCATAAATAATATTGTCAAGTAAATTCAATTTCATAAGCAATATTTTTATTTTATTATAATATAAAATCAACCCATCATTCAATGTTAAATATATAGTATTGTGATATACCAATTAATAAATTCTTTTTTATGTGATGAAATGATAAATATTATATCTTTGTGGAAAAATAAACAAGAAATTATAACAGTAAAAATAGTATCAATGTGGAATTAGCTTATGTGCCTTTCACCTAGGATAGAGTGGTGCTTTCCATCTCAAAATGTCTTCCTTTTCTTTGTTAATTGCATTTACTTCATTTTTTACACGCAGATTCTGAGGTTCTGAAGGAGTTCCAGGTAGAGTAGTAAAGTTGGTCAATGGACTCCGTTTCCCATTATCTGAACAATATACTTTAACATAATAGGCATATTGTTGATATTCTTCAAGATCAGTGATGTTGTGAGATAATTTATCAAGCCCTTTAATTATGTAATCTGTGATATTAACTGTTACATAATCAACCTGAAATGAAATATTACAACTTAATAATATCCTAAATAAAGAAATAGGAAATATGGTTCAGAATAATGAAAGACTATTTAAATTTGCTTGTATACCCAAATACCTGTGATATTTCTAATCAAAATTAAAGAAAATTTGAAACAAGAATTGTGGAAAGTACGTGAAGTTAGTATTTTATTGCACTCAAAATCATAATATTTCTCATTCAAAAAAATATAATTTATGATAAAACATGTAGTTATATGAAAAATATAGGCCTCTCCACATATGGAATTAAGTCATAAGAATGTAAATTGCTATTATCCATATATTTGGAACTTAATATATGTTTTAGATTTATTTATTTAATTAATTCAAATAGCCAAAGGCTAGTAGAAGAAAAGAGTTTCAACAAACACATATCATTCAATTAATAAATTATTGTGACTGTAATTGGACAATTGTCAGAAACATACAATTTATAGTTTAATTAAACAGGTTAAAGGTCCCAATTATATAATCTTCTTCGAATAAATAAAACTAACTGGGGTGTATGCTCTGCAGTCAGATATACACCTTTGGAACAAATTTTACCAAGAGTACTTTTGACAAAGGTAATAATTGTAATTTTGTTCTTTTTAGGATAAAGGGAATATTTACGATTCTCTTCATCTAATGAAAATATTTTAAACTATTCTTGACTCTCTTAACTAACTGGGAGAATTTATGGCTCTTCTAAGATACCGGTAGCATTTTTCATTCTCTTAATGTACTGGGAGTCACTCAAAGTCCTGTGAGTAAGGTACCGGAAGTATGTTAAACTTTTTTAAAGTACATGTATAATTTTTTTACTACCGGGAGAATTTCTGATTTCTTATGGTATCGAGAGTATTGAATAACTCTATTGAGGACAGGGTGTGTTTTAGGTGATTACAGTGCACAGGTTTTATATGGGACTGTGTTAGGTATTTGTGACTGTCTCTTAATGTCTTTGCTCGATAAGGTACATTGAATCAACATTCCAGTTATGATGACATTAACATTTCCTCTGCACAGGTACATTAAATCATGTCTTGGATAATAGATTAATGTAAAATTAAATTATTTTAAGGGCATATATAAACAAATACCTGGACGTCAGATAGTAAGAAATATTTCAGACCTTTAAATTACTATTTCCTTCTATTTTAATTAATTCTAGTTTAATTGAACAGCTTAAAGGTCCCCTCTATTAGAAATCAATTTGATGGTATTCTGAAGAGAAGGTTTATTTTTTTTTTCTATGTAACTTAAATTCGATATAAAATTATGTCAAAATTTTAATTCAAACTCATATCTTGCATAAAAACAAATGTATACAAGATTTTAATAATTGTGTTGTATTGAAAATTACTTTCACAATGATTGTGAAGTAGAAAAAAGTAGAATAATTTTCAATACCTGCCATCCGCTTTCTCCACAGTTCGGTTGTGAACCAACAAAATCAGACATGCTTGACATTTTCATGTAAAACACTCTATATACAAGAAAATTATTAGAACCATTTTCTACACATTCAAAAATGACTTCCCATTCTATTAGTACTGTTGATGAATTTATTGAAGAAGAATTTGTATGAAAGGCAATTTCATCACATACAGGATCATAACCATTTGACTCAGGAACAACCTATAATACAGAAAAATTAGTATTCTTCACATTCAAAGTTTTATTTACTCTATATATATATATATATATATATATATATATATATATATATTGTAATAATTAAATATAATATGAATGTGGCGTTTCTACATGAAAGAACTTAAGTGAAAACTATTAAACAAGATTTATTAACAATTTTAAAACAAGTATAAAATACACAAAATATTTGGGATCTCAGGGTCTTGAACTGGGTTTGATAAATGGCAGAATTTATATAATCAAAATAACATTTACTTTTTATGGAAATCAATGCGTCTGAACATAGACTGTTGCGAAAGAAATAATACTAAAGATTGAATTTAAACAATTTTAATTTTATCAAGAATTAAGGATCTCATTTTATCGATAATTAAATAATTAAAGAACGATCTGACTTTTATCTTTTAAACACGGTTTACAAATGATTTTAAAGTTTTTCTCTACTTACGGCTGCCCAGGTCTCTTTTTAGCTTTTCGTGCACAATTTTGGGGACATCACTGATTCTAAGTACTCACAGACTCTAAATGTTCACAGGCTCTAATTGGCGTTGTTTGTTAGTTGGTTTAACACAAATTGGTTGGTTCTCGATGCTTTACTGCAACCTGGATTTGTAGATCTCATGACTTTAGTTGAAAATGGACTTCATTGGTTCGCCTATGGCCAGCATGATGAATCTACGCTCGACCACCAAATACACACTAATTGCTCTGTCTCCTTCCCGACTGAATATTGCTTTACTTTTTAATATTTGAAAGCATGTTTGTGACTGGACCACATTCTTTCGTTCTGACTGCCGACTGTAAAACTTTTCGTCTGATCTATTCGCTGTCTGCTGCCCGACTGAACTGTTCGTCTCGTAAATTTTGAGAGCGTAAAAATCCTCTCGACCGATCAACAATGCTTTCTTTGCCTTGCCGGTTTGTTGCGGCGTCCGCTCTATATCCACTAATAATGAGTCCTCTACAATTCAACTTTTCAATTAGAACAATACCTTAATTACCAATTACTACAATATATATATATATATATATATATATATATATATATATATATATATATATTCAAACTTGGATAGTGAGGAAGGATAGAAATAAATAGGAGAAATAGGAGGATTGCGCTTTATTTGAATTCATATGCTCGGGCGAAGAATTACGCACATAGAAAAGCATATGTTCAAAGCAGAGAGAAGGATGGAAGAAGAAGGAAAGACTGAAAATATTTGACCCAGGCGGGACTTGAACCCACGTATTCTGCTTAGTACACAGACGCCTTAACCATCTCGGCCACCGGGTCAAGTTCCCGACCAGGCAAATATAGACAGTCTTATTGTGGACAATTAATAGTTTTAGTGGAGGAATGGATAGAGTAGAGGGAATGAAGTATTAGGAGCTTCCATTAAGGAATAAATACAATATTAGGAGAATCCATTTAAGGAATTAATTCACATTCAAACTTGGATAGTGAGGAAGGATAGAAATAAATAGGAGAAATAGGAGGATTGCGCTTTATTTGAATTCATATGCTCGGGCGAAGAATTACGCACATAGAAAAGCATATGTTCAAAGCAGAGAGAAGGATGGAAGAAGAAGGAAAGACTTCTGTGTACTAAGCAGAATACGTGGGTTCAAGTCCCGCCTGGGTCAAATATTTTCAGTCTTTCCTTCTTCTTCCATCCTTCTCTCTGCTTTGAACATATGCTTTTCTATGTGCGTAATTCTTCGCCCGAGCATATGAATTCAAATAAAGTGCAATCCTCCTATTTCTCCTATTTATTTCTATCCTTCCTCACTATCCAAGTTTGAATGTGAATTAATTCCTTAAATGGATTCTCCTAATATTGTATATATATATATATATATTGTAATGTACACCAATGTTTGGAAAAATATATCTTTCAAAATGGTATATTATAAAATTTATTTCATAAGATAATGGTCATGGAGAAAGAAAATTTTAACTGTTGGCGTGTGGCATGAGAAAATTGAATTTAGATCATTTCCAAGCAGTTTTATTATTGTAAAAAAGTCCAAAGGAAAGATGTGAAAACGCTCAAGTTAAATAGGACTACTATTTAGGTCTGTGTGAAGGCAGACTATTACTAATTCCCACCAACAGTATGGTGGAAAAGTAAGCCAAGGAGATATGAAGAGTATGAAATAATATACTAAAGAATATGAAATAAGTAATAGTTCAATATAGCGATGTTTAGAAAATTCAGCGGCATATAATAATTAAATATTAAGATTTTTTATTAAAATTTTAATAACTTCAAAATTTTATTAATTATATTTGAATTGTTAAAAGTAAATATTACACTAAATGCTTATCAACTATAAAGCAAAGTAAAATTTAAATTTATTTAAAAAATAATATTCCTTAAATTGCTTCCTAACTATGGTGCAAAGTAAATAATAAAAATTAATTTAATACGCTACAAATGGGATATTACATTAATTGCTCCTTAAAGTGGGAGCCAATTAAAATAATTTTAAATACAATTGAACACCTTACTATCAATTATATTTATTGCAACATTAACTATATAATTAGGAATGTCATAGAAGATATTACCTTTCTATAGGTAATTGTTCTTACCTATCACAAGACTAAATGGATTTTCTCAGTTAAAAAATATATGAAATATTGACATTTATCATGATAACATTTTTAATATAAATTAGTAAATTAAACTTACCTCTGTAATGGAGCCAAGTTGAAATTACTTTAAAATACGAAGTTCCAGTTCCAGTGTGGTTCCTTTCTCAGTAGACCTTAATTGGTATTTCCAGGTATAGTTCTACCAAGCTAGGGAGAAACTTTTACCTCAGAAAATAAAGGAGAGATGTAAAGGACAAACAAGGTTTCAAGAGTAGAAACTCGAAATCAGATAAGGTAGTTGTAGTAAAGTTTTGAGAGAGTTAGTTGTACAAGCCATGAGAGAAGCAGGTGCTTTGCAGCCTAGAGAGACAACAGTCACATTTGTGCTTTGAGCGAAAGTGTGATAAGAGTGACAACAAGAAAGTGTGATAACAGAACGAGATGGGATCCATGGGATGCCAAAGTTGAAGGACTTTCCTCCCGACTGTAGCAAAATAATCTCAAGTCAGACGGTAATATTGTAAATGTGACATATGCACTCATTTCTTTGTCCAGCCCACTAATCCCTACAGAGCACAAAATTAATTAAATAGCCAGAGAGTTTTTTTTATATAAATGCAAATTTTAATTGGTTAATAATTTCTGTTTTATTTATTTCTGTTTCTATTCCTTTTTTCTCCCTGTGTGTTAATAATTAGCTAATAGTTTTAAATGAAAATGAAATTTTTTAATTGATGTGTTATTGGTTTTCAATCCTTTTCTTAAAACCACAGTATAAATAAACCTTCCAGTCAATTTCGGGTAACTATTTAATTTTGTGCAGAAGTGGTGGTAACCGTTACACCTCTAATATAAAAAAAATGAACAACCAATAGCAGACAGTATATAAAAAATAGCTTACCTCTAATTTTGTTAAATTCTTTGTTCCTGTTATCTCCATGAGCTTCTTTATGTGAATGTTACATAGCTTAGGATTGTCATTAAATTGCAAACGGCCTCCATGGATATCCAGTTTTCTATCACGCTGATTCAAATTCCACAGTTCTTCAAGATTTTGATTCCCATTAATAATAATGGCTGTCTCATTTGGTGCAACATGTATTGTGTGAAGATAAGGCATGAAGTTGAGAGAATAGATTGGCTGTGATCCCAAAATCTAAAACAAAAATCACTTTTGTAATGTACAAATGTAAAATTATCATATTTATTTTAATTAAAGAATGATAGTTTGTGGTTAGTTTATAAAGAAGAGACTTATTTCTCAAAAAGGAATACCTACATCTTTCATCATGAAGTCTCTGTGTTCTGACTAACTTACTGAAAACTTTTATTTGGTTTTATTGCTTTATAAACGTAATAGAAATAAATATACATGCTATGTGTTTCACCATCTGGTTTGAAATGACTGTTAACCTTACAAAATAGTCTGCATGTTATATATATATATATATATATATATATATATATATATATATATATATATATATATACACACACACAACAATTATTCAATTAACAAAGATCAGACATCCAAGAATGAATGCAAAATGACAATCAATTAACATTTACTAAGAAAACCATACATTGAAACATCAATTTGTAGTCATTTCTTAATTACATTTAAATAAACTGCACATTGGAACAAACAATTATGTAGTAATTGGGCATTCAATAATATGAAATGTAAAACAAGCAGTTTAAACAAACAATTAAAATTTATTATGAACAAACAATTAAATTTACAAAAGTTATTAAGGCAAATAATTTAAATTATATTACAAATTAATATTTTACAATAAAAACATGACTACTTCTCAGGGTCGATTACTGGGTCTTTAATAAAGAAATACTTGTTAAACAATCAAATTTTATCAAGCTGTCAAGTGATTAAGTAATAAATAGATTATTACAATGCAAAATATAAGACATTAAATTTAAAATCTGAATGAAACAGAAAATAATAATATCTTTACTTACGATTTTACAGATAGTAATTTTGTGAAATTTTACCTTAATGTTTCTGGTACTCAAGGAAATTGGCTCATGCACATACACACTTATTACACTTTATAGACAGGCCATTTTTACACACTGAATCTAATCAACACTTTTATTTTGCAATGCTTGGTTCACTGTTCGTTTTAACAAATCTTATTAACAAGTTCCAAAGTTTGTTAACTGCTGGATGCAGTTACCTGGGCTCCCAAAATTGAAGAAAGTGGTCTAACTTGAGAATATAAGTTAGACTCAGAACTCTAAATAGTTAGCGTTAGATTGACGTAGTTATCTCCTCACAGACTGCAATCTATAAACTGTTTTTAAATGTTTTAACTGTTAAATAACATAAATCCAGACACTTTCTGGATTTTTATCCTTTCACATCTGTCTACTACTATGCTCTCTCGAGAACATTCAGCGTCCAGCGAACCAACTTCTACAATCCCCACAAGCATTGCATTCTTGCCACATTCTTGTATACGACTTGTGTGTTTTTATGCCGCCGACAAATTTTGTTCCTTAATTAATTATTTCCTTTTAATTACTACAATATATATATATATATATATATATATATATATATATATAAATATATTGTAATAATTTAAAAACACTAATGGCTGTGGCTAAATAAAAGAATTCATGTGAAACAATTATTCAAATTTATTAAGAATTTAAAAATTACACAATAATATTTGGTATCTCAGGGTCTTTATCTGGGTTTGATAAATGGATGAATTGAATTTACAATCATTTACATTTAGCTTTTTATTGAAGTTAATTCGTCTGAACCTCGACGAATTTTGTTGCTGACGAAAATAAGATTTAAGATTGAATTTAAATTACAGAACTAAACAATTAAATAAGTAAATAATTAACGAAGTGAATAATTAAAGAAACGAAATAATTAAAGAACGATCTGACATATCTTTTAAAAAGTGGTTTACAATCAATTTTAGAGTTTTCTACTTACGGCCGCCCAGGTCTCAATTTTGGGTTTTCTGTGCACACGATTTGGGGATATCACTGATTCTACTCATCAAAATTTGAACACACGGTAGCTGCTCTGGATCTCTGCTATTCTGGAACCTCGATCATCTCATCAGCTAGTTTCCGGACGTCGGTCTCCTGGAAGTCTCTCGATGTTAAAAATTAGTTCAGTTTGTGAAGCAAACTTCTGCTTCCAAACTGCGATTTTATAAGTCTCTCTGTCAAACTGTTTACTTGCGTTTTATTTAAACTATTATATCTCGCCGTTGGACTCTACCGTTTCGCTTCTCGCCGTTGACTGCCAAAACTTTTTATACTGCAAATTTTCTGAATGGATGTCTGCCTGCATCTGTGTCTGCCATCCAACTTTATACTGCAATTTTTCTGAATGGATATCTGCCCGCATCTGTGTCTGCCGTCCAACTAACCGTTTCGCTTCTCGCCATTGACTGACTGTTCGTCTCGTAGATTTTGTTTCTTTGTGTCGCCGCGTATGTGTTGCGGTGTATGCTTTATATACTCTAATAATGAGTCCTTTACTTTCCAATTATAATAATGGATTAATTACTAATTACTACAATATATATATATATTGTAATACCAATTAAACAGGCTATTAATTGTTTTTAATATAATTTAATTGTTTGCGGAAAGGGTGCTTAAATATAACAATCGCAGCGGGTCTTTCTTTGTTAACAATGGGAGACCGCGCGCCTAGAGGAACACAGTCGACGACAAGAAGCGAACCGGTAAAGTTAGCGGCAAGACGCGAAAAGAAATGTCTGCGCTGAGATACGAGACAGAACGGTCCACATAAAGTAATAACACAGTAAAGTTTTCTAACCTAAAAGCATGAATAGTGTTATCCAGGAGCTCCAACGGCGAGATATGATAATTTATATAAAACTCGAGTAAACAGTTTGGCGGAGAGACACATAAAATCGCAATTTGGAAGCAGAAGTTTTGCTTCACAAATTAAACTAATTGTTGCATCGAGAGACTTTAAGGAAATCTACGTCCGGCAACCGGCTGAGGTGCTAATCCAGATTCCCGGATAGCAGAGACACGAGGGCAACGACTGCGTGTATTCAAATTCTAAAGTGTAGAATCAGTGAGTAATGAATGGCCTGTTTTAGTGAGTGTTAAATTCAAGCAAGAAGAATGCAAACTGGTACCAGTAGCACTATTGTGAGTACAAAACAATTATTAATGTCTGTAAACGATAATTAAAGGGTATAGTCATATTTCGTTCGCGTTTTTCTTTTCAATCGTTTTCTTTTACTTTTGTATTTAATATAGTATTCCGTTAACTTCAATGAGTTTGGTTTGTTAATATTTTAGCTCATTGTATTTGTTCTTCCTATCAAACCCAGTGGTGACTCTGAGATAATGAGAAATTCCACGTAATTAATTGTAAAATTATAAAGCTATATTTACATAGAATGTCACCAATTATTAAAATAAAATTGAGATATTTGTTTGTTAAATTGATGTAATTCGGCGTGTAAAGCAGGGCATATAATATGTAATTATCAACAATAAATTTTAAATACATAATAATTTTGATAATTATTCCTATTAATTAAGACCACCTTTTTAATCATTAAATAATTGGCTTCATCAACGCGGGGCAATTTAATTTAAAATAGACCCTATTAATCATTACATATTTGGCGTCTTCAACGTGTGGCTAACTATTATTCAAATTTTGATTAACTTATTTTTGTTTAAGAATTTCTTTTAATTAAAGATTTTGTTTGTTTATTACAATATATATATATATATATATATATATATATATATATATATATTACGTATGACCGAAAGATATAAGAAGCGATAAAGGGATGTGACGCTGCACTACAGGGAACCAATGGACAATTGTAAACAATTGATAGAACGCGATCAACCTCACTATGGCCATATTTGAGTTTTGATATAGGTGCCAGGGAATTCTATAATAAGCAAATTTCTGTCAATTGACACCTGCATTCGTGTCGAGGCCGTTCTCTGCTTGCTGAAATCAAATAAAACCTAAGGTACGTCCATAGTGCACCGCCACCCGCTTCCCGATTTATCGCGGCAGACTTGCGGGAACAAATGCAGGCAGAAATGTACGCCTGTGTACGAAATGTGCGCCTGCCCGCCTGCTCCAACCTGCTTAAACCACTTTTACCAGTGTTTACCGGAATTCATTATGGTTTCTTTTCTCGCTTCCCATTTCACCCGCTCGGTCAGTTTGCCATAGAATTTCCAAAGCAGATGTTCTTCTTTTGTTTTGTTTAAATAAAATTAATTTAAAAGGCGGGATGGTAGTGGATAAAGGCATTTTAATTACTAAAGTGTTTGAAAAAATGTTATATGCGAGAAACAGTTGAAGGGTCACGCAAACCGCAACATAGTGGACAGGGCTTGACAGGAGCTAGCTGTCGAAATGGGTGTAGAAGACGGTAATTAAGAAATTAACAAAATTTATAATTATACACGCGCTCGACTAGTTCATTAGAGATAATTGTTGCATCGGCGTGTAACTGATTGAAAAACTTGTTAATTTCCTCAAAACTCGAGCATTAATTAAATTACTACCAATTTAATTTATTTTTGAGAGATATGAAAAGCGAATATGGTGATGTAATTTATAACACAGACGTGCGTTGGTTGATTATATGTGCTATGCTAAAGAAAATATAAAAGGCATGTTCAGAAAGTAAGTGTACAAGAATTTTATATAAGTTACAGGATATTGTATATACACTTGTTGACTATTTTTCCACATAATCGCCATACCGTTCAATGAATGTGGTGAGACGTGGCACAAGCTTCTTTATGCCCTCCTCGAAGAACTCTCCCGCCAGCTCCTACCCCTACTTCAGAACCTCTTTCTGCACCTGCTTGTCAGTTGAAAATTCCACCCATGTGTGCCTTCAGAGAGGTGAAAAGATGATAATCTGAAGGCGTCAAGTCAGAGGAATAGGGGGGGGGGGGGGTTGAAACATCTCAACCGAATCAGTCCAAGAGCACCTTCGTGGCTTAAGGCTGTGTGAGAACGGGCGTTGTCGTGTAACAAGCACATTACTCTCGTCAACATTCTGCTCCGTTTAATTTGAATGTTCATTTTTAGTTTTTTTAGGGTCTCACAATATCGTTGTGCATTGATGGTCTCCGCCTGAGGCAGAAATTCCACCAAAATTATGCCTTTTCGGTCCCAAAACACTGAGGTCATGATTTTTTGTCCGAAATTGTGGTTTTCAATTTTTTGGCACCCATTTTTCATCTCGAGTCACAACAGAGATCATAGAATCCTCGCGTTATGGAAGCGGGTCACAGTACGTGGCTCACACTTGGCGGGATTTCTTATCATCTTTCACGCAACTGGGCACTACAACGTGAGTTTACGTACTACCGTTCTCTTGCGATGCTCGCTGTCAGGAGATCCCACTCTCACGCTCAAACAAACCTCAAAAAACAAAAAACGCACATGTTTAAGTGAGCATGCGTCGTATAACTTAAAAATTATATTGCATTGTTTGAGGAAATAAAAGAATATTCATTCCCACAATTCAACGAAAAAGAATGGATGTGTGATTAATCGTTTCTCGTCGAGGGAACTTAGCATATGAACGACTTAAATGTGGAACTTCAACGAAAAAGCCAATTTCTACATAACATGCTTAATAAAATTTATCGAAAACTCATAATTTAAAACAAACATAAGTTCTCAAACAATATTTCATACTTTAGAAAGTAAAAATCTTCTGGAACACGAAAATATACACAGAAAACAAAAACAAAAATTAATAACCAAATTTTAATCGCGATTTAAAATATTTAGTTCGCTAACTTCATTCTTAGTTTCAATACTTTCTCCACGCCACTTAATACATATGTGGAGTCAGTACCGGATGAGTTACAAAATCGAATTTAAAGGTTTACAAAAGTTTTCGAACATTTGGTTTCCGCAATGAAAATGATTGAAAGTGTCAGCCTATCGTGGCTAAATGACGTATGATTGGAAAGTTGGGCTCGAGTTGCCGTGACATCAATATTTACAGACCTTTCTTTAATATTTTTTCCGATAGTAATTACCTTTATTTGTTGGTGTTTCTTTATAGAATTGTCGATCTGTTCATTTTGTTAATAAAGAGATAATTAGTGTCAATCAACCATTAATTACCTTATATCATTTATCTTGTATGTGGCCCGCAATTTTATAAAAAAAATTATTTGGTAGTTGGCCCGTTCTAAGAAAGGTTGCTCATCCCTGCTATAAATTATCAGTTGCAATTATAAATTTTTAAAGACAATTTTAATCCATCATCGCCATTATTAACAATGTAATTTCAATAAAGTAAAAGAAATTTTTAATAAGGATGTCATATTTAGAATTTAAAAAACACTAAGTAATCTCGTGCCACAATTTATGGTAGAATAAAATTCTGCTACCTACTTCATAACTTATTTACAATAAAATAATGTAGACTTTCCCGGTGAATTCATTTAAAGAAAATTTTCGGTTTATCAGCCGGGCCAACACAGAGTTACTGCGAAATTATGATTATTTAAAAATTATTATTAATTTCGCAAAAACAATTAATAAACTGAGAATATTATTTAAATATATTTAGATGTTATATTCCAAAAAATAGTTAATAAAATTGTAATCTGATTATAAAGATACTTAGTCATGAATAAAATCTTCTCGGGCTTCTAACCGCGTAAACAATTGTATTCGCGGCGTTTCGATGACGTTCACTGCCATCATCTTCTACCTAAAAGCCCGAGTAGACTTTATTGATTCTCTACATCGAGAAAGACTACATTATTTATTAATAATTCATATTCATAAATTGTTATATTACCGTAAGTTGTCCTCTAATTATTCTAACTTGTCCAAATCCATCTTTCAAGTCTTCGGCCAGACTCTTTCTGCCTGTCAGGATAAAAGATAAGTTGCCATTTATTTCGGAGCATCCACGGAATCTTTGCATATCTCTGATAATTCGAATGTAATGTTTATCTTCCTCAAACTTACACACCTTAAAAGAACATTTATATTAGTATGCATCATAATTATGTTTATAAGTTTTAGAAAGCATTAATAATTTTTGAGTCAAGGAATTTATTAAATAGGATATATTCTTATTGTATAAAATAATAAAAATCTCGACTATCCGGTCTAATGAAGCGGAATGGAGGATCGGATAACAAAATTTTGGATTCACCGCAGTGCTGTAAATTCGTTGTGGCTGCATTTTCTCTCTCGCGTTCGGACTGATGACTTGAATACGTCTGCAATGTCAAGAGTTCGTTTTATTTTCATTCACAGCCTGACTGATTTAAATACCGCAACCAAGTTGCCTTTTGATATTCCGCACAAAACCTCAAGAAACCTCTCGAAATCCTTGACAATTAAACAGAATGGAACGTCGTGATTAAACTAATTTCATCGAATGAGAAATCATAGCTTTATGTAACGCGAGTATTTGAATAATGAAAATTAATGATACATAAAATATAATAAATTTATACGGCGAGTCGGGACAGTCTAGGGTACGGGTCCGATTACAGCATTATTTTCAGCCTCGAACCCTCCAAACCGGCTACATTAGAACGTAAGAACGTTGGAAAGAAGATTCGTTCACTCTTACAGAAAAATTAAAATGATGACAGGGTGTTAATACGTGCGTGATTTACCTATTTTTTAAAATTATTTTTAGGGTAACAGGCTACATGAGGGTAATCCACATAGTGGCAACTTCCCTTTAATAGCATAGGAAGGGATTTGAAATGGGGGATGCGGAAGGGTAGAGGAAGGTAGCCAAGGGTTAACTAAGGCCCCCGGGCTATAGTTTAAGGATCCTACCCGGCATTCGCCTAAAAGTAATGCAGGGAAAACCCTAGAAAAACCTGCATCAGGTAGGTCGGGCATTGGGTACTTTTCCCACGCCCTTCCGATAGCGTGAGAAGAGTTTCCTGTGGGGACGCAGCATTCACTTCTCCGTACCTCGACCAGTTTAGGAGGCAGTTGACCGACTGTTCCAATGGGAACGCAGAACAACTCTTACCTTATGCCCAAGGTCTGTGACCCCGGAACATACACCTCTCAAAACAGACCGGGGTGCCTCGGCTTGTGGGAACCTTAGTTCAAAAACGGAGGGAGGAAAAGGTATCCCCAAAGGTAGTCCCTTCCTGTCTCTCCTACAAGGTTCTGCCAGCGAGAGAACATCCCTCGCAGGTACTGCCAGCGAGAGAATAGCCCTCGCAGACAGCTTCTAATGATTTTCTTAAATTTCTCACTCCATTTATTAAAAATGGTTCACAATTATTTGATGTAATACATTTATGAAATATATAAATAATATATTGCCTGCCTTTTGCATAATATTTATGATAATATAACTCATAATATACTGTATTTATAATTCCTATTAAAAACGGAAGTTATTACAAACCTTTTTGCAATAGTCCTTACATTTAACGCAGGTGAGAAATTTATTTGCTTTTGGATCTGGTGCTAGTTCATACCCAATTGGACATTCAAGAAGGCAGGATCCATTGAAAGGAATCCAATTTGAAAATTTATTCACCTCACTGTCTTCTGGAATCTTCTGATTTCGACATTGATCCTCGGTTAGACAACGTCTTCCCATAAACTCAAATTGGGACTCACTCAAAAAGAAAAACATATAAGAAATTAAACATTTGTTGGAAATAGTATTTTAGAGTTATGAAGGTTTTTAATGTATATTATTTAATCTTTGAATAATACATTAAACAATTATAATTCAATGCTCTATGTATCCTGAAATGAAGCTGCTCGTTAATAGATGTCCGTCAATCGAACTATTTCTAACTTAAACCATGCCCCACTGACGATACTTATTTAAATACATTTATTCCGTTTGACTTTGTAACCACACTTAGTTGTCGCAGATACATGATAAAGTATCACGGAAATTCAGCACAATTAGTATATCACCATCAATTTTATCTGTACCAGCATGCTTTACATTCATTGCAATCTCCGGACAATTTTTTCACGTTAGTGCCTCCCACTTTATTCACCCTCAACATTGTCTATCTGCGAGTGCTATATTGTATGTGCTGTCTAGTAATTTCCAAAACTGCTTCAATTTTTTACCAAAATCTGTTTGAAGTTTTTAGATAGATCCTAGTTTTTTTAATTCAATTTTTGTCCATAACATCAGAACTAATCACGAGTTCTGCCAGCGAGTACCGAAAAATAACAAGAAAATCTTTTTACACCCCAGATTTTATTTAAATCATAACTCTTTATTGTCATTAAAATTATAAAAATGTAAATAAGTGAAACGAGCCACCACATTAATTTCCTTAATCATTTTTTTTCTTTTTGGTATTGATTTATTTACAGTCGCATCAACATCTCAAGTTATCAGCGACTCAGTATGAGAACTCATTTTTATTTGTCGAGGAACTGATTAGACGAGAGTTTTTCTCAGGCACACAAGCATCCATGGCCTCGCCGAGATTCGAACCTTGGACCTCTGTGATGCGATGCAGGCACGCTGACCCATACACCACAGGAGATCTGCTAATGTTGCTCCCTATACAATGTGATATTCACAAAAAGTATTCACGAGACAGGAATTTTGATCCTTATTGCAAATTTGTCTCTCATTCCCTTCATCTATTAAATAAAAGAGTGTGTGTGGGTATGATTTTTTTAAAAAAATTTAGGCCGGGAAAAATGCATTTACGTATACCTCAGTACATGAAGTTATGAGGGACTCAATCCGTGGATTAATACCCACCAGGGGGAGGGGAGGAGGGGAAACTCAAACCCTTTGAACTCAAAAACCACGCCTCGGAAATTTCTTCGCAGTGTTTGTTGGCGACATGCATTCATCATGTCTGAACGGATTTTATGTATGTATCCATGTATGTTCCGCATACAAATCTAAACCCCTGGAGCAAATTTGACCAAATTTCGTACACGAGCTCCTTCAAACCGCAAACACATCTGCGTTTCTCAGAGATGGAGGTGGAAATTTTCAAGCATGCTCAAACGACCTGATAGTGATGTCAATGATAGCGTTCCTCCCGATGTTTTTTTGTGAATAATTTCAACCCCTTTCGACATGGAAGGGAAGCACCCTTAGTGGTGGGGGTGGAGGGGCGTTACATAAAAATAACGCAAAAACAACCGAGATTAGAGTCGAATCCAGGGTTATGTATGTCGCTGAGTTATTACAACCCGGGCAACGTGTGGCACACAGTGCTTTCATAAATATGAAAGTCAAATAATGATGATAAGCTTCCCTTAAATACACTTATAAACCTGTGTATGGTACTGTAAGTCACACATATAATAAAATAAATACAGAGAGAAATTATAACTTAGTGTGTAAGTTTTTACCATACTTTGTCAATAATGATTTTCCCATATATCTTAAACATTTCTATCTTGTTGTGCATTCATATTCAGAATAAATAAACCACCGTATATTTCATATTATTTTAATTTATAAGCTGCAAGAACTATTGTAGTGAATTTATTTCACCAAACTCTGAAATTGAATGACACAAAAAAGGGGAAGTGGATCTTACAATCTGTGTGTGCTGTAGTACCTACCTACATTTGGATTTACATGTGTCACCCACTAATACCCTTCTGCAGACGTAGCACTGGTGAGGTTCAGGCCCCGTGCAGCCACCCAGGCATTCTGGATGGCACAACACTCCTATCCCAGGCGCAGTCAGGTTCTTGGAGTCCAACTGACATTGTTCTTTATTCCAACACCTGTCATCCTTGCAGTTTGAGTCTTTGCATACACTCCTGAAAATTAAAAAAATCTACAATAAATGTTTGGTATCACAATTTATGGAATTAGTCTCATTTCAATTTAGTGCTTCTGTGGACATTCTTTGATAGATCGTAGAAGTCACTTGCACACCACAAAGGAATGTAATATTTTTCGTATAATATAACTTTTATTAAAATATATAACCAAATAAATATAAGACAAGCAGAAATACAAGTATTTTTCCGATTCAGAGTTATTGGCATATCCTTACTTTATTCTCATGCAATTCCACTAAATTACTAAACTCTTGCAAGGATTGTCATGATATATTATGATTATTTTAGCTATATCTACACAGGTTGTTCAGATACAAAATAGCAGAAATTTGAAAAGGTAGACTCTATATTTGGTCCCTGAATAGAGAAACGGGTTTCTAATATAATACCTGAGAATTAGTTAAAATGAATAGCTCGTAGAGAATTGTAGTATAGTCAATTTACATGCCACCGGATAGTGAAATAGACACTTCTCTCACAAATTCCCGACTTACATGATGCAGGTTTTTCTAGGGATTTCCCTGCATTTCTGTAGGCGAATGCCGGGTAGGATCCTTAAAATATAGCCCGGGGGCCCTAGTTAACCCTTGGCTACCTTCCGCATCCCCCATTTCAAATCCCTTCCTATGTTATTAAAGGAGAGTTTCCCAACGTGGATTACCCTCATGTAGCCTGTTGCCCTAAAAAATGTAATGTCTGGAGACTTTCATCATGAATACGGGTAATTCCATACAAGTTGAAATGGCCAGAGTTTTTTCTTAAAGCAAACAACTTTTTTTTCTTATTCACTATAATCTTCAATTATTTTTATGTCTTTAGAATAAATCTCCAAACACAGTTTTAAGGCTTCATCTGTAAAAATATCTATTGAACACTGACACTCAACTGTACACTTTTAAGAGCTCAGAGTAAAGTGACAGAAAATATTGGGAAAGGTGGAAGGCAACATACAGTCCAGTCACTGACTTGCAAATTATTGACTGAACCAGTAAAATCCTGCAGTAATCAACAATGGGCTGTGACTCACTGAACCAAAAATTATAACAAATATCTACTGACAATGTAACTGTGTATCTAAAATAGTACAGCATTGTGTATTGTGCAGTCTGCATGCTTATTTAAATTAGTTATTCACATGTATTTAAGAAATGAAGTTTCCATACTTAAAAATGTCTTTAAAATAACAAAATAACTCCTTAGGCCCATTTCACACGTCGATTCCGTGTCTGCAAGTCACGTCTGAAGCAGTCAAACCGGCCATGGCGAAGCACGTGGTCGACACGTCTGCGATTCACGAAATGAGTCGCTCGGGAGACCTGTCTTTAAAGGAGATGGGTGACAGACCATTGACGACAATGGGCACGTTCACACGGCAATTCTGTGTATCTGATTATCGCTCCCGCTCCACGTTCTAACTGTGTATCCTCGTGCTTGTTTTTAATTCTTTATTTATTGTTTTCTTTTCTTTTTTCATTTTATTTACAAAAGAATTTTATAAATATGTATAAAAGTATATATAAATATTATTTGATAAATTAAAAAAATCTTTATTCATCATCTAATAAAATACTGAAAAACACGAGCTTTCGGCTTTTTCCTTTTATTTATAAAAAAAATTAAAAAGTATTTGAAACATGTCATATATTAGGAAAATCAGAAAGGTCGTGGATGTATTTTTTAACACATTATATTAGCAACTCTTTGAAATTAAAATATAATGCGTCTGTTTTAAAATATAATAATTAGATAAAGAAACTAGAAATCTAATATGCATTTATGACAAAAGCTAAGTATTGAAAGAGAAATATTTGATACTGAAACTGAATAATCGCCAAAGGGTTTTTACGAAAAGAAATTATATTATCACTCCGTACTACTGCGACAAGGACGAGAAAAATACAGACGGGAGTGGACTGAACACACGCGACTTCCTTATTATTATCTTTTTCCGAGGAACTGCGGTTGCTTTTGGACTGTGGACCTGGCAGATTATTACATTCGTTTGGCATGTCATAAAAGTTCATCCGAAGATTTCAAAGAAATTAAATTGCGTCGGTACCCTGGACCTAGTGGGACTAACGGAGAGTTAAATATTTAAAAAATATAAATGAACTAAATTAATTACATTTAAATAGAAGCAGTATATAAAATATTTATGTTATTCAGAAATATCTGTAAATATCTCCATTGTTTTATATTCTTCTATTCGCGGATATATCAAAACTTATAAAATGATGTAAAAAAATTAAATCATAGCCGATTTCGTTGGGAGGGCCTGTGGCCTTTCTTTATGTACCGCCGTCGTGTAACGGAGACGTGACTCGCAGAGACAGAATCGCCGTGTGAAAGGGGCCTTATGCTCACTTATCCCACATGCGAAAATCAATAATTTTTTGCTCTCTTTAAAAATTTCTTACACCAACTTTTGAGTTGAATCTCAAAGTTGAAATTTTTCCTATAGTTTGATACTATAAAAATCTTTCCTGTGTGCAATTTTTAGATTTTCATCTTATCTCCCAACAGAGATATTTGAAAAATTTTATTTTTAAAAGGGTATAATTTGTAAATTATTACCAATGATAGTTTATGTATTGTAATTACCGTATTATATGTAGATGAACAAAAACTATTGAGCTCACTAACTGTTTATTTTTGAAGAAATTGGCGAAAATGGAATTTTCTTCATTTACTGTCCATAACTAGATGAAAAAATAATATTAGGTAAGTAAATAATTATTTTTATGTCAGAATATACTGAAAACGATGTAGTTTTTTGGAAATATTAGGACAACCCAGTACTGCGTAATTTAGAAATTCATAGATACCTGGTAACGTAAAAAATACAGCATGTCGTCTACAACAAAAATGGTCGCCATTTATGAACAGGACACAATAAATATTAAACAAAATTAGTTTTGAACGACCGAAACATAAAAGAATGTACCAACAAAATATAAAAAAATTCTGAGATTGTGTGGCAACCAGTGCTGTAAAATACATACAGTTTTCCGTAAGCCAACTGGATTTAATACCTATATAGACAACGTCCTATATAGTCTCAATAAAGTCTTTTATAAATGAGATATCTGTTAGCAAGTAATGTGTGCAATTGGTCAGCGTCCGAGTTTAAGACAGACAAGGAACTGTGCAGCTAAATTAATGCATTTCTCCCAAAAAATAAAATGTTTACTTGGGTCACTTTTTTAAACATAAAAAGATAATAAAATTACATGTTCCTCAAATACCAAGATGTTCGGAAAGTTGGGCTAGGGACTACATATGTACATCCACGTTGAAAGTTAGAAACAAAGAGACTTAAAAACTAAAACAACTGCGCACGTGAGAAGCAAATCACAATCAAATAAAATTAAGCGGCTTCAGACTTTTTTTTAGCCCGTATACATCATTTCCAAACATATGATGTAACTGAATAGCAACTTTCCGAACACCCTGACTTACTCTAAAATAGACGAGATTACTCACGAGAAAGAGACGTTAGGTAAATTTAAAGGAACCATAAATCATGGATCACGAAATGAATCATTAAAGCACGCCGCAAGCTTTTCGCTCTCTGTAAAATTAAGTGATTTTACTCCAAACTTCTTGGAGTACCTCACAAAATATATACGTATATATAAAAACGTTATAACTGAAAAAAATACATTGAAATTATGAATGCATTGGAATTATCTAAGCTACATTGAACGTCTTAAATGATGTAAGAAAAACAATCCTGCTGCTATCTCCCTGGTCTAGGAAGGACAAGTTGTTACTGACAGTGAAGCTGCATCCAAATTAAATTCACACTTTGGAAACGTTAATAACAATGTCACCTGAACATAATTAGTACGATCATTGTGTAACGTGCCATGAAAAACATCTAACTCAATTCCTTTTTGGTTCCAGTTTATTTAAATGATATAAAAAAATAATAGTTTTAATTTTACGTCTGTTTTTAATTAATAAATCAATTATTGACCTTATACAGACACTTTATTTTTTTAATTATATCGGAACGACGTTTCGGGGCATGTTCATATCTTCTTCAGGTATTATCCTAATTATTACAACTAAAAACATTACTAAAAACAATCAAGATTCTAATTAAGATCACAAAGTTTTTAAAATGGGTTCCGAGGCACACAATTCACTTAATTCAATAACACAATTTAGTGTTACTTGTTAACAATTCATTTATATAATTTTAAGCTTCGTGAATCAGTGCCAAACTTTGACATACTTTTCCGATTATTGATACTCATATTATTATTAGTTATGTGTTTTTATTGTAATCTTATTATAAGTCTTTCCAACCGACCCTATCAAGGTATTTATTCTTTCCGCACAACAGAATTTATTACAACTTCTTGCATGATAAGTTGAAGAGACAAAAAAAGGATGTTTAGCAACTTCCTAATTTTTTTTAACAGAGTGATGGCTAATACTCACGAATCGGCACAATTTTCGTGGTTATGTGAGTTAAAGAGGCGTGCGCTACTACTCATTGTTCGGTTCCAGTCTATAGTGTCCATGAAGCACAGATTTGGATTCCTCTGTATGCGAACATAACCACTCAAGACGTTTGTAAGAGATGCTAATGCCAATTCCTCTAGATCGGGCATACCATAAACCATAAGTGAGTAGTGCTCAGAATTATCAGCCCATTTTTCCACGCCTCTGATCACAGCCAAGTTTGGAAACAGTGAGCCAAGACTCCTCAGGCCTCTCACAGTATACACAAGAAGAAAGTGGGTAATCTCCTGTAACAATGTGAAATAATAAATTCCTCAACGAACATAATCTACACAATTTTATAGTTAATATAATGTAATATTCATAACCAATAACAAACAATAGTACTCAAATATTTACTTGGAAAAAAAAAATCTCGACAATTGTATTTAATTACTGTTTATGTGTGTTACAGACTGCTAGTTGGTTATGACATGAAAACAGAACTTCACGTGCGTGCCAGTCTGAAGCGAAGTGTTATCGCTCGAAGGGGGCTTACGAGTACGTTGCATTCATGACCCTGACCTTGCTCCGTCTGCTTATTATTCCTGGCATTACAAGAGGAAAGGAAGGGTGAGACACTCATTACACCAACTTGCACTTAGTACAAGGTGCTTGAATTTTCGTGGCAAGATAAAATTGGCCATGATACCATGAACTGAGAGGGTTAAGGGGAAGAGAAAGTTTCTACGGTTTCTACGGTGTCCGTGAATGAGAACCTTGAACGACACAAGACTTTTACTGAAACCACGTGCTGAAGAAGTTCTGGAATACGGCTAACGCCGAACACAGTAACTTTCAACATCCAATGTAACACTCCGACACAATCACGAGTGTCCCTATTATGTGCCTGTCATTCAGTTCTTGACAGGTGACTTAAAACATCGACATCCGTAGAATTTATGGTGCGCGGGTTTCGTCTGAAATCTTTACTTACGAACAGACTATATTTTTTAACACAGTTTCTATTCGAAGCATCAATGTATTTTGCGTCACTTTTCACCTGCATTATCACATAAGTTTTTCAAATACGATTCTCACTCAATATAAGCTACAATAATTAAACCGCGTTAGAATAATTATAATGAAGATATTTATTACATTCCTGACGTTCATAGCGTTAATGCCTAGATAACACTAGCCGCCAAGCAAAAACGAATTCACAGTAACCACCCGAAAATCAAACCACATCGAAGGTTAACTGGCAATCGAAAGAATCGATATCTTCAGAGATTTTGAGGCTAACACAATGTATGCCTCTGAAAGTTGATTAGTATTATCGCCGTAAATGTTTTTAAAAAAAGTTTAATTTAGCTCAACGTTTACAATTAGACATTTATCAAAGGATTAGGACCGGTAATCGAACCCAGGACCACGGCTTAGTACGTAACCGCTGTAACCACTGAGCTATCGCTGACCTGACATGCTCACCTACAATTTATCATATCAGATTCTTCGCGGCCTAATTTTAGGACTTTTCAATGAATAATAGATATTGAGGGTAAATTGATCATATGCACCTGGAATTAATTCAAGGACAGAAGAAATAATTTCATTCAAACTCAGCTGTAAAAACATGTAAGTGAATTATCAATGATAAATTTACACACAATAGCCATTCTTCATTGAAGTCGTAAAATCAGGCCGTGAAGAATTTGATTCCGTAAGTAGTAGACTGAGAAAGCTCGTATGGGTCCGGAAGTCGACGAGACTCAGATCGGCTGTGTAATGAGCCGTGGTTCTAGGTTCGATTCCCGGTCCTAGAGAGTTTTCTACCCTAATATGTCAATTCGCTTTCATAGCTTGACAGCTGAGCTTGATGGAAAGCATTTGTTCTGTTTTTGTATTATACATTGTAGCGAATAGTTCAATCTTCAATAGTTTCAGAGGGTAAATACGTTTATTATGAATTTTTTTTAAAAATATCAGCAACTGTAATTTTAAAACTAGTATTTTTAGACTAACCATAATTTACTTCTAAAAATCTTAAACTATATACTTAAGAACTAGAGTCTATCCAATTCTGTCTTTTAGGTTTATATGGTTCTGTGTACACTTCACTCACGCAATGTGTTCTGCTATTTTGAAATATAAGAATATAGCATAGTTGAGGCTGAATTGAAGGAATTAAAAAATAGGAGTGGAATTTATATCCTGGAAAAGTGATTCGTTGTCAGTCATCTGATTGCGACGGACATCTGTCTGTGATAAAAAAATTAGAGGAGCGAGCTAAGTTGTGATAAGTAAGCGAAATTGGACTCGTTAAACGTAGGCCTATAATGTTTTTTTACGAACCAGGATTTTTCGCAAAGAAATAGGAATTTTTCCCCCTCTGATTCACTACAAGAAATGCAAAAACGTAAATTTAAGCATTGTAATATATATCGATTATATATATATATTTATTGTAATAACCAGCTCAGAAGGACAGGAAGTCTGTCCTTAATGTTTGTCAGATTTGTTGACAAACTGAGAAACTAGGGACGCTTGAGTGGTGTGTACATTAAAGATAATGATAAAATTATGGGTAAGTGACCTGTTAGCGGATGGAAGGACAGATAATTAGTGCAATTTTGGCAGCTTTTCGAAATAATTGTGTGACCGACGGAACCCTAATAAAAACATCGTAACAGATCGACGACGCAATTAGATTAAACGGAGACGTTTAATATAAGTGGTTGAGGGGTTCGCACAGCAAGTGGACGGTAACAGATGTTTCTGTTGTTGGCGAACTTGTAATGAAATAAACTGTGAAAACAAGGGAATATTCCGGGAGCCGGGATATATAAATAAGAGAGAGATAAAGGCTACCTTCCTCTACCCTTCCGCATCCCCCCTTTCAAATCCCTTCCTATGCTATTAAAGGGGAGTTGCCCAATGTGGATCACCCTCATGTAGCCTGTTGCCCTAAAAAAAAAGGGCGAAGTTAGCACCGAACGAAGCCTGCGAGAGGATTCTCTCGCAGGTAACCTGCGAGGGATTTTCTCTCGCAGGCAGAACCTTGTAGGAGAGATACGAAGGGGCTACCTTTGGGTATGCATTTTCCTCTCCGTTTTTGAACTAAGGTTCCCACAAGCCGAGGCACCTCGACCTGTTTTGAGAGGTGTATGTTCCGGGGTCGCAGACCTTGGGCATATGGTAAGAGTTGTTCGCTATTCCCATTGGAATAGTCGGCCAGCTGCCTCCTAAACTGGTCGAGGCACGGAGAAAGGAATGCTGCGTCCCCACAGCAAACTCCTCTCCCGCTTTCGGAAGGGCGTGGGACAAGTACCCAATGCCCGACCTACCTGATGCAGGTTTTTATAGGATTTTCCTTGCATTTCTTTAGGCGAATGCCAGGAAGGATCCTTAAAATATAGCCCGGGGGCCCTAGTTAACCCTTGGCTACCTTCCTCTACCCTTCCGCATCCCCCCTTTCAAATCCCTTTCCTATGCTGTAAGAGGGGAGTTGCCACTATGTGGATTACCCTATACATAGCCTGTTTACACCCCCCCCCCCCCAAAAAAAAAGTCGAAGTTAGTGAGTGTTGGTCGGCTGGGGAGAGCGATGGTGCGGGTCCGCAGAGACGGACGCAGGTCCAAGTTATGGGGGCCGAAACAATTTTGACAGACAGTTAGTTAGACAAGAGACCTCAGGCAAGTTAGTGTTGGTCGGTGGGAGAGAGAGAGAGAGGATGTCGTCGTCGAGAATGTTGGAGTGTTAATATTGGTCGAGTTACATTCAAGTTATAGAGGAAGTCAAGTCTGATTCCGAGTCAGGAGCAGGAGACCGTCGAGAGAGAGAGATTTTAGCATTATCATTTTTTGCGGACTGGAAACGGACGCAGGGCTGAGAGTAATCAGCTGAACATCGGCCGTCAACAGTTGTCATCGTGGAGGTTTGACTGCCATCCAAGGAGTTCGAATTTGTCGTGAGGGTAATGCCGTCAACAGAGTGAGTGCAGCCTGGGGGACTTTTAAGCATATATGAAGTGAGTGTGTGGACCCAAGAACGTGTGAGTCTATTTTCTGAATTTATAATTGTAAATTGTAATTAAAGGGTATAAAGTCAGATTTCGTTACTTTCGTTTATTTCGATATTTCATTTTTCATATTAAATGTAACTGTATCTGTTTAATTGTAAATTATGGTGTTTTCCTTATCAACCCAGTAAAGACCTTGAGGGTACCGAGTCCGATTATTTAAATGTATTTCATGAGAAATAAAATTGTTTTTCTGATTTTATAAAATTTCATTAAATTTGTATTAATTGTAAAAGTGTGGTAATAAATTATATATGTTTGTTTAAAATTTGTGGTTATTATTTTAGTTATTACATAAACTAGGGAAAATTGAATTAATCAAAAATGTATTATTTTAGTTATTACATTTAATTGCTACCACAACGTGGGGCAAATTGAATTAAGCAGAAATAAATTAAAAATTATTTATATTGTTATTACAATATACATATATACATATATATATATATATATATATATATATATATATATATGTATATATATAATTGAGCCCACAAACCCGTGAGGAGGAAAAGTTTAAATTTAGTATGAAATAAACTATAAAATATTAATTATGTAATCTTTTTTATAGTTCTTTCTAAGCTAAGATGTTAAAATATCAATGTTTTTAAATATTTAATATAAATTCTAGACAATGAAAAATCTAAAATTGAATAATAAAAATAGCAACCTGAAAGATATAAAAAGTTTTGTTAGAAAATTTTTCAACTTATATTTTCTTATAATAAGTTGTAAGTGACACTAATTTATATTTATACATAATAGTATTTTTTTAAATTATGATTTTGTAACTTTTCTAACTTTTTCTAACTAATATGCGGCTACTTTTATTTAATTTAAATATTAAGTCATAGTGTTATAATTAAAAAACTTAATAAAATAAGCTGTAAAATTAATTCTGTCATATAAATAAGTTGACTTTATTTTCCTTGTCAATTTTTGTTTTGAGTGTATTTTTATTTTAGGGTTGTTATTTTATACTGCTTTAATTTAGTTTGTTAGTGGTTCTGAACAATTTTTAATTGCATAATTAGTCAGAATTTTAAAGTTTACATACCCTGAGTTCTGGGAAGGAGATGTTGCTGAATTTTAAAGTTTACATACCCTGAGTTCTGGGAAGGAGATGTTGCTGAAGTCGGTTACGTTCAAGTTGTGCATGAACACAATCTGCAGGTAGCCTTCAATGACTCTACAGCCCCTTAACCTTTCTAGGTTGCTGATATTATTCCTCACGTCCAGGCTTCCACAGATTCCATCCTCGTTGGAAGTCACACTTGAACATTGCACCAAGATGATCAATGTCACTACCAAATCAAGACCACTCATCACAACACTTGGTGCTGAATTCAGTAAATCATTTGTTGTCTTACGCTAGGATGGATACTTGAGAAGTCTGACAAATCAAATTTTTCATAACGTATCATACTGCAATTCCACTATGTTGCAAAAGCTTCATGACACACTGATTCACTGTTTAATTCTTCCGAATTTATGAGAGTATGGTTTTGGAAGATTTCTTCTATTTTTAAAAGTAAAAATGATCAATATAATTGGATACACTTTAGGAATAAAAACTTGTCCTCTGTTGCACTCATTTCTGCAAAAATAAAATAAAACATTGTTTATGTTAAATGTGATACGTTTAGAGTAACTTATAATTAACTTAGATTGTTAGCATATTCATACCACTTTCTTATCCTAATTTTTTAAATAATCAAGGCAACAATAAATTTCCAGAATTACTGTTATCAAAAATCAATGATAATGGCAAGTAGCCTGAACAGATACTAAATAAAAATGTATTTCCATAAATCTGAAACCACTCTGAAAGAAGACAATGCAACCGAAAAGACTTACAAAAAGGAGAATAATGAAGTCAATGAACATCTGTCTAACTCGTCGTATTCTCTATAGCAATAGTTTCTTATTCCAGATTACAGAAATACTCCGATATCTATGGTTTCTTATCAGAAAATGATAACCAACACGTATGAAATTAAAAGAATTATCATAAGATATTAAATGGATTATAAATACAAATTTGAATTTTCTGAATTCTGAATGTACCAATTTTATTAGTATTTTTACTTCATCATTGCCTGCCTTACACTTTTCCATGCCCAGAATACATCCCATCTCTCTTCTGTACCTTGATCCAAACTAACAGAAATTACAATTAATTGAAAGCCAAGTTTAACCAATCAATGAAGCGAATATCATGGTGCTAAACATGTCGATACATTATTTACTTCTTAATAGACACTCATTACTTCTTAATAGTCACTCAAAGAACATCTTAAATTAACAAATTATATATCTCGTAATAATAATTAGAGGCAATTATAGAATTAATAATTGGGCAATATGCAGTAAATTGTTATGGGCGAGAATATAAACACAACAATGTACAGGCGGGCCTCTGTCGGCGAGCGTTTTAAAACTCCGAGCTCACGGCGGCAGTAGCGGGCAGATTTTCATCGAGTAAAGAGTCGCAGGCAAGATTTCATTAAGAGTAGAGTTGCACACAGAATTTCATTGAGTAAAGGTTGGACATAGAATTCGATCAAGTAAAGGTTGCAGGAAAAATTTCAATAATTAAAGCTGCGGGTAGAACTCCAACCAGTAAAAACAGTTATAAATATCGTCGAGAAGGAGTGGATAACATTTTTTTTTGGATATAGACAGGCTATGTATAGGGTAATCCACATAGGGGCAACTCCCCTCTTATAGCATAGGAAAGGGATTTGAAAGGGTGGATGCGGAAGGGTGGAGGAAGTTAGCCAACATTGATTGACCATTAATCAGAACGAGAACTACAATATTTGCTGGAGAGAGAGAAAGTTAATGCAAAGATCCACAGGTGTTGCACGGAGTAATTGTTCCAGTTGATAGATACAAAAGTTTTGGACAGTGATTTTGAAACAAATAAAATTCTGTGAAATTATGGCCTGTTCTATGTGAATAGTGTAGTGTGTCAATGAGCCCAAACGAATGCCTGGTACCAGTAAAGAAACTGTAAGTAGAGAGAGAAATTTTATAAATTTTATTGTAAACGTTAAATAAGGATCGAATCGTCAGATTTCGGATTCACGTTCTTTTTATTGTTTAATTCTAATGTTGTAAAATTTTATTGTTAATTTGAATGTAAGAAAAGGTTTGTTCTTTATTTAAAATGCCCAAATAAACGACCCTGAGATGAGAGTAGATGAGTTTGTGAAATAGTAAGGGCACGAAGGTACATCAATCACGACAAGAAAATTTGTAATTAATACTTTAAATAAATTAATTGTTTTATGAGGTTTAAATTTTGTAAATTATTTAACATCCTTTTATTTTAAATTTAAATAAAATAAATTCATCCATTAATTAACCATTGATTTACTTAATTTCTTTGTTTATTACATTTTGGCATCAACGTGTGGCAAAACATTCACTTAATTCCTTTAATCCTTTTGTTTATTACAATATATATAATTGAGAATATTTAATTATTTAATAAACAAAATTTTACGATTTACATTATCGGCTGCGTAAATATGAGGATTGTCTACAAGAATATTGAGCATATAATGCTTGCTTGCTAAAGTTTCATTGTTGCCTCAGGCAGCACTGGGATGTACAGAACTTGAGATATTCAGAGTTTCTTGGACCAGGAAGGCGAAAGGTGTTTTTTTACGGAGTCCCTGATTCAAAGTTCCGGTTACCATATTTGAACAAGTGTAATTAGGCAGCAGAGACATCTTATATTAAAGTTCCGGGTTTTGGAATTACGAGTCGACAGTCTTAAGTATTTTGTCTATTGGCATATTTATGCAATTATCAAAGTTTTAAAAACAACGTTATCAACAGTTAAGAGCAGGAAGTGCTTTGTGTCTGAAAACTACAACATCCATTAAATTCAGTGAAATATGACCTGTCTGTGATGTGTTAAACAAAAATCGAGTGTGATCGAGTCCAGACGAACAGCTAAGTGTAAAGTAAACTAAAAAGAAATTTTATTAATTGTAAACCTAATGTGTAAATAATAATTATCGTCAGATTTCGTATTTCAATAATTATTTAAGTTAAGTATTTTTCACATTGTAAGTTTTTTAATTGTCATTTTGTAACATTCTTTATTGGAGGCCCAATAGTCGGCCCTGAAATTAAGCCGTGGCACATTACCAAATTGTATAAAATTTTCAATTGTGATAAAAATTTGTTTTTATTAAACTAACTTTGTTTTATATTTTGAATCCATGTTTTTCATTTAAAATCCTATCATTTCAACTTTTAATTTGCTAATTTAAAATCTAAAATAATAATTTAATATGCAATTTATTGAAAACAAAGTTATTACGTTGCGGACAATTGATGTGATATTCAAATAAAAAATAAAACAAAGAAACCCATTAATGTGATAAATTATGATTGGGTAAATGAAATAACTTGATCAATAAACATTTAAATACAAAAACATTTATTACCAATTAATATTTAGTTATATTTTTATACAAAACTCTTACGTAGATGCCACACCCTTATTGAAATTCTTAAAACCTTCAGAGTCGCTTATCGGGCCTCTAACAGTTATCGTAACCCGCAATTATATAACCAAATTAAAGAAAAACAAAATACTAAATTAAATTTACATGAGTAATATTAACATAAGAAAAATCTGAAGAAATTTGACGAAATCTTAAGAAATCTAACCGTACGTAAATTATATTAGGTTTACAATGAAAATTTCGTACATACTAATCATCAGAGCAGCTCTCATATAACACTACTTCTTCACTTCATAAATAATTTAAAAAAGATTTTAATTAACAGGCCATGGTATTTCACTTTTCACACAACCTACGTCAGCATATACGCTAGTGTGCATATCGCCACAGACGATCAACAGTCGGTTTCCAACATTTCAATACTAGTTCAATAACACCCAGTACTACGTTCTTTACAATTCACAAGTAACTCGTTCAATTTCTCATTCTAATAGTTTTAATATCTGTCTTTGCTTTTAATTTTACAACACCCAAAACTCCTTTACTTCTTCAACACATACCGAGCCCAATTTCTCCCACCTTGCCATCGGCGATCTCTCTCCTCCTCAAAAAGGAGAGTAAACTTTACTGTATCAGTTCATATAGCCGACTGTTTTGTTTCTTCACCGCTTTTCCACATCACACATTGCCGACTATAATACCGACTGAAAACTCCTCATTCGTACGCATCTGACTGTTGTCTACAATACCATAAAATTACGCTGACATTACAAATATTAAATAAATTTAAATGATAAAAATCCTTTCATTACATATATTGGGGTCACCACAATATATATATATATATATATATTGTAATGTCTCGTAATTGAGGCATTGTTTCTGATTAATGGTCTGGGCTGTCGGAGGAAGTTGTAATGTGTTTACTTAGGACTGGTCTTGAGAATTCGGAACAGGCATTGTTTCTAATTAATGGTTTGGGCGGTTGAAAGTGCAATTTTTGTAGCGTGTTTACTTAGGTCTTGAGGGTGCAGTTTGGGCGGTCTGGAGATTTTAGTACAGTGCACGTGCGTGTGGGGGTGAGAAGACAAGTCCAAAGTAATTGAGGGTCCTGTCTCGATTGTCGGCTTTTGGACAAGACAGAGTAGATAGCTATTTGCTAACTAAGGAACTGCAGCTGCATAATATAAATCTCGGGATAATGGAAGAAACTGTCAGCGGGCATTTGCGACGAAGTTTGGAACAATGGACAAAGGAAAAGACTGGGGGTATATAAGGGAGAGATAAGCGTTTGAGAATGGTTAGTGAGAGTTAGAGGGTGTTGCTGTGATCACCGAGACTGGAGGAGTTGGAGAGTGAGAGTTAGTGAGGTGTACGGCGAGCACCGAGACTGGAGGATTTGCTAGTTAGTTATTCTGCGACCACCGAAGAATGACTAAGACAGACATCGTTTAAGGGAGGAGAATGTTTTATAAGTTGCAGTCTGCGAGAGAAATAGCAAAATATTCATCGATAAACATTTTGTATGCAGAAGTCTAGTCTAATCACAAAATTAGACCACTGTCTTCGCATCCAGCGTCGAGTAGTCTTCAAAACGAGCAAGTGATATGTCCTTCACGAACGGAGAACCAGCTTTCGTCAAACCAACAGCGTGTGTTAGAATCAGTGTTTAAAACGTGCAGTATATAAAGTGTGTGTGTACGAACGAGCCAAATTTTCCTGAGTAATCGTAAGTTGAAATTTCATGGTATTCATATGTGTAAACCGAATTAAAAGATGAAGTCAGATATCGTTATTTTCTTTTGTGTTGATAAAATAAACTCTTTAAATTTAAAATCAATCTTGTTGAATAAGTTCGTCGATAATTAATTTCGTGTATGTCTAGACGAATAAATATTTCTTTTTAATGTAAAGCTAAATTTTTTATGTTCTTTGATTATGGTTAAATGTTCTGCCGTTATCAAACCCAGTAAAGACCTTTGCGAGACTGAGATCCTTCTTATAATTTTAAATTGTATAAATTTCTAATTTTTGATAAATAAATTTTTTGTTATTTATAAATTTTAATCTTTATATATATATATATATATATATATATATATTACAAATTACCCTGTCACCACACTCGGACGGATACACTAAAATGTTATTTAAGCAAAGAATAAAACATAATAACCTTTTAAATTATTAAAAAATCATTTGAATGGTACCTGAAAAGAAACAATATTGCTATATAATCTGTTAATATCTACGGAGTATTGCTCACCTCAGCACAAAATAAATAGAATGAATTTTTAAGAGTTGTTTTGTACATTAGGAAGCAAATTCATAGCAAGAGGATGCTATCACAACTTCGCACAACAAAAGGACGAGAACTTTAAAAAACAATAGAAGACAAAAGGAATTCATTTATCTGAACCGGAACTTCTATATTTTGACCAAAACAATACCGGACTTGATGAATTGGTTTTGCTATGAATGCAATAAGTTAACCGTTTTAGTCGTCCTGCCACTATAGCCTAAGCTCCGATCACTCATCTTTCATCGCAACTATTGCTACAGCAGAGATAACTGTAAATCCTCTTACAAAGCTACACAATCCTAGAAATAATTGTGACGATACCGCAAGGTAATCAACGCGTCTGTAGACTTAAACACACGGTTTAAAATACAAGACAACTTGCATTAGAACTATTTATATTGAACGTTAATTTGGAAGTCAGTTAAATGTTAAAAGAAGCATAAGATAACTGCACAAACAATACGAAAGCTGAACAAGATCCATGGGTAAAAAGTGAAAAATAAATACCAATTAATTGTCAGTACGCCTCATTACTGATTTTCAGATATTATGTCATAAAATAATTCAAGGAATACAACAAAGCGTAAAAATCACTTCTTTTCTATCGAGAGACTTCAGCGCGGAGTGGGCTTTGGCCTGCCTCAAACGCCATTCTATACTTCATTGCTCTGTGCCTTCTCGCACCATCTTTTAACACACATAATCCTTAATTACTTTTTCTTACCCTGTATCTCTTCCGTGGTCTTCCCCGTCTCCTCCTTCCCTCTATGTTCCCATGTAACTTCGTTGGTAACCTTTCCTAGCCAGGCGAGCCGTCGGGAAATCACTGACCTCCCTATGTCTTCACCTCTGTGTATCGTTTCTATTTCACTATTCCTTTACATTCTCCATCTTTCACCATCTCTCATCGACCGAGAATCTCTCCGAACAATTTTGGGTTAAAATATGAATAGAGTATTCTCATCATGAGGTTCCGAGCCGGTCTGATGTCTTGAAAAGCATCAGTTTTAGAAATTAAACCTCAATTGATTAATATCAGTAAAGCATACTCCATAGTTAGTCAGTCATTATTTCCTTTTTAATTCCTTATTTGATGATTTTGTTCTAAATTACATAATAAATGTGATTTTTTAATCTTCAAATACGTCAAATACGTCAAATAATCAAACAGTATTAAATAGCGTAAGACACAATTTGTCTCAGATATTCATGGCCTACTAATTAGTGTAATAGGCGTTTAAAAGAGTCTTTCACAATTCAGCTCGCCACAACGTGGCTTTTTTGCGAAACAAATTCAGCAAGTTCGGCATTTCTTTGATGTATTGGTATTCAGAAATAATAGAAGGAAAGTTTTCAAAGATTTAATTACATTCCATTCTTAAATGAGCTGGTGAAATATGTTATAAATGTTGTTGGAACTGTCACCAATAAGTTTAGTGACTCCAAAAACTGTAGAATCTACATCAATATCGTTCATTTAAGACATTTTATAATTCACCGCATCTGGAACTCACTTTGAAGGCACTTGACCTTAACTGGCATCGCGAGTGTCACTATTCATATCAGATACCCCGAATGCATTGGACATTCATCATGGTGTTTTTACACATTGAATTTTTCATCTCCCCTCTTTCCGCTTTAGCCTTCACATGTCAATGGCGGCTGAACTTCAACCGTAGGGAGTGTCATGGCTCATTTCAGAGACCTAACACTGATTAATTTGACGCCAATCTCTCAGTCATTTTGTATATTTTATATTAACTCACACTCAACCCATTTTGATGGTGATAGTGATTTGAATTGGAGTGCTTTGTCTTATATCTATGTGTTTTATACCAGATTGTAAGTCAGATGCATACAATGGTTGAAATTTATTAATTCTTTTAAGAGTATATGCGGAACTCACACATATTCATCCATTTATATTAGTTATATAAGCCATTGCATTTTATTTAAGGAGATTATAAGTAAATGTACTGGTATTTAGAAAGGTGAGAAAGAAAACTTCCAACAAAGCTCAGCCATACAGACCTTGAAATTTGAATTCAAGAATCAGGATGGTAAAATATCGACCGGATCAGGAATCGAACCCGGGTCTCCCGCTTAGTACGCGGGTGCTCTAACCCAGTCAACCCGTCCTTTAAGTCACAATTCCTAAATTCTATTAGATTTTGTAAATGTGTGTTCATAATACGGTGTATTAGGTCCAATTACGTTTAGACATAAGCAGTTCATGAGCCTGGGATTAAATTAAACCAAGTGTGTATTATTGTTATAAGTAACAAGTTCATAGATTCTTCTGGGCGTTTAAATGTATGACTCTTTCTATATCTTTGAAGCTTTGCATCTCATGACGGTCAATGGAAAATTAATCTATTCTCCTCTATTTTAAACATCTTTATAGGCTTTTAAAACTCGATATATTCATATACAGGATTTAGTGCGTGTACGAACGTGTCAGTTCCGCATGCCAGTGTTCATCGATCGTTCAACTTGATCGCAATTCTTCTTGGCACGACGTTGAAACAGCTGATCTACGATGCACGTGTACTAGCTTTACGTAACGTAGAACCGACGGCCTTCAGGAGATCTGCTCTGCCCAGTGCAGCTACGAGAACGGCTTCATGACTTACTGCGGTTTCTGGAGCGAGTTCAGAAATACATTAGAATTATGAAATCACCAGTAAAATTAACGTTATTAAGCTATGCAGAAATCCTCAAGCTATCACACATGGTCGCAATTATTGCTACAGTCTAGTTTGTAATTGTGATTGTGTGTATAACGGTGTAGTTAATTTCATAATATTTTTGGAGTAATGTGGCATTACCTCGATTGCAGATGTGCAGGACACTCCTAGCAGCTAGGCGGTCTTCGTCAGACTACGACTAGCGCACTTATCAGCTGTCCCGAAGCCGATAAGGCATCGGAGACCCCATTGGTAAACAAACAACTTAGGTGACGGAAGAGGAACCCCACGATGACCACAAGTGCCATCCATCATTTCCGGGGAACTCAACACATTTTGATTAACTTGTGTGCTAAATCATTGCAAACATTTTGACATCTCCAACTTTGGAAAACAGCGACGTAATAATCCTTTTATTATAGAGGGTTCTCGAAAATTTCCCTTACAAATCATAAATGTATGAACACAGTCAACTTTGTCTGATATAAATTATTATCAAGTAACATAAAATTTACAACGACGTCATCAGGTGTATAATGGTGTAGTTAATTTCATAATATTTATGGAATAATTTATCAATTTATGGAAATTAAATTACGCTTACAAACTTTTAGGAACTTGCTGAGATCATGATTTGAATAGGAACTCATTTCCGGAAACGTATCCTTTCCGTGCTACAACCATTTCCAACGGTCATGTGATGGGGCCGTACATTCTTCTAATCAAGCTAACGGGTCCCGTGCACTTGATCTTCATACTACAAGTATTGGTAGTGTTGTTAAATGGTGTACGATTGAACGTCCGTCAGTACACGTGGTTTCAGAACAACTACATAACATCTCACTTTTCACTTTATGTTAGGGAAAATGTGAACAGAAGATTCGGCCGAGATGATCGCGTGGCCTTCACGATCCCCGGATTTGATTCCATAGTACTTTTTTCTATGGACCTGATTGAAGAGTTTAAGAGACTTCTGTAAAAACAGAAGAAGATCTGCTGGCTGTAAATAGACACAAGATGTGATGGAACGAGTTTACCGAAACATCATTCGTAAATATAATGTGTGACACGACGTTGGTGGTCGTCACAACGAACCGTAGGTCTTGTGAATCAGAATTCTCCGATGAAGGCAAAAACGAATTGTTAAATATAGCTGTAAACAAAAGTGTTTGTAAAAAATTATTAAGCTTAATTTATTTATTTGGTATTGATACCTAATGATTGTAACAAAAGTGATGTACCAAGTCACGCCAAACTAGATTACTTAAGTAAAAGTGGTCACGTTAAATATCTTTATTGAAAGTGTTGCAGCACGGAAGCGCTGTATTTCCGGAAGAAGAAGGCTATATATAGGGTAATCCACATAGTAGCAACTCTTATAGAATAGCATAGCATAGCATAGTAACCTCTTATAGCATAGGAAAGGGAGTGAAAGGGGATGCGGAAAGGTAGAGCAAGGTAGCCTAAGGTTAACTAGGGACCCCGGGCTATGGTTTAGAGATCCTACCCGGCAATTCGCCCAAAGGTGATGCAGGGAAAACCCTAGAAAAACCTGCATCAGGTAGGTCGGGCATTTGGTACTTGTCCCACGCCCGTCCGATGGCGGAAGAGGGGTTTTCTGTGGGGTCGCAGCTTTCCCCTCGCCGTGCCTTGACCAGTTTATGAGGCAGCTGTCAGACTATTCCAATAGGAATAGCGGACAACTCTTACCGTATGCCAAAGGTCTGCGACCCCGGAACACGCACCTCTGAAAACAGGTCGAAGTGCCTTGACATGTGGGAACCTTAGTTCAAAAAACCAGAGAGATGTGAATGCATCCCCAAAGATAGCCTCCTCCAGAGCTCTCTGGGAAGGTTCACCTGTGAGAAAATGCTCTCACAGGCTTTCTTGCTGTGTTTCCGGATTTAGGAATATAACAATGGTATGGAAGAAATTTTCAAGTTGAAAGTATTTCCTACAAAGAAGGTAAATCCCATTATGTATTAACATGGGTACACCTCAGTATTTAACCATTATATTTAAAATTAAAATATTAAATTACAATCTGAATAAATGGAATATCACTTGTGGTTATTAGTGAACATGCGTCAGTGAAATTAACACGTAAGTAGCTAATACTAATGGTTTAAGAAACTGGAAAATTCCAATTACAAGAAATTCAAAGGTTGTTTTTAAAATAAATGAAATTTAATGGATCTTATTATTACCGTAAAATCAGTAAAGGAGCATAAATTCATTTACTACCCTTTGAAGACGTCAGTAAATTATATTTATATTCAACATACATCATAATTACATCTGTAAGTAATTTTTACCTGAATGGGTAAAATACGTCACGTCACATGAAGGTATTACGATGTCTACGCAAAATCTGTGGACGGGTACAGGAACGTCTACGGTGCCGACAATCTCTATCGGACAGTTCGTGAACTTCAACGACGGCCTTGACCTCTCTCATTAATTAGCATTTGAACTAAATACATATTTGAGGTAGAAAATAATGACCAAAGTTATTTATGAATTGATCCCTATGTCCAAAGGCAAGAAGTATTTCAATTTTTTCCTATATTCTTATTAGCCCAGTAGGGGACGTCCAAAATAAGGTCTGGTATGTTTTCCCCAAAACTTGTATATATTGTTGTTTGTAGCGAAAATTCTATTTTGCCATTTTGAAACGCCTTAGGAAAAGTTTCTGTTGCACAAAAACAACGAAATTTTACACCTCTTTTCAGTTTTTGATAATAACAAAAGCATGAGGCATTTTATTGAAAATAATGTTCAGTTATAAATTGTAGAACATAAAATTATGCATCGAATGGTGTATTCGACTACTAAATTCTGTCGAAAGAAGTGGTAGAAAACGTTCGTCAAATTTACATTTTTGAAGAAAGTCTGTTTTTCATATTTTCATATAGTATCTCCAAAATGGTTGGATGTAAGCTTTTAGGTTTTAGAGAATTTAACACATGATCTGTATTTAAAAAATCCATTGAGAATGGCCGAAAATACATAATGCAGAATTTAATGTTCCACATTTTATTACTGAACATTGCTTTTTGCTATTAGCAAAAAACTGAAAAAAGGTGCAAAATTTCGTAATTTTAGGTAACAGAAACTTTTCGCAAGGTCTTTAGAATTGAAAAAGTTCGTTTTTCACTAATGGACACAACATTCGAGGATGGTCTGAAAAGTTTCCGACCCAACAATGATAAAAAAAATTTTTTTTTAATTTTTTTAATTTTAATTTTTTATGTTTCAACATAGTCTCCTTGTAACTCTACACACTTCTACCAGCGATGCTCCCATCTCTGTAACCCGTCCAAAAAGTACTCGGCGTTTTTCTCTGCAAAATAATTGTCGGAAACTTTTCAGACCACCCTCGTATACAAGTTGGAGGGAAGAAATACCTGACCTTTTGCTCCGTAAGATAGATATAGCTACTGGGCGATAAACTCTTCCGTATATTTTGTGCGGTTCTTGCGGATTAGGTTTTTTGAATTCCTTGTAGATTTAATGTAATTTAAACCAACAGGAAAATGAATGTAAGGTGCTAATATCCTATACATTAAGAGTAAGACGATAATTATTGAAAAGACGCTAAATGATTAGAATGGTAGGCTAAAGAACGTTTTACAGTGCACTTTTCATTTTTAATACTGCAAGAGTTCTCTGTGTTCGATTTCTCTTTCCACGTCGGGATCCGATACATCATACATTATTATACCTCATTTAACGATTGTAGAAAAATAATTCTAATCTAGTCTAATCAGCGCGCGGGAAGTATTCAGTTCTTATGTGTCTGCTTCAACAAATTCATTTGCGAAATAAATGTTACCTAGGAATTTACATTGGGATATGTTTGATAAAAGATTTCTAATATTGTCCGTTCAGATTCCTCGCTTATGTAATTATAGCTACTTTCGGAATTCGCGAACTCGGGAGATTATTAACAATTATCAGAAATTCAGTACTCGTATAAGCCACCACGTAGTCGTACCAACATTTTTTTTTAAGAAATAGACTACAATGTTATTCTAATATATGTTATATTTTAAAATAATATTTTTTTTAGGGTAAAAGGCTACATGAGGGTAATCCTCGTTGGGAAACTCCCCTTTAATAGCATAGGAAGGGATTTGAAAGGGGGATGCGGAAGGGTAGAGGAAGGTAGCCAAGGGTTAACTAGGGCTCCCGGGTTATATTTTAAGGATCCTACCCGGCATTCGCCTAAAGAAATGCAGGGAAAACCCTAGAAAAACCTGCATCAGGTAGGTCGGGCAAAGGGTACTTGTCCCACACCCTTCCGATAGCGGGAGAGGATTTTTTGTGGGGACGCAGCATTCCCTTCACCGTGCCTGGACCAGTTTAGGAGGCAGCTGGCCGACTATTCCAATGGGAATAGGGGACTACGTATGCCCAAGGTCTGCGATCCCGGAACATACACCTCTCAGAACAGGCTGAGGTGCCTCGGCTTGTGGGAACCTTAGTTTAAAAACGGAGAGGAAAAGGCATCCCCAAATGTAGCCCCTTCGTATCTCTCCTACAAGGTTGTGCCTGCGAGAGGACATCCCTCGCAGGTATTTTTCTTTAAAATAATAATAATAATAATAGACTTTTTAAATGTTTTTGTTCAAATATACTTCTGCAAGTTGAAACAGAAATAAAATAATTAGACAAGGAATCGAGTGTCTAAATCTTGGAAAATACTGAATATATGCATAGAAATTAAAATATAAAGCGTCTGTGGTACACGAAGAAGTAGCCATTAACAGACAAAATTAAGTGATAAAATACATACCGCACGACGTTTCTGCAAACCTTGTTGCTTTCGTCAGGTGATTCAAAAACACAAGAGCCACAAAAACGACACACAGTACAAGCAAGGTGACGAACTCAGAAACAAAGCTAAAAAGACAAAGAAGTTAGTCGAAATGGTAATATTTAATTTAACATCACTGTAATTACTGTCCAAACATACTGCGAAACTCAACAGTAGCTATTATCCCTTATTTCTAGGTGAACATTTTTGATTTTAATATTTTCTTTGTGTCTGAGGTAGTTTAAACTTTGCTTTTGAGTTCGTCACTTGGTTTTGTAACGTGTGTTGCTTTTGCGATTCTGATTTACCTGACGAAAGCAACCAGATTGCAGGAACGTTGTGTGGTACTTATTTTATCACTTAATTGGCTACTTGATCTTATAAATATATTGTAATACTAATTAGAGGCCATTAATTGTTTTAATATAATTGGATTGTTAGCGGTACATTTCTTGAATGCAACAATCACGGCTCTTTGTCGGGAATATTTGTTGGAAACCGCATTGGGTACTTGTCCCACGCCCTTCCGATAGCGGGAGAGGAGTTTGCTGTGCGGACGCAGCATTCCATTCTCCGTGCCTCGACCAGTTTAGGAGGCAGCTGGCCGACTATTCCAATGGGAATAGCGGACAACTCTTACCGTATGCCCAAGTTCTGCGACCCCGGAACATACACCTCTCAAAACAGACCGAGGTGCCTCGGCATGTGGGAACCTTAGTTCAAAAAAAACCAGAGAGATGTGGGGGCATCCCTAAAGGTAGCCCCCGCCAGAGCTCTCTGGGAAGCTTCACCTGCGAGAAAATCCTCTCGCAGGCTTCCTTCGGTGAGACAGGAGGCTTGTTTTTTTATTTTTTTTATTTTTTTAGGGCAACAGGCTACATGAGGGTGATCCACATTGGGCAACTCCCCTTTAATAGCATAGGAAGGGATTAGAAAGGGGGGATGCGGAAGGGTAGAGGAAGGTAGCCAAGGGTTAACTAGGGCCCCCGGGCTATGGTTTAAGGATCCTACCCGGCAATCGCCTAAAGAAATGCAGGTAAAACCCTAGAAAAACCTGCATCGGGTAGGTCGGGCATTTGGTTCTTGTCCCACGCCCTTCCGATAACGGGAGAGGAGTTTGCTGTGGGGACGCAGCTTACCCCTCGCCATGCGTTGGCCTGTTTAGGAAGCAGCTGGCCGACTATTTTTTTTTTAGGGCAACAGGCTACATGAAGGTGATCCACATTGGGCAACTCCCCTTTAATAGCATAGGAAGGGATTAGAAAGGGGGGATGCGGAAGGGTAGAGGAAGGTAGCCAAGGGTTTACTAGGGCCCCCGGGCTATGGTTTAAGGATCCTACCCAGCATTCGCCTAAAGAAATGCAGGGAAAACCCTAGAACAACCTGCATCGGGTAGGTCGGGCATTTGGTACTTGTCCCACGCCCTTCCGATGACGGGAGAAGAGTTTGCTGTGGGGACGCAGCTTACCCCTCGCCATGCCTTGGCCTGTTTAGGAGGCAGCTGGCCGACTATTCCAATAGGAATAGCGGACAACTCTTGCCGTATGCCCAAGGTCTGTGACCCCGGAACATACACCTCTCAAAAGAGACCGAGGTGCCTCGGCATGTGGGAACCTTAGTTCAAAAAAACCAGAGAGATGTGTGGGCATCCCCAAAGGTAGCCCCCGCCAGAGCTCTCTCTTTGCTGGCCGACTATTTTTTTTTTTTTTAGGGCAACAGGCTACATGAGGGTGATCCACATTGGGCAACTCACCTTTAATAGCATAGGAAGGGATAAGAAAGGGGGGATGCGGAAGGGTAGAGGAAGGTAGCCAAGGGTTACTAGGGCCCCCGGGCTATGGTTTAAGGATCCTACCCGGCATTCGCCTAAAGAAATGCAGGGAAAACCCTAGAAAAACCTGCATCGGGTAGGTCGGGCATTGGGTACTTGTCCCACGCCCTTCCAATAGCGGGAGAGGAGTTTGCTGTGGGGACGCAGCATTCCCTTCTCCGTGCCTCGACCAGTTTAGGAGGCAGCTGGCCGACTATTCCAATAGGAATAGCGGACAACTCTTGCCGTATGCCCAAGGTCTGCGACCCCGGAACATACACCTCTCAAAACAGACCGAGGTACCTCGGCATGTGGGAACCTTAGTTCAAAAAAAACCAGAGAGATGTGAGAGCATCCCCAAAGGTAGCCCCCGCCAGAGCTCTCTGGGAAGGTTCACCTGCGAGAAATCCTCTCGCAGGCTTTCTTAATTGCTGGCCGACTATTTTTTTTTTTTTAGGGCAACAGGCTACATGAGGGTAATCCACTATGGGCAACTCCCCTTTAATAGCATAGGAAGGGGTTTGAAAGGGGGGATGCGGAAGGGTAGTGGAAGGTAGCCAAGGGTTAACTAGGGCCCTCGGGCTATGGTTTAAGGATCCTACTCGGCATTCGCCTAAAGAAATGCAGGGAAAACCCTAGAACAACCTGCATCGGGTAGGTCGGGCATTTGGTACTTGTCCCACGCCCTTCCGATGACTGGAGAGGAGTTTGCTGTGGGGACGCAGCTTACCCCACGCCATGCCTTGGCCTGTTTAGGAGGCAGCTGGCCGACTATTCCAATAGGAATAGCGGACAACTCTTGCCGTATGCCCAAGGTCTGCGACCCCGGAACATACACCTCTCAAAACAGACCCAGGTGCCTCGGCATGTGGGAACCTTAGTTCAAAAAAACCAGAGAGATGTGAGGGCATCCCCATAGGTAGCCCCCGCCAGAGCTCTCTGGGAAGGTTCACCTGCGAGAAATCCTCTCGCAGGCTTACTTCTTTTTTTTTTTTTTTTAGGGCAACAGGCTACATGAGGGTAATCCACTATGGGCAACTCCCCTTTAATAGCATAGGAAGGGATTTGAAAGGGGGGATGCGGAAGGGTAGTGGAAGGTAGCCAAGGGTTAACTAGGGCCCCCGGGCTATGGTTTAAGGATCCTACTCGGCATTCGCCTAAAGAAATGCAGGGAAAACCCTAGAAAAACCTGCATTGGGTAGGTCGGGCATTTGGTACTTGTCCCACGCCCTTCCGATGACGGGAGAGGAGTTTGCTGTGGGGACGCAGCTTACCCCTCGCCATGCCTTAGCCTGTTTTGGAGGCAGCTGGCCGACTATTCCAATAGGAATAGCGGACAACTCTTGCCGTATGCCCAAGGTCTGCGACCCCGGAACATACACCTCTCAAAACAGACCCAGGTGCCTCGGCATGTGGGAACCTTAGTTCAAAAAAACCAGAGAGATGTGAGGGCATCCCCAAAGGTAGCCCCCGCCAGAGCTCAGGCTTACTTCTGTGCGCTGGCCGACTATTGACCTAAAAAGTACAAATAGCGCGGTCCAGGAAGTTCAACTGCGAGATCTATTAAACTCTATAAATCACAAGTAAATTGTTCTTGACGGAGAGACTCATGATATAAAATCGCAAAGTGGAAGAAAAAGCTTTGCACCACACAGATGCAAAGTAACATTTCGCATAAAAGGCGTCCGAGGGCTGACCGAGGGAGCGGCTGATCCCAAAATTCCAGGTGGAATAACAACGAGAAATACGACCGCGTTTATTAAAATGATGTGTAGAATCACTGAATAACGGCCTTTTTAGTGAGTTGTGCCCTCAAGCTCCAAGAATCAGATGTGGTACCAGAAAGACATTCGTGAGTACAAAAACAATTATTTAAAGTCTGTAAACGAAGATTAAAGTTTCAGTCATATTTCGTTATCTTGTTTAGGTTTCGTTTTCTTTATGGTGTTTAGAATTTATATTCCTTTCATTTCAATTTTGATTTGTTAATTAGTTTATTAAATTTGATTGTTCTTACTATCAAGCCCAGTAAAGACACTGAGAGAAAGAGTAATTAGATATAATTGTTGTATTTTTCTAGAAAGCCAGAAATAAAAAAAATTATATAAAATTTGGTTTGTGAATTTGAGGAAATTAAATGTGCAAAGTGAGACTGATAATTTGTATCTTTGAAGAATAAAATTTGTGTTGTTTTTTCTAATTAATTAATTTTTTAATTAAAGCCTTCCAGCTGATTATTACAATATATATATTGGAGGAAAATTTTCTGTGAGATTTTTGCCAGCGAAGCTTAATATTATTGTTTCATCTGTAAATATTCTCCAAATTCACCATTATTTACATTTTTTACTAAACTTACCAAAATAATAATGATTATATCTAACTTTATAATTTTGAGCACAGTGTATTAGGTCCAATTACGTTTAGACATAAGTAGTTCATGAGCCTGGGATTAAATTAAACCCAGTGTGTATTATTGTTATCATGTAACAATTTCATAGATTCTTCTGGGCGTTTAAATGTATGACTCTTTCTATATATTTGAAGCTTTGCATCTCCTGAAGATCAACATACATTAATTTTTATGATACAATGCTTCGTATTTTAATACATTATTCTCATACCGAGAGCAGAAAGTTTTTTGAGAACTCGAGCACAACCTTCTTCCTCATCAGAGGCAAACGCACATTTTATTTGCCGTATCTTCGCTACTCAGAAAAAAATTATACCGTTTTCCGCGCACATTGACAAGGAAACGCCGTAAACAATTCATTAAACACTATGCAACCTGACAAGCAATTGACAAAGCTCGATTTTCAAGGGTCTGTTTTCTCGTTATTAATACTTGTAAATTTCTGTAAATATCGCTTATTACTTCACCGCATTATTATAACGGAAATAATGCAAAATCCGTTCTAAGGTTAGTAGTATTTTGTAAACATTTGTTAAGTTCGTGCTCAGTTCAAGTACTCCCTCTGTTTTGTATTTGGGATTGAACATTAAATATCTGTTTAGTGTAAGATAGAGCGTTTTGAAAAAGATTGGTGGTTTTCTAAAAGTAAAACTAATTATTATATTATACAGGCATGGTCCAAAAGTATAAGAAAAAGACGGTTTATGTACTAAAAAATCACGTTTGGAGGTTCGACTGGCGAAAGCAGTAGAAGTACCGAGATAAGAACATAACGATAAAGCCTGCTAGAAAACATTTTGCTTATTTGGCAACTTTTTCTGAATCCATTTTTGTTTATTAATGTTCACGTTAATTTCAGTAATAAAAGGAAACATGAATCAACAAACCATTACAACTACCTTCCAAACACATTGATTCTCAAACCGCTGCCTGTAAAAAAATGTAACAATAAATGGTAAAAAAATGTTATATTTCGGTAAATTAATCACAATAAATTAAATATAAATTATGCTTTCATTCAATAATTAATATTGTACTTATTATTAGGCCTAATATAATTCTAACAAATGTTTTAACTGTGTCAAATTATTCATCCAGTATTCGTCAGTCTAAGAATTAATTACGTTTGTTAGAGAATTAGTCATTATGTAAGATTACCATTTCGACAAAGTATGCAGCGTAATAGGTGACTGGCAACTAAACGGAAAACTCTGAAATTAAAATAATCTGTGTACTGATGTAAAGTGAGCGATACAGATTAACTTAAATATTACACGTCTATTAATAAATTACCAGTTGTGCTTGAATAATTCTTACAGAAATTGGAAACTTCTCGTAATTTTAATGTGTGTTTACTGCGCTCATTCCTCAAAGTAAAATATTGAAAAGTACATAAGGACTAATAATATTTACATTCGTTACATAATTACAGCTCATGAAATAACTTTACCACCCTGCTGAACGATTTAAGGCTATTTTTTTACTTTGCTGTTTTTGCGTCGAGTCTTTACTGCTTTCATTTATAGCTGGGATGTGGAAGATCAGCAAAGATTAGATAACTGAATACACACAACTTAAGATAACGGCTCTTATACTGGCGCAATTTGTTTGCAATAGATGCCCCATATCTTCGTATAGGCATTCAATATAGCATTCTTTATGTTCATGATCAAAAGAGTGCACAAGCAAACTACTGTATTATTTTTTCTTTACAGGAAACTAGCGAATAATTTTAACGTACTTCTATTGTTTAGTTATCGAATAGCATATTAATAATCCGATAAAAAAGGGTTGGAAATATCGTAGGTCTAAAAGGTATATATTGTAATGATTAGACTTTATTACTATATTATAAAAAAAACTTTATTACATGAAAATACAAAAATACATTAAAAAATATTGTTGGGTGCCAGCAGATATACATTGATCTGGAAAAGAAATTATCATTAGCTCCGGCTTGGTTATAAAAAATCCTCCTTCTCTACAGGGTAATGTGGGCGGCTCGGTAGCTATTCAAGAACAGAGCCTATTTCCGCACATTGTAAAAAAATTCAACTTTTGAAGGCACTTTACAGAAATGGTGATCCTTACTTTAACTTGTGGCGTCAGCCAACTTGCAGTGGGTCACTGGTCTTGTAGTAAGCAGCACCCGATCTCCTTCTTCGGCCTCCCCGCGATGGACGTCTCTCCAAAAACTTTTGTTGCTTACCGCTCGCCAAATTTTCCACCCTCTCGCCTCTCTCACTCCACTTTCAGTCCTCTCTCTGTCTGTCTGCTGCGTCCGTCCACTTTCACCAGGGTTTGGAGTATATATTCGTACTCCGCCCCCCCAAATGATGCAAAAAAAGGGACGCGTACACGCGGCTTCTTTTGGCCTCTCGGGCAGACACACGTGCACGTTTAATGTATTCCTTCTCAGGCCCGCGGACACAAGGGCGGCCACTTAGGGGTTGTTATTCACTACAATATATTGAGTTTTAATTTCTCTGATTAGTCTAACAACAATTTATACACAAGCCTGTTACTACCACAACATGTAATTTTACAATAAAGACTTGCGTATCACAATTACACGAAGGATGCAAAAATAATATTATTCCTAGAAATTCTATTAAAACGGTTAGTTATCTCTAATTGATAGAGTATGTACAGTAATGTGCTAAAAATGCTGATTTTATTTTACAAGAAATAGTATGGACGAGATTCACAACAGTTAATCGAAAGGTCTAAATGTTGTTCAAAATTAATTTCTGTTTTTTTGACTGTTATATGGGACCTTATTTTTTTGTGTTATATTACAAAAATGTTGAAAATAGTTTTTAAATATTAGGTTAGTAACAGTAAAGACTATACGAAGGAAGGTTCTTAGTTAGGCTTGAGGAAGACGTGAAAAACTGCGAAGTATTGTCAGCAATTCGTGATCATAAAAGTGTTGCACTTGAAATAAAATTCAACGTAGAAGCTGCTCCCATAGATGAAAATTTATATAGTTGGCAAGTTCACAAAACGACGGGGAAACTTTATAAACAGACGGTTTAATTTTAAATATATCGTCTTGGAGTCAGAAATAAGTTTGCAGCACGGAAACTAACAAAACAGAATAACGACCCGGAATATTGAACGAAAACCGTACAACAACTAAAAATAAGAGTCAGAAAAGCACATTGATATATTTCCAACAAATATTAAAATTCTTGTACAAGAAAATGAAAAATTCTCCATATTGTTCTTACGTAACTTTCTGTAGGTAAATAAAGATTGGGGGAATTTTACAACTACATCGTATATCCGCTGGCGTAGAGGAAACTGAGAAAGTAGATATCTTGAGACCTGACGGCATTGACGTAACTTCAGATAAGAAAAAGTCAAATCTATTAAACTAGTACTTCGCTTCTGTGCTAAACAAAATTAACGGAACGTATATGGTAGAAAACAGTGATGACGAATCCGAAAAATTCCAAATAAGGCAGTAAGGAAAAGAATTCGCAAATTAAAAAACAAGAAATCGCATGATCCAGATGATAACACAACGCAATTAATTACACTCGGTGTGGAGACAATTATTTCGTACTTTATGAGTCTATTTAAAGTATCCATTAATAACACAACGCTGCCAAATAATTGGAAAACTGGGAGTATTGAAATAATTTTCAAATCGGACGTATGCAATTAAACACATATTAAGCGAATAAATAAACAGAAAAACGGCCAGTTTGTCAGAAAATATATGTAGGTTCAATCTAGATGTACAAATATTAATTTAGTATCATGGACTCTCTGTAGAATTTACCTAACACATTATCCTAATTACGCACGTTATCTGAGGAGTTACCCAAAAACATAATTACACATGGCATTAATGAATGTAAATACGCCAGATTTCGTATCACTGTAATTTGACAAACTCTGACTGCTTAGCTAAGTTTACTTATCAATATATTTACATGTTATGTACAGTTAAGTTTATTATCTAGAAAATGTGAAAGGAATATTTTGTACTTTCTACTTACATGCCAGTCAATCCATTTGCAAAAAACAGTTTATAATTGTATTACGTGCATTATTGGCAACTTCTTCCAGGTGACTATTTTTTTTATCAATATAATTGTATCGACTGCAGAAATAACAGCATTAGAGTCTAGATTATTTAATTTTCAAAAGAGTTTAATGTATAAATTAGGAGATATAGCGGACCTAAAATTGAATCCTGTAGAACTGCAACATTTATATGTCCCCAGTCTGAGTTGAATATTAACATTCACCATGACAATTAAGTTCCAGTTAAGCTCCCTTCACCTTAGAGGTAGGCGTGGAGGTGGCAATCAAAACAGTGTAAAAATACTGATATTGGTGGTGTCGAATAAATATTTTTTAGGTTCTCTCTGATTATTAGTATCACTCTATGCAGTTTTATTCTAATCTCAAGCTTGTCGGAAAGAAATTGGATCACTTCTAGATTCGTCTGTTTAAGGGACACGAAAATAATGTGAAAACGACGGTGATCAGATTATGGTGAGTGGTTTAGTTTAATATTGACATCATATTTTATTTCGAGTTTAATACCTTCAAAATTGTATGTGTGTAAGCAGGAGTTACTTATAAAAGCTTAAAAAGGAGCGAGTTTGGTATCGAAATAAAATTATTTTAGTTAGAGACAATCATCATGCTGGTTAACGCGTAGTTCTGACCCCACGTCATAGATAATGGGATTAAGAAGATGATAAATAGTGCAATACACACATTTAAGGGATTAATTATTTTATTAAAATATTATTTTGAAATACGTCGATCGCCACTTGAAAACTTTAACTTTATGTAGAAGGGAACCAGCAGTATCAATAACAACTTAATTGAAACCAAAAACAATTAATTTTACTACAATTACTTAAAACTTCGGATTGTCGTTGATAAAAAGCAATAACAAGCTTATTAATAATTAGTGTAAATTGGTCGAAAGTCAGAATTTATTTATAAACAGTAAAAGTCTGGTATATTAAATTGTTAGATTATATTGTTTACTCTTATTTCGGCCAGGGAAGTTATAGATGAAATCAAATTTTTTCTGTTGTTTTATTCAAATTTACAACATATTTTAATAGTTTCATCTTCATAATTATCATCTTAATAGGTCCCTAAACAGAAGGAAGAAACAATTAGAGTAATAAGTAGGCAAATAACGGACAAAAAAGAAGTGTTAATTACATACCACGCAAGATTTGTGTAAGTTGATTCAAGTAAACTGACAGCCGTAAGAACGAATCACCGTACAAGGCAAGTTTGTTAATTTCATCATTACTGGTATGATTGCCCACGGTATCTTAATCAAGTCAAAGAAGTTAGTGGTGCCTTTTAACTTAAAAATGTCTGAAAAAAATTTAATACTCCGGCGCTTTAAGAGATACGAAAAGACTACCGGTACTTTTAGAGAGTCTAAAATATTCCCCTACCGTAAAAGTGTTGAATATCGGTACCTTATGAGAGGCGAAAATAATGACGATACCTTAAAAGACTCAGAAATAGTGAAGGTACAATAAATGGGTCAAAATTCTAGGTACGAGATTCAAAAAATATTATCGGTACCTTAGTAGAGTAAGAGAGTGTAAATTAAGACCTGTAGTCAAATAGAGTCAAAATTACGTCCGGTACTTAAGATAGTCAAGAACCCTCCCGGTGCGTTAGCAGAATCAAGAAAACTCCCAGTGCTTTACGAGAGACAAAAATAGTCCCGGCACCTTAAGAAAGTGAAGTCGTGTTTTATCATCCAATTTTGTTCCTCGATCGTAAATGACATGTGTACAAAGTTTTGTAAAAATTGCTTCTCGCGTTTAACATTCTACGCGGAACTTTGTTACATCCTCAACTACCCCTATCATAGGATCTTAATTACAACTTAACCGGTATCTTGAGTGCCAGAAATAAACTCAGAGGATTCCATAACTCCGAATGTGGCACAAATCTGGATTGTTTTCGTATTATAATTATGTAACAGCCTTTCACTCCCTTCCTCACATAGCCCTACTCATTGACTTCTATTACCCCATCCATTACAGACACCGGACTAAAAGTTATGACGTTATATTTTTTTGTAAAGATCTTTACCCCCACCCCTATGGATATTTAATGGTTGAAATTAGGCATCGTCAGCTACGAGAATGAAACTATAAAACTCTGCGATACCTAAAATATTTCATTTGAAGCTACTAATTATGGATTTAGAATGTATTTAAAATGCATCCCTTTGACCCCCATCCCTAAAGGCGTTAAGGGTGTTTGATGTAACATATAAAATTTTGCAGAATTTGCTCTACGTGTTTAAGACTGTACGCGGATTTTTGATTCACCAATCTCGGTTGTTTTCACGTAATTTTTTGTAACGCCTCTCCATCTCTACCTCTAAGGGCGCTCCCCTTATTTGCTGAAAGGAGTTGAAATTATACACAAACTACATCAGAAGAAAAAATATATATCTTACTGACCAACCAAAATATTCATTAGTCACAAATATCAACCGTTTATGATATTTTAAAATTTCCACCCCCAACCCTAAGGGTGGTAGTCGTCTTACTTCACAATGTTTATTTTAGACACGTTAGGAACATCTTCAATGTATTTAATAAATATATTCAAAATGTACTTATTAACAATTAAAACTCGTTAGTATGCAAATACAATTTTTGCTTAAAGAAATTAAAAAAACATGGTCCATTTTACTCTGGGTAAATTATATAGCAATAATTATTCCGATCAGATCACCAAATGAACGGAGTTTCCCAAATCTTATACGTTCATAAAAACTATCTGAGTTCCCAGCGTTGCCCGTGTATTTATTTATATATATTAGCCTAGAAAAGTATTTAAAAGTAATTAATCACTTTGTAAGTACTTTATTCAACTGGCATTGCGAGTATCACATTTGTAAACATTTATATTATCACGCTACGTATTCTGACGGAATGTTAATTTCATCATAACCGGTATTGTGACTTAAGAATCAATAAATCAACTGGTAACTTAAATAAGCATAGTAACTCAAAAATTCTCAAAAAACCGGCTAACCTATAAGAGTAAAAAATACACTCGGTAATCTAAGAGAGTCTAAAATCCTCCCAGTATTTAAGAGTCAATAGTACTCATTCCCGATACCCGAAGTGAGTAGAAAAAATTACTCTCGGGTAATCTAAGACACACAAGTTATTTTCTAAGTCAGCATTCTTATTAAACTAGAAATTCAAGTGACGCAGTATCTCAGGGATTCATGCATAATGTAATGAACAAAACATTTCAATGATTTTTCCTCTAGTATACATGTTCGATATATTTTTAGTCTTGTACAGTATTTATGCGCCTTGTCTACTACGATAACAATAATTTATGGTTTCAAAACAAGAAACTAAAAAGCATGTATATAATTCACGAAGACACACTTTGAGACGTCTCTTTCCCACTAGTTTTTTTCTGACTAGCGTACACAAATTATATATCGATATATTTTTAATCCATAAATCTTCATCAGAGGAAGACTTTTCTAATCTCAACAGAAAGTTATATTGAACTTTATTGTCCAAATAAACTACAAAAGAGCTCTTTTTACCCCACGTACTCCCGTTTTATTATTACAGTATTCGCTCATTTATTATTTTGAATACAATTTTCGTGAATTATTTTCAACTACTTTTATTGTTCTCTATTGTAATCCGTATATGTAACCACAGATTACTTCTGAGAGAAGTTAGAAATGGTTTAAATACGTTCTGAAACAGAAGTAGCGTTTTTAAATTTTAATTCTCTAGCATATTATTGATTTCACTACACTATCCTTTAGTTAGTTCATCCATTCCAGACACACTTATTGAGTGATGTAATAGTGTGAACTGTTAAGGCAATATGATACAGTGATAAATGAAGGCAAACGAGTGGATTTGAAATAAATGCTATGAAAGTGTAAGTAAAGGTTACTACATTTTGTAAATAGGTAATATTATTTATTCCATTTATCCTTAACCCTTAATTATTATTTAAGTGTTGTCTCGAACAGTGACATGTCGTGCACCTATATTTATTTCCTTAAACTGTTTCTCAATCCTCTATTTATTGTTTTAATTAACATTTATACTTTTCTATCATTTACATATAATTATGTTTTTTTCTTATTTACAAACAACAATACACTAAAATTTATAACCTTAAAATTCTAAAAACCTTTTATATTTTTTACTACGCTAATATTTAACACGTCATCTTGGGTCTTTCTGTGGGTATTTAATGAGCTTACTCTATGCAACTTTTTAAAGAAAAACAGGAAATACATTTATATTATTTACAAGTCTCTTGCCAAATTTGGTTAAAATCAGGTTAGTCTTGTGGATCGAATATATTTGCCTGATAATGAAGAAAAATGTCTGCCGTTTATAATATTATAAACACATGGAATTGCGTTAGAAAATTATTTATAACAAAAAATTAAATATACCGACGTTTTGTCCTTGTTTTAGGACTTATTCAGGTTATAAATCACACCAAAATTTGAGGGTAAGATTTTTCTGCCTTGCCTATTGCAACCGAAATGAAACTCATGCTAAACAAAGCGCAATCGTTCGGGTTTTTTGAAACAGTTATCTTATTTTTCTTTTCTTTTTTACACTCGTTGGAGTTAAATTTATTTATTACAATATATATATATATATATATATATATATATATATATTGTAATAATTTTAAAAAATGGCTTTTTAAATGAAAGAATTTAATTTCAAACAAACAAAATATTTTATTATCAATAATTTAAACAATTACACAAATAATTACAAATAGAATTTATCTCAGGGTCATTAATGGGTTTGATAATGGCTAATCATTTATTTAGAAATCTTATCAACACAAATTTCAATAAAAATATTTACTCGTCAATTAACAAAGACCAAATTTACTTGCCGACACAATTAAACTAAAATGATTGATTCTACTTAACAAATTTTATCAAAGGAAGAGAACGAAACCTGACGACTATCTTTTAATCCGGTTTACATAATAAATTGTTTTATATTGGTACTCACGACAGCAATCCAGGATACTTTTGACTTACAAAGCACTGTGACGGGTTTTTGCACAGCTTCTACTAAAACTCACTGATTCTAAAATTAGTATTTTTAGATCAAAATCAGGAACCAGGAACCTCCTCTTCGTCTCTCCCTCACTCGGTTGACTCCTGCTATTTCTCTGCCTGGCTATGTTCACCAAAACTGTCTGTGCTTAGCAGGTTTTATAGTTCTGCGTTTGTGAATATTTTATCTATGCTTTACTATAACCTCGTATCGATTCTCGCTCTCGTCTTTCGCTTTCGTCCTCGTATGTCGGTACGTGTTTCAATCTCCAAGTTCCAAAAGTTCTTTCACGACCACCCGATCGCTGAGGATTCGAAATACGGACTGAACTCTACCGTATTTTAATGTGAACTCCTCTCTACCGTAACGTGATCTGCACTCTCACATACCATAACGTGAACTCTTAATGCGACCTGCCTTCTGCCATATCATAACGTGAACTGCCTCTCAAAATGCAAATCCGAGCGCTGTATACGCCATTTTTCACGGCTTTCGACAAAGAAAACAATGCTCTGCTTCATTGTTGCTCTGTTATGTACCGCCGTAAGAATATATTTCTCAAACAATTTATATTTTCAAATTTACAATTAATGTGTTAATTAATTGGCATTACAATATATATATATATATATATTGTAATAAACAAATAACAGACTCCTTCTATCTTTGTCCACCGTTGTGGTAGCCAAAATGTAATAACCACAAAAGGCGTCGAAATAAAAAGGATAATTTTTATGAACAACAAATAAATTTATTAACATGAAAAGAATTACAAATGAATTTACTCTTTTACCATTATAATATGAAAACCTTGCTCTCATTGGTCTCTACTGGGTTTGACAACGGACAGAATCAAACTATTAAAAAGACCCAACATTTAAGTTTTTAAATTTAACAAAAGTACCTACTAAATTTATTTATAAACTTAACCTATAGCTTGCTTCTAACTTTATTATCAAAAGAAGAGAACGAGATCTGACTGGTATCCTTTAATAACGTTTACATTAGTTAATATTGTACATTCCAACTTACTGTTTCTCAGGTCTTCTTCGACTCGTTCTTTAGACACACACTTTATAGCCCTGACATTCACTCACTGACTCTAACACAATATCACTGGTTCGCCGATATCTGGTTCTCCATATACAGCGAAATATTCCAGGTGTTCGTTGTGCCACTCCTTGACGTCGTTTTCTGCTTGCAGGTCGCCTACCATCGAAGACAGGTCAAATTCTCGTACTCATACAGATAGAGCTTCTGTATGTTAAAGAATGTTCATAGCTGTTTTAGTTTTGCTGACTGTCTCTATCTCCTCTCCCACGCTAATTGTCTCTATCTAACTGTCTAACTGTCCAACTCTTCGCTGCGTCCTCCGTCTTTCTCCCGTGCTAACTGCCAACTGTCTCTTCGATGCGTTAACTCCAACTGTCTCCTCTCCCACGCTAACTCCAACTGTCTACTGTCCAACTCTTCGCTGCGTCCTCCGTCTCCTCTCCCACGCTAACTCCAACTGTCCGTACAATAGGTGATTTCCCATATATATACCCCCTAGCTCCCTTGTTTTTCTCTTGTTGCTAAGTTTCGTTGCAACGGCGCGGTGACAGAATCCCATTACTCTAATTTTCGTTCCGGCCACTGGGGTCCTTCCGCCTTCCGAACCCCGACAATCGTTACAGATCCAATTTGTCTTTGGACCTCTCCGCTCACAAGTGCGCGATACTAATTTCTCCAAATCCTAGGTCAACAAGTGCCTGGACCCTCATCATTCCAAGTAATTGTGATATTCGACACGCTCGCAGATGCTGTACCTCGTTCCCGCAATCACTCATGACTTGTCGGCTGCTCTCTTTTGTCCGACTCGCACAAAATCTTTTCTTGCAAGTCCCAAGTACTTGTCAGGTCATTCGTTAGAGACAAAAGCCTGCTCTAACATAGCCTCTTTGGGAACATCTGCTCACCCACGTTATGCCCTACGAATTCTTCTCGCCGTTTCCTAAATCAATAGGCTACTGGAATCCTTCCGCCCTCCTTAGACCTAATTGTCGCATCGTCACACTCTGTCTATAAATTACGGCTTCCTCTCTGCCGCTCACCAGCACTCATCGCAAACAAATGTCTTACCGCTCCGCCTTGCCACCTCGTGACAGGACCCGCGGTCCCTTTTCCCTCGCATTCACTTCACAACACGTGCGCTGCCTTCAATCCAATGCATTATATTATATGCATTACAATATATATATTGTATTAACACATGTATTGATCGGAGGTCTAGATATATGCGCTAATTTTTTGGTTTATTAATAATTCAGGTGTAAAAACATAAACCGTAATGAATATTAATCTATATTGTATCAAATTGTATATATTTAATATATATAAATTGTGGAGACATAACATATTTTGAAAATATGGCCTACCTCATTATGCACAAAATATTTATGAACCCAAACCCTGAAAATACGTGTAATCTGTGGTAAGTCATCATATTTAGTCAGTGTACCAATTAAACCTAATACAAATAGACGACTGGTTGGTAAACTGATGTCGTACTTCTACAATTCAAATTTCAAATCTATTCAAAAGACTCCGTTTAGTAAGTCAATAAATGTTTCATGTTTTAATTGGTAAATTAATTATAGATATAGTTCTAAATATAGTTTTTGCCTATTTCATAATTCATGAAACAGACTGAATAAATTTGTTAGGGGATTTATGTTTTTTATAAGATTTTTGCATAACAACTTTTTAGTACAGAAGAATAAATGTTCACATAAGAAAAACTGATACATCCTTCATAATATATTATTCTGAAAAACAGAAGCTCTAATTAATACTCCATAAACATACAACCAAATTTGGCTTTTCATAAGCAAAACTGCCACTGTAATACGTATATATTTGCACTTTGTAAATATTTAAACGAATTAGTGATAGTTGAAGTGATCCACATTTTATTTGTTTATGTATAATATTGTATTTGTTCCGTGCACATAAAATAAAAGCACCGTCTCTAAACTTTATGACAGTCAGGGAAAAAAAGAGGCATTTTTGACGACCGAAAAATATTGCAAGATGTATTCCGGTTCCCTTAAGGGAAGTAAGAAATGAACTTTCCTGATGGTCAATGGTTAACTGTAGCTACCTATGGTGCCGTGTTATGTGCGTACGTGCGATGAGCGAACAAACGGATACCGTGCGAAGAGTGACCAGATTACCCTCTGCCCCCCGGTCACCCCTACAAATGCAAATAGCATATATTCAAAGGGATGAGTCTTTATTTCACACCTCACTTCGTTCGGTCAAATGAATTAATGGAAACGGAAAGTCTATTCTTTTTCAATCATTTTTATTGAAAATGGGCCAAAATTTTAATAGGACATGTCATATTTATAGGCGAAAGTTTGCTGCTTTCCGCGACATAAATGACTTTATATAATGTCTGATCATTCACAACTTTCAGTTTAGAAAATGAACCAGGTTCCTCATGATATTCAATTAATAGTTCAAAATCCTTTTAAAATATATCTCTAATTTACTTTAAAGGACGTCCATTTCCTAGCTTAATTTATTCCTGTCAGTTTAGTCTTTTATAATTTCAATACTGATGTTGAATCATAAGTTTCTACTCTGCAAAATTTTCAAGATTGCATTAATTTCGATAGGTATGAAGTGAATTAGATATTTTTTTATTACAACGGAATTCTGCATTCAGGTTGCCAGCAGCTTTCTTGCTGCTCAATCATACATGTAACCATGATCATCAAACTTAAGATTTGGAAGCCACTCAGAAATAAATTTAAATTACACAAAGAGGGAACTACCCAATTTATCTAGATAATCGTTTCGGTACATTTTAATTAATATAATGTGGTTTGCAAAGTTGTACTAATTACATCTTTTAAAAAAAAGTTGTGTTAAGATGCTTCAAATACTAACACCAGCTAGTCGTATTATCATTGAAACACTTAAACAGGTGTGCGTCATTCTGGTTTAACAAGGAAAATTACAGCTTACACAAATTCAAGGAAACTTACTTTTTGCAACAGTATGTTTATTTTATGGAAGGAAAAAACAATGTGGCTATGTCTTATTCCCACTATATTTATGAACATATTCGTTGGAAATTTCCGGCTCACAGTAAAGTCATACAGTATTATTGCATAGTATAAAGAAAATGAAAATTTGTAGAGATTTATAGTAAATGAAAAATTTGTGAATTACATTAATTTTAATACAACAGAACTAAAGTTTAGAATACAAATAAATTTGTTCCTTGTTATATACTTAATAACTCGAATTTCTTTAGAAGCATCATAACCAATGAATAAACGGTTAACAAGCATTAACTTGTTTTATACTCGTATGTACTTAGTATTTTGTGCGCTAAATAATTATTTTGCATTTTAAACACTCATACGTTTTTCTACATTCAGAATCTATCAATATAAATGCCGTACTGTGAAATGGAAGATATTTATGTTTATTCTGGTTTGTATTAAATTCACTATTTCGCTTACTGTATGTAATATTACGTCTGATGTGCATAATTTCTGCTGCATACATGAAATATAAAGAGAATAACTAAATTGTTGTTTCATAATTGTACAAAGAAAATTATCTATATATCAAATATTCAGTCTTGTCTTAAATAAATTAAACTTTCAACTGTTCGAAACGAGAAGCATAATATTGTTTACAATTTTAAGGTATTTTCATGGATTAACATACAAGTAACTTGCATACATCTAAACAAATTGTTTTAGCAATGGAAACTATGACTATTCCTCTACGGAATATATAAGCGTATTTTATTTCTTAATGCAAATGACATCTAATAATAATACGAAAGATATTCAAGTATAGACAAAATAAGTGTTAATATAAATACCACACAATGTTTGTAGGATCCTTGTTTCTTTTTTTTCAGCTGTTACAAGAGTCTGAGCGATGAAGAAATGTTCAAGGATCCTAGAAACCTGCTTGGTATAGTATATTATCACTTATTTCATCTGTATTTGGCTGTTTCTTATTAATTTTCTATAAGACATAAATTTTTCATTTCAACAAATGATATCTATTTATCGGCTACCATTTTAAATGAGGTTAAGAAATAATAAGAAAACTTGCCAAATACAGACAAAAAAAGTGATGATATTTTGAATTTTGTCAACTGAATTGTTCAATTGTGTCGAAATAGGATCTTGTGCTTTTAGTTTTCTTAGCATCTGAAGAAATGAACAATGTTTCCAAACGTTGTGTGATATTTGTATCATCACGTATTTTGTCTGTATATGGCTACTTTTCCTATTATTAAGGTTAGGAGATCTTATACCAATTACAAACCGTGAGTGACACTGCATCAGCGATCCTTAAAACCATTTGTTCATTATTAATATGGATATTTTTCTTTATATATAGAAATGCCAGCAAAGGGGGTGACAAACCCCACCACAAAGTCTGCTTTTACCCAGACTGCAAGTCATTATTGGTGTACTTCGCCATTTGATTTATTCAACTGTCAGATAAATGTAACCATTAATATAATTTAGTATTTGTTCTTCGTAAGGCCGGTTCCCGAGGATACGTTTTTCGGGCGAGTTAACGCACAACTCATTCTGTGTTAGTCACACGACTTGTCGCCACTTCACACCGTCAATTGTGTAATGACAGGTGAATTAAATACTTAAGTATTTAAAAATATAAATTATATGCATAAGTATTTAAAAATATAAATACTTAAGTATTTAAAAATATAAATTATATACTTAAGTATTTAAAAATATAAATACTAAAGTATTTAATTACTTCAATTAAATTGTGTAATAAAAAATAATTGTAACGCAAGTAAACGCAATCCATTTACAAATATTAAACCCAGTTGGAAACCCGAGAATTCATATTATAAACATTAAAAGGCGTTGACATCTATATATACAAATATATTGAGACTCAACTAGTCACATTGAATTAAAAGGCAAGCCGCATTGTAATCTGTATTGTTGGCGACATGTTTATTGAGAATGCCCGCGGAACAACATGGGTATTGTTGTGTATCAGTTCTTTGTAGAAACGATATGTAGTGAGAAGATTGTCGCTGGGACGATTCAGTCTCAAATAGCTCGTTCTGGATGTACGAGGAAACGTCCGGGAGAATTGTAATACAAACTAATCATTTATTTTGTCTGTATTTTGCTATCTTTCTTATTATTAATTTTCAATCAGACGTAAATTTTTTCATTAAACTAAATGGTATCAAATGTTCAACCACGCCTGTGATATATTTTTAAATCATTGCTCGAAATTAAAGTCGTTGGAAAATTAACTTCAGTTTGGTGATTCTGTCTAAAAGTTACCTTACGCCCAATTGATCCGTGAATACGGTGGAGATTCACGATCGTAATGCAAAACTGAACTAATCTGGCAAAGTAGAAGACGAGTTCAACACACACACACATATATAGTAATATGCCTTAAATGAAATATTTAAATAATTCGTTTTTCAATCAAGAATATAGATGGAAAAATTCTATGCTCCAGCTCCAATATCGTCAGCTGTTTAATTCTGACGTCACACCATGCCCAGCTGGCTTTGCGTGATAAACAAGAGGTATTTTTACGAATGCTTTTAACTACACATACAAAATTACTAACATATTTAGCAAACAATTTATTATGACACAAAAAAATGAACACAATAACTTCAATAAGTATTTGTAACATGCTGTATATATGAACAAAACTGGCGCCAGCAGTGTTTCAAATGAGATTTATTTTTTCTATAGAGTGGAATGTTGAGATTTGGTATTTCAAAATAATTACGTTACCCGAATCTGTATATACAGAAAGTTCTGTGAATGGTGTCATAAAATAAATAAAACAAGAGTTACGAACAAAAAAACTCTTACTGACCTTCCAAGTAATCCCCATAAGCCGCAACACTCTTCTGACATCGGTTGTTTAGCTGCTGGAAACGTTTCGTTTGGAATCGCTCGAAGCACCATTGTCACGCATATTTGGATATCCGCAACGTCTGCGAAGCGAACCGCTTTCAGAGCTAATTTAAGGCGTGGAAACAAAAAAAAGTCTGCTGGTGCCATATGTGGAGAATAAGGAAGATGTTGAAGAAGAGTCACCTTGTTGAGAGAGAACGTCGATCACGCGATTCGTAGTGTGCAAACGGGCATTGTCGTGGAGGGGATTCCACTGTCCACTCTGAGAAAGTTCTGGCCGGATGCGTTGCAGCAGTCGTTTCAAACTCTCTTGTAAATTTCCGCGTTGAAAATTTGACCCTCGGGTAGAAATTAACCATGGATCGAGCCATTGCTGTCAGCGATCAACACCGTCTTAATCTTGGATTCTCTCAGCAGACCTTTTGTGGAAGGCTGGGAACTGGATGAACACCATTCCGTTTCTTGGTCACCGGATCGAATTGGAAGCTCCAGGTCCCGTCTCCGGTAATGATGTTTTCCAAAAACTGCGGATTCCGGTCAGACATGTCGATGAAATTTCCAGATGTTTCCATTCGATTTTGCTCTTGCTCGTTTGTCAGCTTGTGCATAACAAACCGGACTCAAATCTTCCGCTTTTTAAAATGTCCGTGAACCACTGTCTCTGCTGATATTCAAATCTTCTGCTATCATCCTCAAAGACAGCTGCCGATCATCCGCAATTCGTCGCACTAGTTCGATGTTGTCTGAGGTTGTGCTTGTGGACGGTAGATTCGCACGTGGCTCATCATCGACACCTTCTTTTCTGCCTGTAAAGCGTTTAAACACTCTTTTTACTCACTGCTTCACCACCGCACACTTGCACTAATATTTCATGCGTTCTCCTTCACTGTTTTCCCTAACTTGAAGCAAAACTTCATGTCACCGCGTTGCTCCATTAAGCAATTACGAGAGTTCACACACTGGCTTCGATAGAAATGTCGCTGAGTGCAACCCTGTTTCACTTTGTTAATTTCAACGATAGGGGCGATTGTTGACATGCTTCTCAAATCGCATACGCGGACGCATAATCCTAACGAGCGTGGTATTTAAAATATGGGACCATTCACTGAACTTTTAGGACGCATATGTATAAGTAAATATGAAGCTACTTTACAGAGATTACTAACACTAGGGAAAAAATTGGATATTATTTGTATGGCTGAAGCAGGAAACTCCACCGCTGGAGCCATCAACACAGTTCAGTTCACAATAGGAAAAAATTTTCCTTAAAATACTAGTTTTGATTTGTAGAATATGACGTCGAGAATTATGTAAATTTACTACTTAAATGATTCATCTACTCCATGGGATTACGGTCCTATTGCTTTAATATTTGAGTATAAAAGGTTTATCGACGTTTTATTTTATTTTCATTAAAATTAAAATGTATGTATTATTAAAAACAACAGCCTATTAGACAGAAAAATTTATTATCCTACTTAAAACAATAATTAAGAGGCACGTTTCGTCTCTGATTGGGACATCTACAGGTGAACATTTACAATTCAATTATAATACTACCGCAACGTGTGGGCAAACCACACGTTAGAAATTTGTTAATCTACATTTTCTTATAATAAATTGTACACCCGAATAAGTCCCAATCAGAGACGAAACGTGCTTCTTAAATATTATGTTTTAAATAGGATAATAATTTTTTTGAATAATAGGCTATTGATTTCAATATTTAATTGAAAAAGAAGTCAGATTATTATAATTGTTAAAATGTATGTATTATTTTATAGATTTATAAAATAACATACCTTTTTTCGTTATTAGAATTACAATTCATCAACGTAGACTACGAATTAATATAACATAATTATTCAGTCACCTCAAAGTGTATATTGAACCTTCGAATACACAGCAGCAATTGTGCAGTATCAGACATCAAAACAAAATGAAAAACAGTTGAAAATTTCGCCTCGTCTTTTACTTGACTCTTGATGCGACTCTTTCGAAAGTCTTATAACAGTTGTTTTCGTCGTGATAACTGACAGATAGTTACCAAATCTAATTAATCTGATCACTTTTTTTTCAAAAGCATCAAGGTAACACTATTTGACTAAATAATGATAAGTAAACTAAATGAGCTATTCGTAAGCTAACCTTCATTATCGTTTAGTATTTTATTTATAAAAAATTGCAGCAAGTAATTTATTTTAAGTTTTTTATGCAAAAGAATATTTGTGTTTGTTGGATTTGGCCCGCGCACCGTAGTTTTCCGTCCGCTGATATAGACAATTTTAAACTATAATAATTGGTAGATTCAAGTTAGCCTGGAACTGTAAATCCAGCATAGTGTCTGGAAATGCCGCTTAGCAAAAATCGCTTGGTCAAGTAGAAATTTTTTAAAATTATCAAACAACTTTTTACAAACGTTGTAAATAAAATATGATAATATAAATACCTCACAACGTTTGTGAAGTGTGATTATATCATAGTATATTATAAGTATAATTTGTGCTACGTAAGAGAATTTTTAGTATTTTTTATAGTCAAAGTAAAAGGGTTAATATGATAACCATGTGATGATCTTCGCCAACCAAGAGTTTGTATTACATCATCACGTTCAATACTTAATTCTAATTTCTCAGCAAGAGTATCTTTGATTGTTCTTTGCATTTTATTTAATGGTTTTCTGATTTGTTGTTCTAAATCTGCTTAGATACGTTGTATGGTATTTATATTATCACTTCTTTTGTCTGTATTTGGTTATCTTTCTTGTTATTAAAATAACCGTTTATTCATTCTGGATTATTCAAATTAGTCCTGCAAATCGTTAAGATATGGCAATAACAGATCATCACACAATCATTTCAATAGAGGAAAATGATTACATTCAATTGTACTGTGTAATTCTAAATTTTTAGAATAATTGAATCCAGTCCAGCATAACAAAATGAAATAATTATAAACTTTCTCTGATTTTTAACATCAAATTTACGAGGTTTAATTCGTGTTATATAAACTTACAGCTATAATTAGATAAATTACGGAAATGGCTATGTTGGTTATTATATAATTGGTCGTGAATTCGTCGAGAAATAAACATATCTGATAACTGTCGTAACCTTAATATTGTGGGAACTGATATTAACATAGATTAAACGTAAATTAGGGTGCACCATCATGACCTCATTTTTCCATTAACGCTATAAAAATTATGTGACTGAATGTGACAGAGTAGTAAAATATGGATTATTAATACTTCTTAGAAGTTCCACGTTATTCGATCTCAGACAATTAATTATTTTCTACAACAATAATATTAATTGTAATTTTTTTTAACTTTTGAGAGTTTTTGTTACAATTCTTCACATAATTTAAATTTAAATTAAACCTTAGTAAACCGTCATCAATCTTTATTAAACATCCTTACGTTATGTGAACATAAAAACAGGAGCTTTCGTCACAGTAAGGACAAACACATCTGAAAATACAAATAATTACAACAGGAATCGGTACAATTATTTTTTTTAGTAATAATAGCCCTTCTCTTTTATACAAGAAGCCAACATAGGAAATGCCTGTCAAACTTTCCACATGACCTAAAGAGTACGGGAATGTCATGGTAATCACTTCAACCTATATTCATCTTACTTATTTCCTCTACTTACTAAATATTGAATAGATTATGTCTCCATCAACAGTGACTGCGTATACAGAAATTATGTAGCCTACATAATAACACAAAATAGCCAATTTACATTTCACTATTTTCAAATTACAAAACGTTTATTTACAATCCCAGCCTAATTTTATTCTTGTATTTAATATCATGTACTAAGTCTAGGTTTATGCCAATACATGACCCTAGCATTGTTTATAATACTTATTTTAAAAGTGCATACTATCTTAACTACCAAGAATAATTTCCTAGCCTTGTTTAATACATCGACATAGGTTATGCCAACCACACTAACTACATTCTTAGTATTAAGAACATTATCTTAATTTTGGTTAATATAAATATCTTCGAAAATGTTCCTTTTTAAATTTTTGGATTCTTTACGTAAGATTTTAACCTAATTAAAATTTGTACTACGTCCTCATTACAATTTATGAATGGAAGATGTGTTGGACCCGTTAGTTTCCTTCAAATTGTTATTATGGAAATATGACCTTTGTTTTTGAATGTTCATACTTGCATGTATTACAATTATTCTATACACTATCATTTTTTTATGGAAATTGTACTATATTTTTCATGTTACAAATGTATTGGCCAACTTTAGTAACAGGCTACAGCACTATATTAATTTACTGAATCCCGTGATCAATAAATACTATCTTCAACTTATCAGTTAGATAATAATTTTTATTGGGTGCTCCTTTATCTGAATTCAGCGCAGTTTATTTAATCAAATACAGTTACTATTTTCCTTCAGATATAAATATTAACGCAAGATGTAACTGTATTTATAATTGTAGACTAGATAATCATTTGATATTATAATTCCTTATCAAAATGATGAAAGAATAACTTCCATCCAAAATCCTATGCTGAAGAGGGCATCTTGCCCTATAACGGAAAAGGACTCAGGTCCTTGAATAAGAATGACATTATCACCAAATCTAGAATGATATCGTAGTGTACTCAAGCGATATAAATTAATTGTGAAGTTACATTTAAGTTTGAGAAGTTAGACTTAAGTTTTCGAGAAGTGAGATTTAAATATTGAGATTTACGTTTGGAAAAGTGAAATTTTGGGTTGGAGAAGTAAGATTTTAGTTCGGAGAAGCTGGGTTTTTAGTGGAATTATATTTAAGTTTTGAGTTTTGGAGCGGAAATCTGATCGGAGATTATGGTTTTCCTGGAATTGTGTGAGATTGCATCGTCTGCCCGAACCATTGGCGAAGTCTTGACCTGCAAGCGGTAATGTACCCGGCAAAATAGCCATCAAGTCGGTTCATTAAAGCCATATGACCACCGCATTTTGGCCTACCAACCCCTGTTAGAAATTGTCTCTGTTTTTTGTTTGTTCCGTTTAATTTATTTTGTAAATTAGCAATGGGAATTAAAATTGATAATGACAGCAGGAAGTTAATGTGATTTTGTTAATAAAATATAAATGATTAATTCTTGTAAATAATTTCTCCTCTGCAATTTAATTAAATAAATTAAATATCTTAAAAATTACCAGTTAAAGAACCCCGACCCAGATAAAAACATTACAAAATGAACCTTTTAATTAAATCAGGATATTGTCCGTGTACACTTGTAATTGTCGCATTGCCCGTACAAAGTATTGCATGATGCTTATATTATATAATGCCTTGTTTATTACTGTAATAATCGTAAAAACTCATAGAATACTTATGATAATATACACAAAATATATTTATCATTGCTTGCGTTATTAACACTTGCTTGGCACAATAACTTTTCACACTTCTGTCCAGTATTTAATTAGTCACATTCTTAGTCTTCATGGATTTTTGCAACACAGCACCTCTAAATTTATCTTTACACAATATCTTATGCAGAGACTTAGGTTTCTGTATACGTGAAACATTTACAGCGTGAATAAAGCTACGTGCTATTTTCGTTCAGTTAGTCTGATAATCTAGACGTTCTTCCCTTGTCTTTCAAATGGTCGTCCTCTTGGTAGCTTGCGGTAGCTGAGCTTCAGTGAAAGCATTTCTTTTATTCTCAAATTAACCTCTGAATTTTGTTACAGTTTGTCTATCGCATTTTAAAATGTATATATTATAGAAATTTTGTATTTATAAGGTGATAAAGTATAAAACTAACCAATTTCATTTCATGTGAATTAAACCATAGAGGGATAAACCTAAGATTGTCAAATAAAGGGTTTACTCAACAAAAAGATACGTCCATCATTCTAAACTTTATTGAACCATTTAATGTCAAGCACCAAATTTTTTTTTTCAGAATTTTAAAATTAGTTCAGTTAAACTTTGTGAGAATAACGTGCATTTTCGTAAATCGAGTACACTTTCATTGTTCATCATGAATATATCACACGTTTTTGAAGAAACATTTAGTTAAGTTAGTTCAAGGACTAAACAGAACCAGATAATTCAGCGTATCTTATATTAAACTGAATAGAATAGGTTCAGAGTTCGTTTTGTCAGGCTTAAGGTCTTCATAATTACTCACTTGAAAGTTATCACTCACTCAGTTTCAGATGATTTGTTTTCTCCTGTTCTTATCACTGTAGTGGAATTTGTTCCATGAACAAATTACTATCGTTATCTAGCCTACTACAAGATATGCTTTATAATTTTACAAATTCATAATTAATAATTTCAAGTTAAACAAATCCAGCTCCAAATATTTTAGTTATATTTTAATGGAAGGTGCTAAAGTTCTTTACGTGCGCTTTATGTTAACATAAGTCTAAAATAAAATTGTAAACGTAACTGAGCACAAAAAATTAAATTTCTTCAATATATGAAAATGAACGGGATTAAATTATTTATCGTTTACAAACTGTGCAGTTTACTAAAAAAAATAACTTATGCGAAACGTGAAGGCGCATGCTCATGTAGCCGACCTATTTTTAATCTCTTTTTAGCTCTACCTGCGCCGAGCCTCAAGTAAACACCAGCCCGAGCTGCCAACAAACCACAAATGTAAACCGCGAGAAGATTCAAGTCTTTCCGTCCCATACGGGTTATAATTTTGTAGATCGTGTAAACGCCTGTAATTCTAAAATTACCGTGTACTACAAAAAAAAACACAAGAAAAGCATAAGATTTATAGTTTTATGTGGTTAAAGTAAAGATGAAATACATTTTAAATTATAATTTTATTACATATCATATTATATATGTTCACTAAGTTAAATTTATTTTTAAAACACCTTATTTCTGTCAGCGGATTTTGCTCCTCAAATTAATCAGTCAGATGTTTTAGTTATTTCCACATGATATGTGTCGTAGTGAAATCCACACTATTTACAAACTTTACATGTAAAATGAAATATATTAGAATTCTTATTCGTTCTATTGAGTCTGTAACTTGGTTCTACTTATCACAGTTTCCTCAACTGTCGACCCTACTTCAACGTTGTGTGATTTTTTATTGATCATTGTCAAAGTTTTCGCTTGATATGAAGTATACATTAGTCATATCACTGTGTCTTTAATTATAATATGTTTAAATTGAATTTCATTAAAATTATTTCAAATATATATAATTACAGCTTGAATCAGTTATCTCGTTTGCCTTCCACTAATATTGATAATTGTTCTATATATTTGTGAAACACGGCTTTTGATTACTTCAAAAGAATCTTTATTTAGTATAAATATCTTACTGTATTTATTTCATGCAATAATTTTTCTGAACTCCTTCGCATTTGCGAAATGTAGGCGTATATTCTCCGCTTATTTTAGTCCAGATTGATCTTCCAAGTTATCTAAATATTTTTTAGAATATTGTTTATTCATTTAAGTTGATATCGGATCCCTTCATCTATTGCCTCTTCCGTTCTAGAACTCTCGTGACAGCATCCTCCGTGGCATTACAGCGTATAAGTTTTCATACTTAATATATTTACACAAAACTGAGTGCCACTTAACCAGATGTTCATTATGGATTCGTACTTTCATTTCACTATATTGCTCAAATAAAAGTGTATACTCTGTCAGAATGAGATTCTGTTCTTACGAAACATATTCTCGTTTGTTGCTAACCATACAGAGGTTAACATCAACAATTCGACAACAAAATGCAAGTGTACTGATATATTTGAACGTCCCAACCCAATGTAACACCACTCCGCCCAGCTAAAACCCACACTCCGCTGGGGATCGTCTCGCTTTAATGTCGACCCTAAATTTTCCACCGTTACTATTTCCTTATTTCAAAATTTAAAACCAATTATTTGACTTCATAGTCTCAGATATCTTAGACAGTTACAATATATTATTATAACCCTTCAACAATTGATAATGATAATGACAACTTGCATTCAGAATTCACGTCTCCAGTGACAGTTTCGATGTCGATGTTTCGTGGAACCCACTTTAAAACCATTCATTCTGTATGTGACATATAAAAAAGACACAATTGAAACATAATGTGATTCAAGGAATAGTTCACTGAATGTGTGACAAGCACGTCAGGAAAAATTAATTATCCTACATAGCGTATGTAGAAGACCATCCCATAATGTTGAGTTTATAGTGTAGACAAGCAGGAAAAATTAATTGGGGGTTAGTTATTTATTCATGTTTTATTTTATTTTACGAAAAGTAAAATCGTGAGCACTTAATATTCTCGGCATCAGTCTATCGAGGGTTAATGCTCGCTTCTTGGGTAGTCATAGATGGGCAAACAACCCTAGCGCGGCCTTCCTTTTTGCGGATTAAAATATTGTGAGTGTCTTCCAAGGCTAATCTTTGGTTGCAAGATATTAGCACGTTCAGATAAAACTATCTCCCAAGTCGGCACCGTCGCGGACGTGTCTTCCCAGGCCCCTGAATTTGGTTATGTGGACCCCTGAGGGGGTATATCTAATTAAAATATTGAGATTTGTGGGGGCACAAATCTGATTCCTATTAGCTATTATCAGCAGTATCCAAAATCTTGTGAAAGGAATTTCCGCAAACCGAGGTCCGAAGGGAGCTTGCAGAGCAAGCAGGAGTTAATGACTTTTGTGGAACTTTCGGAGAAGTTGAGTTTTGGTGAGTTAGGTAGTTTTTATTTTTGGATTGTAAATGGGATTTTGGAGTGGAAGACTTAGTTTTTCGTATTAGACGGAGAAGTTGGGTTATAGAGAGTTAGTTTGTTTTACTTAGTGTTTTATTTTGCGATCATTTTTAGAAAATTTTGGTTTCAAGAAGTTTTCATCACAAGGAGACGTTTGCACTGTTCTGCCGACGAGAACCTGTAATCCAGATGTACGATACTCTTCCGAGGAAGGCGGCACGTTATCTACGAGATGAGAAGCCTACTGACCTGCCAGATCAACTCCGGGTGGTAATGTACAATGACGATAATCCCATCAAAGTCTGTTTATAAAAGTCATATCACCACCTTTTTTTGGCTCACCATAAACTCTGAGAAATTGTCTTTGTTTTGTTTTATTATGCTTGTAAAATATCCTGTGGTGTTTTATGTTGATAAGAAGAGCAGGAAGTTCATGATATTTTTTGTGTGTGTTAATAAAATATAAAAGGAAAAGAAACTACGTCTGATTGAAAATAATGAATAAGAAAGTTAGCTAATTCAGACAAAAAAGTGATGAGGAAAGGGACAAGGATCCCAGAAACGTAGTGTAGTATTTATATTATCATTTTTTGTCTGAATTGGCTAATTTTATTATTCATTCATACATGATTAATTATTGTAATTGTTTTCACTCTAATTATATTTTACAGAGGTAAATAATTAAATTTAAATATATTAAAGTTCAAAAAAAATATTCTCGGGCTTCTAACCGAGTAAAAAGTTCTCGCGACGTTTGGATGATGTTCACTGTCGTAATCTTCTAACGAAGACGTTTTGTGTTAGTTGCCTGAGAGTATTTTGTTGACGGAATTCTTTATTTTCAAATTATATAGTAAAAAGTTGCCCCCTTTTTTTGCATTACAAGTTCTACAAAAACTTTTGAAATCGCTGTCAAATAACATTTCATTTTAAACATATAATATGGACTTTTAGTTCAAGGCACTGAGAAGGGAAAGCTGCGACCCCACAGCAAACCCCTCTCCCGCCATCGGAAGGGCGTGGGACAAGTACCAAATGCACGACCTACCTGATACAGGTTTTCCTTGCATCACTTTTAGGCGAATTTCTGGGTAGGATCCTTAAACCGTAGCTCGGGGGCCCTAGTTAACCCTTGGCTACTTTCCTCTACCCTTCCGCATCCCCCCTTTCAAATCCATTCCTATGCTGTTAAAGGGGAGTTGCCACCATGTGGATTACCCTCATGTAGCCTGTTATCTTAAAAAACCGATAAAATTCACAAAGTATTACAGATTTCACATTATGAACATTCATTTTCAGAAATATATATAAAAAAGAAATGATTACAAATAATAAGGAAAATCCACAAGAAACTAAGACACTCTCATCAATAACAAACGGAGGACAACCTTAATAAACTGTAAAGAAGCGACAATGGACTCCAACGTGCACAGACCGTAAGTAATACTGAGTGGAGAGAATCAAACATTTCGGACGGTATATCTAAGCCTAAAGTGAAAGCTCATTTGAAAATTTCTTCAGTCAAAAAGGAAGTTATATGCTAGAATATTAATTAAGAAATATATATTAATCTAGCCAATAACCGAAAGAAATTGAGTGATAAAATAAATACGAACTCAAAATGGTTTGTTAGGTGTGTCGCTCTTACAGCTCTCTCGATTTTTCCTCACCTGACGAAAGCAACAAGGATTGTGTAAAGGTTGTGTGATATTTATTTTATCATTTAATTATTGTAATTTTATTGGCTACTTCATTATCTATTTTTTGATTTCCAACTAAAAGACCTTCAGACTTTTTATGTGTTCAAATATTTTTAAGGAAAAGACTAGAAAACAATTGGACCACAGGAGGATACGTAAAAGGTAACGTATGTATCGCACATAGTCCCCACCTAGAAACACAATCTTAGAGTTGTTTCTGTAAATTCATTCTTTTTTTAAAAAAAATGATTTAGGTAACTCGCTCAAAGGTTTTTCCCGAGATGGCTCGAGAATTATCCCCTCAGTAGTGATTACTTTTAAAACGTGTGAAATAAGGGAATTGTATCAACATTTAAATTTCGAAGATTAACAGAGGTTGTGTCATCATTTTACTTATAAATTATCCGTTGTTTTCAGGAAAATCCTATTTCGCCATAGGAAATATGTGTTGTTTGTCAGCCGCAACCTTGAGACGAACGTAATTCCTCGAACAACAATATAATTATTTGCAATATCTCAAGAGTCAGGTAAATGCATCAAGGTTAAGCAAGATTTTGATATTAAAATGAACATATAGATCGTAATGTTGTATTGGCTGAGATCTTAATTCCTTGATACAATAGTAAATCGATTTTATTTCCACGGCGCTAAAATTACTTTCAATATATCGTTCACATTTTGTGCATATCATAAGATTATTATAAAATTTGGCTGCTCACTTTTGATGATCGTGACATTTTTCTCACGCATCATACCGAATACAATAATAATGTATTTGAAATGTAGCACAATATTTATATGTATTTGCATGTTTTTGGTATACTTTGTTCCGCTTTTGCTTATAAAATCTCCGAATCAGATACAACACTGCAAATACGCTTGTAGAATGTAGTCGAAAATTTTCTCGTCCGTTTTCATTCACGTTTTAAATAACGAAGCTCGTATCTATTATAAAACCCTCTCCGGAGTAAAAGGTACTTGAAAAACACGACGAAACCTCCTCAACAGGTCCTTGACTCAAGGTTGTTGCAACTTCCGTCCGTGTGAGAGTTGATTACAGCAATTGGCGGCTAGTTAGTTGGAAATAGTCACAGACGTCATGATAAGGCTGTGACGTGATTTAATCTCATGGTAAACACGTAATGTGTCAATTTGCGCCATCATGCTAATATAACCTCAAACGAATTTTTACAGTTTTTGCACACGTCTTTAATTTTGCACTTGTATTGGAGAATAATTAAAAAATATCCGACGATAATGAAATTAAGAGCATAAAATTGCTCAAAAACAATTGTTCGTGTTGAAAATCAATATCACGTATTAGTCAATTCCGGAATATAGAGACGTATTCACAAGCATCAGGCAGTTAAGGCCATGTAAGTTTAATTAAAGTATGAGAATGGAAAAATATCAACCGGACCAGGAATCAAACATGAGCGTACGCTCTACCACTGAGCTAATCCCTGTCGACTCTAGATTCGCTGCGAAATTCCTTCATTCTATAAACCTATTGCGGCTCACCTACAATTTACGAATCACGTTGTACTTAAACAATCAAACAGTATATTTCACCTAACGGAACCTTTTAGGGACGGAACCTTTTAGGAGAGATACGAAGGGGCAGGTAACCTGCGAGGGATGTTCTCTCGCAGGCAGAACCTTTTAGGAGAGATACGAAGGGGCTACCTTTGGGTATGCCCTTTCCTTTCCGTTTTTGAACTAAGGTTCCCACAAGCCGAGGCACCTCGGCCTGTTTTGAGAGGTGTATGTTCCGGGGTCACAGACCTTGGGCATACGGTAAGAGTTGTCCTCTGTTCCCATTGGAATAGTCGGCCAGCTGCCTCCTAAACTGGTCGAGGCACGGAGAAGGGAATGCTGCGTCCCCACAGAAAACTCCTCTCCCGCTATTGGAAGGGCGTGGGACAAGTACCCAATGCCCGACCTACCTGATGCAGGTTTTTCTAGGGTTTTCCCTGCATTTCTTTAGGCGAATGCCGTGTAGGATCCTTAAACCATAGCCCGGGGGCCCTAGTAACCCTTGGCTACCTTACTCTACCCTTCCGCATCCCCCCTTTCAAATCCCTTCCTATGCTATGAAAGGGGAGTTGCCCAATGTGGATCACCCTCATGTAGCCTGTTGCCCTATAAAAAAAATTCCCCTAGTCGGCATCTTTGAAAGGAGAATATTGTGAAGCGTATTGGGAGCAGTGAAGGAAAAGGATCTCTGGAGGAAAAGATACAATTATGAAGTGTATGTATTATTTAATGAACCAGATGTTGTTAAATATATAAAGAATAACAGATTGGGCCTGGCAGGGAACCTCATTGGAATGGAAAGTAATGGAAAGTGTATAATAGCAGACCAGAAGGATCAAGAAAAGTGGGACGACCTAAATTAAGGTGGGAAGATGGAGTGATCCAGAATATCAGTATGTTGAAAGTGAAGAATTGGCAGACCATAGCCATGAATAGGAAGGAATGGCAAGAACTTCTGAAGAAGGCTAAGGCCCACACCGGGTTGTAATGTCAATGATGATGATGACGTAGGGTAATGTCACGTGCAGCCGTTTTGTGATCGAAAACTTTCATGTGTTATTACTCGCAATTTTTACTCACCAAAACTACTACTGTCATAATTATATTTAATCGTTTCTGATGGTATTGTACAACAGATTAGATTTGAATTGTTATTCTGAGCGTATATTTAGTTGACATTGAAAATGAATAAATTTTAACACTTGTCCGGTTATACTTGAGGAATTCATAAATAGAATTGGGTTGTAAAGGGAATATCAACGGCAATCCAGTGATGCTGAACCTAATGAATAAGTTAAAGTTTGTTGGGAGCGAGAACGAGCCTCTGTGGCAACGACCACACGTATCAATGACGACGTCAACGTCACAATGTATGGACATCAATTTCATATTTTATTTTCTATTGATATTTGCAAACAATCTCTTTGCGAACACAGCGACACAATCACAAGCAAATGTTTTTCATCTTTTGTGGAATTTAATATATGTAGCAACCCGTCTTATTATACTGGTATCATATTATCAAAATACTTAACAATGCACACCATAAGTTACTGGCTCTTTTAGTCATAATACTTCTATTTATTTCAGTCTTCTCAGAACGTATCTCAGTTTCAGTTTCTTTTAATAGAGTAATTAGATACTTGTTACATGCCTAAACTATTAATATTAACGTTCATTTAATTTTTCCTCGTTTTATAGAGATAAACATTATTTTTTCTTCAAGATATTTTAAATTTATTTGTACTGATTTTTATTTTTTATTTATGTCTTTATACCAAAGGTTTTAATCACTGAGTTTTAACAATAAAAATTGTTTTCAAATTTTGACGATGTTCCGACATAGATTGAAATTGAATACGAAAGATAGCCAATTCAGACAAAAAGTGATAATATAAATACCACACATCGTTTCTGGGATCCTTGTTCCTTTCGTCAGGTGTGATAAAGAGCCTTACTAGTGCAGTTGTATCGCTCTAGGCTCTTGTTCGCAACTGACGAAAAGGACAAGGATCCCAGAAACGTTGTGTGGTATTTAAATTATCACTTTTTGTCTGAATTGGCTATCTTTCTTATTCATTGTTTTCAATCAGACGTGAATTTTTTCATTTATAGATTGATATTCATCAGAATCGTAGATGCCTGTCATTTTGTCTTACAAGATGACCGTAAGTTAAAGACGCTTCTGGAAAAACCGATGAACTCTGTATTTAAATGAAAATATGAAGGAACAAATATTTCGGACAAATTGATTGCTTGTAGATAATAATATAATATTGGCTATGATGATGGAAAGAAAGATGTAATAAAAAACTTTGTCAAATAATTGTTAAATATAAAAATGTATGGACTGAAATTATTCTAATGCATATGTTTTATAGGTGAATATGGCAAATTGTGGAAAGGTCCTGACAGAATTTAAAATTAAATAATTTTGTATAAATTTATTAAAAAGTATTTTATAAGGAAAAAATATGCGGCCTTACGTCAGAAAAATTATGTTTCTTAACAAAACATTAAATAAGTCTTATACAAGATTATTAAGCCTTAAGAGGTTATAAAATAGGACGAAACGTAGTTCATTCAATAATTTGTTAAAATACATAATTTTCTGACATAAGGCAGTGTATTTTTTTATTTTAAAAGTATTTTATTTTAATAAATTTGCGAATGATTAAAACCATTTGGGTAAAGAAGTAAAAGTTATTATTAATTTTCAATCAGACGAAAATTTTCATTTCTAAAAATAATTATGTCAATATTTTCGATTTTCTGACTTAAAAATGTAAAATAATAAAAAAATTAACTAATAACAGAAAAGGAAATAGGAAGATTCGTACATAAAGGTATGTTTTATCGTAAATAGGGTTATTAGGATAATGATGAGTCGTTATCTTATCGACCTAGAAGTTTTCACAGTTCAGTCATACGAATGCTATGTTGCAGGAGTGACATGTAAACAATATTCGTTTTTCTTACAGATTATTCACTACGGAACGGTAAAAACAAATTGTGGTTAAACCACGTCCTTCATTTGCTATATATAAGACCGTTTTCTAATCAGGGCCGTTAAACGATGTGGTGTATGATATAACTGTATTGTATATTTCCATCACATTATAAATAACTATGTTTTATGCTTATTATGTTCCAATACAAGAGCAAATTTAAAAGACGAATTCACTTAAAAATGTAGATACGGGTTAGGTTCACTATAGTTCTAATTATTAATATTCCTTTAAGATATTTATTAGAACGATTGCGCACATGTTGACCATGAGATTAAATCACGTCACAGCCTTATCATGACGAGTGTGACAATTACCCACGTGTTTTGGTTGGGATGTAGAATGTAGGGGATGCAATTTTTTGAACCAATCAGATGGGCTGCATCCGGTCACATTGCCAGGGACATTATGACGTTAAGAAGCCATTTTTCAAGAAAAATGGATTTGGAGATATTCGAAGACTCAAAAAGGATGCTGTTAGTAATTTTGGTCTGTTTCGGAAACACGAGACTTTTGTTTGACTACTTTCCTTAGTAGCAAAGGCGTTACAGAACAGCGAGAGAATTTGTATCAGATTCAGATCATCACGTGCGTATGAAACATCGAAGTTAGTAATTTGTGTATAGTTTCATGCAAATTTAAAGTATAATTAGTGCTAGCTAGCCGGCGGCACTTATTAATCATAATCCTTGGGCCAAATAGGCCTTCAGCAATTAATGTTGTACGTTTGTTGTATACATTTCTGAACACATGTATATAAACAACCATTTTATATCAAATATACATAATGACTTAAAATAATCCTGCTTGAAATGAATTATACGTTGAATATTTTCAAAAGCGCAAGGACAGTTCAAGGCTATTAGAAGGTAACGGCCAGAAAAGTATTAAAATTTACTGGCAATAAAATCCTGTTCCTGCAACAAGTGATTCAACTGCGTGTTAATAGGTAAGATTCAATCAACATCCAATCTGTTTATGGAAAACGAAATGTGATTCAGAATATGTAAGCCAAATACGGGCTGTGCTAAAAATTAATAAATCGTAAATAAGTAGTTGCAACAAGCGTGGTTGCAAGTGCTATATCTATAGAAAATTTTGACAACTATAAGGAAGCTGAGTACGAATTAAATCGATTAAGTCAATGGGATATATACAAAAGTAACAAGAAATGCCAAATAATCTGATAACAAAATTACTAGTGAAAAATTGGAAGATCATACAGGAATTGAAGCGTTAAGTATACAGAACTTGATAAAACTACAGCGAATGTGGTAAGACATAATGTTAAAATGAAGAATTGTAGTTGAAATGAAAAATTTACGTAATCATCACTTTTTGTCTGAATTTGGCTATCTTCTATATTATGGTTATATTGTATATATTTGTAAACTGGTATGGTAACACGAAAAAATACTTATAAAATAGAAATATTCGTTTTTCAACTTAGTTAGCGAAACGCAATGAATCAAAAAAATTTACTTAAGAATATACATTACGACACAAGAAAGTAAAGACAAACAAACAGAAATTAATTTTGAGCGATATAATTTGAAAAATTGTAGACATTTCGATCAACTGTTACGATCCTTGCCAGACTGAAGAAATATAGTCAAAGTTACAGACACTTTACAAAGAAACTGAATACAAGATATAAATGTACAAAGATTATTTAATAAGCCATCATAAATACAGTTAAATAACTGTTGATCTTAATGTGTAACATTCAAGAAACCAACATTGTATTAGTATTAGTTTCCTTATCTAGAATAACAGTATTATCAAAGAATCATTAAGATCCAAACAATGTTTTGTAATCGGAGTGTGTTCACAATGTGGAAGGACATTAGTTTTATGTTCCTTAATTTTAGTTAACAAAGATCGTTGGGTCTGGCCGAAATACCAAATGAGAAATTATTGAAACTAATTTCGTAAACAAAATTATGGAAATCCAAAGGATTAAGACAATCTTTATTTTTTAACAAATTGAGATAAAAAATTAACAGATTTAAAAATTACAGAAATATTTAGTGTTTTAAATAATACAAAACGTTAATTTCTTGTGAAATTGTCTTACAGTCGTTATTTTTTCTAATATACAATATGCTTGTATTAAAAGAATAATGACATTGAAAATCACTTATAAAATCTAATTCAGAAACTCCACAACCGGAAAATGATATATTTGTCGGAAAATGATAATGTATATTGTAATGACGAATAATTTTGTAAAATTACGCCTTAGGAACCCGATAAAGGTCAAGACGCGGTAAAGCATTGTCTTCCCATTCACCAGGAATATTTATTGCTCGTACACGTGCGGGGAAGAACCAATGAAGGGTGTCTGCGACAGAAAATGTTGACAGTCTGTCGGCTAAGGGGTGGATGATTAAGTAAGCTAATTTTATTAGGGTGAACATTTTTGCTGTTTGGAGATATAGATGGAGTGAGGCCATTGAAAGTAGATATATAATGGCCTCGCGCAGAAGAACAAGCATTCTTTTAGTTTAATTGCTTTGCAGTAAAGTCGTTCGTTTTTTGTTAGAAAGGGCAGGCAGTAAGAGTGATTAAGATTTATGATTGCGACAAAGAATAATAATTTGGAAGCAGGCAACACGAACACTGGTAGAATACTCGTGGGACAGCTATAAAGAGATAGAGTTCATAAATAGCGAACGACAGAATCGAGCACTGCGTGTAAAATTTTAACGTAATATTCACAGAAATTTGTAAATATAAATCGTTTCGTGTCACTTCCCCCCCTCCACACACATCCAAATATCCTCTGAAAAATAACGTTTTTCGAAATTTTAAATAACAAATATATTAATTACTAACTATTTTTATTACACATAAATACCCAAGGAGAACAAAAAGCCTTAAAATATACACTCATATTACGTAACTTGGTAAAATCAAATGGAATTTTTTCTTACTTACATTATATAGATTTAATTAAATATTTAAATTTTTATAATTTCTGTAAATATTTTACAGGTATAATTATCAAGATGAATCAGGCAAGGGAATTACTTAAATGTATTATTTTTTAATTATTCCTTAGTCGAAATGCTTTTCTGGAATGAATATTATTACACTCTATTTCAGTTAGTACATAAAAAATTTCATAATGAAATTTATCATCCGCGTCTCGTAAATTTCTGCAACTAACACTTGATTTATAGTAGATGCAATTTGAGTTTTCACTGCGCAGTAACACGTGTGACGTCACTGCGCTGTCAAACTGTTGTACTACGTTGTGTGGTATTGTCACTTGTTTTGTCTGTATTGGTTATCTTTCTTATTATTAATTTTTCAATCAGACGTAAATTGTTCATGTTATACATAAGTATGCACATATTTATTTTTCTTATTCTAACTAAATTAAACCAGCTTCAATAATTAAAGCGTTCAGGCAATAAACATTATGTGAAAGTTTAGGTGATAATTTTCAAAGAATCTATTTGGTAGTTTGAAAATAATCTATGTAATATATATTTATCATGAAAAAAACAATAGTATAATAATATTTCACGATCTGTCAAAGAATAGGTGACGAAGATTCTCGGAAGAACGGTTTATATTGTTTATAGCATTTAATAAAAATCAGACACGCTTCAATTTGTACTACGGTAAGGTGTATGAATGACTTAGGTAATTGTTGTCTGGTATTGTTATTGAATTCAAATCAACGAGCACACGAGTAGCGTGCAGTTGGGAGAAAATCCCGGTACCAAACTAGGGAGAACAATCAAAATTCACTATAAATAACAATCATAAAATTTTTCAGATTGTTTACGTATTGAAACTTAATTTTTAAAGAATACTAACTTGAGCAATTATTTTCACTTATTTGTATAATTATTAAAATTGCTGCTATGTAAAACCCGAACAATGGTACTGTATGTTTATTGATATGGATAGTTAATATACATTATTAGCTGAGTACTCGGTGTTACCCTGGTATTTATTAAAATTAACCCTGAGTAGGAACTGATTCGACACGAAACCTCTTGGTAAACATTTCATTTAACCAGCATCAATAACTGCAGTGTTTGGAACATTTACCCATTTACGTTACCCTTCCCAAGGAATCTAAATTCAAATCAACCAGGATGATGACTGACGGTATTTGGGAATTCTCCTACTACATAAAATAAAAGTGTCTAAAAAATCGGAAACGAATCAAAACAGTAAAACATACTCGCTAACTTCATAATGTCTAAAAACTCTCCCGGTACCTTGAAGAAGTAAAGAAATACAACCTTTAACTAAATAGAGAAAAAAATAAAAATTATCCGGTAACTTAAGAGGTTCAGAACTAATCACGTCCACCTCCACGCGGAGGAACATAAAATACCATTAATCACCATGATTAATGCGAGAATAAAACTCTGCGACTCCTATAACCCACGAATCGACACTAATAACGATCTTTTAAGCATTACTAAAAACGGCCGTTTTAGCATGCTTTAAAATTGTTCCCCCAACCCCACACCTAGGGATTTAACTACAACTTAACTGACATGTCAGTATTAAACTCTTTTACTTCTATATCCTTAGATTTGACACCATTTTAGGTTATTTTTATTTATTTTTATGTAACTCCCTCCACTTCCTCCCTTATTACTGCTTTAAGGGGTTGACATTATACACTAAATACATCTCACCCCTTGTGAGTTTCGTAACGCTTCGGAACCGACAAACACCTTCGCGGGTGTGCGCACAACAACTTATCAGCGTAATCGGATCAAGGGTTTAGGAGCGCATGGGGGACACACAGACATTCACTTTATATGTATAGAGATAATCGCTTTACTAACTATATTACTCGGCCAGGTAATGGCTGTGGAAAATGGTTTTGAGAATTTTACGTCGGTTTTGAAAATTTATAATAAGAAAATAACCAAATACAGACAAGTGATACACAAATACCACGCCAATATTAATTTTACCCTGAATCTACATACGACCAATATAGTCAAATTTTGAACACGGAGGAGTAATTATTTGTTAGAGAATGATTAGGTATCGGGCAGTAAACAACTTTTAGGTTATAAAGGAAGTATTAGATTAAATTACTTGCTGGTAAATTATATTCTACCTGTTACTCACTAAAGATAAATTCTGATCAAGTAGAAAGAATCACTTCGAAGATGGTATATAACACTTATTTTCACTCCGTCGTGTTATGGCAACATGCGGTAATTCCGCTCGTATATTAGAAACTTATGAGAGAAATAGACTAGAATATTAGATGTTAAGGAAATTGTTTGTGATTTAGAACTAGCAAACATCGGCATAAACTTCAATGCAACATTCATTATTTCAGGATTAAGCTATTTCACAGTCTACTGACGGATATAAAAAGAGAAAAATTCCTTAGTGTGTTCATTAGTCAATGTTTGTTTCGTACTACTCTCTTAAGTTGTTAATAGGGCTGCAAACTATTGATTTGGACTGTATTTCCCCACAAATTGACGCATTATCAAGGTATAAGTGATCGTAATAATTGCTAAATATTAATTTTACTCTCTTCTCTCTCCTGAAGACTTTACCCTCAAGTGTTAGTTTTACGAGCAGATGTAAATAAAATCGACATATTCTATACATCAACTGACGTGAACTCATCACTACTCTAACGAGTGCTACCTTGCCTATCCACCAAAGTAACAATGCTGAAAGGAGTGAATTTTTTATGCTACTATGAATTAAAAATAAGAATAGTAATATATTGAATCAATTTTCGATTTGTATATGTTTAAAGACTTTAACATTAATGCAGTTATCTTTCCTTGCTGGTTTATGTATAAATACATTTCACTAATTTATTTATGTATTTTAATTTGTTCTTACCCAAACTGTATATTTTATATATTTATTATTTTTGATTTTATTTTATATCTAGTTGCTATAGGTAATCGGCCCTCTCATGTTTCTAGCGTACATTAAGTGTATTACGGAGGGATGAAGTCACATGTAAAACTTTTCAGTCTATTGTTTTATATTCCAAAAGATAAAAGGAGGGGGTGTACGTTTTATTTTTATATTTTTAGAGTAACATGATGTTTTGTAGTGTTTGACCTGCATAAGTTTTAGGGACTCAAGGTAACCCTTGGCTACCTTCCTCTACCCCACCGCATCCTCCCTTTCTAATCCCTTCGTATGCTTTTAAAGGGGAGTTGCCACCATGTGGATTACCCTCATGTAGCCTGCTAATCTAAAAAAAGTCTGTACGTTAACTTACTCCGGGAAGACCTAAATAAAATACACGAACGTACAGTAAATAAGAAAATTAAAATAAACTCGGAAATTAGTGAGATATATGAAATTGATAATTCGGTAGTATACAAAACCGGAAATAAAGGAAGTAGAGCAAACAAATTATAATTTAAATATAAGGATTTTATTTTGAATAAAGATCTAAATTGGAGTGAGTAAGTAGTACAATGTGGGGATATACATTTTATTAATAGGATCTTGAAGAAAAGTTTCTTGGTTAGACCCATTATGAAATACGGTTTTCTGGGATCCGTTCAGAAGCATTGGATCTCTATCCAGGCTAGGACAGGTAAAACAGGAGGAAAATATAAAAATCCACCTCAAACTTGAGGAATAACTTTCAGAAAGGGGAAAGAAGTTCAGGATTTCCGCTTTGTTTAAAGTTTATTTTAATCAACGTATATGGTATGAACTACTTACAAGCCCAAAAAATTATGTTAGTGAAACTGACTAATTTTTAGAATTAAACAAAGAGAGCAACGCAGCAATGTGGGAAATACTAGTTTCTGAACACTATAACGGAATCGAACGATTTGTCTGTAAATGACCTAACGACTCTGCCTTAGAATAGGAAAAAACTGAAAGATAGGTTAAACATGTTGGATAAATTGATTTAATTAGAACTATAATAGACATTTTTTGAAATGTCAAATTACTTAATAGTGAAGTGTTGTGGGATAGAATAAAAGTGTTAGTTTTCTTCTAAAGCAAATTTTATAAGAGAATTATTTTATCTTATAGTGGAGCGAAGGGTCTTAATGAAAATGTTTTACACAATAAAATATTCCCTGACACTCATGACTACTTCAAAGGTTTGTTTCTCTACATAAAAGATGCTAAAGACATTGGCAAAAAATGTTATGTTCTGTGTTATAATTTAATTTAAATATAAATATATTTAATTATAGCTGTCACCAAGTGTAAACTTAATAGCAGTTAACAAATTCATTAATTTATATATGTTGCAATTTTCCTTTTGTGGGTATGTGTAATGTCTTTGACATAATAATTGAATTTTATTGTTGTGTTTATTATGTATGTATGTATGCAATAATTCTGTGACTTGACCTATTCCTCAGTAGAATCAATATTCAATCTATATTTAACAGAAACATTTCTGCTCGTCTTCAGAGCTTAAAGGTAGGCAGAGCAACGGTTTTCATAATAGTGCATAAAATTTCTCTAGTGCGGACGGAAAAATACCGGTACCTGCCTCCCACGACCTCATTTTACACTCTATGCCTTTTTTTTACAACACACAATGGAATCCTCAGCCAGCTGATAATCGCTTTTATAAACAACGAACAGCTGTATAATGCCGAGCACACGGAATTGGAATTGCCAATCAATAAATGAGGAAAAACAATATCGAAACCAACAGTTACTGTATAAAGCTTTATTTTATTTTAGAGTAACAGGCTACATCAGGGTAATTCACGCGCTGACAACTCCCCTTTAATAGCATAAGAAGGGATTTGAAGTGGGGATGGGGTAGGATAGAGGAAGGTAGAACTACGGCCCCCGGGTTGTAGTTTAAGGATCCTACCCGGCTTTTGCCTACAAGTGATGCAGGACAAACCCTCGAAAACCTGCATCAGATAGGTCGGTCAGTAGATACTTGTCCTACGCCCTTCCGATGGTGGGAGAGGGGTTTGCTGTGGGGACGCCACATTCCTTTCTCCGTGCCTCGACCAGTTTAGGAGGCAGTTGGCCGACTAATCCAATGGGAATAGCGGACAACTCTTACCGTATGTTCAAGGCCTGTGACCCCGGAACATACACCTCTCAAAACAAGCAGAGGTGCCTTGGTTTGTGAGAACCTTAGTTCAAAAGCAGAGAGAGAGGAAGGCATCCCCAAAGGTAGCCCGCCCCGTCTCTTCAGAAACGTTCTATGTATAAAGCTTGAAGAACACGAATTTCATATACGTTTAGTGAGTGAAATAGTCTCTGAGCGGATTTCATATTTTGAAACCCAGTTTGTTGCCAGATTTGCATAAGTATAGTTTAATTTCGATGCGTTTCCGTTCTCATTCTATTTCAAGAATTATTTATCTCTTGCTTTAACTTGAGTTGAAATAATGTGTTTTTTTACTTGGTGTTACAACGTATAATTATACCATCACGTTTAATTATCCGAGACCTTCAATTATTACTGTACTCGAAGGCATATAAGACAATTATTGAATTTTGCACAAACAAGTTGATGACTCAAAATAGACTGGATGAAATGTCTCAGTTTGTACGTACTAAAATAAATATATGAACGGAAATTGTATAATAGTATCTTTTCAGTCATATTTAAATTGTGACATAATAATATCATTTCTAATGCAATCAACATAAATAGTGAATTAAGAGCTGCTAAATGCTGTGAGAAAGATTCTTTTCAGCTTTCTTGATCGGGAACAAATGCCGTTGTTTGTGCCACGATCCATGACGCATTTGTATACCAGAATTATTAACACGTTCTATTTTTGTCGAAAGGATTCCTTCAACTTTTCTTAGCTGCAATATTTGTCCAAAGTCGCTTTATATACTTCATGAAAATTGTAACTATTACTTCTCCCAAAGAAATAATATTTTGAGTGTACGAAATTTTCATTTAAAACTATTCTAACAAAAGTTAGACGTTCTTAAAGAATAGTTTAAGATTTCTGATATAATGTTTAATCTTTGTCTATTCTCATTAAATAACTGCATATGTATCGCATGTATTGTCATTGAAATTGAGAGCACGCCCTTTAGAACGCAAACTTAATTACGAAGACGCAATTCAAGAAGATTACATAAACTCTAAAGAAACTTCACAGAAGAAAGTTTAAGAAGGTTGAAGACGAGTGAGAAGTACTCGTTTATATTTGGCCAGTTTGTGTTTCTCGAATTTGCATTTGTGACGTCGAGCTTAAGTAAAGCTCCTCGCCTTATTGCGCATAAGTTTCTCGGGGACGATGACGATGCAATAGAGAAAACGGCTTTCCCAACAGAACAAGGTTGAGAAAAACGTAGGGACCAGACACTATGCCGATTCTAATTATCCTGACTTGTAATAAAAAATTAATGAGGATTTATATTATAGGATTTAATTTAAAATACAATTTATTTAATTAATATATAATTTTTTTAACAAAATTTACAGCGGAATTGAACATATATAAATGATTTAATTAATCCATCTCCATGGAAATCACAGATACAACGCCTTCCACCATTAGTCCCAGGATACGGAATTCAGACAAATTGTATACGCACGATGTAAAAATTATTATTTAGGGAATTAACCATCACAAAATATCACACGAGAATAAACACAAAACCTGACACACGCACACTAGGAACAAGCACAAAGTAGGGGTCAGCGATACTTCCTCGCATCACAGGCGCCCCAGATTCGAATCCCGGCAAGGCCATGGATGTTTGTCTGCGTGTTTCCATACTGAGAGACTCCCGTCAATTAGTCCCCCGACAAAGATAAAATGCAACTTAGTTCCTAATGAGTCGCTAATTATCTCAGATGTAAATGCGACTGTAACTTTTTTTTTTTAAAAAAAACCAACAAAATAGTAATACAAACACAAACGCCGACACCATTTCTCGAAGCTGAACGACGAGGAGTCTGCCCTTTAGTAGAAACTCCAGGCCGTCCATGACTTAATAAACTTAATAAAAAAAAAGTTACTTTTGCAATAAACGTTTTTAACTTACGGACCGCATCACGCCCATGGGGTCGAAAGGAACGTAGAACTTATTATTTCTGGCTCAACAGCTATCAAAACTCAAAACTGGGCATCTTTCCCTCTCAACCCAAAATTGCTCAAGTCACACCACCACATAAACTGCATCAAGCATCGCCATATTATTTCACCTCACGTATTCATACGTCTCGTACGCTAAGCGAAAAAGCAGTAACATTTAACCATACTTAAAACTTGGCTAAACAATTGGATAATCAATGTCAATGAATCCAAATCAATTCACGTAGCGTTTACATTAAAAAGAGATACACGCCCCCCCAGTCATGCTAAACGATGCAAAATTGTCCCAAATATTTAGGTATGCATATAGACAGACGTCTTACGTGAAGAAAACATCATTACGAAGTGGAAACAACTGGAAATAAAGCTGCGACAAATGTAATCGGAAGAAAATCTCAGTTAAAATCTCAAAACAATTTATTATACGAAGTAAACCTGAAACCGATTTGGATATACGGGATACAACTGTGAGGCACAGGAAGTAACTCAAATTTGGAAATACTCCAGCGCTTCCAGAACAAAATACTACGATCAATAGTCAACGCCCCTTGTTATGTTCCAAACGATGTAATCCCGAGAGATTTCGATAATGAGTGAAATTCACTATAGTGCTAAAAACTTAAGTTCATCCGAATGTGCTCGAAAAAAGCTGTTTAATAATAACGGAGAAAAGAATCGATTAAAACGATTCAAGCCGAATGAAACTACTGTACAGCTTCAACCAGCAGCAATTTATTCTATTGACATTAGCTATCTGACTAAAGATAGATACTGAAGGAGTGGCTTCACAGGAAGTTATAGTAGTATCGTGTTTATTCAATTGTTATACAAATTAATTATTACACGTATACGACAGATTGTAAGAAAAATGAGATCATAAAAAAGTTCTTTTGTTAACCATGGTGAGACGAAGGATAGACCAAAACGCTAGTGACGATTCATCACGGTCATAAATTTTCTTCATGCTTTGTGGCAACGATATTGTTGAGATTTGGTTACTCCCATAAGCTTTAGTCATTTTAATAAAATTAAGACAATTCTCGAGGAACGTAATTAATGCGTTACAGTCTCGATATTAACGAATAAATGTATCGTTTGGTGTTATTGCTCGGTTTTCCTGCAATAATTTACTAACCTGAGGATAATACTCTATAACGACTTTCCAACACTCTTGTATGAGTGACTGAGGAGTTTCTCTATTGAACGCATAGCGTAGTGGGATGTAGTGTTCAATATAATTACATTCAACACATCCCAGTCCACTCGTGATCAGCATCATCAATGGAAACTAATCGGAATATGCAACTCTCACAGGCACCTACTCTGGTGGAATGCGTTTTAGCTACTCGGATTCTGAACTGAAGCTCCTTACTCCCTGAGTTTTTTACTGTTGGGGCCAACCATCTATAGCTACCTAACCTCTTTTCTGAGTTTATTTCTCAAATGATTATTATTCAAGTCTTTAATCTCTCCTTACTCCTTAAATTACTAGATTTTAATTCTCTCACTACCACTTTTTGCACCTTTTTTTAGGGTGACATGAGGGTAATCCACATAGTGGCAACTCCCCTTTAATAGCATAGAAATGGATCTGAAAGGGGGGATGCCGAAGGGTAGAAGAAGGTAGCCAAGTGTTAACTAGGGCCCCCGGGCTATAGTTTAAGGATCCTACCCGGCATTCGCCTTAAAGTAATGCAGGGAAACCCCTAGAAAAACCTGCATCGGGTAGGTCGGGCATTTGGTACTTGTCCCACACCCTTCCGATAGCGGGAGAAGAGTTTGCTGTGGGGACGCAGAATCCCCTTCTCCGTACCTCGACCAGTTTAGGAGGCAGTTGGCCGACTGTTCCAATGGGAACAGAGAACAACTCTTACCGTATGCCCAAGGCTGTGACCCCGGAACATACACCTCTCAAAACAGGCCGACGTGCCTCGGCTTATGGGAACCTTAGTTCAAAAACGGAGAGAGGAAAAGCCATCCCCAAAAGTAGCCCCTTCCTGTCTCTCCTGCGAGAGAACATCCCTCGCAGGTACTGCCTGCGAGAGAATAGTCCTCGCAGACAGTTTTTGGACACTTTTTTTTGCACTTATTCTTTGTTAATCAGATATTGGAACAATCAATCAAAATTATCTGCGAGTTAAATTTACACCTGTCAGTTTCAAATCGAACGGACCTTTACTTGGTCTGTACGTGACAGAAATTACTTCGGTAGAAAATTTTTATAAGAAGAATAATAACAGATGGATACGAAACCTTTCGTGTGACAAAGGAGAAAGGGTACAAATTACGGGAAATCAAATCAAATGGCGATAACCATCAGAAGGCTCAACGACTGTTAAATGCACAGAAATTTAAATTTAAATACAAATTAAATATATAAATTTTCATCTTAAACCCGTAGAGTTGTAAACTTGGAGGAGCCTCGAGCATAGACCTTTCAGAAAAGTTTTCAACATGGGAATGGAGTGTTTCTAACAATTAGACTGTTTGAACGGACACCATCCAAATAATAGATACCCTGCTCCCATCGCCGTGGCTATTTGAAAAATTTTCACATTCCAATGGATAGGCAGCAAGGCAGAGGAAGAAGCAACCTAGTGAATGAGCAAAGCAGACAAACATCGTCATCCGTATGTGACTATTATCCAAAAACATCAACGGAACTGAGGGTTATTACGAGAGCGAAAAAAAATATTACATCGCATAACCATACAGGTCTGTCATTTTATAAATACGAACATTAGAAATAAATATGTACGGAATGTTTCAGAATCACTGTTCTAATTTATCTCCACCACGACCCTGAAATAGACATAATTAAACCCTTTCATAATTTTAGTAAATAAAATAATATGGGTAAGTTGAAATTAAATTTAAATTATTTTAGTAAATATTAAAAGTCTGTTACTAAACGTTTTTAATAATAATAAGAAAATAGCCAAATACAGACTATGGTATTGTGAGGTATTTATATCACTTCGTTTGTCTGTATTTGGCTATTTTTCTTATTATTAATTTTCAAAACAGATGTAAATTTTTCATTTTACTAATATAAGAATAAATAATTATTTATATTATAATGTTATTAATTAACAAAACAACCTTACATAATGTTTCAATCGCTAATATGGAATGCAAAGCAAAAGTAATTTATTTAATTATTTGAGAAAATTGGAAAAAGAGAAACGAATATACAAGTTTATAAATAGCACTTTTGTTAACTCCCTTGGCATTTGGATTTCAAAGTTGAACACAAGTATGCTTTTATCCCGTGTTTGTTTATTAGCCAACGTCAAACAAGAAGTGCGTAATTCAAGTGTTAAGTTCAGGAGTGACCTTGCGATCGATATCGTCCCAAATAGTTCTTGCCGCCCTGAGCGGTATTTTCGAACGCCTCCTCCCCCTTACATACACAAGCACAGTAGAATGTTGATGTAGCGTGTATACGGCTTCTAGTTTAAGTTTTTTACTCTAATGATCATGAAACCCGGGCTGCAATTGTGAGTTCGAGTAAAACAATAATGTATGAGTATATTACAAAGGTTCCAGTTCTTTAGTACTAAAGTCAATTCCGGACGCTCCGTGGTACGTCAGTAATCAAACTATACAATGACCTCATTTCCAAAAGACGAAATGCAACGAAAATTCTACATTTACAACAAAATAATTAATAACAATAAAAACTCGTTGCCGATATTACTGGCTCTACTACCAGACGACCAAACCAAGTATGGTCAAAAGATGTCCCAAAAAACGAAAACTGAATGTTGGAAGAAGTTAGAAATATCAATTGATGTTCAATCTAACACATTTATACTGCAATACAGCAAGCTTGCTTAATTCTTAGTAAAGATGTAGGTTGTAAGTTTATAATTAAATTTAAAAACTGTTGAATATGTTGTTATAATCCACTGACTTCACGTCTTCAAATTATATTACGAGAAACTTGAACTCTTTGGCACCGGACCATTTTTGTCAAGATTGGAAAGAGAAAATAATCAGAGAGAGCTAAATTTGAAGAATAGGGTGCGCCAGGAAGTAATAAAAACTTTAATTCATTCATGCTGGCCATTGCGATAATGTGAACAGGTGCATTGTCGAGATGAAACAATTTCTGTTTCCCAAATGTGGCCGTTTCTTCCTGATTTCATCACTCAAACTGTGTAATAATTTCACATAACACTCGCCGTTCTTTAATTTTTATTTTTGAAGGAAATTAACGAATAATATTCCACGTTCAACCCAAAAAATTGACGTCATGACAGATAAAACTGCCTTCGCATTCTTTGAGGCAGATTCTTCCCTTTCAGCCCATTGTTCGATTGGTGTGAAGTGGTGGACCAATGTTTTATCTATGGTTATTAAAAAATATTCAAAAACTCGACTTTATTGCAGTGAAACATCGCCAACACACTCGATTGAAACATCTTCACGACGCTGTTTTTGTTCACAGCTTTCCCATATTCAAATTTTCGGTCGATATACGATTTGCAGTACTTTTTTAAATGCATGTCTTGTATGCTAGTTCGCACACTTTTTGTCGACGGTCATTCTATAACATTTTGTGATTTTCGTCACCATTTCTTGGTCCAACACTTCGACGTTCGCCTTGGAACCTCGTACGGCCTCGTTCAAACTCATTATATTATTGTTGAAAACGAAGGATCATATTACTGACATAATATTCTGACTATTAAGACAACTTATAAATTAACAACAGCCAATTTTAATTGAGAAAAAAGATATTTATTTATAGAAAATTGAGGTAGAATGACCTGACTATCAAAATTTTGTTAAAGTTTCATACCTGAAGAGATCGCAAAATAGTGACGAAACGTAGTGTAATTTTGCTCCAAATTACAATCGAGCACACTTCGCCTTTGATATTGGTTTAACCGAGACCTTTCAAATGACAGTATTGTGTGACATAATGGTGACCAATTTTTTTCGATATGTCCAAAATCACCGAGAGCGATCACTATTGACGGCTATCAAACAAACACGAAAAAATGTAGCGTCTATAAATTCAAACTTGAGCTTTATAAGTTGGAAACTTTGAACCACTTTGGTTTAGAAACAACCCGCCATGAAGATGGTTAGGTCGCGTACGTCTGGGACGCGAAATTTCGAAACCTAAGAAACTTTATTATGGGACCCTGAATGGCTGCTTACTAAAGTTTGGAGGCGTAACATGTTTGCTTGTAGGGCATGATTATACATCAAAATTCATAGAATTGTATGTGAATACCCACAATTAGTTTGTGTTTGTAAAATCTTTATGAAGTAATTTTTACAAAAACGAAATATTGTTGTTGTGTCTCACAAAGAAAATTAGATGGAACCAAATGAGATTTATTTATATAATCTTTGCAAATAATAACATTAAACATACAGCTCTCATTAATATTAAGGATATCAATTTTTGAAGTCACAACACATTAGATGTAAACAGAGATAGTTGTTGCTTTATATAGGCTAAATACTATGAATAAAATCATTGATAGTATTCTTAAGGAATGTCCTTAATGCTAATAATTCTATGTGTTGACAATAATGTTAATTTTCATCCACCGAGTTATGGAATCTCTTTGCCCAGTCAATCTATGAGTAACAACTACCGACATAAGTAGACCAACACCTGGAGGAGACACTTGTATTGACAATATTGTCACTTACTATGAAACTTCTCATACAGCCAAAGATTACTATGTTGGATATATCAATGACTAAAATCTGACACATTTTGTCTGCGAGTTATCCAGAGCAACATTACAGGTAACAAAATTATCATATTAAAGGATTAATTCCCAATGAAAACTCGCTCCGAGGTGGTTAATGCCACATTTTATTTTAATGCTGGGAACTAGAACACAGAGGCTGTATGAAACGGTTTGCTAAGATCTAGAATTGTAGACCTTAATATATATATATATATATATATATATATATATATATATATTATATATATAGTCGTGTAAATGTTTGTCAGTGGCCTTAATCGTGATCTCTCTGCTCACGACTTTAATCGGTTCTATATAGACAATAGTAATGCAGTCCAACATGGTGTCACTTCCAACCAAAAACAACTTGACATTCTACAATGTTTGTACATCTGGATGACGTAGGTTCTTGCAGACTTTAATTTTGTTTGTAGAACGGGTAACATAGATTGTCATTTTGTAAACTCTGATGATGCAGTGTATTCAAGAAAAAGATTAGCATCATCAAACAATATTAATTTTTTTATAATGGCCAACTTCAGTTATTTATTTTATATCACAGCGATTCAATGCAGACCTAGTTGGTTTATAATCAATATAATAGCATAATTATCGTTTGAACATTTTTCGATTGCTATTTTTATTCTATAGCACATTGTGTTGAACTTTCCGCCGAGTTTAATACGCGCTCCTACTTTTGTTAAGCAACCAATCAGGTCTTAGTATTTATCTCCCATTCGAAAGTTAGTTAGGTTTCGATATTTCGCGTAGAAAGAGTAATATTTATGCCTCATTACTTACCTAGTGAATTTTTCTCGGTCAAGCATTAATTTATATTGTTGGACAAAAAGCTATAAAATCATCAAATCTATTTAAATTTCCGAAAGCCAATGTTAGTATTTCAAATACAAAAGCAGATTAATGTTGGAAATTTTAATGAAATATTGGGTAGTTTGAAACTTTATTTACTATACAACATAAGTGGTGTAAGAATGTGTGTTGAAACTACAAGGGAAACTTATAGTTTCCAACAGAACGAGTCAAATGATAGTATTCGTAGTACAAAACATATATGCACACACTACATAGATTAAGAGAGGTTTTATAAATCTGTAGTATTAACGTAAAATTAACTGCTTTGATTAATGTATTTATTGTTAGTACAGAAATATTTTTATTTCGGCCTCGAAACCTATTGACCTTGATGTTTAAACCTAAGCGTTAAACCAAGCAGGTACTTTTCTCCTGTGATTGAGTATGACAGTAGAAGTAAGATTAAAGTAATTGTAATTATTCTCTAATTGAGAACAGGTGTTCAAATTATACACTTCTTCACTGAATTGCTCTTCTTCCAAAATAAATCTATTTTTTAGAGAGATACAAAAGTAAGAATGTTAAAATGAAAAAATTAACGTCTGATTGAAAATAATTAATAAGAAAGATAATAAGAAAGACAATAATATAAATACCACACAATGATTCTGGGATTAAGAATGGTTCAATTGTTTTAAAGGAAAAGGGTAATTATTAATGGCCGAAAGAGTTTAAAAAATCAAAGACGTCAAAATACAGTAAAGTGTAATTCGAAGTAGCTGCTCACAAGTTATAACTTTTATTAGTATTTAATAAATCTTGAAACACTAGTGAGTCGAGATTACTTAGCAAATTGAAAACATAGTATTATAAATTATTATAAAATTAAATATTCATTAGTAATTTCGTCGATTTATCATTCCGTAACCTTGTTAAATCAATAAGATTTAATGTTCCAATATTTGTCAATGCCTTAATTTATTTGAAAATTTACTTTTATGCGTCGCATTAAAACACGTAATTTCAAATAGAATACATAATTTTTTGAGTGTGTGCTAGTCATCAACACGCGTTAGTTAGTCTAAATGTCACGATAACTTCGTAGCACTTGGTTGTCAGTAAATTTAAATTTGTGTGTGAGCTGTTTTGTTATTACTTCAGTGAATAAATATACAATTTCCAAATAAATAGAATAAAAATATGGTATTGATCAGGTAACTATTTTTATCTCCACTTTATTGAACAAGTAATACTGTTTTATAGACTATTGTTGCCGATATAATGCAATGTATTATATTTATTTAATTGATTGTTATTAATTATAAATGGATAATAATTTATTTGAAACAATTAATATAAATTTTATTGCAAACATAAAATACGCTATAAGCAATTTAAATCTATTAGTTTTATTCACACTTTCTTGTTAATTACAAAGTTTAACCCTAACTATTGTTTAAGCAATGAAAATCTTAAACTCAGGATTTTCATTAGCTTGCCGCCTGTTTTTGAACAGTGGCAAAATTATATATAAGACTCCACGCCATAACCAGCTAATCAGTAAATTCAACCTGTATTTTACGAATGAAAATTAAAAACCTTTTCTGTAGAGTAATTTTTGGTTTCCGTGATGCCGCATCGCAGCTTCCAGCCAAAGCTACGCGGATCTCCGCGGATGATTCGCATGGTTGGGAATTTCGTATTCGCCTCGGCTGAATTTCCGTATCGTCTTGCTGATGGAAAACACTGCAACCTTCGTGTTTTTTAAGGCGTCCACTTTCCGTCCCAGTCTCGGCCTGGCTCCCTGTCATCAAGTCCGCAACCTAATTCTCTATCACTTCATCGGAGCATGCTTTTCCGTTTATTCGTGCACACTACCACATCCGAACTGTCTGTCCCGCTCAGTCGTCATATGTATCTTGTTATTGCTCTTACAAAGTTCACAAACTTAAGCTTCATTGGTCCTTTTTGGTTATTTGAATCAATAAGAAAATGTGTCACATTCACACTCATTCAAAATAAACAAGACGATCTCCTGTGGTGTAGTGGTCAGCGTGACTGCCTCGCATCAGAGAGGTCCCGGGTTGGAATCCCGGCGAGGGCACGGCTGTTTGTGTGCGTGAGAGAAACTCTTGTCAAATCAGGTCCCCGACGAAGGAAAAATGAGTTACTTTAATTTATTCGCTAATAACCTGAGCTGTTGAAGCGACTTTAGATAAATCAATTTAAAAAAACTAAACAAGTAAAACATCTACTGTCATGCCGATAAATTAAAAAACAATCTCCTCCTTCCAATAATTCGATTGTTTGATTTCAGCCTATATCTATTGTCGATAATAAATAGAAGAATATTCGATGAAATTCTCAACATGATTTGGAGGATTTGTCAAAATATTCATGGTATTCTGTCGTCTAAGCCGAAAATTCAGCAATTTTCATTTTATCTTTTGTGTTATAACGAACCTAAAAGATTGGCTTGATCTGTCCCTCGATGCGAAGAGGACAAGAGCAGCGTCACCAATTGTTGTCTTAGAGAGGACACAGAAACATCCCCAGAAAGTTGCCCGAGGTCGTTGTCGTAAGCCACGGGAGATAAGTTGTGTATAACATGGATGACTTTTGAGCAGTATCATGCAGTTGAAGTAATAAGTTTTTGATCTGAGATACGTTTGATCAATCTCTCGACAGAAGGTGCTGGAGACACATGTGAAGACATTCTATGATAGCCATATGAGTACTGGATTATATCCTGCACTTATTTACAGATGAATTGTTCCCTGACCGCGCTTCTAATTTGGTCTGCAATTCTAAATTTACATGTATCTGTTTGTAATTTAATTTTAACTTCTTCAAAGATGACTATGGCCCAATAAGACGCGGGAGGCTTCTAATGCATTTGACTGGCAAAAAAATAGTTTAAAGTTTTGATGACTGTATGTCAGGTATTTTTACTTCAAACTAGGATTTTTAATGGCTTAATTTTATATCTGGAATATAGTTCTGTTAATTGGTGGCACATTAAAGACCCTGATGAAAAGTTTATTACTTGAGGTAACCAAATATTCTACTTGTTTGAATGGTATGCGTTATTCACGATTATGTTTCAATTTAAAAATTTATAAATGATAAAATAGTAATTAAGCATTTATTTCAAGATAAGCCAAATTATTGAAATTATGAATCAGAGATTTATAAAATATTTTAGTGTTTATGAAAAATTTGACCATTGATGATCACATAATCTGGTATTATGGCCATCATAATTTCAAACTATTCAAAACACTGAAATCGGTTTCAAGAATTGAGAATGTTGAAAAAAGATATTGTTACCATACTGAATTATACATTGATAAGGACACAATTTTATGTTTTATTCAATTGCCAGATTGTAAAGGGTTCATATCTGAATTAAATTAATTATGGTCAAATTGATGCGACTAAACAGATCTCAGGTAAAGATTCATAACAAATGATTATTTAATTATAACATAGTCACGAAACTCGCATACAATACAGACCAACAAAATAGGGATATTTTATTGACTCAGATCAGGGTCAGAAACTTTTCATCGGCGTCTTTATTGGATCATAACTATGTTCAAGATATATTGTTAAGAGATTACAATTTTTTGAAAAGTATACAATTGCCAGTATGGTGAAAATGATGTAATTTTACAATTGAAATAAAATACGCGAAGTCGTTACAATACCTTACATATTGGCGTCTATAATAGTAGGCCAAATTAGTAACAAAGGCATGGAGCAATATATCAATGCGGGATACGCAAGATAAGAGTCCAGAACCCCCTATCAGTATGGACAAGGACTGTCGTAGAATCCCGTCACGTGTGCCTCTCGCACCTTCCGTTGAGAGATTAATCAAACATAAGTGTCTCCAGTAACTCCTGTCAAAAAACTGATTATTTTAACTTCATGATACATATACCGTCTCAGTCCTTTGTCGTGTCACACTCCCCGTTGATCCCGACATTGGCTCGGAAAACTTTCTAGGGAATTTGGGTGACGCTGCCCTTGTACTCCACAAATCGAGGAAAATTCTTGGGGAATTCCCAGATCATTCCAATCTTGAAGTTATTTACAACTCAAAAAATAAAACTACAACTGCGAAATTGACGTATTAGCTAAGTCAATATCATAATTATTTTGACGAATCCATCATAGAATGAAAATTTCAACCTTTTAATTAATACTGAAAATGTAAAATTGTGCATTTAGACACAACCGTATAATTTACAGTCCAATAAACAAAAAGACGTGACAGTTTATATTACAGATCCGTAGTCAAATAGTATATATTAATTTGGAAAGGCAACAAGCGTGTTAAGTTCTTATAAAATTCGCTAGTGTAAGCAGTAGTTCCACGTACAAGAAAAAAATAACATTGAAATTATTCAATGTCATAGCATAAAATCCTACAACAAAATAATGGGACGGACTGACAAACTCGTTATGCATATAAATAAATGTACATAGAGTAAAATGATTTCAATAGCAGTAGTCAATGCAAATGTATTATATTCTGAGGCCACCTAATGCATGGCTCGTTTTCAGATTTGAAAAAAAATAGCGAGAGCTTCTGTGCGAAACAATAATTTTGGTCGACCTTCATTACAAAAAACTGCTTTGAATCGCTTCGCCGATACTGTTTGTAAGACAAGGAAAAAATAAGTCAATGTAAAACAAGCGTACGAAAATAATATGGTAGGGTCTCACCTATAATGCGTGAAGCAACGGCAGAAAATGGAACAATGATGGAAAATAAAGAGATTTATTCAATTGAATTATATTTGGTTGCATTTGGGACTATTTGAAGAATGAAAAAAAAATATTAATACGGCATAAGTTTAATGTAATGTTGTAATGACCTACGGTGATTCAAGTGTAAATAATGATGTTTTTATGAAAAATAACAATTTGGTATTTAATGTGTTTTAGACATACCAGCATGATATCTGTGGTTGACGTGTGGAGGCGTGGTTGTCGTCTGGCTCACTGTCAGCTCCACGAGGAAACAGTTCTACCGCACTCTAGTCTACACCTCGCTGATTATTTGAATAAGAGCGCTGCTGCCTTGACGTCGCTTCGTGTTCTTGCATCGTGGAGGGGATTCCATTCTGCTCTGTCATGGCCAAGCGGGAAAGGTCGCCCGTCCTAATGTTCAGTCTACAACGGTTAGATTTGTTATCAAAATACTTTCAGATTAGTCTTAATACTTTGGTGATGGTTCATATATTATTAGAAATATGACGCATGAATTATTAAAAACAAAATTTATTAAAACAATTACACTTATTATCTGAAAACATGGACATTCTCCTCTCTACACATATCTTTGACATTTCGCTGTTTACTGTTCCTTGCAATTATAGTCAACTCCTTAGATGCATATAAATTAATGTATTTTTCCAATCGCTTCTTAATAGAAGACATTAATTAAAAAACATTATTCTATCTCTCGAGATTATTTCTTTATTCAAAGTCATAATCCCGATGGTCCTTCTGCTCAGAAATGGAAATTGTCGCAAACCTAGTTCGCAGTTCTACTTTATTTACGTTCAACAATAATAGCTATCTTCAAATGTGATCTTCTCTTTCTCCGTATTTTCTGGTCGTTGTTACGAGAGACTCAGAAAATCTGTGTCTTGAAAATTTCAGTTTCAAGCCAATTAATATCACAACTGTGTTGACGATAACTTTTGTATTATTCGTGTTAATAAAGTTGAATAACCTCGTCAGCATTTTTAATGGTTATATCGCTGATATTCAGTTCACTTATGAACTTGAACAAAATCTATCCTTAAATTTCTTAGAAGTACCTATCAACTAATTAATACCATAAATCAACCTAATCTTGTAGAGTCCTAAACCTTTTTTCTGTTATCTGTATTTGTGTTCATCAATAAATTTGTCAACGTAAAACTTGGGCATATAAAATCTAGCAATAATGTCGATACAGTTCCACACACTAACAGACATAACCATTATATTATACTTCCTATTTTTGTTTCATCTATACTAAATTTCTCAATTTGTTTTAACACTACATTATTTCTGCATCGAAACATCCTTTATCCGTTTTTATAAAAGGCCATACAAGTCCTATCAACTCATTTGATCACCACGGTTTATAAAACTAATTGTAAAAACGGCCTGACTGAAAATATTTTTTATTACTAGAATAAAAGAAAACAGAGATAATATTAGTTATCAAAATCACAAGCATAGCCACATGGTTTATAAATAAATTATATAATCGACTTTGAAAAATGCTCTATTTTCGACACATCATCAAATTCTAAAAAAAATCCCTTAACATTAAAGGCAACCTTAGTTCCTCGACAAATATTCAACTGATACTATTGACCTTAACCACATCTATAAATTGTCGCTGTATAATCTCCATCATGTCTCATCTTTGTTATTATATCTTTGTACCTCAAAATTATTTTTTAACTTCAGTTTATCTACCACCTTTCTTTGGCACCGACGTACAAGCACGTCAAAATGTAACAACTAAAATTTTGTTTTACAAAATCCAGTTTTTATCGTCTGTAAACAAGGTCGAAGTACTTAAAAATTAACATCAGACATTAAATATATAATAATCAAATAAATTAATCGTATAAATCTATTCTTTAACACTCATATATACTAAAATTGCATTTAATAACAAATTCTATTTCAAGAGGACTTAGAATCTCGATGTTCTTTGGCTGCTAAATTATATTGAAACAAATGTTATTCATGCAAATTAATATAGTGGATAACCTTTAGCAAGTGTGATTACACAGATATAGGTTTTGTTAAGATTAATGATGCAAATGCTTAGTAATAATTTCAAGATAGTGATGCAAGAACAGAAGAAATGCTTTCAAACAAATCACAGTAGAATTTGAATTGAACGATCAGTTCAGTCTGCCGTTAAAATATCCGGTTTATTTTTAAAAAAAATCCTTCGACTATAAGGCGCAGGGCTATAATTTATTCCCTCGTGCTCTTATTTCCCCGAAATCCAGAGATAAGAGTCCAGACATCTTATGATGTTCTTCCAGCAATTCATCGACTCATATTTCAATTTTTCTATATTTTGAAATTAAAATATAAAAGTATATGTTAAAAGCTTCCTAATTAGATAAATAAATAGCCAAATAATCGACAGAAAGACTTGATAAATAAATACCACGCAAAGTTTCTCCATTCATTGATGCTTTCGTCAGATTAAAAAAAAAGAACCGTAAGAAAGACACGCGCACAAGCCAGGTGATGAACTAAAAAGCGGTGCGGGGTTGCCATTCTTGCGGATCTTGCGTTTTTCGAATCACCTGATGAAAGGAAAAAGAATTGAAGAAACCTTGTCTAGTATTTATTTAGCTCTTATTTTTATGTTATTTGGCTATTTATTTATGTAATTTTCTATATATATTATCGCTTGGCACAAATGACCAGCAATTACAAAAGGGTGCATGACGAAATTTGACGAATCACTCCTGCTAGCTACAGACGCCAAGATCAAATTAAGTGTCCCAGATGCGTCACTGCCGCGGACGTGCAAGCGAAGTTGTAAACATTTGGCTGTGACAATAAATTTTGTTCAGCGAAAGATGTATGTTTAATTGGTTCTCATTTTTGCAAAGGGCGACCAATAAAAATTAAGTAAGATATGCAGCGATTGGCACTTTTGAATTGGAAGAGTAATTTTATACTTTTCCGGGGCCGAAAGTGGAGGAATACAGGAGAAATTTGGGCATTCGGGTCCAAATTATGATCTAAAGAGATTCATGTCCCAGTCGCGACACTGATTATTTTGGATCCAAGTTGCCATCCAGAGAGTTTCGAGTATAAGTCAGAACCCAGTGCTGTGTGATTATGATCTAATATGTGATCGCGAAAAAGACTGTGGTTGCGAATGAGTCCAGCCACCGAACATCAACGCCTTCCAGTGATGTCCTTTACGGCCTCCTTTCTACGACACTCCACCCGGTCACAACAGCAAAGCGTCATCCACCTGCACGGTACTGTTATAAAAAATTGGTTTTACATTGCCAAGTACCTAGATTTGTCGATGAAGCTAATTTAAATATATATTCGTAATGGATAACTGCTCCAATTAACCTGCGATAGTGAGTAAATAATTATGTATCTCTACGATTAAATGATAACTTTAATTTTTTATATTTAATTCACTTTTAATTTTTGTTTTGTTAATAAACTGTTATATGTAAATTAATTGCATTCTTTTATTATTATATTAATCCAACCCTATAAATTAAAACCCACCTAAGTATAATGATAATTTATTTTAAAATATTATACTAATTAAAACATTATCGTGCGATAATTGCCGTAATAAGATTGAAAAAATATATGGGTTTATTATAATAATATATAATATAAATAAATGGTCATACGTCAGAAAAGTAATTATAATGGTTTTTGCAAAAAAAAATATTCGCCCAAACAACGTTTCTTCTAAGACCAAATCATATACGACAATTTTTAATCAACGTTACTATCTGGAAGTCCGTTTTTAATTCTGGAAGTATTATTATTTGTTCCTACAAATAGTGTACATTAAAGACAAATACTAGATAGAAAAGATAACGTTAACAATGCTTCCTGAATGAAGAACTGACACCCAGATAGTAACGTTGATTAAAAATTGTCATACCTGATTAGGTCCTAGACGAAGAGGAAACGTTGTTTAGTGAATTTATTAATATTTTTTTTGCAATAAACATTATAATTATTTTTCTGACTCAAGGTCATTTATTTACTTATTTAACTCTCGTATTCTCTGTTATTTTTTTCTCTTATTTTTTATTAACTTAGCACTAATAACAAAATATTTACCACATCAAACTGAAACGATTGCTTATGATCTTAAAATATTTCTTTCGTATACATTAACACTCATATCTCCCTTTGATTCAGTTTATATCATTATTTACAGTGATCTCTTGAATTTGAAGAACAGGCGTTTATGTCAGCTTGGTGAATTCTTTCTCAAAGTTGATAGTTATGAAATAAAACTATCTGCGAGTTATTGGAATATTGAGTAGCTTCTAAAAGTTGACTCCGAATGATGTGCCAAAAGGTCTTGCAAAACTTGCACACGTTTATGATTAGTCCAAGTAGGTCATTTACCCACTCAATAATTATAAGTCTGAGGATGTATCCCAAACGATTCGAGCTTGGAAATTGGATATACTTACCAGGCCGTATCGCGAGATGTCATTGCACGTTAAACAACCTTATACGAGATATAAATAACATCTTTGTAAAATGATGCACCTGTTTGCTAATGCTGAGATTTCTCAAGATGAAAAGGGCTTGTAGATTTTTCTTTGACGGCAGAAAAGCCTTAAGTCCACAAATATTTGCCGCGAACAAATACAGAGCGACTACACGACAATCGTAAAATATATTGTGGAATGCCTAGACGCTCACACGTGAATGTTCTCTCTTTATTAGTTTGTTTAAAGAAGGGATTCCAAACAGGGTCCAGACGGACCCCTTGTTGAAGTTTAAAAAGAGGCTGTAGTATTCCATGGGTATATAGGAAGTCGATGTTAAATTTGTCTTTGGCAAATTTCAGCTAATTTTTAAAGAATATAATAAATAAGAAATTTTTTAATAAAAATATTTTCTTTAGTAAGTATATGTAAAATAAATTACAAAGGAAAAAACGTGGATATCATTCAAGCTCAAACAGCTTATTTCAGTTGGGCTCCAAAATTGATTTATTTTCACTTTAAATATAAATGATATTCGTTGCTTTGAATGTTTAATGCAACTTTCTGTTGTTATAAAAGATATGATGAATGTTAATAACATTGAAATATATAATGACTACAAAAAACAATTAAAAGATTGCAATTGCAAATTAAACTTTGTAATTTTTGATATCTCGTTTTGGATAACAAATCCCATTCCAAAACTAAACAAATATTATTGAATTTTCGCTGAAAGAAGAATTGATTGGATTGAAGGAGGATTTGTAATATAAAATTAATTTCAAAACAAGCAGTTATGGTTAATTTTTGAATTGTAAATGTATGCAAAAATACGCTAAATAAACTCATTATTGAACAATTTTACCAAATTATTACTTGCTTGACGAAGAATTAGTCATGTTAATAATTTTTTAAGGAAGTCTATAAATCAATTAATTGATGATTATTATTAACTTATTTTACACATGATATAAAAAGTATTATGAAAAAGCAACAAACATTGAAATAAATTCGAAAAAATTATTTGATAATTACCTATGTCATAAAATGGGAACATTGTTTAATAATATTTATATTTACTTTGAAAGAAGGAAATATGCTGAAGACTATAATTTTCCGACAAAAGTATCAATATAAAGTAATTAGGAATCTATGGGTCTAAGAAGACAGATAAGGGAAGAAAATAATTTCTCAATACGATGGAGAATAAGAATAAAAATGACTCTGGTATGAAGGTAATTGGATGTACAAAGCAACGAAAGATGAATGCATAAAATGTAAAGAAAATGGAGAGTTCAAATTTGAATGGTGTAATTAAATTAATAGATATATTTATCTGACTTCAATACAATTATAAATATATGAACAGGGCCAAATTATTGAATTAACAAGGAACATTCAGCAGTAGAACTTTCAATTAAAAAAAGGTTTAGATTTTGATGTTGTAATAAAGGCACTGGAAATTGTTCAATGATGGAGGACGAATGTATTACTTGACGAAGCATTTAACGACTTACCAGTAGGTGTTAATTGTGGCGATTGTTTAAACCGTTTTATAAGAGCTTATGATGTGTTATGATATGGTTCCTACCTATATGAACAAGTATAAAAAACAACAGTGCTAGATAAACCTCTCATGATCTACAGAAAAACCTAAAGCATCTTTCAAGAACTTACGAAAAAGTTTAACTCTCAACAAAATAAAAAGTTTATTGAAAAGTGGATCGGGAACGGTTGACGTATGCAAGTAAACGTAGTGGGTATTTTTCTACTTAAATTCCTACAAGATTCGGAAATTCTAGCTCCTTTAACCAACCAAATAGAATAATCTTAAGCATTGGTTGCTGGGTTGTCAAGAACAATGTTAAATGACTGTACTTATCACGTTCTTTTATACCACTTCTACATCCACACTCTATGTTCCATTGATCTCTTGCTGCCCAATGCCAGGACAATGGGGAAAAAAACCTTGTTCGATAAGTCTCATGAATTTTTATGAAAGAGCGGGAAATTTTTCACTTTTCTATTCAAATATATTCCTAAAAGTTTTAAACATATGCTAGTCGTTATTTATTGTTGGCAGCCTTCTGTAGTGTTAGATGTGTAGTCAGGCGGAGGCAATAAAAGAAACGAATTTCGCGCTGACATTAAACACTTTTATTTGAAGGATTGGACAGTTGAACAAATCAAAACCGAATTGTATGATGTTCATGCGGGCTCTGCACCAGAATTGAAGACAATTTACTTTTGGATTAACGAGTTTAAACGAGGTACCAGAAGCACAGAAGATGAAACTAGCTCCGGCCGCCCAATTGAGGTCACGACTCAGGAAAACATCGAAAAAGATCAAATATGGTAATGGAAGATTGCAGACTAAAAGTGCGTGAGGCAGCTGGTTCCGAACACTTCTAAAATGAACGAGTGCAGTTCATCCTCCATGAAAAACTGGCCATGAAAAGGCTTTTGGCGCAATGGGTGACGCGACTGTTGACATTTGATTCGGAAAACCAATTCAACGCAGAATATAGCATTGTTTAGACGTAACCCACAAGAATTTTCACTCTAATTCGTAACCGTAGATGAAACTTGGATGCATCACTACACTGCAGAGATCAAAACAATTAACAAAAGCTGGTTACAGTGCCCATAAAAAGGCGAAGACAGTTTTTTCAACTGGATAGATGATGGCCACTTTATTTTGGGATTCTCAGGGTATAACATTCATAGACTGCTTGGAAAATGGTACAACAATAACTGGGCTCTATTATGCTGCGCTGTTGGATGGTTTGAAACGGAAAGTCCAAGATTGGCGTGCAAGAAAGTACTGTTTCACCAGGACAATGCGCCAGCGCTGATGGCAGCAGTCTCAATGGCGAAAGTGTGCGTTTTATGATTCGATTTGGTTCCTCATCCAACCTATTCACCAGACTTAGCACCCGGTAACAAGTGACTTCTTCTTGTTCTCGAACTCGAAAATATGGTTTGGTGGGAAGAAATTTTTATCAAATAAAGAAGTGGTCGACGCCGTGACGGAGTTTGATAAAACCTATTTTTGTGATGGGTTCAAAAAATTGGAAACTCGCTGGGCCAATTGTATAGCCAAGGAGGAGACTATGTTTAAAAATAAAGTAAGTTTTATATAAAAAATAATAACTTGGTTACATTTATACCAGACTTACCAAACATCCCTCGTATTTACTACTAGGCATTACTCCAGACCCGCCAACTAACATAAAATTACTTCATTCACGCTGTCAATTTGAGTTATTTGTAGGGTATTGACTGCGTAAGGCCTTCTTAAGAGAAGGCAATGAATACATTATTAACAAGTTCAAGTAATTAAGGGCATCAATTGAGTAGGACATACTCAAAATGTCAAACAATTTCACTCTCATTTCATTACTGATTTTTTTTAAAATTCGTTGGATTAATTGAACACGCTAAGTATTTTCAGGTTTCTGCCTCCGTACTGGTCCAGTTATTTGCCCCAATATCATCGGCATGCTGTTAGAAATTCTCCTGTTTGCAGATCAGTACAAGTGCCTCTTGTTTTCATGCAAAGCTTTTGGATAATTCATTTCCACATATATAGAATTTAATGTATACCCGAATATTGCGTCAGCAGGAACGTGACAAAATCGCAACAGACTATGATGAAGTAATAATCCTCAAAGCTAAAGCGTTTAGGATTTATATCAAATTCTGAAAGAGAAGCGGTGAATATAATCCTTTCAGGATTTAACTCTGCTAAGCCTTCATCTTCAGCTTTTGCTGAACGCCCGTGTAAGTTTGAGGAATTACATTCACTTTTGCCTGTCTTCGCAAAAGTCGTTGAAACAGATGCAGTGCGTCCGTACCCGCCCACAACTACCCTATTTTCAGAATCTCCATATGATAACAAACAACTTCTGTGTTCTCCTGTGCAATGCCGTTGTTGCTAGGCTGAGACGTGACGTGACTGTCGAAAAGCGTAGTCAACCGTACTCAACATTCTCAATTGAAATTATTGCGCCACGGTAATTCTATTTTCCCACAACAACAAAAACAAATAGCACGAATGATATTAAACCAGGAAAGGTTATCCAGTCAATTATATATTACGCCGTTGCCTTTTGTGAATATTAGAGTTCGAATCTGCAACATTCTTTTCTCGTTCATTAAGGCATGATAGAGGATATAGAATCAATACGTCAGTGTCGGCGAAGACAACTGCGGCCGAGTCGACAGTGACCGCGAAGAAACCTAAGAAGAGGGTAACGAAGACGGTGGATGCGAAGGTGGTGACGGCCAAGGCAACTGTGTCGGCTACGCAGAAGAGGAAGGAGACGTCGGCGAGTGACACACCAAGTTGATTAGGAAAGATGACGGCGATGGTAACGAAGCGAGTAAACAAGTAAGTGTGAGGAAATACTCGTTACGATTTTGCATGTAAATTGCTGCAGCATAATTAATGAAGTTCAGGAATTATAGCTTCTAGTCGACATATACGAACCAGGTGTACTAATTGGTTCGGAACCGAGGCTACAATAAATTTTTATGATGCCGATTACAAAATATTTAGAAGGAACAGAGGAAAAAGGGGCCAGGACGTATTTTTTTGTTTAAGAATTAAACTTATCATTCCTATAATTTGGTCACAAGTGAACCAAGAACTCATGTGTACAAATTCAGGAGGTTAAATGAAATCATCATCCTAATAGCTTGCTGCAGAAATCCTAACGAAAATTCCTCATTTCTAGAAACTATAGCGCAAAAGACAATGCTAAACCAAACTACCGGAAATTCATTGTAGCCGCAGTTCTAAATATAACTGGGAAGGTTAACTTGGAAATTCCCGAAAACAAACAGCCGTAAATTATCTGGTGTTGAATAACGGACAAATACACACATATTTAAGAACAATACATAACATTATGAAGTGAGTAGAAGTTTCGATCAACATTGTGATGTTTTTCAATATTGACCGAGACAGTATGACCAAAGGTAATAACAATACAACTAATATAATCACACAGATATAAACTATCAAAGATTACTTAAAACCATCATAAATAGCATTTAAATTTGAAGTGTCTTGTTTTACATTTAAATAAAATTTGTTGTGATTATTTAATAGGGTGAATTTTGATTAACTTTTAAAAAATATTATATTGCATAACAGTAATGCCAAATTAGAAGGTATGATTGAGTTCCAAACAATTATTAGTAATAGGAGAATGTTTCTAAGATAGAAATTTTACATTGGCATTATATTCCTTAATTCTAGTTACCAAAGATCGTTTAGTCTGGCCAACATAACAATATGAGCGATTGAAACTAATTTTTTATTAAACAACTTTATTGGAATCTAAAACATGTTTGTAATAGTTTTTTGACACAGAAAAAGTTTTTGTATTATTATAAATGTAATTATAAGACAAATTAATTTCAAAACAAAATCAATAGGATAACAATTAGCAGTTAAGATTCTTAATACATATTTAAAGTTATCAGTATGATGAAATATATATTACAATAACAAAGCTTTGTGAATAAATATTAAAGTTCATTACCCTTTTTGATTAATTGGATAATCCAATTAATTATTAAGTAATAATACAAAATATTTTGTCAATATTCCTATAATAATCAATAGGTCAAAACGTAAGTTTTTAATACAAGAATTTTCTAAGTCTTTCATTACAACTTCTGCAAAGAACGAAAATGAAAATGAACCCATTTGTAGTCCATAAATTTGATGATAATTAGTATTATGTAAATAAAGTAGAATGGCGAATTAAATTCACGCCAATGTTCAACTCAAACAAGTAGTGACTTGACAACAAAACTGTAGTTAAATCTTTATTGTACGGCCATCCATTAATGACAATATCAAAGGGTTTACAAGTAAATAAAGAAACAACATCGAGAGGTAGAAAAATATGGTTAGAAGTAATATTCAAATTTTATCTTTTTCGATAAATTCAGTAGAGTACCTAATAAGAAATGAAATTATAAAAGAAACGAAAAGCTTTTTGCAAAAGTGATGAAAAATTATATAATGGACGGTCAATTGAGGAAACAATGATTATAAAAGGAATTGAATCTTTATGAATTTTTGTGTAGAAATATTTGTCAATGTCATTTTAAGGAATAATATGTTGTAACATGGATTTATGTGAACGAGACTGGGAAAGAATGTTGACACAATTTTGATGAATCTGAATATAAGTTGAAGGTGGGATGAGGAACATTTAACAATATCAATATTGCTTGGATAAATGATTAGATGCAACAAAATATTTATTGCCTAAGGAAACTAATTCAACAACTTCAGGGAAGAATATGCTTACCAGTCAGATTTTAAAACCCGTTATATCCATTATTTGGAGAATTTTCTAAAGAAATTATATTTGACGTTAAACAATTGATAACATTTTTTTGATTTCTCATTACGTGAGGTTAAATCACAGAAATAGAACTTATGAAATTGTGTCTTGAAAACCTTATCATACAATTGGAATGGTAACATTTTAGTAATCAATTTTTCATAAACCAATAATGAATCCCATAGGGAATGAATGTCAAAATGTAAATCCCCAGTATACAAATTTAAAACAGATATTTGTAGTTTGGCGTAGTTCTATTGAATTTATTAGTAATGTTATGATTGAAAAAATTGAAGATTTTGAGCCTTTAATACTTATACAAGTGCAAAGTAAATATTCAGGAATTAAATCAGAAGAACGGTATTTTAGTAAAAAAGTTAAATTACTATGAACATTAACAAGTTTTCTCATCCAATTCATCAATAGTTTTAAATGGTTAACAATGAAAATCGCATGATTGAAGTTAAGATTTACAAAAGTCAGAAAATTGTGTTTCTGATTTTAAAACAAGAAACAAATAAAGTGAAGTATACTATAAGAACTTACAAAAATTGGAAAACAATAGTTCTTGAAATAGAAAAAACATAGGTGGGAATTACAATAATTGACAATAAAGGGTTTATCATCACACATTTAGAGAAAATATTTTTGGGGATCATCTATAACATAAAAGATTACAATTAACGTTAGTAAAAACTAAAATAACGCAAGAAATATAATCGTGTTCTATTATTAAATATAGCCTTAGAATATGGTTGTGTCTTCAAAGATCATGAAACATTTAACTTCGATTACTGCTCTTTGTAGGGTAGCGTCTTTTGTTGTGCTTTGGTTATATGTGGAAGAAGTCAAGATGTCTGATGCAGTATATATGTGTTGAATTGTATCTTTTTTGGTTTTCGACTATAAAACAATATTTGATGGATGTGTTGTGTATGAATTAACCAACATACCCACTGTTGTAGTCCAATTTAGGTTTTATATTAAAATAATGTTGGTAGGAGATCTACAATCCACATAGTTTGTCTTTTCGATACCATACAACTATTTTTATTTGCTCCGGCACGGACCTTTACCTTTGGTTTTGAAGGAAACTAAAGAGACTTCATCCTGCTGCACTTGGAAGTAATAAGGTAAAGTCTACCATTCCTTTCACCTCGTATAATCCTGTATTCATATAGTTCCATGAAAATGGCCAAGAATTCGTGGAGTTTCCAAACGAAAATTAATTGATTGAATACTTCTTGAATCAAAATGATCCAGAAGACATTACAGTTGAACAATCTATGGTTAAATTAGAACTACCACCACGCATTTTGGACAGTTATGAATTCATCCAAAATGAATTGGAAATTAATTGTAACCCTGATGAACACTATCAGGACAGAGAAAAGTTAATGGAGAATTACATGATTGTTTAACCTCGGTTAGATAAATTTGTTTATGATAATTACAATCTGGCATCACCTGCATCTGTTACTTCAAGTTTTAGACAACATCAAATAAAATTACAAACTAAATATCCAACATTTCAATGAAAATATTAAATCATTTACCATGATGTAATAATACAGCAAAATGATTCTTTGACAAATGTTGAAAAGCTTAATTATTTAATATTACCGTTAGGAACTGAAGAAAGGGAAATGTTGGATAGCTGACACATTGCTGGTGGTAATTTAAATACTGTGTGCAACTTTTATATGATAGGTACAACCACAACAAGATTATTTCTGCCAAATATGTGAAATCTTTATTAAACTTACCCAAAGTTAATCTGACAGCAGAAATGAGTATAAGAAAGTAATTAATTCAGTTGCAAATAAGAAACTGGCACTTGAGTTATTGAATCCTTGGAAATTAAAAAGTAATAGCTTCAATTCATTGCAGGAATTAATCACATTTTTAGAAGTTTAGGCTCAGGCTTTGGAAATTATTAAATTAAGTAATAATAGTTCCAATGCAAATTGTTTTGAGGTTGGTAAAACCAAAGGCTGTAGTCAGCAAATCATTCATGATGTATGTTTTTCTTTTTGAAACACTGACAATTATTCACTACATGATGTAAATATTTTAAATCATTAACCATAAGTAATAAACAGACTTTCAGAGAAATAAGGGTTTATGCCTGTCAAGGAAAATCATGATTTTAGTAGATGCAAATTGAGATGTACTATTTGCAAAGGCAAGCACAACTAATGATTGTGTATTAGTAAAACCAAACAAAATGCTTCAGATGCTACCTATAACAATGAGATTAGCCACATAATTGTAAAGAGTGATTTTGAATCCAAGCACATTTTTACCTACTGAACTTGTTAAAGTTAAGGATAAACATTGAAGTTTAGTTAGTTGCCATGGGATGTTAGACAGTCATAGCTAAATGATTTTTATCTTAAGCTCATTGTTCAAGAACCTAGGATTTAAATGAATTTTCAACATGTGGAATTAACACGCTGTATACATAGTACACTTGTCGAGTGAGTTGCAGATCTGGAATTAATTACTTTGAATCCAAAATCAGTTGTGCTGTATTGACTGATGTTATGTTTGCTGTGTCAATTATGTATAATGATTGTAATCTGTGTGGTAGCCAGCTTAGAGAATTTTGGGAACTTGAAGAAATAAATTATATTCCAGAAACCAAGAAAGACAAATTTTGTGAGTATCATTTGTAGATAATACTACTAGGAATGCTCTAAGCTGAGATTCAGTTCATGTAGAGGTTCTCTAACTGAAAGACTAATTATGTAGAAATCTAGGCTCGCTTATATAAAGCAACCATCGTTGCCTATATTGGAACTTTGTACTCCTGCTAAACGTTTTGTAATTTGTCACTAATTAAGTAAATATGGTCAGGTTTGTTTGTTGGTTGACAACATCTCCAGTAAAACTGCAAAAAATGGTTGCTAATAGAGTTGCAGAGATAGAAGAATTATTAGCAATTATTTATGCCACCATATTTCAGCAACTGTAAACTCTGCTGATTGTCAGTTATTTTCATTACACATTTGGCAGACCAAAATTTTTGTATGATGAAGCAAATCAATACCAACGTGTAGTGTAAATTGAAAATGGTTGAAGTCCCTGAAATGAATGTACTCCAAAACAAATAAATAAAATAACATGTCACTTCATTGTTAAGTATTCTTACTGCTGGCACACTGATCATATTAAGAAAATCTCTTCTTCAGAAAAATTAAAGAGGAGATTTGCATATGGTTTGACTTTTGTTCACAATGTGAGAACCAAGCATAAGGAAGTAGAACTTTGACATCTCACGATCAATGTTTCTTCATTATTTGATGTAATTTTAAAGTTAGTGGAAAAAGAAGAGTGTGCAAAAGAAATTTCTTGTCTTAAAGTGAATCTTAATGTTCCAGGATCAAGTGAGTTGAAGTTTTTGTGTTCTATTTTTAAATAAAGAAGGATTGTTACGAGTCAGGGGATGACTTGACAACTCTGATCTTGGCTATGAAGCAAGGCATAAATGACATGTACCATCTAAACATCATATAGCAGAACATATGATTAAAAGTGAGCATGTTAAATTGTTGTATGCAGGTGCTCAATCTGTACTGTCTTTGTCACAAATGAAATATTGGTTTCCTGCATAATGAAATGGCAGAAGAATCAACTACACTCCTCTATTATAGATTTTAAAGTAAGAGCTGTTCCTGTTAAGGTAAAAGCTGGACTGAGTTACAGTAAATGTGTTGCATGGACTTACATTGCTTTTTTTGTTTTGTACAAAGGCTGTCCATTAGGAATTTGTTTCAAATCTCATGTAAGCTGCATTTTTATTAGTCTTCAAGAGGTAATTGCAATGAAATTTTTAGTGATAATGGCAAAACTTTATTGCTACAGATTTTGAATTCAAGAAATTTCAGTAAGAATCTGGTTCAACAGTATTGAATATGGACTCACTGAAGGTATTAACTGGAAATTCATTCTTCCCAGATCTCACTTTGTTGGATTGCGGGAATTTGGTATAAAATTTATGAAATATCATTTGAAGAATGTAATTGGAGAAACTTTCAAATTTTGAAGAATATTTTCTTCTCAAGTGAAAGCTTGCTTGAATTCAAGGCCATTGTATCCAATCAAAGATCCTCATTGTTTAACTCCTCTCACTTCTGAACATTTTCTTATTGGTCAACCTATATCTTGTTTCCCTGACCTTCTCTTCCAATACCTTATTGGTAGACTTTTCAGGTGGAAGCATCTTCAACAGATGTTGGAACATTTCTGGAGGCAGTGGTCTTTAGAGTTGCAGTGTTGTCTGAAGTGGCGGAAATCCCATGCTTGCATCTCTGGGTGATCTAGTACTTGTGAAGAAAGATGATGTGCCGCCCATGTGCTGGAAGCTGTTCATCAATGTGTTTCTTGGGGCAGATAGTTTGGTGTGAGTGTCAAGGATAGAAGCTGCACATGGTGAGGAGCAGAAGACAATTGTTAATAAAAACATAAGGAAACAAATTGATCACATTACTCTTGTAGTAGAACATGATGTTCACAACTGTTGTGTGAATGTCTCCGGATTCCGCCACCAATGGCGCTCGGCGGGGCCACGGTTCTCCAGTTTGTTCGTTTGTTGATCTGTTGTAGTTCTGTCGACGAGATGCCTGACGCGTCCAGTTGTGCCGTTCCGAGTTGTCGAGTGGCCGATTCGCAGGCGAGCGGTTGTTTCTAGAAATCCCGTCTTTGGCTAAACAGTTTCTTGCTTCAGGCAATGATTCGGGCGGCCAGTTATCTGTTGTTCGTTATATTTCTGAGTTCCCTCTAAATAATTGTTTACATGTCTGGTAGCTGTTCATCCTGGAATTGCTGAATGTAGTAGGCATTTCCGTAACGGGGTGGATGGACCCGGACAAGTGTGAACATGGTCATATGAGGATTTGTTTCGTAAACCTTTCAGGATCCGATTAACTTCGCCGAGCTTACAGGTCCAAATTCGCCGCCACAGCTTTTAATCTGAGCTAAGACGAGTTCTGGTCCGCCCTGACTGATTCATGGCGAATAGTTTGTCCACACTATAGTGACACTACTCTAATTTTTAGAGCTTTCACGAGTTTAGTGTTCAATCACTTGGTCGGAACCTGAATAATGTCTTCCATTCAGGTGTGGTAATAATTCTTGTAAGGTGTTGATACCGTGCGGCCACGTTGTGGCAAAATAACGGTGACACTCGGTTGGAATCCCGAGAACACTTCATACAGCAGTTACACGGGGAAAACCTACATTATCTACAGAATAATGTCTCTTGAAGCACCCTTCTACCGCAGCTCGCCTTGAACTCGAGGTGGCCAATGCAATACGTGATATTGTAAAGGCTTCCGTAGACGCAATCTGCGACGTTGTGTATAAATTGTACGTATCGATTTAGATTCCGTTGATGGACTCATTGTATGGAGATTGCTATCTTTCGACAAATATTTGACGTTCAGTACCAAACTTCTGAATGTTTTTCAAATGTCGTAAATGCTCGATTCGTCATCTGTAAATAAGGATGCAACTAATTTTGTTCCGCAAAACTGATTCCAGTTAAGTCGTCTAGGTGGTGCTCGCTCCATTAGGTGTCTTACATGCTTTGTAAGGTTTAATTCAGTTTATCGACCACCGTTCGTCTTGGTTCAACTGGATCTTCGCTCAATGATCAGTTCCTCACGGGCTCAAAACTTCAAGCCGATCTTTCATTGTTGTCCTAATTTCGGCTACATCCTGTGGCACTGCATTCCGACGTCGAGAAGATGTATCGCAAATTCTTGTTTCCTTATGATCGGCCTCTGCATCATGTTTTATGGTGCCCCTCTACATTTTCATACTACAGAGTATAAATTAAACTTATGGCTGTTCTTCCTCCTTTCAGCGTTACGAATACTCCAATTAAATATGTCGCCTAGTTAAGCAACGAGGTTAATCCACGAGTCCGGACTGGTAGCTGTGTCTGACCCATCCAGAAAAACACTACAATATTGATTTTTAACAAAATTTTATTGACTAGTGTTACGAGCTGACTTGGTTACATCTTCGGTTCTGAGTGTGTCTTAATAGGCTCACCACAGTTGTATACACTATTATCAGCTTCTCGGGGCAAGGGTCAGCCTTGCCCCGACTAACCCTGCGTTCTGACAAAAGCCAAATGGCTGAGGTCCAGATGGTTGCAGGTCAGCTTATTTCCAGAAATTTTTCTAATTAAAAGTTATTAGTCTGCGTCTGGGGTAACAAAGGGATACCAGGCATGGTTACGCAGAGAATTTTTTTTAATTAAAATTTATAACGGAATAATCGGGGAAGTCAGGCACGGAACATAACTCCCAAACAGTTGTCTGACGACGAATTAACTTCGTGATTCCAAGAGTTCATGCGAACTCGAGCTAAATGGAACATTCTTTCATATACTGCCAGAATCTTTTACCTTAATGGCTTTCTGGCCCCGATACTTCTTTCGATGAAGGCCTTCTTTGATTCCTAAGGTTGGATTGGGACCCTCTTCCTTCGGAGCTGTTTGTTAAATGGTATATATTGGCCGAGGGAATTGGCAAGCTAAAGGATTTGGAGATACCGCGAACTCTTCACGGGGGCACCCCGGAAGTTTGGGTGCTCGTGGGATTTTGTGATGCATTCCAGAAGGGATACATCGCTGTCCTTCATATCTGTCCGATGAGAGAACCCGGGAGCTTTATTTCTAAGACTGACCAAGGTGGTCCCGTTGAAGATATCCATTCCTAGATTAGAATTATGTAGGCCCGGCTTGTTAAAACTATTGCTGATCTCTCAACCGTCGTTCCGTTGTTTCTCGCTCAAATTATTCTCAGATAAAGAAACTTCTCATCCAATTTTTGGCGGCCTTTGGGGGGCGGCTATCAAGTCGGCCAAAAAGCTCATAACTAAGATGTTAAAGAGTGTTCCGACCACGGCAGAGGATTATGCTACCATCTTCGCCAGGATCGAAGCTGTATTGAATATCCGGCCTCTGTGTCCAGCTTGGGAAGATCCTGCCGAAGCCTTCCACATGCTCATTTGGAGCGGTCGGAGTTATATGAAATCAAGTATTTCTGGAAGAACTTCTCAATGGATGATTATAATCTGCTGATGCATGAAATTCCTAAAAGGAGTAGCCTCTCTCACTAATCGGTCGGTTTCTAACTTTGCATTCGGGCAAAGAAGGGGAAGCGAGTATTTCTTCCTTCCAAACATTTTCCGGAATCTACGTACGGATGGTAACCTACCTTTCTCCGCTTTCGGTCACCTCTGATGCCCAGAATGGAATCTACCAGCCGTCCGATGTGGGCGTTTAAAATCTTAAGAGCGATTTCGGTGGTCGGTATGCTCACTTCTGTTGCGTGAACTTTTCTTGGTTCTGCCAACAATGGTGGAGAAGTGAATCTTAAATTCGGCAGGGTGGCGGGGCCTCGTTTCACCAGTTAGTCCGTCTCGCCTATATTTTTTTTATGAGGGAAACTGGAAATCTTCAAAAGTCGAAGGGGAGGGAACACATTCCTCAACGGTGCCGGTATTTTCCGGCTAAAGCCACAATGATCAAGAGAGATCGAACGATGGAAGAAGAAAGGTATGCAGTTAAAGGCACTACATGCAGCTTATTGTTTTTCGGTTTAAATTTGTGGAACTGGATGGTTATGATTTTTGAGGTACATTACACTTGTAGGAGCAAAACTACATTCGTTTATTACGAATTTAACAGCCAAAATTTCCATAACATCAACACATTCACATAATGGAACTGTAGGTTTCCAACTTCTACTTTCTCTCTTCGAGAGAAGTTTCGCACTTAATTGTGCTTGCTCCTTTCCGATATCACTTGGTTGTTTGCAAGCGCAATTGCACCTTGCTTGTCAGTGTGTATTTATTGAGGTATTGTTGCAAATTCCGAACCCCTGCAGCCAGAGTATTTCTTATGCTGCCTCACACATAGAAATGTATTCTGCCTCTTGCGAGAGCTTACTTCTCCACGACACTGTCCCCCCTTTTAGGAGTGCCACGAACCGCTGTACGCTTTTCTGTCCGTCCTGTCACTTGCCCAGTCTGCATAACAAAATACTTTAATTGACTGTGAAGTAGTCAGCAGCGTAAGAAATGTCTGGTCTTGAGTCCTTTGCAATATATAGCAGGTTTCCTACAGTTTCACGGTGTTTGGCCTTCTCGTTTACTTCAACCAAGTTTCTTTGGGATGTTTGCACCCGGATATAGTGGTGAGGATGCACCATATTCATCTGCCATTCCAAACTTCTTCAATAGCTCACTGATCTGCGTTATTTGGTCAAATGTTAAGTTACCATCCTCATTATGAGTTAATCTGTTCTAAGTCGTTCGTCTTAAACTTCCCTCTGTCTTTCTCTTTGGACTTTACTGCCACTTCATCATATGCAGCTATTACCATCAGGTCGTCCACATATATTCAACAGTCTTCATTATAGTATACTCACGGATCATCCTTGGACTTTGTCAGACGAATTGATTTCAGAAAATCGTCTAGTATGGCGTTCCATTCTCGACTAGATTTCTTCAGATCGTATTAGCTTCCAGCATTTCATTGATGAAGTACTACAGGGCCTGGATTTCTGTTTTGCTTACGTGGACGACATACTCATTTATAGTACGTCAGCTGAGCAGCATCGTGTCCATCTCCGAGCAGTCTTGGAACGCCTGGCACGGCACGGGATCGTTCTTAACGTCGATAAAAGTGTTTTCGGCGTCACTTCACTCCAGTTTCTTGGTTATAAGGTCACGGCAGAGGGCGTCACAGCTCTACCCGACCGTATCGCCGCGCGAACTCTTCACAGTGCATGTCTGCTACTGTGAAGAGATGCCGCATGCTCTTCTCTTCCGACAATGAAATACGTCGTACTAAGGCTTCCTTGAGTCGAACGTAGCGGTCTTTGGCTGGTGGGTTGGTTATAATATATTGTACCTCTGTTGCCCATCTCGATTCCAGGTGCGCCACGACGTAATTGAACTTCGTTTCGTCCTTTGTGATGCCGGAGTTCTGGAACTGGAGTTCGGCTTGGGCAAACCAAAGCTCCGGGTTGTCCGGCAAGAAAGCTGGCAGCCTAGGCGCGATCCCGTATACTTGTTCCGGGGACGTCGAATTGTCGGGGACGTCCATTATGTCCTTTGTTGGGCACCGTAAGATATGGAGAGTGCCTGCGTGTTCCTTTTCGTGCGGGGTCACCAATTTAGGACCACGTGGTACGTACCAACGAGACCAAGTCACGGATTCTACTGCTATTTATATCCTCGTTGCCGTAGTAACGGAACTTTCATCTGCGACCTCTAGCCTGGCCAAGCGCAGCGTACAAAGTGGGCCATATCTTTGGCCCCACAAGCTCTTCTTGAGTAGGCACACTATCTGTTTCTTCATTTTCAAAGGGATTTGGCTGCTCCATGTAGATGGATTCCTGCATGTATCATTTAGGTACGCCGCTGATTTGTCCATTTGTTGTACTGTCGAATATAGTCCTACTTCTATCTCTAACATAGTTCTGATGGTCTTCAGATTCATCACTGGTAAGAATGTCTCAATGCAGTCTTCTATTTCCCTGAACCCTTGAGCCATAATTTAGCATGATAGCGGCTTGGTTGACCATCTTTGTTCATCTGCCCTTTAAAGATGCATTTTTATTTTATGACCTGTCTTCCTTCTGGATTCTTTATTAATATCCTGGTTTTGTTCCGCTCCGTGTTTTCAATTTCTTCTAACACTGCGTCCTTCCATTTGGAGCTGAGAGTGCTTCGGTATATGAAGTCGGGTTTGAGTTGTCTTCGCACTTTGCTATGTTGCATGAAGCACATCGCATGTTTGGACCATGGTTTTCATGTCAGCCAGCTACTGTTTCAGAATGCATAGGCATGAGTGTCTCGCGTGGTTACAGGACATTTGGTCTCATAGGTGGTTGGTTCTCCGCCTGGTAATTTCCCCTCTGCCCTTCTACAACATTACGTCCTCTATCTGGTTATCACTTCCTAACTCCTCAACGAGAGTGCAAGTGATGCTGTCATTGTATATTTTTGCATCGAACGTCACTTCATCTTTGTCTTACTTGGGAAGGCACTCTCTTCGGACTTGACGCTTAAGCTCGCGATTACAATCTGCCTCAATTATTGGTGTTAGGACGTACGCTATTTTGAAAGGCCATATAAATTCGCGTCTCAATACTAGGTTTAATCGGAATAGTCTTTACCAAAAATTTGCTGCGAAAAGAGTTCTACCCGATCTGGTTCCGGTTTTCGGTGGGTGTACCAAAACATCTGCACGTGTGTCGACCAAAAGTAGTATCTTAGAAGAGGAGTCTCTTACAAAGAGTCGTCGAGAATTTAGGCATGTGTCACTGGCCGCCATCAATGTTTGGCCTGCTCGTTTCCGTGCAGGTTGAAGTTACATGTTTCGGTGCATTTTTGAGCACTGTGTCCTAATGTAAAATAATACCAACATAATTCGCGGGTTTTGGAACATAATCGGCAATATTCACCGCAAGGGCGCCATTCTCCGTTTGCCTTTCGAACCATATGGAGTGGGCTGGCCCAGGGGCTTTTATGGGGATTATGATTCCTTGTGACATCAGTTGCTTAAATTCCTGGCGTGCTAGAGCTCCGGTGGCAAACGACGCGGTTTGGAGAAAACAGGGGAGACCTGTTGTTTCCATGTGGTGGTATACAGGTGTTTCCTTGAGATTATTGTAGATTTGTGACGGGTTTGTTTGCTCTTGATATTGGACTAATAACTGTACCACCCAGTAAGATTGAAATGTTTTTTTGGTGAGAAATTGGCACTGGAAATATGCCTGATGAGAGTAATTTAGCCTCAGAGTCAATTAAACCGTTGTTTTCAACGTTTATCAGTACGTTGAGACTTAGGAAATCACTTCCTATGATGGGTTGCCGAACTTCAGCCACTACAAATTCCCAAAAGAATGGACGATGCAGGTTTAAATCTATTGTGAGGAGTTTATTACCATATGTGGGGACTTTTGTACTATTTTGGGCAAATGGAACCTATGTTTTTTGCACCTTGCTTGCGGGTTCTGTTGATTGGGTAGTAGCAATCCCGTGTCAATAAGAAAGTTCATTTTTGATTTTGATTAGGCTACAAGAAGTCGCTGTTATGGCCGTGCTATTGAATGATCACGAAGGTGTGTATTTTCTTGCTTTGTTGTCCACAATTCGTTCGGTAGAAACACAAATTGTTCTCTGCTTTTTGGTATGTGTTGTTACGGTTTCGGGAATGCCTACGCCGTTTGGTGTTTTCCAATTGAACAGGTCGGCCATGGTTCCTTCGCACAAAATTAGATAGCTTATTGTCAACTGAGCAATTTGCTTGTTCAAATGGCTATAATTTACGGAAACTTTTGTTGGGAATGACACAGAATTAATGAGTTTGGGAATGACGAGTTCATTAATTTTGACCGCTACCACAGCTAGCTGGGTAAGCTCTTCGCACAGGACGACTAGGATGCTTTGGGTGTTGGTGGGAAGAGGGAGATCCAAAGTGATTTTAAGTGTGGCTCACTAACTATATTGCTTGCAAGGGACCGCACAACTGTTATCAATTCGGATGGTCGTTGAGCGCCTTGTTCTACACCTTGAAGCAACTTCCTGATTCTGGAATCCTTTACTCTCTCACAGTGCAAGGATATTAAATTTGTTTAACACCTATGCCTAGAAGATGACGACAGGGCGGTAGTCGAAACGTCGTGGTTTAATCGCTGTTTGCACCCGAGTGAAAGACGAGAACTTTTTATACAATTATGAAAATTACTTAATATGACAATTATATAACAAAAATAAAGCGATGAATTACATGCGTAGAAAAAAATATGCATTTATGTGATTATACACATGTAATCAGTGCTTGTATGAAAGTAAGTGAAGTGTCAGTTATGTAAATAAATATAATGTATTATTAATGTTAATTGTATACTAACAAAACTTTACTATATATGCAGAAAATTGAACATTGAATGAGAAGCGATATATTAAGCATTGTACAGATGGAATGCTCATTCGACCACAAATGTCACTGAAAATTCTGTGTGCATGACATGGGGAGCAAAGGCAAAATGAAATAACACTTTGTGCTGTTTGCTATAAGCACTTCCATAAAATTCTGTCAAATCTACACCTTCAACGTGTGTTTGTTAACCATATCACATATGTCTTACATACCACGTTTTCAAATACTCACTACTGTAAAATTAGCGTTATTCACTATATTCTTGAACATCGTACTGTAGATATTATTATGATCACGAATGACATTTGTTGCAATGACATTCTGCATTATTTGGCTTCATCATTTTGTTTCACTACTGTCATACCCTTCTTTTCACTTGAACAGATATTGTTGCCAAGAATAACATTGGAATTATAAACTTCCAGTTCATTGAAGAATTCTCTCTTGAAACACATGTGAGCAGATGCAACACTGTCCATAATCCAGAAAACATCAACTGTCGTAACTTTAGAACAATCTGAGACTTTGACGGCAGTTTCCGAATTTTCAACTGCTGAACAATTCTTGTTCTTGTTTTATTAGGTTGGAAGAAAACTTTGGATTGGTCTGGAAATCGTGTGTTTCTTGGCGCTCTACAATCTTTGGAGTCGTGTCCTCTCTTGTTGTAACACACAACTAGACTTTTGTCAGAATTCTTATAATTATTTTTCTTGAAATCACTGCTATTTCCTGAATTTAAGTGCATGGTGTTCAATGCTTGTTCAGCTTCTTCAATAGCAGTAAGACTGTACTCCTCGTCTAGTAAGCGAGTTATCAATTTTGTGATAGTTTGCCTTTCTTCGGTTAAGGATAACCATGCTTTCTGTACTTTAAGAACAACGTATTTAGTATCTTTGTCATGATAGCAGCATCTAAAATGGTCTCGTATCATCTTAGCAAGGTTTTCAACTTTAGCAATCTGTTGAGCGATTGAGTCACTTGTGTTCATTTGATATTGGTGAAAACGTTCTGTGTACAAACAAATTTATTAGTTTCTTATTTTTGCAGGTAAATTGAGTCAAATTTTTCAATTCTTTCCTTCGATGAATCACAGTTTTAACAAGTGTGATTTGGTTTAGATCCTTGCACGAAGTTAAGGTAAACGTACCTAAAGCACCTTGCTTGTTCTAGGATTCAAAGTCTTGAATCTTTTCTGGCGTCGGTTTTGGAACAGTACCATCACATTCACTATAAACTCCTTTTGGCGAAGATGTCGGCGGTTTGGGATTGCTATACTGATTACCATCCCTGTAGTCAAGTTTGGTTATTGTATCATTCCATCTTTCTTCTTGTAGTTTGATTATTTCTTTTCTGACCTGGACATTTAATTTGTTCCATAGGGTTTTTAGTGGTCGATTATTGGTCCGGCGGAAAAGCCTGTATATTCTCCTTTTTTTCTTGATGAGATGGAGAATCAGGGGACGGAGAGGTGGAGATTTATTATTTACTTTAATTGATCGAATGGCTGAATTGACGGCTTTGTGAATTAAAGTTGTAATCGACGCAGTCAGGGGAAGGAAAGGACGTGGGGGACATTGATAATTTCTGAGTTAATGATATTCGAGAAATTAACCCAGTTCGCCTTGTGAAAGAAAAGTTTGTTCTTTGAGGTTGTAGGAGGAATCGCTTGTTGAAGTGTAATAGAGCAGAAAAGCGGGAGGTGATCTGAAGCTATTGAGTCTAGGATTTTTAGATTTGAGACTGACGTTAAAAGATTAGATGAAAGCAAGGTATGGTCGGGGGTTGAGGTACCCTGGAAGCCCATGAACAATGGACCGTTAATTGGTAACCTACACAGGTTAATGGAATTGAGGGTATGGGAAAGTATTTTGCCGTTACCATTGGTGGTGGTGTCTCCAAAATCGGTGTTTCTGGCATAAAGTCACCATAAATAATTTATTTTGTGAGGAGGCCAAATATGCTAGAAGATTTGGATCGAGGGAAGACAGTATATTGTGAGATGAAGACTGCAAATAGTGAGCTCGAGGTGTTGAAATTGAGGCTGTACGGGTATTACTTTTGGTTGTAGGTGCTGTTGGCAGTAGATCGCCACGCCACCTCGCGAGGTTCATACAAAAATAGTCAATGTTTATATCCATATCCAATTCTTCGGCTTTGTGAAAACGTCTGCAGGCATTTCCTCTGTAGTCATGTAGTCTAGTCGAATTTAACCAGATTGTAGAACTTCACTCACAAATTGACGTCCATGAATATGCTTTTGTAACTCTATTGACTTGTGCCTACCTGGTAATGGCTGAACAATTCCATAAGTCACTACAAAATTCAGGCTGTTTTCAAAGTATCTAATATTTTTCTTATCACGCGCCCTACAAACATGACCGTAGGACCTACATACAAAAATAGTCAATGTTTATATCCATATCCTATGCTTCGGCTTTGTGAAAACGTCTGCAGGCATTTCCTCTGTAGTCATGTAGTCTAATCGAATTTAACCAGATTGTAGAACTTCACTCACAAATTGACGTCCATGAATATGCTTTTGTAACTCTATTGTCTTGTGCCTACCTGGCAATGGCTGAACAATTCCATAAGTCACTACCAAATCTACTTTTACTTCTTGAATTTCGACGCGCAATAATCATTCATATTCGCCCATCAATGACAACATGCTTTTGACCATATGCAAATAATTTCTTATTGTAAAAGTTTTTAGAAACACAATTTTCAGACTTTTGAACTAGTTCTTTTTTCTCGACGAATAATATTACATTTATATTCTCAGAAACTCACCTCGCGAGGTGGCGGGAATGCGGTCTCGTCTGATAATGCGGTATCCCGGGACATTAGCTAGAATGTTTGGGAGGAGAATGTTTCTGCTAGGCAGAGGACGAAGATATTGTGCTGTTCACAGAGGTTTTGGATTAAGACTTTCTTCCGAGTCAAGCCTGGGGAGTTACAAAAGCATATTTTTAAACTATCCATGGAAAATTAGAAGGGTCCTGATGAGACATCCTAGATCAAAGTAATAGATGAGTCGGAGACAGTTATGTGAGTTTTATTGTTGGAAAACCTCACTGCCAGGGTTCTTTTAAAATGTTCCCTAGAAATTTTCGTTGTGGATATTACTTCTTCCCGCTTGTTGGGTAAGAGTCGTAGATCGGAGGTAGCTTGAAGGGAGGCACACGCATGAGGTACATTTAATTTTTTGTGTAGATCCTGAACGCCGTCAACGGTCTTGAGTTTGGCAGTCATTTTTTCAACTGACCGGGGCGGTTGGGGCAACGCCGATCGAGGGCTGAATGATTCCCGTCGCAATTAGCGAATTTTTTTTGTGTTGGTCGCATTTTTCGACCGTATGGTGACCTGCGTAACGCAAGCATTTGGTCACCGACTTGCAGTCCTCTGCGCGGTGCTCGAAGCATTTGCCGCATTGGGCCGGTTTTGGAGGAGGGGGATTAGATGGCTCAACTTTATGCATTTTGAAAAACAACTGTACACCGTTCAGAAGCATTGAGTCTATGTCGTCCTTAATTTTGCTTAAAACCCTGATCAATTTGGTGTCTTTGCCAAGTGCACGGGACCTTATCCTCCACAGTTTAAAGTGGGAGATATTTTGTAATTTGAGCTCCTCAGAGTTTTCCTCTGGGGTTAAGTCGAGATCGACTCCCTTTATCACGACCTAAAAGGTCGTCGTCGCTACTGCTGAGGTGTTTATTGGGCGAGTATGGTGTTCCGAAAACGTAGGGCGAAAGTCTGAGGGCCCGTTTTTGAAACTATTGATTACATGGGACTTTATTTCCGCGTGGCAGCTTTCAATAAACAGGTGTCCCTGAGGGTTATGTGCAAAATCTCCGAAAAAGTTGAGTGATTCTGATTTTCGGTGGAAGGCAAATTTACAATTGTTAAGTTATTAGTTTTTCCGTGGGGTTGGGATTTAATCTCTTTGGATTGTTCTCCGTGTTTGGAGAACCTACACGTTTATTAGATGGATGGGCACGTTTCCATTTTCTCGGCAGAAACTTGTCTCTTCATGGGACGGGAGGGCTTCTCCTCTGATTTCCCGGCGTTAGAGGTGGAGGCATTTTTGGTAATATTATTGGGGGCCATGATATTTCAAAGAATTGAACCCACAAAATTAAAAATAATTTGAAGCGGTACGTTTTACTCACCGGAAGCACGTGGCGCAAACTTGAGTACAACGGCTAAGTAGGAACGGCAGCGGGTGTGGAGCACGTGGCCTGGAGCTGGAGTTTCAGAGGTAGCGGTCAATCATTATTAACAAGAATAGATACATTCCGTTTATGTTGACTATTATTTATTGAATAGACAATGTACTCACTAATGACAGTGTTCAAAAAGATATATTCTTCATTTACATTTTTTAATTCAAGTGTTCGAGCCGCCAGCGATAATGCACTTTTCCACATTATGGCCAGTTGTCACCGTCTCTCACATATAAAACATGCCATTTTATTTGCGGGACAACTTCGTGGAGTATGTCCTTCACCTCCACATGTAGTACATTCATCAGCTTGTTCAGAATTCATATTGTCCGATCTTGTCCAACAATTATGTTTCTCTTTTGCCAGAAAAATTCTTTGGTCACGATGTTTTCTCGCTATAACTCTCCATTTCAATTTTCACGTTCTGTTCGGTCTGTAAATCTTCGCCCTGAATCAGTTGTCGGTTAACTCTGTTTAGCCATTTGTGGGGATTTTCAAGAGTTTAATCCCTAATAAATTGTATTCGTTCAATAACTAGACATCCCGCAAACCAACGACAATTCTGTCCCTAATTAATTTCGCTTTCAATCGTCCACATTCACACTATTTAGATAGATTCTGTAATGCCGTAATAAACTCTTCCGTTGTTTCTTCTTCATCTTGCATTCGTTTATTGAACATTGCCCGTTCATAAATTATATTACGGTTCACAATAAAATAATCGTGGAAATCCTCCTAATCGGTTTTTTTGTCGTTCGTCATATTTAATGCCACTAAAATGTTATAAGATATAACTTGTATTGTCAATGCAGGCAGTTTTCAAAGTATCTAATATTTTTATTATCACGCCCCCTACAAACTTGACCGTAGGACCTACATACAAAAATAGTCAATGTTTATATCCACATCCAATGCTTCGGTTTTGTGAAAACGTCTGCAGGCATTTCCTCTGTAGTCATGTAGTCTAGTCGAATTTAACCAGATTGTAGAACTTCACTCACAAATTGACGTCCGTGAATATGCTTTTGTAACTCAGTTGTCTTGTGTCTACCTGTCAATGGCTGAACAATTCCATAAGTCACTACAAAATTTACTTTTACTTCTTGAATTTCGACGCGCAATAAACATTCAAATTCGCCCATCAATGACAACATGCTTTTGACCATAAGCAAATAATTTCTTATTGTAAAAGTTTTTAAAAACACAATTTTCAGACTTTTGAACTAGTTCGTTTGTCTCGACCAATAATATTACATTTATATTCTCAGAAACTCACCTCCTACATTTGCATTTTTATACACTTCATTGTTATTTTCCTGTCTTACACCGAACGTGTATTCTTCTTCGTCTGTTGCTGCTGCCTCTAATTGTCGTATCTTGGACTTCTTCTTCGACGTTACTTTCTTGTGTCCCTTCTCGCTGTTCCTCCCGTTGAATTTAGTTGTGCAGACCACTGCAAATGTCCTTTGTATAACACCGAATGCGGACTTTGAACTTAACTGGACACTGATCGTCGGTATGCACATAACGTTCCTTCCTTTTTTCTTTGAGTTACAGGCTACATGAGGATAATTCACATGGTGACAATTCCCCTTTAATAGCATAGGAAGGGATTTGAAATTGTGAATATGGAAGGGTTATGGTTTACGAATCCTACCCGGCATTCGCCTGAAAGTTATTCTGGACAAACCCTAGAAAACCTGCATCAGGTAGGCCAGGCGTATGGAACTTGTTCAACGCCCTTCCGATGGCTGGAGCGGGGTTTGCTGTGGGGTCGCAGTATTCCCTTCTCTGTGCCTCGACCAATTTAGGAGGCAGCTGGCCGAAAGTTCCAATGGAAGAACGAACAACTATTACCATTTTCTGAAGGTCTGGGACCCCGGAACATACATCTGTCAAAAAAGGCGGAGGTGCCTCGGCTTGTGGGAACCTTAGTTCAAAAGCATAGACAGAACAAGGCAGCTCAGCAGGAATGTAAACTCTTACCCAAGAGGATAGTGTTACCCGCAATAGAAAATTGTTCCTTACGACGTATCAAAGGTGTCAAAATCTGATTTGAATACTTTGGCCAATCTGAAAGATGACTTTCCGCATGACGATAGCTTCCGGATCCTTTTGGAGAATCAACTCTGGGACAGGAGTAGACAGAGGAAGGGCATCTACCTGATTTACCACTATTTTCTATACCTCAATCGTTCATAGAGGTTCACACCATATTCACAATATTCAGTGACAGAATGGACAGTTCAAACAAACTTACCAATTGACTGACCGGGCATTTGTACTTTACTGAATATAAAGCGTGCCGCGTAGCGAGAAGTATTATTAAGTAGAGCACACAGTTCAACATAAGATTTTTCCCGCGGATCAACCTCTTATAAGTTTCTGCGAATTTGCAGATAATTATCCTTTTTATCTTCTGAAATTTCAGTACACACAAATAAATCTACTAAATTAGTATTGAATAACCTCCAATCATCCCTTTCAATATTTTAAGGATTTGGTGGTTTTACTCCTGGTACTGGAGCCATCATTAACCAGGAATAAAGGAAAAAGTTCAAAATCGAACACTCTTTGTAAAACTTTGCAGCTGAATGCCCGATTTCTAAGTTGAATCTCAACAGCTCAGTCTTCTTTTATCTTCGTTACTATAATTACCAAGTTGCCCAAAGACAGCCTTGGTCGGCAGCGAATTGCTACGTTAACACTACGTGCCCAGGGTCGCTCCACAGGCGGAGTTGCACTTGTCCAAAGATCTTTGAAACTTGTTGTCACATTCTAATTATCCATAATGGCTCTCAGGTTAATGCTATCTCCTTCTGATAGCAACAGGCTATTGCTGCACGGAGAATTTTGGCCAGGCGGTTTCGTCATCGGTTACTAAAAGATGCAAACAACCCTCGACACTTTATACTCCAAGGATGCGGTTGGTGCTAGCGTCATTAACACCTTCCACACTCTCGGATGACCGCCTTGAGTCAGTCACCACTACCACCTGGCAGGACAGGGTGGCAGTTTCTCATAAAAAACCCCAGGAAAACCACGCACCCTCCCTTCCACCTATGCCTTTTCCACATGCCGCAACCGCGAGAAACCCTAGGTCTCTGAGTGTTATTGTTAGTGGGATTCCTCCCACAACCGATAATAGTCACGGTTCTAAGATGCTTTCGCAACCTCTCCCCACAAAATTCTGAAAGCACTGAGGCCGTTACCCACATACATGGGATTGGAAGTAATTCAGATAGTTTAAGTAGTAAACGCTATGTCGTCTGCCCTACGTCTCGTCTCGGATACTACCTTCCATGAGCAGCTTATGGAGGCGACAACTCAAGCGACTGTTATCCCACCGTTTACTCATGCATGCCGCTCCATTGGGGGAGTCATCTGTAGCGTACTTTTGTTAGAGGGAATTCTATCTCAACTCAGAATTGTAGCAATTTGATGCTGCTGTCGTATACTGTAAGCGTCGTATTCACTCACCTGATCTAAGTACCTATCCTTCCACAACGACAAATTGGGTGCAATGAATGACTTGAAGGTGAGCGCCCTATATTCCATTGGAATATTTTTCATTTGACAATATTCATCCACCTCCATAACAAATTTGCGAGGGTGGACTCCTCCCCTTCCCGGAATAGCTTCACTTCCGGAAATTGTGGAACATACGGTGGCCGACCGATGACAAAATGCGTTCCTGTAAGACTTGCTCGACTGTCTATACTATTCGCGCCTGCCATTGTGCTATACACTTTGCTTTTTATCTGAATTTACTCACTACGAAATTGTTCTGCTTCACTTTTCCGTTTTTCAATTTCTTCAAAAAGCATATCTACACGCCGTTCTAACGCCTCGTGGTTCTGACCTATTTGTTCCTGTTGTTTTTCCCCTCTCTACAGTCATAGTACACGTTTCATTCGTCCTACTTCTCCTATCTTCTCGTTCACCCTATTGTGTAATTCATCTGTTTTCTGCTTTAACTCTTCCTCCCATTCTTCCCTGACTTGTTCTATTCTGGAAACCGCCACGTCAATTCGTTTATCTAATTTTACATTATTACGTCAGATTTCCTCTGTCAGATTCCGAAACTTAGTCGCCTGACTCTCCTTCAATTCCTCAACTTAACAGGCTGCGCAACAAAGTCGTCATGTCTTCTGCTTTCTTACCTTTATCGCTGGAATTATTTTCGTTCTCTGACTGCCCTTCATACCCTGCGCTCGGCATATCCCTAGTATTTATTACTTCTTCGTTACAATTACATTTCCTTTTCCAATAACTCATTATCTGACTATCTTTACTTGTTTCAGACGCCATCGTTAAGGATTTCCTATTTCCTCTCGCTAAATTCTTCGTGCACCTTTCAGTATGTCCGATTATGACACGTCCCGATCTTGTACGATTGGTATAAAGTAAATGCCCTTAAAAAATTAGTTGGCAAGAAAATTTTGACCCACAGGGTAGAACGGAATTTTTCCGCAACATCAGTAGTATTCACGGCCCCACGTTGGGCGCCATGTGTAACCTTACCCTTGCGGGATGTCAGAACACAAAAATGAATGGTTTCAGCTCCCAACTAAGCTGGCAAAGGGCTCTATTTAATGAACATATGTAAAATTTATGTAATTTATTAATACAAATTAATCAAAGTTGTAAACTGGCGAATCACTACTGATGTGCGTATGCATGGGTTTATTACGTACCATTAATAGAGGTGGCCTCTGCTTCTGGATGCAGGAACTCTTGCAGGCGTCACCACCCAACACATTCTTGCTCCACGTTTTTCCACATTTACACCACCACTCTCTTTCCAGTCCAGCCAGTCCCAAACTGGCACATTCATGCCACCCAGCTATTGTCTACCCACACTTAAAATAACATGCCTTCCCCCTTCCACAGCGGTCATCCCTCGCGCTGAACAGTTCTTCGGGGAATCACTCTCTAACGTTACAATACCTCTTCCACACATGACTACTGATAACATTGAGACTGTTACCCACGTATGTGGGATTAGAAGCACTGGGTAGGCGCCATGTTGACTGCCCCTGGGATCGACGATTCGGATACTATCCTGGGGAGCAGCTTCCCGGATGACACTTCTTCTTTGGCACTACAGCCCGGGGTGGGTCTTGGTATCCTTCAAGAACTTCCGCCAGTGACTGTTAATTGGCGAATTTTCTGAATTTAAATTATCTGACGAAACTAGATTAGAAGAACTCAAATTGATATTTGCTTCTTGATGTAACAGATAATGGTGTCTCTTATGACAATGTTTGCACAAAAACTTACTAGGACAGGCCTGGAGATTATGGCCTTTGGCTAAACAGTTAATACAGCGTTGATTTTTTCGAATATAAGAATGCCGATTGAAGACTGACAGATTCTTGAATTCATCACAAGCATATATCTTATGATCGCCATTACAAAAACAACATTTTTTTAATCACAGATGCTTGATGATACTTTAATTCATTGGAAATTGTTGAGCATTACGTGATTTGACATCTCTAAAGTTGTACACAGGAATAGCTTCTAATGCACGTAGATTAAATGAAGGATCACAAATTACAATATTTCACAAATTCAGTTGTATCACTTACATTCATTTCCCATTCCTTGCGGGATTGTATATCTAATTTTGAAACAATCAAATAAACTAAAAAATGGTATTCTGACTTGATTTTTAAATTATTAAAGACAGTTCTAACTGAATTAGAAATATCTCTTAATTTTTTAAGATTTGGCAGGAAATCAGAGGTAATTGCTGGAAAATCACAAAATTGCTTCAGGTATGCGTTAAGGAACGATTATTATAAAAACGGTTTTTTAACAAATTCCATGCTGCTTCAAAATTTGAATCTGACAAGGAAATACCACACAACAGGTTACTGATTTCACCGACGACATGACGTTAAATACTGCAATATGTCCACATCTGATAACGAATTATTATTAAGAACTAAAGATGTAAATAGTTCGCGAACATTTATCCAGTCTGTTACTTTTCCATTAAAAGAAGGAAGAACAATACGAGGTAACAACTTGTGACGATGGTCCGCAGCGTTCTGGATAGATCGTTTCTTCAGAAAGTTTCTCCAAGATGAAGTAGAATATTTCTTAAAAAGCCTCCTTGGTAGTGTGGAAGTCATCATCTTGGAAGTCGATGTTCTGTTCATCCTCGGAAGTCTTCAGAGATTGAATTTCCGCATGCTGCGTACGATATTTACCCCAGTCCACTTCAAGTTTTTGGAGGCACGCTTTTAGCATAGGCATCAAAATTTAAAATCTCGCAGAAAGTTGAGTTTTGACATCCAGAATCTCCTGCTTCAATATATACTGCTCCTGTAGTAATCTCTCCATTTGCTTCTTTTCTGCTTTCGACATTTTGTTAGTCTTAGCAGATAACGTGAGGGTCGTGAAGTAACGTACAACCGCGAAAACCGTTGTAACACTTACAAGTTATAACTTTGTAAGCGCCGAAACACAGTATAGAACTGCTACCAATATTTTGAATCCGACTTCGGAGGACCATGAATCGACTTAATAGGGAACTTGAAACAGCCGGAAATATTGGCAAGGAAAAGAATTGGTTTGTAGAATTAGTTTTGTTTAATACATTGTGCGTTTTTATTTAACAGAATGTTTTACACCACCACATTGCAGATATCACAACTGCTACTACTTTGCTCAAAGCTTACTGTTCTTTTTCTACCTGCCCCTCAGACCAGTGTTTTTTCCAAACAGTAGGGTCCGACCATCTGGCCTCCCCTCCATTACATTACCAATCCTGAACACTTCTATTTCTATCGTGTCTATTTGTTCCTCTTTGAAAACGCAGTCCTGTAATTCCATGATTTGACGAGCCTCTGGAATTCAAACTCTGTATCCACAACCGTAATGTGCGTATCCCATGGGCAATCCTCGATTTAGTCTGGCAGAGCGTTTTTCCGTTTGGATATGGGTGAAGACTTCGCATCCAGTGACTCTGAAGTGTCTGACACTTGGTCTTTGTTAAGATTTATTTATTTAACAGAAACATATGTGTAAGTTACAATTACAGGTGCTTTTACTATGCAGTCTGACCCTCAACTTACTAAAAGAACAAAAGACTAACAAACAGAGACGTGACTAACTAGTTCATCATCATTATACACAGATGGCGTTGTATGTCCATAATTTGTGGGGACACGATTTCTGTATATTAAATAGATATGGATGTACACCCACATAAAATGCTGAATGCGAATTAATTCCAAGTTTTATAAAATTTAACTTTTATTCAATCAATAATAAATTGCGGTGATAAAATATAGTACACGCAACTTCGTGGCTGAACCGTGTCGTCTCCGATCAAAAGCTCTTCTCTCTCTCTCTCTCTCTCTGCTTGCTAGCAACCAGCGATATTAATTACAAATATCGCTGATTGCCGAATGGGCCACACATCATCCGTAAACGCGGAATTTTGAATGTCCGCCAAACGATCGGTTAAGTCTCCATAATACTCCCCTCCTAGCAAATGAAGAGAGTTGCGAATTCCGGAACATGAGAGAAAATACAAGCAAGGAAGGAGATAGAGAAAAAAAAATATTTATCAGCCGCAAAAGTAACTCGTTTCGTGCGTGGTCCGGGATACGTTTTCAGAACCCCTTAACCACTGAAACTAGATGCAGGAGAACGCGTGTCGGAAGTAGAAGCAAGACAAACAGGATCCGTAGAAGAATCCCTAGCCCCCACAAAAGCGGGTTTTAACCGATTCATATGGACAGTCGTTTGCTTCCCGTTTATGTCCAAAATGAAATCGAAGTCTGATAAGCGTTCGATCACGCAATGAGGTCCACTGTATGGGCATTCCAGAGATCGCCGAACATTGTCTGCACGAACGAACACGTGGTTAGAGTGGTATAAGTCCCGTCATGTCTGTGGTGAGAAGCAGGTGACGGCCGGAAGAGTCGCATATGTGTGCGGAACTTTTCCAGGAAAATCTGAGGGTTAGAAGGTAGATCCTCTTTCAGAAAAAATTCCCCCGGTAGGCGGAGAGTAGTGCCATACAGCAATTCAGCAGGGCAACTACCAATGTCTTCCTTAAGCGCCGTCCTTAATCCTAACAAAACGGTGGGCAATACATCCAGCCAATCACGTGGGCTGTGACACATCAAAGAAGATTTCAGCGATCGATGCCACCGCTCCACCATACCGTTAGCTTCTGGGTTGTAAGCAGTAGTCCTCTGGCGAACACATCCTACTGAATTCGTAAGAGCGCGAAAGAGGACGGACTCAAACTGGTAACCCCGGTCAGTAGTGACGACGGAAGGAGCTCCGAAACGAGATATCCAGCCGCTATAAAAGGCATCGTTGACACACTCTACCGTAATGTTGAGCAGCGGAATAGCCTCAGGCCACCGAGTAAATCGATCAATCATCGATAGGATCTATGAAAATCCACGTACAGACGATAACGGACCAACGATATCAACATGGATATGGTCGAATCTTGAAGATGGTAAAGGAAAATGACCAATAGGTACCTTGGTGTGACGCTGAACTTTTGAACGTTGACACTGCAGGCATGTACGTGCCCAATGTGCGATATCCTTTGGCATTCCAGGCCATACATACTTTCGCTGTATCAGACGGCGAGTTGCACGGCCGCTCGGGTGTGATAGACCGTGGTTTAGGTCAAATATTCTACGTCTAAGTGCAGACGGAACGAACGGTTGAATATCAGCCGTAGACATATCGCACTATACGACAACGTCTGAGTCATCGAGTCGCAGCGGGCTAAGTTGAAGTGAAGTCGCATCTCGACGTAACCGCTCCAGTTCATCATCATTTTTTTGATAATTGGCCAGCTCACTCGTAGAGAGGACAGAGGAGACATTTAAGACGGCGACGCGAGAAAGTGCGTCGGCAACTGTATTCGCAAATCCTTCAATGTGCCGAATGTCAGTGGTAAATTGACCAATGAAATCTAGTTGACGGAACTGGCGAGGAGAAGATTTATCCGACGGTTGTTTGAATGCAAAGGTCAATGGCTTATGGTCTGTCTTAATAACCAATTTCCGACCTTCCACGAAGAAACGAAAGTGTTTGAGGGCTTGATAGATGGCTAAAAGTTCCCTGTCGTAGGTGCTATAATTGCATTGAGCCGGGGACAGCTTCTTCGAAAAGAAACATAAAGGCACCCAATTATCGCCTTGCGTTGCTCCAAAGCTGCGCCAACAGCGGTCTGCGAAGCGTCTGTGTTTAAGGCGCTTTGTGCATTATAATCTGGAAAATTCAATAACTTAAATGTGACAGTATTTGCCCCCGAAACACACTTAGCGGTGTTTAGTGACAGACCAGAGTCGCTCAACCTCTGGAAAACTGTATTAAGATGTTGTTCGTGTTCTTCGGCTGAATTAGACGCAACAAGAATATCGTCAATATAAGAGTACACGAAATCGAGGTTTCTCAACGCTGAGTCAATATAGCGTTGAAATGTCTGGGCGGCGTTTCGAAGGCCGAATGTCATAACAGTGAATTCATATAATCCAAATGGAGTTATGACAGCGGTTTGGGGGATGTCCTCCGGCGCCATAGGGATTTGGTGGTAAACTAGAGCTAAATCCAATGTGGAAAAGGTAGTACATCCATGCAGACGGTAAGAAAAGTCGTGGAGATGAGGAATCGTATAACGGAAACTTGCGAAGTACCGCCTCGAACCGCTGGAGGCGATCGTGCTTACCGTGGGTGTTCGTAGACGGGACAGAGACGTAGCCGTGGATAGCAAGGTGACTTTATCGAGAAGGCGCTTGTCGCGTAAATCCACGACGAGGTTGAAGTGGTGTAGCAAGTCGGCGCCTATGATAGGCTGCGACACATCGGCTATCAAAAATGTCCAAGTGATCACGCGTCTCAAACCCAGGTTCAAGTGGAGTAATTGTTTACCGAACGTTCGGATTTTCGCACCGTTGGTTGCATGTAGAGTCACATCGGTTTCAAAAGCATTTGATTTAGTCATCCTACGTGGTAAGACCGAAACGTCTGCTTCTGTGTCTATTAAGAAGCGGAGGCCACTGTTGCGGTCTAAAATGCTCCAGCGGTTTTTACAATTGCTATTGTCCCCCACCGCCGAAACTGAGGACGAGCAATTCAGTTTTTTTTGTTGGGCTTCGAGCCACTTACATGGGGACGGGCACTTCGGAGCCTTGACACCAAATCGACGATGATACCAGCAAAGGTCGGTTTCCTCCAAAACTACGCGTTTCCGGGATTTCGATCGACCACAGTTAGCGCCGCGATTTCGACTCACAGAACGCCTTCGCCGGTCACGGCACGACAGAGCTAATATCATCTGTCGCAATTCCCGCACCTCCTTAGCTATAGGTGAAATCGTGGAACAATAAGTCTAGTCTCCTAAACTAATACTTTATTCTACCACGTGGTGCGACTCTGGCCTTTGTTCGGAAGCAGAGGTAAGTGTCGCGCGAGTGCCGGGAACTGAATGGGCTCTCTCCGTGCACGCTGTAGGTGCTCGGTAGGTCCCGTTACTTGGTGGGGCGCGTAACGGGACCTTCTTGCTCGCGTGGGGGCACGGATTATTCGTCACCACACCAGCCACCCGTTAAGAGACGGAATCAGGGTATACGTTTTGTGCCAGAGTCGCATTACAGTACAATAATACATAGATATGTACATAATTTATACAAAACAATATACAGAAAATTTACAAAACGGCGTGGGCGACTAGCGGTCCGGGGCACGGACCCGGCGCCCCGAGCGAGTTGGCGGTGCGGGCGAGGCCAGTCTCTTCGCGCCGGCGTGGAGAGCGTCGCCTGTGGTGCCACCGGGCTGTCGTTCGTGACTTCCGGCGCAAAATGAAGACCGGTTTTACCCTGTCCAGTGAAACTCGTGTTTCTTCGCGTTTTGTATTCAGGACGCAGGTTTTCTCGTCCCTGCTGACGATGCGGTAGGGTCCCGTGTATGGCGTACAAAGGGGAGCCTTTATACCGTCGTCACGGAGAAAGGCATGAGTGCAAGTCGCCAGCTCCTTGAAGACGAAGCTTCCTGGTCGGGAATGTCGCGACGCCGTTGTGGGACGTATGCTTGTTGTCGCCTGGCGGACCCGCTCGATGAGTGACGTCTGGTCGCCAAGCTCGGGTTCCGCGGTGAATAATTCGCCGGACAGACGTAGCGGTCCTCCGAACACCAGTTCGGCTGTCGATGTCTGCAGGTCCTCCTTGAAGGCAATACGAATCCCGAGCATGACGACCGGGAGGGCGTCGAGCCAGGAGGCGCCTTCATGGCACATTATCGCTGCCTGTGGAGCCGTTCTACTAGCCCGTTAGCTTGTGGGTGGTACGGCGTCGTGCGGGACCTCTGCCAGCCTGTGTACTTTCCCAGTGCAGATCGGACTCGAACTGCTGTCCTTGGTCCGTAGTAACACGCTCTGGGCAGCCATAGCGCGAGATCCAGCCGTGGAGCAGGGCATTGGCCACGTCTTTTGCGGTAATTCGCTCCCGTGGATAAGCTTCTGGCCAACGCGATCACGGTCGATTGCCGTTAGGAGGTACCAGTAAGAGCCTGCTGGCGGCAGTGGACCAACAATGTGTATGTGACGGAACCGAGCTGACGGCGTTGTGAAGTCTCCCAGTGACGTGTGTACGTGCCGTGTAATCTTCGCGCGCTGACATTGCTGACACGCCCGACTCCATACGCGTATGTCTCGTTTAACCCCGGGCCAAACGAAACGCGACGTGATCAGGCGTGTGCCGGGGTGGCTCAGGCCGTGGACTGGGAGTTGGGACGACTAGGCGTTGGCGACCCATCGATACATCACATAACACCCGGAGGTCGAGTCCTGGGACATCGACGTGGAGGAGCTGGAGGGCTGTGCCGCCGGCTAGCAGCTCGCGTAGTTCGTCGTCCTCGGCTTGCTGCTGGGCGAGGCGGCTGAGATCCACCGGACTATTTGCTGCTGTCAAGGCCTCGACGCGGGATAACTCGTCGGCGACTATGGGCCTCATTGACGTGCCGAATGTCCGTGGTGAACTGCGAGATGTACGGCAGGTGGTTCCTCTGAACGGGCGGGAGTTTCTCGTTCTGCTGCTGATAGGCAAAACATATTGGCTTATGATCCGTAAATATTATTGTGTGTTGAGCCTCCAACGAGTGACGAAAATGCCGGACCGCCAAAAAGATGGCGAGTAGCTCCCGATAATATGCCGGCCACTGTGTTTGCTGCGGTGTCAGCTTCCGGGAGAAGAAACCCAACGATTGCCACGCTCCTCCCACTTGCTGCTGCAAGCTGGCGCCGACTTCATTCTGCGACGCGTAGGTGAAAAGCCCGAGCTGTGCCGTGGGGTCCGGGTGAGTCAGCATCGTTGCGTTGGCGAGAGAGGCCGTGCATTTCTCGAAGGCTGCTGTACTTAATGGGTTCCAGGGAACAGGCTGGGTGCCGCGGAGACTTGATACTCTGGAACTCTGCTTGATGCGCCGCTGCCTTGGGAAGGAAACGACGATAGAAATTTATCATTCCCAAGAAGCGACGGAGCCCTCTGGCGTTGGATGGGTGCAGTGCGCCTTCCGAGGAAACGTGGTAGCCGAGGAAGGTTACGACCTGCTGGCCCAGCACGCTCTTTTCCACGTTGACGATTATGCCGTGCTGCGACAACCGGCGGAAAACGGTCCGCAGGTGTTCGCGGTGTTGCTCTGGAGACGCGCTGTAGATTAGAATGTCGTCGATGTTCCAACCTCTGGAACGTTTGCCCAGCATTTCTTAGTCCAAAGGTCATGAACGGGAATTCGAACATCCCGAACGGCGTGGTTAAGGCCGTTTTCGGGATGTCCGTCGTGTGCACAGGAATCTGTGTGTATGCCTTAACGAGATCGAGGACGGAATATATTTTGCTTCCTCGAAGGCTCATACCAATGTCCTGTACGTGCCGAACGGGATACCTGTCTGGGACGGTTCGCGTGTTCAGTGCGCGATAATCACCGCATGGGCGCCATTCTCCGCTTTCTTCTTAGGCACGAGATGAAGCGGCGATGCCCACGGGCTCTTCGATCGTCACGCAGTCCCGTCGACGTGCATGGACTCGAATTCTGCCCGTGCGATGTGGAGCCGCTCCGGTGCCAGGCGTCGTGGTCTACAAGAAACTGGGGGCCTGGCGTCGTCCGGACGTGGTGAACTGTGGTATGACGAACAACGCGGGGCGCGCCGGCCGGGCGCGTGAGCTCTGGGAATCGGTTCAGGAGGTCCTGGTATGGCGAGCACGTCGTCAGCACCCTGACGCTGGGTTGCGGCGATCGGTCCTTGTTCGCGCTTACGGCGCGGTCGCGGCCCGTCGAGCAGGCGCCCGCTTCGACAGTCTGGTAGAAGGCCAAAGTGTGCCAGGAAATCAGCGCCGATTATTGGCAACGCGACGTCCGCGATGACGAAACGCCATACGAACACCCGGTGCAGCCCCAGGTCGATTCGCATGGGTAGGCAGCCGTACGTGTTGATAGTACTGCTGTTCGCGGCGCTGAGCTTGTAGTTGGTGGCCGCGCGCTGGCCCTTGAGTAGGTTGCGCGGGAAGCAGCATAAGTCGGAACCGGTGTCGACTTGGAACCCATATCCGCTGGTCTGGTCCCTAACGACGAGACGGCGTCCACTGAATGGGCAGCCGGCAGTGGCAATAGCCGGCCGCCTTACTCGTTTCCCTGGGTGTAGCTGCACCGGGGTTCGCAGCGTTGAGCCCGGCTAGCGAACCGTCTGCGGTACCAGCATTTCCCGGTACTGGCGTTTTCGCGGCTGGCGGCCTTCTGTCGCCTCGCAGGGCTGCGACTTCAGCGGTTAGCGCCTCCAGGCGCTGCTCGAGGCTGGGGCTGTGGACTTCATCTGCCTGAATGGTGGACTGTGAGGTCGTGCTGGCAGCGTGGACGTGCGGTGGTAGACCGGGTGGTGGAATCTGTATAAGCCTATCAGCGATTTGGGTGGCCGTGGCTAGCGGTGCGTCTAAATGACTTTGGACCGCGACCTGTACGTAGGCCGGCAGGCGCTGCAGCCACAACGTCCGCAGGAAATCGTCCGATACTTGAGTAGCCCCTACTAGGCTGCGGAGGTACCGCAGGAACTGCGAGGGCGATCTGTCGCCAGGTTCGGCTTCACTGAGCAGCAGCCGAGTTCTTCGTTCTTGTGAAGGCGAAAGTCTCTGTATCAGCGCTTTCTTTAAACACTCGTACTTACCTGTTGCTGGCGGGTTGACGAGGATGTCCTAGACTTTCACAGCCCATTTTTGTTCGAGGTGAGCTGCGAAGTGGTTGAACTTAGTGGCGTCCTGCGTGATGCCGGCGATGGCAAACTGGCTTTCCGCCTGGGCGAAACATACGTCCGTATTGTCCGCCCAGAAAGCCAGCAGCTTCGGTGTGATCGTGCAGACCTGTGCAGCGTCCTGGTGTTGCCCTCCTTCAGCCCTTGCAATCTCCTGCTGTAGCTCGGCGATTTTGTTGTTTAAAATGTCCATCGTCGGGGTCACCAATATAGGAGAGACTAACTTCAAGGGAATACCATGGCGACTGACAATAGATTTGCCATTCAATATGACATTTGTTGCATTTACAGATGCTAGTTGAGTCATTTCTATATATTGAGAGTAGTAGCCAACCATAACCAAATATTTTTTGTTAAAAGTACAATAATTCACATCCAACGGGAATAACGTGTTCCAGTAACCAGTGATTTCAGTAACCGGCGATTTCATTAACGGGTGGTTTTTTTAACCGGTGATTTCAGTAACTGCTGTTGTAACCTTCTTAACTGCAACAGTTCTATTATAGTCGCGCTTGTCCTACATTTTTTATTGTTTCAAGGAACATAGTTTGTACTTTGTTTAATCATCACAATATGAAATCATATTTCGATTCTAACGAGAAGTAAGGAAAAGGAAAGTAAAGTGAATAAAAATAATTAATTAGATAAATAATGAGCCAGTTAACAGACAAAATTCCGTCATTAGCAAATTGTTTTTTAAATTTTTCCAGTACACGGTTGATACCATTTACAATAACGATTACTTCACTTCCTGTATTGTATTGTTCACCACTCATTTGTCTACTAATTTCCTAGAAGGGTTGCAAAGTAAGCACAGGTCCTTACATGGTTTCCATTTCACCGTGGAGAGTTGTTGGATTTGTTTCGATGGTCACAATGCCAATGTCACTTTTATAGTATCTTCAAGTTCAGATAACCGTTGCAGCATATAGTAAGCTGAATTCCACCTCATTTCTACAGCTTGAATCAGTTTCTTAGGTTTCATTCCGGAATTCTGTTGCGTTTTTTTAGTAGATCATAGCTAGTTACGCTTCTTTTAAAATGTGACACAATTGATTTAATTTTTTCTAATAATTCTATTTTTGAAATCAAGCCGTCATTAACGATCAAGTTTATAGTGTGTGTGATACACGGGAAGTGTTTCCAAGATTGATAGTCCTTTATCGCCCCCAACTATATTTGCCGCATTGTCTGTCACGCAAACGAGAACTTTGTTCTCAAGAACAAATTTTGTTACAATGTCTTTAATAGCTGCTAAATGCCTATTGGTGTGTGATACCGGCAGTTTTTCGCAAGATAATACGGCAGACTTCATTTCGAAGTTACAAATGAAACGTGCCGTAACTGCTATAAATGATTCTGTGGCTTTCGATGTCCACGTATAAGTTGTTAAACAAACACTTCCTGCTAAATTTAGAATAAATTGGGCAGCAGTTAATGTTTTTTCATTCTCTGCTGGTATTAGGCTATTTGCAATTGTTTTTCTGTTCGGCAACTGGTACGATGGGTTCAGCTCATTAACTATATTTTCTGAACCCATGATCTTCAACTACCGAAGACGGTTGAAAATCATTATAAAACAGCCTCAGCAGGAGGTTATCTAGCTCCCTTTTCTTTTGCTCTGGGAGTTTTTGCGAAAGCATTGATGTTTGAGTTTGTCGAAGAACAGTTGTAGCTAAGTGCAAGTGGTGCAAAGTGCAAGTGGTGCAAAGTGCTATAGGATTAGCAGTCATCGTACAACTAGAAACAGTGGTATCAGATAATGCAGACGGTGTAGTAATATTTTGTAACGCCAAGGTTCCTGTCGGGTGTTTTGAGGATAAGTGTTTTTTAAAATTTGTAGACATTGTCTTGAAGCTGCACGTTTTCCCACACAGATCGCACCTGGCCATTTTGTTTTGATGATTCGAAACGGTGAAGTAAGACCACAAGTATCAAAGATTGAAGTCTTTCCCGAAATTTTTCTGTTCGATAAACAGTTCTCGGTTTTCACTCGGGTGTAGCATATTTAAACGCGACGTTTCGACAACTAAAATCTCTGTCGTCATCTTCTGTTTATCGAAGACCGCAAGTAGCTCGACTTCATCTTTTGGACATGATAGGTAGCAGGTATCTATATTAAAACAATAAATGGAGTAATGACGGTATAAATCTATATATATATAATAAAGAAATGAAAAATTTAATTCAATTAATATTCATACCTATACCAAACTGAGAACGATGAATATAAACAGTTCACAGTCGCAGCGAATCACTTCTAAGCTTCACGTCCATCGGAAATGCGATGTGGACACCACTGTTTATTTTATAAGCTGCCTGCTATCACGGACAGTGAATTCTCATTACGGTCCGTCCTCGCCGTTGTCCAGTAATCGAGAGTTCCTCGACTCCTACATGCAGCGGAAATAAATTTGTCCATGCGTGTGTGTCAACAAAAAATTCTGGTTGCTAAAAAGTCTGATCATTTTTTTATAGCGGGCATACAATAATAACGCGTATAATCAGTTTGATTTATCACATTTAAAACTATAATTTGAATGTATTCAAATGTAGTTAAAATATGTTTTATTTAAATTAAATTGAAATAAAAAATTATATTTATCTGACTTTTTAATCAATGAAATAACATCAGCAAGTTAGTCAGAAATTTATTAATAGCAATTTAAAACATAAAACACACCTTTTGAGTTTTGTCAAATGACGAGTGCAGTTGTGTCGCTCTATGCTCTTCTTAGCACCTGAAGAAAGGTACAAGGATCCCAAAAATGTTGTGTGGTGTTTATATTTTCAAATTTATTTTATCTGTATTTGGCTGGCTTTATTAAAATTAATTTTGATTCAGACGTAAATTTTTCACAAAATATAACGTTTCGTCCCCAAATTTGGGAACCCCTTTAGACGTATAATTTAAATAAAAAATAATTCTAAATCTAAAAATTAAAGAAAACAAAAACTTTACAAACATTAACATTTATAATACATTCATGTATAACATAAATTTATATAGCACTAGCTGACCCGGCAGACTTCGTACTGCCTAATTAAATTGCAATAAAGTCCTGTCAAAATGATTTGTAATGTGACATTTTTTTGTTCCTACTTTTTATAGTCGGGGCAAAAAATTCTAAACAGAACCGTCACCCTGGTGATAGGGCGTTGTGAATAAGAAATATAATTAAATAAAACATATATATGCATTTAAAAATAAGTAATCGCTTTATTGTTAATCATGTGAATCATAATTATTAACAAAAATCAGTTTTATTTTCATTGTAGTGCTTTGTGATATACGATGTTTTTTGTTTGATTACCTGGCGCATAGACAAACAAATCTGATGGTTTTCCAACACGGGAACAGGCAACATTCAATTGACCATGTGAGAAACGTGGGTTTTCCAGATTAATACCACAAACACTTAATGATTGCCCCTGGGACTTGTTTATGGTCATAGCAAAAGCAAGCCGAACTGGAAACTGTAGTCGTTTAAAGTCAAACGCCACATCAGTCGGAATCATTGGGATGCGCGGTATGAGAACGTCTTCTCCTTTATACTTTCTTTTCAGTATAGTTGCTTCTATCACGTTGTTTAGTAATTTTTTTATCGCTAACCGTGTGCCGTTGCAAAGACGCGGTTGGTTGATATTTCGCAACATTATAACTACCGATCCAACCTTTAATTGAAGATTGTGAGGTGGAAATCCTGGCAAATCCAGCGAGTTTAAAAATTCTGGTGGATAGTTCACTACATCATCTTGGTTAGTAGCCGAATCAACTGATTTATATATCCTCGATTCGCCTGTAATTTGTTCTTGAATTTTTAAATTTAATTCATTTACATCTATGTTTTTTGCAGCCAATATAGCTCGTTCGCTCAACCAATCATGGTTTCTGTAATTTTGAGAAACATCTGGAAACACCTTCTGAATAAGTTCATCTTTTGATGGAGTTAACTGACAAAAACTTTGAGGAAAGTTAACGCAGCCAGTCAACATGTCTATAAGAAATTTGCCATTACCAATGTCAATGAGTTGTTTAGAGAATATGTTTCCAGATTGGTCATTTTGCAACTCGACACGCATATTCTTGCTTAAATGAAGTACTTTGACATGTTTCCACAAATTGGAGGACTTTAGACATGCATTGAGTTCATCAGCTGGTGTTGATCGTGGAATCACTGGCAATGTTTGACGAAAATCTCCTGCTAATAAAATAATTGCACCACCAAATTGGTTATGATTGCTCCGTAGATCTTTTAAGGTTCTGTCTAAAGCCTCCAAAGATTTTTTATGTGCCATCGTGCATTCATCCCAAATAATTAATTTACATTGCTGCAAGACCTTTGCCATTGCAGAGTTCTTCGAAATGTTGCAGGTCGGAGTTTCATTGCTTTGCATATTTAATGACAATTTTAATGCTGAATGGGCTGTTCGACCACCTTCAAGCAAAGTTGCTGCGATTCCCGACGAAGCGAGTGCAAGTGCAATTTTATTTTGTGAGCGAATCGTTGCTAATATTAATTAAATCAAAAAAGTTTTTCCTGTACCACCAGGTACATCCCTCCAGTTTCATCATTTATTACTTTCATAAGAGTATCAAATACATACTTCTGTTGTTCATTCAACAGTGGAAGATTTGTTTGAATTAATTCTTTCAAAGTGTTAAGATCATACAGTTTTTCTCGATTCAACTCTCGGTTAAAAGCATCATGCATTGGACGATTGGGCGCGGCCAGGCCTAATTGAATTAATAGTTTGTTTGACATCATCAAGCACATATCCTCAATTGAAATCAATGCTTCGTTGTAAATTTCTTCACTGATTTGTATATTTGGATTTCCCATTCTATTTCGTATTTGATACAAAATATCATCACACATGTAATCTTTGTACTTGATCCACAAATCAATTGGGTTTGATGGGAAGCATGTGGATATGATTATAGAAAACAATGTTCGTATTTGATGAGCATGTGATGATATTACAGCATCATTGAGAGTTTGATCCCAATGAGTGTCATTTTCTAGCAATTGCAAACGTTGACAGGCTTCTCTGTAAGATCCACACAATTCACCATCAAAAATTCGTAAATGTTGGAATGATGTTGGGCCACGTACTAATAGCAGTCGTAAATAAAAACATTCATCATTTCTTGGATGTAATGAATAAATTCGACCAATGGCATCGGTGGAATACACATCTGGGTATCCTGGAACTTGTTTTCCTTGTTTCCGCCGTATAAATCTCCTTGAGGATTGATTCCAAGTATAATATTTTGGCATTTCAGAATATGGCAATGTTTGTGCAAAATCATCGTTTTGGCATGTCTCAAAAAAACTGGTTAATGTAGCAGATGGTGGCTGAGCAGCTGTTTGTACTGCGTTCTGTGCTGTAAAATACACTTTGTCCATTTTCTAAATGCACAGCTAAGTGAACAGGAAAATAAAATATTCGCCATACTGCTTCATTACCACTAACATAGCGGCCCATTTGGTATTGGGTAACTTCATCATTGGAATTCTCTGCACCAATTCCAATCACAGCCATATCACTCCCTTATTTGCAAATGTATTTAATAGATTTCACTGAATGGCAAGATTCAACGTTGATGTGTGCTTTGAAGGTCTTTGATAAAATGGGTGAATATGGAACAATCCAACGATTATCTATTTCAATATCTTGTTTATTTAATTTGACAATTGTTGATCTTCGATTGTCTGCTGTCGATCGTCGACGATACAGTGGATAACCGTCATTACCAGTAATTGTTTCGTCAATAGTTGGTGCATTTAAACGTCTTGCATGTTGACCCGCAGGTGTTTTATCAGCTCTGATTACAATTTTGTGATTATCTGATGGCATCAGATCCAGGGCAGTTTTAAACAATATAATCAATTGATTGTGTTCATGAAATAAAGTTTGTAATTGTTCTACAATAGACCTCTTTACTAAATTGTTATGTGCACAACGCAGATTAATTTCTTGTGCTGAATTTCCCATAAAATAAATTTGCAGGAATTTGTAGTTGCTATCTCTGACACTGGTAACAGTGAACCGGCTCTGTGATATATTTGGCCTTGTATCTGTAAATTAAAAAAAATATTATGTTTGCACCAAACACTATAAAATAAAATAAATAAGCAATGTGAGGTATAAATTTATGGATTGTCAGTGATCAAACTTAAATAATATTTGTTCTTAAAAATTATATGTCTCCTAATTAGTTGTAACTACTATCTATCATCAAATAATTATATTGGGTTTCAAAATAATAAAAGTGTCGCTAAAACTGAATCACCAAATAATATGATGACTAAGTGATGATTATGATTAATGACACATCTTAACTTAGGTGACAGAACATATTGTTCGCTAAAAAATTATGATTAACTGCTATAATACATACCTTGAAAGTTGGCATAAAATTTTCCCGAACTACATTTGTTGACCCAAATGAAGTCATTTGAAATAAATTGTTATATTGTTGGATATTTGTCAAAAAGTGTATGGAATCTGTTCCTATTCCTGAAACCAATGAGTACAATGGCTCTGGTGGTGGTTCCAATGGTATCAATTTCACTTTACCATTTGCGCAACACAATCCATTAGCTTCGTTTTTATATTTCAATGCCTTACAATGTGAGCAAACCGAGTTCATCGAACCAATAACAACACATTGGTAGTTACTGTAGTCAATTGACACATCGTAACTGAAAGCAGCTCGATTCAAACTTGCGCGATTATTAGTTGAATGTCGCGCTCGCGCTTCACGCGTTTATGATATCCGAATTCTTTCACGTTCATTTCGGTCGTCACGTTCTTGTGCAGCATGGTTAGATCGGTAATTAGCTTGGTTTGTAGCATTTCGGGTTCTTCCACCTAAATTGCTTCGTCTAATAGGAGGCATATCTATATTATAGATTATTGTGTCACATGCAATAATTAGTGATCATAGGTAACTAAACACTGCACAAAACACGATATAGGTACGAATTTGTTTCGTGTATCAGTTGACAAAACCAAACTCAGCAGAGTAGGTAACCGAAAATCCAAGAAAAACAACACTGACATTGACAGTTTGTTGTTGTTTCAACTTTTTTTAAATTTGATATGACTTGGAGTCAAATCCTTCAAGCCGTACTAATGTTTTATGTATGTAAAATAGGGATATGAAATAATAAAAACTTAAAAATAATAAAACACTTTTGGTAACGCGGTTTGTGTTTGACTGATGTAATGACTTGAAAACTGATGCATTTTAAAATAATACAAATGAAATAATATCACTTTTGTTGAGTTTCGTTTTCTTTTCTTTTGTTTATCCTCTAACGATGTATTCTGTGCTCCAACGCACACTGTTTTGATAGATATGATTGAATTTGAACTTTGTATAGCGGTAATAAAGTGCAAATTGACTCTTTGACGTTAGGACATTGTTTAAACAATAGTGAGTGCTTGTAATTTAATATGAACTTTATACAATAGCAATAAAGTTCAAATTGACTCTACGTTTTAGTTAGAAAACGTTTGTATGGGTAAAAGAAAAGGGCTGTTTTTAGGGTGTTTCCGGCAATTATTCGAATTTTTCTCGCCGTAAAAACCATCTTTGAACTTCAACGAACATTTAAGAAAAAGAATTGGCCAAATTGGTCCAGCCGTTGTTGAGTTATGCGCTTACCAACACATTTTGCGATTCATTTTTATATTATAGATTACTTAACAATTAATTACAACCGGATGAAAATGTAGTAATTCCACGACTTTTCGATAGCGGAAATTGTTATGTCTTCTAGGGAAGTTTGCCTATATTACATTCTCACCCGGTTAGAATCCAGAGAACACTTTCAACTACGTACACCGGGAAAGCCTTCGTTGTATTTATAAGTACTCTGGTATCCGAAGGGATTACTGACCTCCTTGCGGTGACACTGAAGATTAGTTGGGAAATTTACAAAGCTGGAGACGTGTATTTCTGTGCAGACAGTCACAGTGTAATGTTTTTTATTATTTGTTAGATTAGGCCAAACTTATGTTAATGAGTCCGATACATTCATTTAATCTGACTGTATTTCATAAATATTTATAATCACATTTCAATACAACTAGTTACACGAACACACTGTAGCCAACTCTTTAACAACATACATGTCTTGAGTCAACAGTATATTGTTAAATTGATAAGTACATAACAGTCTCCCACACGTAATGAGAATTTTAGAAAGTTATTTTGCAATATTGTAGGGAGCTGTAACTTTGAATCTTGATTAAAGTTTTTGTACAAGTCCTACTACATAATTTATGATTGATTATTTATTGAATTGAATTTTGGTAGTCTGTCATCCATGCTGGTTTTTGAGGTTGTCTGCTGGATTTCCTGATGGTCCCATGGAATTTGGTCCTGATGAACTGCATGGAATCGAACTTTCTCGAGAACCTCTAGTCACTGGAGTATTTGGCTGATCATCCCTCAGTAGTGGACTCTGACTAGGCCTTGGACTGGTATTTTGACTAGGTTCTTGAATTATATTCTGCGGTGTAGGCGAAGGTACAGCAGGAGCGTTTACCCTTTCTGGTTGAAGTGCAAAAGATATCCTCTTTTTTGGAGCAGGGTATGGAACATCCTTTTTAAAAGTTGATTTGTATGCCTTTTGAGAATGTGACCATTTTCCAATTTAACAACATGATGTAACTTCCCGAGGCATTTGACTATTGTTCCTGGAAGCCATTTCTCATTTCCTGCATAATTTATTGTCTGGACCCTTTCTCCCACACGTAATATACGATTCACTTCTCTGTTAGTATTTTTATACTGATCATGTCATGAATTTGGAAGTAGTAAGTCCAATGTACGTATGCTGCGATGAAAATAGCGGTCACCTGGACTATTACCATCTTTGAGGGGTGTGTAACGAATTTGGAATAATATTTTGCGTAATTTGAGGATTAATGAATCTGTTGAATCTTTCATAGCTTTTAATTTCTGCTTGACTGTTTGAATTTGCCTCTACGCAATTCCGTTTGTTGCTAGATTATTTGGTGCAGTAAACTTTTGACTTATCCCGTTTTTCTTGCAAAATTTAGGAATTGGTCACTTTTAAAACTGGAAGCATTGTCAGAAACAATTACTTGCGGTAAGCCATGAACGAAAAATATTCTGGTAAGTACGTCAATGGTTGATTCTGAAGTTGGCGGTTGCCTGAAAACTTCTCCAAATGGAAACTTCGACAAGGCATCAACAATTATTTTCCATTGGTCCGGCGAAATCAATGTGTACTCTTTGAAAGTTCTCTGTTGGCGTATCCCATGTATGATAAACTTTCTTAGGTCCTCTCTGAGTGCTAGCGCAACCAATGCATTTTTTAACGTATGCTTCAATATCCTTATCGATGTTGTGCCAGTAAACGTATGCCTTCTAGCTTTCCCACCAAAATTTTGCGTTAGTGTTATCCGCACAATAGGCAATAATTTTATTGTTCAAATTATTCTTTTTTAAAATAGTACTTAATGAATCAAAAATTATTGTGAAGCTTCACCCGGCAATGAAACAAAATCTAATATTCTAATTTTAATTCCTGTTTCTGGATCAAAAAAATCTAACAATTGTGGGAAATAACTTTAAATCTTTGTGGTTGGAAGCATCAGAATATATGGATATAAATGAGCATTTTTCTAATTCTTTCTGCAATTGTGAAAACGAGTGTGGTGAAAAAACATTACAAATAATTGCTTCGGTTTTTGTCCTTGCACATGCAAATTTTTTGTCGTATAATGTTTTCATCATTTGCGACGTACAATCCATTGATCTGAAACTTTGATTGTGGTTCATGGTGTGGAAAGCAAATAGCCCTTCCGCTTATGCTAGCTGTTTTTCGGTGTTGTCAAAGCTAGCACTGCGAAAAAACTGTTCCATTTTAGACCAGGAAGCGGCATTATTCAAAAATCTTTTCTGCCTCTTTGTCGCTTGATGTTTAGTAATATCGTTTTTCCACCATGTGAGACCGAAAATTTAGCATTGCATTTATAACACCGTAACATATTGTCTATTTTTTAAAAAATAAATGGAAATTCTCTGCTTAGCTCTTCATTAAATTTGCATTCTCTTCTTTTATTCTGTGGATAAATACTAGAAATAAATAAAAAAATTACAAAAAAAGACTATTAAATTTTACCTTATTGACCATTACGTTGTGGCGACTATTGCTCTACCTTCGTCAGTCAAATAATGAGTCAAACCGAACGTCAAATTGAAAACAACAAACCGCACTGTATGCACTTATCTGAATTAAGCCGAGACGTAACGACAATGATCGAACACCACCGAGTTAGTTTACTCTGCATGAATTTTGTGTTTTTTTATTTATTTATTTTTTATTTCTTTATATTCACCATAATACTTAATAAATAATAGGTAATATATTTTTACAGTACATTTAAAATAAGAAATGCAGATATTTTCTAAAAAGCGGGACTGTCCCGCCAAAATCGGGACGTGTGGTCACTTTAATTTTAATTCACAGGTCGCTACGTATTGTTTGAGTTCAACTAAATAGCTCGAAACTGTTTCGTTCTTCTTTTGCATCGTGGACAGTAATTTATGTCGTTCGACTATAGCATTTGGCTTCGGACATAGATGTTCCTTAAACAATTTGATAATTCGCAATAGACTGACTGCTTTTCGCGAGACGAGTCGTGAGAGAAGCACATACTGCTTTGCACCCACACAATTTTTGCCTTTTTCTCGTCTGATTTAATATTGACTAAGCCAAAATGTCTCTATAGACGCATCAAATTGTCCAAACACGTAATTATTGTTAGAGTTACCGTCGATTGTTGAACCGGCACCTTCTTGTGTATGTACTGTGGCATTCCCTTCGCTACCAGCCGTAGCATGTCTCCTGCAGTCCGATTCCTGGAACGGTTTACCTGCGGTAGGCGAAAGTACTATGGAAAACAACAACCATTCCATACATAGCTAATTTATTAAAAATATAAATATATACAATTATAAATTTTGTCCCGACTAGCAGTTATGAAATCCTGGGATTTTTATGGCAAATTAGGCCCGAAAAACGAATTTTATACAAAGTGCTCTACGCAACCATGATAAATGGCGATATAGGTTACCAGACTGGGGGTCTCAGAAACACAGCGACGTCCCTCGCAGCTGGTCATTGACTTTGTGCCTCTGGTGGAGTCTCGCTGATCATATCTTGAAAAACCAAGAGCAATTGCTCACTGCCTCCTCTCCAGTCAGAATGCCCTCAAGGCATCCACTTCTTCCGAACTATGTCTCCAACTGTCTCTCTATTGGTCCATTTAATTTACAATCTGATGTAGCAAATTTCAACATGAAGACCCTCTGCACATGTTGTTTGCGGACGGGAACCCCCCCACCCCGATGGAGGTACAGTTATAATCCCCAGCCGGACTGGCACCAAACGGTATTTTCTGCTGATGTTGTAAGAACCAGCATAAACATTGTTGCTCACGCGATTAAACAAACTGACTAAAATATCAGTATCAATCAATTAAAGAAACGCCTATCCTCAACAACGCGCTATATAAATTCCCCCTTTTAGTGTCAGATTGTGTGTCGTCGAGTGTAACTAACGACCAATCAATCTGTCACTAAAAATATATGAATCCGCGGCGATTTTCATAACTGCTTAGTCAAGTATTTACAAATCAAGTTTTAAATTCTATCAAAATATACACATTTATATATACCCTAATAGATGCGAACGGCCTAACGAGCTTTTCGGAGTTTATCATAAAATACACTCTTATATACACGCAAATAGTTACAAATGATCTGAAGCGCTTTTAGAAGTGTATCACAAAATACACTCTTATATATACCCAAATAGTTACAAAGGGGTTTTCGGGGTCTATCAGAAAATAATACACTACTGTACACATAAATAGACACTCCTATACATATAAACAGATGTAAATGACCTGAGGGCTTTACGGAGTATATCAGAATATACACTCCTACTAAAACAACATCGTTCTGTAACGGTATGTCCTCCGCGACGTGATGGCAAGTCGACAACGGGTACGACCGTCACAAACCAACGGTGTTTCATCCGTATGCTGTAGACGCATCTGGTTGACACTTAGGTAGGCGTGAAAACTGTCAGTTCCCATCATAAGTGTTTAGCTGCGGCAGTTTGCCGAACTCGATGATGATCTCGTACAAGGCTGCCACAGGTTAAGCTGTCATTCGGCATCGGTGTGGCCTCAAGTGGACGTGGCGTGTCTGTCAGCATCTGGCATAGGTCTGCCAGACATTTGCGCGACGACTTTGGCTGCATCAGTTGACAGCACACTGCAGCTTCCAACGGATTCACGTTCAGCTACCTATGACAACCAGACTACAGGTTCTCGCCGTTACTGTGTATGCGTTCCACCCCCAAACATGGCAAAACCAATGGACCACTATGACCCAGCCATTAACCTAGATCAATATTCTCAGAATACTCGTTAATAATAAATAGTGTAGCCCTAAGTGAGTTAATACATAGATATTAGTTAAACATACAAAATTAAATAGTCCCTTTTTCAGATGCCTATAAAATACGAATAAAATAACCAATATTATACTCCTAACAAATTATATACAGATAACATTAACTCCATCAACCACATAACAGAATCATTTCACTCACGCTTTCAGCTACAAATATAAAATTTTGCTCTAGCCACATCTCAGCGTTGTCTATAAATTCGGGATTATCTGCAGAAATGGACAAATACGTAAACAAGCACACATTTATTCCAACAAACATTCACTTTATCCAAGACAGCATCCAAATATGGATCCCACTTTCATATTACTGTCTTCTTTAAAAGTCCGTATAGTAAAGGTTTCACACCCTGCGCCGACACTAAATGTTCCCAAAAACTATACCTCAGAACGACCGAAAGCGGCTTTCTTAAGTTTAGAGTTTGTATGTCTGACAATTATTTCATCCTTCTCCGTCTGTTGTCGCAACGCATCTCGTAATTTCTCCCGCAGCGCGAAAGGGATGGGGTAAGTTGTATGTTTGTATGGTTCATACTTGTGGTGCGCTTATTCTAAATTTAGGTTCAAAGGTAATTTTTACTAATAATACAAGGTTTGTTGGGCGCCTTCAACAAGAAATTATTCTCTCGCAGGAAAGAAATAAACTATTTAATTAACAACGGAAGCTCTCCAGCCTTGCCAGGGATGCATGTGCCCCCCTCCCCTTTTCTCAGGATTAACCGTGGTTAATGTGTGGCAAACCGGCGCGATACCTGGAACCATGGAATGCGACTTACCAGATCTGCAGCTCGGACAGGGTCGACTCCCGTTGATGGTCCAGAGTGATCTCTACGTGTTCCTCGACTGCTCTCACTGAAGGTCCAGATCGATATCCCTGATTTCGCCGATTCTCTCGTCTCGAGAGATATCCCTCTCGGTCCTCAAATATCCCTATCGCCTCGTTGGTCCTTGTCTACACGTAACCCACTTAAATCTATTTTAGGGCCATACCTTCCCGGTCGTTTACATCTATCTTGGTCGACCATGGCCTTGTTTGCGGGACCTGCGGATTTTCCCAATCCGCCCCGCCATTGTCTTCTGTCTGCTGCTTGACCCCGGCAAGCCACGTTTCCATGTTTCCAGGCAGAAATTTAGACAAATGTTATAAAAATATTTGGTATACAAAACGAAAGGCGCACCATATAATATTCCCCCTTTGAAATTGGATGGATGGAGTATCCATTCGGACGATTTCAAAATAATTCGCTTGAAGTTCGCGCATGCTCCCTCGCATCTGGCAAAAAATTTAATTTTTTATTCTGAGCGATACTTAATCAACAGATATAGCTATAGTCCAATTTCTCACAATTCTAAATAGTTTCTATGACGGTATATAATCTTAAACAGTACAGCATTATATTGACAAACAAATTAATTAAATATTATATTCAGATCTGAAACAAAATTATAACTAATTCAAAAACAACATGATGAATCATAAACAAGAGTAACTTTTAGCTATCTTAAAAACGAAAGGAAGAATTATATACAACTGTAACACTAACTTATAACTAACTAAAACCCAAGAGAATAATTATATAAAATCTAAAACTAACTTACAACTAACTAAAACCCAAGAGAATAATTATATAAAATCTAAAACTAACTTACAACTAACCATAGCAAAATGATATGTATTTACTTATCAATCCTGAAGTGATATATCTTTTCTCCTAATCAGATATTAGATCTTTCATATTATTTTACATCTACTCATACTACTGTTCCTATCCTACACATACTACTTTGAATTATATGGGTACAGGTCTTCAATGCCTACCCCTTAATTTTAATAATTGAGCGAATCCTAAATATAATTATTTAATTGAAATTAACCTCTATAATCGTCCTCTAATTGATATTAATGTCATTTTCAATATTTAATCCACTTTTTAAAATTAAACGTAAAAATCATTCCTGTGAGCGTCTTTTGATAATTATGGGCACGACTCATCACTTTTTTTAGCGTCTTTTCTAATTATAAACATGCCACTTCTCATTTTTTTTATTAGATACATTGTGTCTATGGTCATCGGACACCTGAATAATATGTATAAACACCTCACATTAGTTTTTGTACCACTTCGCGCCGTTGCAACAGCATCGCGTAATCGTGGTTGTCCGCCCGTTCCACTTGTGCGCAGACTGGTTGTTGGTCCGCCACGTCTTCCATTTACATAAGGTGCGAAAATAAGAGGAAAAAAGAGAATAGATGAGACACCCTCAGTCCTCGAAACCTTATAACCATTGTTGGGGTCGAAAAAAAACAAGAGTTGGCTAAGGAAGCCTTAGTGACAAACTGACAGGTGGTTTTGACCAAGCAAGGTCGAATTGAAGAAAAATGGAACGTGGTAACAGATACTACATACAGCTCGGGTTCCTGGGTCCGCAAAGCCCAACATGCCCTGAGATTATCCTGCCGGTCGCTGACGATGCTTTGATGGTTGGATCCTTCTGGCGAGCCTAGCCTGTAACAATGTCTGGAGGCAAAGGATTATCCACCGACAGTGCCACGTCCGGGTTCCTGTCCGAGCATCCAGACTCTGGAACACTCATTATTCAATCAAACAAGCACTCAATCCTTGACCTGGCCCTATCCCTGAGTATACTTAATCTACTACAAAACTGCAATTAATTACAAAAAAATTTCCGCCATCCTTCTGTACCTGCTACCCTTATCTGTTACTACCGCTTACTTGACCTACATCTGGCGTTTATATATATTACGCTTACATGCTCTTAATCCAGCCTATTAAGCATGTCATTTCTCCTATGAAGTTCAAGAATAAACTTCCGCCGGGATCAAACGTGTAGTTAGTTACCTTCCATTTTTTGTATAAATAAAGTTAATATAAAGCGGTCCGGCGTTCGTCTTTGGGAAAAATATGACTGTAGCCCGTTTAAGAATTCACGACCGTTCTGACGTCTTCGCCTCCGAAATGATTTCAGCGTAATTTCTAATCGCTGGGTTAAGCCTTCCCCGCGCACTACCAATTCACTGGCTTCCGAAATCCTGATAAGGCAACGGACGGCCTCGGAACTCAACTGTTTCCTGGCATCTAAGCATACGCGGATCTGATTATTCTTTTTCCGCACAAAGCTGATCGGATTATTATATGGACTTGGTGTTTTGACAATTATACCATCTTTCTCCATCTGCAGTATCGTCTCCCTAATCCTATGTCTCAAAGCAAACGGGGTGGGGTTGGACTTTAATTTATATGGCGCGTGTTCAATAGTCTCTATCCTATGTACGTATCCCTTTAGACATCCTGGGGCCTCATTAAATACCTTTCTATTCCTCCTCAACATCTCCTTAAAATCAAAACATTCCTTGTCACTAACATTACGCATATCTTTACATATTTGTTCTAATACTTCTTCAAATCCGTCATCTCCCGTAGATTCGATTTCCCCTTCACTCCTGTCTACCTCACTCCTCTTCCTACCAAAATACATTGATCCTTCGTCTTCCTTCCTCTTACGGACGTCTCTCGTCCTCTTCGGTGCCGTAAATATAAGAAACTGAGCCCTCGGCGTCTATAATTGTGCTATCCAAAATATCCCACTGTAAAGTTATTTTACTTCCATTATCTGCATCTATCCCTTCCCCAGTTAGCTTTCTAGACTGCAAATTAATGACTGCACTAATCTCCCGTAACCAAGCTGCACCTAAAATAATCTCTGTTCCCAATGTTTTCAGTACAACGGCTCTAATAACCATATATTCTCCCCCGGGTAACTTGACTTTGAACAAAACCTGCCATTCAACCTTCTCATGTCGGCGTCCCAATGCACCGTATGCCTTTAGACCTACCACGCCCAACTTCGCTACAACCAATTTTTCCTCCTCTAGTTGAAACTTTTCCCAATTCAAACAGCTGAGCTCTGCACCCGTATCTACCAGTGATTCCTTACAGATTCCATTGCCCAAGTTAAGTTTAATTTTTACTAACTCTCCCTTCAATCTGGCATTTTTGCTACGGTTTTCAACACCTTCAAAGTCCCAAAGTTAATCCTCTCAACCGGCTAGGTAATCACTATTAGCTACAATATTTTCTATTCTCGTAGGTCGTGTCGTAGCATGTGACCTTGATTGCTCCCTCTCGCCCTTTATTGGGATTCTGAACCATATCTTCACTCTGCTCGATTTCAGGACGAACTTCCGGCTTAAAGCCCCCTATTCTGTGCTTTCTACCAACGCGCGGATCGAATCTTCTCCACGTTCCTCGATCAAATGGGCCCTGATTAGGCCTGGATGGTCCTCCTTGCATATTTGCCCGATTACCCGGAAAGTTTTTTTCACCTGCCCAGCGGCCATCTCTACCTCTACCTGAAGCTGCGTGGTCCCTGCCTCGATCTAACGCGTCAACTTAGCTCAGGAAATTCAGCGCCGCTTAAAACGTATTTATACGGGCCGCCTCAAAATTTAGGGCTACGTCACTCCGAAACTGCCTGCTAATTAATTGAACAAGCGTACTCTCGGTTATCAGCTGTTGCAGAAGCCTGTTCTCGGTTATCTCCTTCACGAGATAACGTTCCATCGTCTGAGATCCGCCCGGCCTGAATCTATCATTATAAAATCCTTGCACTACCTCCTGCTGCCTAGCTACACTCCAATACTTATTCAGGAAGTGTTCCCGGACCAGTTCGTAATCTTCCGAGTAACCGTCGGCTTCCAGCCTTTCCGCAATCTGTGGTCCTACTGCTTGTTTAAATAAAGTTAATTTAAAACGATACGGGGTTCGTTTTAATGAAAAATAGGGCTCTAGACTGTTCAGGAATGCACGTGCGTTCTGATGGCCACGTTCTTGAAATGATGGGAGGGTAATCTCTAGCCCCTGGGTTATGTTTTTCCCGCGAACACCTAATTCACTGGCTTCGGAAATCCTGATATCTAAACGGGCTGCCTCTGAACTCAGCTGTTTCCGTAAGTCCCCTTCGATATTAACAATATGCGACTTCACCGCCATTTTACGCGCTTTTGTCCTAATGGCCTCCGCGTCGCTGGCTAGACGATTAATCACCTGCCCAATTTCGGTTTCCGATCTAAAGGACTTCAAATCTTTCTGCCATACTTTGACGTTCTTTACTAACCAAATCGGTTACTTCCCTTTGTTGTGCTGCTACGTGCTCTCGTATTACGCCTAACTCAGTATCTACCCTTTTATCAACAGCTTTTGCTCTTTCCTGCAATTCTTGGCCAATACTTGTGAGTTTATCATTTGTGGCACCAATTTGCCTCTGAATCTGATCCCATTGAAGTTTACTACAATCCGTGATTATTTGGACCTGCGCCTGGAGCTCACTGCGGATCTCCCTAAACTTATTCCCAGTTGCTTCTTGAAAGCCTTTAATCTGGGCCTGCAATATATTTTCGTCATGATTTCTTTTAGTCTATTCCTGTAAATTAGCCTGACTATTTTGAATGGCTTGTATCAACTGTGCCATCATTAATTCGAATGAAAACTGATTTTCTTTTGTACCAATGGTTCCATGAAAAGCACTGCTTGCCTGTCTCCCCACATTCTCGGAACTACCCTCCGCCTGCTCAACCGTGCCTAATTCCCTTTGTACCGTATCCATTCCGCTCCTAAGCTTCATGAACAACCAGACGAAATAATTAGAAGAACTCCGTTTCTATTTTACACAATCAATTTCCCTAAAGCCCCGTCCAGACTACCGAGCAACGAGCCGAACATGAGTCAGTGCGCATGCGCCACATGGACCAGGATTGCTCGCCCCGGGCTCCGGCTGTTGTCAGTTTTCTGACGAAACCTCAAAGGATAGTTCGGTGCTCATGTGGACGCGGACCGAGCCGAACCGATTTCTTTGGCTTATATCAAAGAGCATAGTATATTCTATACTCCTTGTCTTGTATTCTTTGCTGCGTTGGTTCGACTTGATCACTTAGATAGAAATGGCGTCCGACATCGAATGGAGTCAAGAGTTTACGTTGAAATTTATTCAGTTAATGAGGGAAAGCCGTGTTATATGGGATTTGAAACACGTCGACCACTATAACAAAATGAAACGTCAATACAAATGGGAAGAATTATCAGATCTAACCAATGTTAAATCCATCGAAATTAAAAAAAAGTGGGATTCCCTACAAGCGTCTTTTCGGAGAGAGAAAAAGAAATGGAACAACTCCGGCACAGGAAGAGGTAAGCTAGTTAATAATTTGGAACAAAAATTTCGTGTCAACGGTGTGGAATCCGTAGTTAAAGTTTTTTCCATTGTCTTGATCCATTCGTGGGCAAATTAGGATTCTGTTAAAATTGTATATTTTCTTGGATAATTGAATTGGAAACTCGTACCTGATATAAATATTGTCGTTATATGTTATCACCTTATTTTTATATTTTCATTATATTACTAAAATTCCTAAATTTTCTTTTTCATAATTATATTTATTGTTTTCTTGAGATTTAAGAAAATATGCAAATACATTAGGTAAAAAATTTGACTTGGGGCTTTTTATAAAATAAAAGCTGATGGCAGCTCTCTTTGGTCTCATGTGCCCTCCCTTCAACAGTATATGTGATCAGCTGATCAGTTCCTTTTATCACAATGTATCTTCAAACCAACAAATAATAATAAAAGAAGTAAAAATATAGATGTCAACTTTTTAGGTGTTTGAATAACTAAATCTTTGGTTACAGAGGCAGATGCTGAATGGATGGTGCAATCGAAGTGGTTTGCATATGTAGCTCTGTCTTTCCTTTACGGAAAAAAAAAAAAATATTGAAAGGTTTTCGCTGAGCTCAATTGAAAATATACGGGTATAATGTGAAAATGATATATTTTTTATTACAATTTTTATAGTCAAACGTAGGTTTTCCCGGTGTAAATGTTGGATGACATTCTCTCGGGATTTTTACGGAGAGGAAACATTTCGAAGTGTTAAACTCTTTGAAAAAACTACGGAAGAAGAGGACCAAGTTGCTTTGTAGCTTGGCGTTCCTGCAGAGGTGCCGAGACACTGACACAGCTCCGAAATTCACCGAGCTTCGCTATCCAATCCGGACGTCTTCAACAAGGAGAATTCTGCACAGGACAAGTCTTGCTCTCGTCAGGGAGAGAATATACAACACGAGAAAGGAACTAGACACTGTTGGACGTAATATGCTTACAGAATACTTCTATCTATCCATGCGACTTTCACCCGATTTCTGGAAGTTGGTGGACGGTGTAACCATGGCCCAGGCACAGATGCTCCAGAGAAAGGTATCCAATAAACAGAGCGGAAAGTTCCTCCGCTTAGATTCCAAGAAGAAGACCCAAGACGCGACAGGCTGTACAACACGTAAAGTGATAAACCTGTCGGAAATCACGCTGGATTCGAACATTATATCCGCGCTGGGTAAAGGCCTCAATTTCGTTCCAAGCGCACAACCCATGCCAGTGAAAGACATCCTATGCGGAGTAGAACGTGCCATCCACGACCTGCCACCAGAATCAGCAGAGGAAATATGACGCGAAGCCTGCAGAGCTATGTGTAGACCCAAACCGAATATGACAGCGGACGAACGCAAGGCCATCCAACGTCTGCGGGAGTTAGAAGGTATCGTAATCATGCCAGCCGACAAAGGAAACGCCACTGTGGTTATGACATCGGCGGACTATACAAAAAAGATGAACACACTGCTGGAGGACCCGACCTATCGCAAGCTAGCCCGAGATCCTACAGCCTCCATTGTCCGGCAGACAAATGCACTGCTAAAGAGTTCATCTGCACCAGCCCCGCCGAGGATATACGGGCTGCCAAAGATACACAAAGCCGACGTACCCATTATGACCGATCGTTAGTGCCATAGGGTCCCCGACTTATAAACTCGCAAGATATCTCACGGGAATTCTACGACCATTCGTCGGCAAATGTGAACACCACATTAGAATTTCAACGGAATTCGTACGGACACTACAAGACATGCATCAGACCAGAAGACATCATGGTTGGTTTAGAAGTAATCAGTCTATTCACAAGGGTCCCAGTGAATGAAACATTACAACTATTGGAGAACCACTTTACACCCGAATTGACTAAACTATTCAAACACGTACTGACGACAACCTATTTCCTATATCAAAAAGAATACTACGAACAAATGGACGGTGTAGCCATGGGGTCGCCACTTTCGCCTGCTATCGCAAACTACTTCGAAGAGATAGCTCTGGAGCAGGCTCCACTAAACCCATCCCGGTTTTACCGCTACGTCAATGATACTTTCGTCATATGGCCTCATGGAAAAGAAAAGTTGTCCACGTTTCTCGATCACATGAACAACATTCACCCAAACATTCAGTTCACAATGGAAGTAGAAAAGGACGGGACGCACCCATTTTTGGACGAACTGGTATATAGAAAACCACATGGAAAACTAGGCCACAAGGTATATCGCAAACCGACGCACACCGACATGTATCTACATGCCGACAGCTATCACCACCCAGCACAGAAATCCACAGTGCTGAGTATTCTGGTATTCAGGGCCCGCAGTGTTTCCGATGGGGATAACCTGCCGGCAGAGATCCAGCATCTGAAGAATACGTTTAAGGCCAACGGGCACTCAGACTTTCTAATTAACAAGGCTATAAAGGGGAAGAAGAAGAAGAAAACCAGCAGCCAACGGAGGAAAAAAACGGCGTTTCTCCCCTTCGCTGGGAATACCACGGCCAAAATCAGCAGAATTCTGTAAAAATTCCACATAAAAACCGTTTTTCTACCGCAAAGAAAAACCAGAAGTTTTCTGCCACCAATCAAAGACAGTCTTGGACTCAAACACCCGGGATGTATTCCGTTCCCTGCCCATGCGGCTCAAAATACATCGGGCAAACGAACCGAACCATAAACGAAAGAACGACGGAACACCAGAGGTCGATAAGACTAAAGCAACCTACAAAATCCGCGGTCACCGAGCATGCCATTACGACGGGTCACAAGTTAGACTTCGAAAAAACAAGGAAAGTAGCCCACGCAGACTACTGGAACTGTGTCCTCCGAGAGGCAATAGAGATACTTCTTCAAGACAATCTACTAAATAGGAACTCGGGCTACCACCTTAGTCGAGCCTAAAGTCCTCTAATCATGGGTATGCGTCGGCAACAGGCTCATAATGCAAAGCGGCTGAGGGATGAAGGCAATTCGCCAAGACCTACGAGGGACGCGGCAACCGAAACTAAAGCCCAACAGTCCCCGTTACCGGAAACGGAGCGACGGGACCACGGGCCGACCAAGGAGCAGCATGACACATCAACGACTGGGGCAACAACCAATCGGAGACGACTGCGTGACTCCGGACGCCCTCCACCAAATGTCCCAACAACCAATGGGAGACAAGACTAACCCCGCCGTTGATGCCGCAAGGCCATATAAAAAGGCGGTACTACCCCAACTGCAAGGGGGGGTAGTTGCTACCTGGCTTCGGTAGGAGCAACATCTGCAGCAGCGGAGCAGCCGGACTTCCTCGTAGTGACTACTTCCTCATCCGAGGAAAGCGGAACACCGAGCAAAACCCAGCTTGTCTTCGGACGCAGCGACCTCGTCTTCGGGCGAGAGAGCCGCACACAGCGGTGGTTCTAATCATATTATTATTTTTCAGCGTTATCGCTTTTGGTTCCTAGCAATAAGTGCTCACTTATTGTGGAAGCAAAGGCTCTTCCGTCCCAATCTTTTACCCTTGTTGGGGGCTAGCCCCACATAGTGTTAGAGTAGGGATTTCTGGGTGCCAGCGGCCCCTTCACGTGGGATAACTGCGCGTACTGTAGGCCTGGTTAGAATTACCCAAGAGACTGGTATCCGGCAGCCGCCAGAGGAGGATGGCGACCCCCCTCCGTTCTGCCCGCAGCTTAGAGACCCTTGCTGCCGCTCCAAGCCAGGCTGCACGACCCGCCGAATGGCAGGTCGTAAAAGGCAAAAAGAAGGATACCCAAACAGGAAGTCCTGGGGTATCTCCCCTAATAATCAATAAAAGGAAACAGGCGACCCCCAAACACGAGATCCCCAGGACGGAACTCGTCCTTAAAACAACGCAACGGGCCAAACCCCAAGCCCAAGCCAGCACAAGTACACAGGACGCCCAAGTCCGCTCACTCACCATCAACGCAATGCCTGCAGAAGTCCTGCCGCCAGTAGTTGCGTACAACCACGGCGATCTCGGCGCCCTGAACCAACGGTTCATGGCGCGCTATAAGCCGCAAAAGTTTTACACAAAACGGCGTGACAACTGCACGGCTTTTTACACATCCACCAAGGACGACTACAGGAACTTGCAAGAGTTCCTGAAAGTCGAAAAGGTGGAATATTCACTCTACCTTCTCCGCGACGTACGTACGCGGCAATACGTCGTCCGGGGAATCCACGAGTCCACAAGTAAAGACTCGGTAGTGGAGGACCTGAGGCTGCAGGGCTACCCCGCCATGAACGCTTGGCAAATGCGTTCAAACGTAGACAAGCGAGCCCTCCCAATGTTCATCGTCGAGCTGGAAGACAGCCCGTCAGTCGACGAGATCCTTAAATTGGATCTAGTGCTGTACCAGCGCGTACGAGTGGAACATTTTAATCCGCCCCCTAAGCCCTTGCAGTGCTCCAACTGCCTGCGGTTCGGGCACAGCGGTCTACGCTGCCATGCACGCCAGGTGTGCAAGGTATGCGCCGGCCATCACGCTGTGGCCAACTGCAAGTTGGAGGCGGGCGGCAAGAAGACCTGCGCCAACTGCAGAGGCGACCATTCTGCCCTTTACAGGGGTTGCCCTGCATACAAGGCAGAGCTGCAACGGAGGAAGGAGGCCTTGCGTAAAGGCCAAGCTCCTCTGCCAGCTTACCAGGCTGCTAAACCCGCCCCCTCAGCCTCCGCTGTCCGACCCCCCCAGACAGTTGTCTCCAGCGGACGGTCCTTCGCCGCAGCCGTGGCAAAAGCCCCAACACTGCCTGAGTCCGTGCAGGCCCCTGCGCCCTCTGCGCAGCCCAGTACACCTGCTCAGGTCCCAGAGCAGGCACCCTCCGCAACACCACTGGAACAGCCAGCCTCAACACCAAAAACACAAGCTGTTCCACCTACACGGCTGTTTAAGAGCCAAAAACACAAGAAGGCCGGCAAGCCCAAAAACAAAAAATCTGCCGCGCCTTCTGCAAACACTAAACCCGCCAAGAAAGGCCGTCCCCAGCCAACCAAGGCCCCCACACACACAAAGCAGAAGCCATCCGCTACTGCTTTGCCTGCCCCCACACAGGCCGCTGTCCCATCGGACAAAAGCAATAGGCAGACCACAGAAGACCCTATGGCTGCTCTAGTCAAATCCCTTATATCCAAAATCCTGGAAACCATGCTCCCTCAAATCACCTCCGCCATCCTCGCCGCTGTCCAGGGACAGCTATCCAATTTCTTACCGTCTTTAACCAACCTCCATGGCTAGACAGCACATGGGCCGAGACACGCGTATCCTTTTCTGGAACGCATGCGGCCTGAAAAACAAAAGGGTCGAACTGGCCGCGTTCATGACGCAACATGCCGTAGGCATCGCGCTAGTGAACGAAACACACCTTATCCCCGCGGATAAGATTCACTTTACACAACACGCAGTTTACCGCTCCGACAGACAAGACGGTCGCAGAGCCGGAGGAACTGCAATCATAGTAAAACAAGACATCGCCCATTCGCTTGTACCACTTCCACGATTAAACAAGCTTGAAGCCACAGCTGTTAGAATCCAGTTAAATGGAGCATACACTACACTCGTAGCCGTCTACAATAAACCAGGCAGGCCCCCAATAGATGTTAGAGACATAGACCGGCTACTTAACATCTCGGGAAGGGTAATAGTAGCTGGGGATCTAAACAGTAAACACCCCTTATGGAACAGTAGACGCACCAACCCCAGCGGTAGGGCACTACACGCTCACTCACAAACACATAATTACATCGTCCTAGGACCACGTGAGGCAACTTACGTGCCCGAAAGACGAAACGCACAGCCAGATGTCCTGGACATAGCCCTCATCAAGGGCGTCACAGACACTCTTGACCTCACGGTCATACAGGACCTGACTTCAGACCATTACCCTGTACTCATTAGCAACACAGGCACTATACAGCACAGAGACAAGCGCGTCATGTTCAACTATAGGAAGGCCAACTGGAATTTATTCCGGGAAGCCCTCGATAGAAACATGAACCACACGGACAACATCCACACCGCGGCGGAAATAGACCAGTCTGTTCAGTCCCTCACCGCTGCCATACAGGACGCGATATCCGAAGTTATACCAACGGTAACTCCACACCAACACAGGACGGTGCTCCCTGATAGCATAAAGGAGTTAATTACCCTAAGGAATAGACTTAGAAGGTATTGGCAGCGAACTAGGTTGCAAATATACAAAACCCATATGAACAGACTTAGAGACATCATTAGAGAACACATCAAAACACACCGAAGCATGGAGTGGGACAAGCTCCTAGCCAGCTTCGACACCTCCACACGCTCCACGTGGCAGATGGCGAGACATTTTACACGGGAGGCATACCAAATTCCAACGCTCCACGGACCAGCAGGGCACGCTTACTCCGACTCGGAGAAGGCTGAACTGCTGGCCGACACGCTAGAGGCCACATTCCAACCGAATGACGATCCCTCAGATCCGATATTCACACTTGAAACGGACCAGGTTGTGAAACAGCTGCTAGCCCAAGAAGCCGCCGAGCCTCTACGGCACACAAACATAGGTGAAATACGGTGGGCTATACAGCGAACACATCCCAGTAAGGCGCCTGTCCCGGATGGCATTCAAAATCGAGTGCTCAAACAGCTCTCCCCCCGAGCACTCGAGCAGATCACAGACATCACGAATGCCATCTTCCGAACGCAACACTTCCCGGACACCTGGAAACAGGGGCTGGTACTGACCTTCCGAAAACCCGGGAAAGACCACACACTTCCGACCAACTACAGGCCCATAACTTTACTTTGCTCGCTAGGTAAAGTGGTCGAGAAGGTAATGCTGCGCAGGATCACAGAACACTGCACAGAAAACGATCTCCTAAGGCCGGAGCAATTTGGCTTTAGGAATCAACACTCCACAACACTCCAACTACTACGAGTAGTTGAACACATAACAAGAGTGTACAACCTGGCAAGGTCTACGGCAGCCGTTTTCCTCGATGTGGAAAAGGCTTTCGATAAGATATGGCACAACGGCCTGGTAAGACGGCTCAATAACTGTAGGTTCCCGCTCGCACTCATACGGCTGCTCCACTCCTACCTATCACGTAGGACATTCTTCGTGGATTTCAACACATCACAGTCCACAGTAAGGGGAATACATGCAGGAGTGCCTCAAGGAAGTATCATAGGGCCAGTCCTACATAACATCTACATTAACGATGTCCCCACAACACCTGAAACCCAGGTTGCCATATTCGCCGACGAAACAGCCATCTTTGCTCAGTCGAGGCAACCATCGGCACTTAATCGTAAATTACAACGCGCACTCAACGCACTCGAACCATGGTTAACACGATGGCGAATTAAGATTAACGTTGGTAAATGCGAGGCACTCCTACTTACACGTAGGGCACGACACGCACGCCTACATAAAGACTGTCGTCCACTCACACTCCACAAGCGCCCGATTCAATTCCGAGACACGGTTAAATACCTTGGAGTCTCATTTGATCCGGCCCTGACATGGAGACTCCATACCACTAACACCGTTCGAAAAGCAACCATTAGACTGATACAGCTCTACCCATTGCTTAACAGAACAAGCACCCTCAACACATCCACAGCCCGCGCTCTATACTTAACACTCATACGGCCAATCCTGACGTATGCTGGACCAGTGTGGGGCTATGCAGCCAAGTCACATCTACGTAGCCTCCAGGTTTTACAAAACAAGGTCCTTAAAATCATCGCCAAGGCACCTTGGAGGGCACGAACTAAAGACGTCCACCGCGAATTAAACAATCTGTCATTAATGGACGTTATCAGAGAACATGCTGAACGCCTGTACAGCAAGACACAATTCTCACACAACACTATCATAAGGCGACTGGGCAATTATGACCACACCCGCGTCACTAAACACAAACGCCCAAAACACCAACTCCTCCCCCCCGAACCCCCATGATCGGCTCATAACGATTTACTGACCACGCTTGCTTACGGTTTTTACAGGACGTGTGCGGAGATCCGGACTCCTCGACGAGAAGAGGATCGACGTGCATGATACCCGCAACCAACTACTAACTTATTCCTACCAACAAAACCATGTGCATGTTGCTGTCGCGCAAGAGCAGTATTCTAGCTCATTGTGCCCTTCAACCCATCTAACTATCGCTGAGGTTTTTTTCCCGGTAAGGAGACCCTTCAGGTTGAATTATTGGCACTTTTTTCCCTCAGCCCTACGCTCTTCATTCTGTCTCTCTCACAAGCTATCTCCGTGAATGACCGTATTAAAGGGTATTATGCCCTCAGGTGCGGATCAAACACAAGTTCCCAATCCTTGTGTTCCAAGTTAGTTTACTAACAGCACGTGCAGAGGGGGTGTAGAAAGTGGTAGACCCCCATGCTTGGCCGTGCGTGCTTTCAAGGGGGCACGGCCTTAAAAAAAAAAAAAAAAAGGTGCAGTACGTTCTGCTCCTTACTCAAGAGTAAGACATACTTGGTCAACCTTCGATCTCTGACGAGCATTAATTGCGTATCTTTTGTAGGGAGATATAAATAGTAAATGGAAGCACGATATGTTCGACGGATCGGGAGCAAAAAATGCAAGGATGGGCTTGATTTTCGGGAATTCGCTTCCTACAGGAGGTCCTGCATAGTTACTCGTCTCAAATCTTGATTTTGGTGTATCCTACTCTGATATAACAGTAATTCATACCGGTTATTGAGATTATTTAGTTATATGAAGATCATACCTGTACATATTATTCTGTTATTGAATTTAGCAATGTTAGAGTACATTTGTAAAATTGTTTACGCTTCACTCGCCGCCTTGTGTTAAAGTTTTAAACTGTGTTGTTGAAGTAACACAAACTTTTAGTTTACTTAGTCATTTCACCTTACGTGGAGGTTACTTTTAATATATTAATGGTTTTAGGTATTTAGTAGTTAGTATAACAAAGTTTTCTTAGTTCTTATGAATATTGTCCAAAAATTTAATTTGGTTGCACATTGCATGTTACTTGTAAGTAGTGATCATTTCTATTGTAAAAAAATCTGTAAAGTACAGGTCATTTTGGGCAGAGATCCTATGACAATTTACAAAATATTTTTTTATATAATTCAAGCAAGCCTTATACATTTTAGTAATGTTACTTTGCTCACCACACTGCAATTAAAATTATGACTGCTTGTATATATGGTCTCGTCATGTGGACTGCTTTATGAATAAGTCTGTGCTACTATATACACAAATGAAGAGTCTTGTAGTGATGTTTAATTAGCAATTTCAACTGCCCATTACATATACAATTATTGTATACTCTACGTGTCCTTGGTGAAAATGCACAATATGTAAACTACCCATCATTTTATTGTGCCAAGTTTTAATGTCCCAAATGCCTTTTGATTAATGAGACACTGTTTAATACTGGAATTTAGTATATAGCAATTTTTGTGCTGATTATTATTTTCATATTGGAATACAATAATTATGATTTAATTGTTTTTAAGATGACAGTTCTAGCTAAATTCTTGAAAATATCAAGTATTTTTATATACATTGAATTCAAAAACTAATTGCTCTTGAATTTTCACACAAATTATTTAATGGTTAGTTTCTAATCTCAAACTGGCTTATGTTCTTAATATCAATATTTTTTGTGCTATTTTAAAGTAATTCTGGACCATTTAATAAGTTTACGATTATTTCAGGAATTGTTTTCTGAATTTGGGCCGTTGAAGTCTGCAGCTGTTCATTATGACAGATCTGGACGTTCTTCGGGGACTGCAGATGTTATATTTGAAAGAAAAGCTGATGCTATCGAGGCTATGAAGCGATACCATTGTACCTTTGGATGGTTAGCATTTTCTGAGTTTGGCTCTTGTTAATGATATTGTTTATAACTTTATAGAATCATACCATTGTTTAGATTATTTGACGGAAAAAGTAGCTCAAAAGAATTGACAAAATTGTTCCCGCAGGCCGTGCAATGAACATTCAGGTGGCGACTTCTGAAATTCCATCAGTCATCAGAGGTCGACGTGTCGGTGCAGTGGGTAGCTTTACGCAGAGCCGACCACTTCCCAGTGGTGGGAGGGAACGTGGAAGAGGAGGTGAGAATTTTTAACTTTTATCTTACACATAATCTGAAAGGGGAAAAAAAATTACATTTAGTGGAGAATTAAGTGTATGACGTAGTCATGTTTCAATTTCTAGTAAATATTTACTAAATATGATATCTTTTCAGGGACACGCCGTGGAGGACGTGGTGGCGGAAAAGGTCAATCGAGGGTCGTCCCGACTCCGGAAGAAATGGATGCAGAGTTGGACGCCTCTGTCAACAAGATGAAGTAACCTCCACTTCAACCTCCAGGATTGTGTGGCTCGTTGCTCAAGGATCCTTTCGTTTCATCATTTTATAAAATTGGAATCTCCCGAAGTAAAATTGTCGACTTGGCGATGTGATGAGAGAGATGTAGCCGCCTTACCGTGTGTAACAAGTATTTCAAAGATTTTGCCGACAATAAAGAAGACTCGAATAATAGCCTATTTCGACTGGACTATATGATGAAGCTGTCCCGTTTTGGACGGCGAGCATCACAAGAGAGAGCCTATTATGTACATAGGAGTTCTTATGTGACAGTTTCCTAACTTCTGTATCATATTTACAATTAAAAGTAAATTTTAAAAGTCTTTAAGTTCCTTTAATCATCCTTTTTCATTATCACAATTTCCTGTGAGGCAAACCAGAAATCGGTCTTATTAGAGGAACAAGTAATTATAATTATAATGTCGACACCCATACTCTCATCCCTTTTCACCATCGTGAGCCTTTTGGAAATTATACTTGCAAAGCAATGAGCGTTTGTTTCAATATGACTTTATTAACAACAGGAATGATTTTGATTGCGAAAAATGGTTACCTACAGAGAAGTGAGTCGGAATTGAGATAAGTTCATTGTAGGTGAGCCACACGAGGTGGAGGAACGTCGCATCATGTTAATATTATTAAGATTACTCCGACAGTTCGAATAGCGAAGAGTTCTGTTCGTAATTATGGGAAGAGGAAGTTTCAGAGCTAAAGTACAAGAATCCAAATGCTCATCAAAGGGTTCACCCCTTTACTAGATTTGGATTAGAGGCAGATTCTGAGATGCCTTTTATATATAACCTTATTTTTTACAAACAAATTCAAAGTCCCCATATCTTTGTTTATCATATCTTTTGGTGTAGAAACTGACACTTTAGAATGAGATGAAACAAAAGTTGTTTAGAAATCAAGCCATATTAAAAAATACAAGCAACTTAAGTCTAAGGATCCCGAAAGTAATAAATTTGTAAATCTTTTAATAAACTTCAATTACAATTACACCATATAAATTAAATGTACCAGAATGATACAGATAATAGAAACGATGTTGCACAAGTTATATGCCAAATAACAGTCCTTGAAATTGTCTGCCGGTCATATTTTAATACGGTCTAATAGTTACATTTATCTGATTTCAATAGAATAAAAAATGTACAAACACAGCCAAATTAGTCAGAAATATTTACAAAGAAACACTTAATGATTAATACAATGTCACTTCGTCAGGTATCCAATGAAGAAAATTTGAAAATAAAAATATATTTAATCAAGTTTGGATTGTATTTGTTTTAATAAAGCAATGCAAAATTTTCCCATTTAATTATATTTTAAACTAGTTGGGTGCCCGGCGTTGCCCCAGATGTCAATTTATCTATAACCATGCATAAGACTCCAATTTTGGTTACTTATGCGCTATTTTTATGTAAAGCTCCTCGAACCCTATCCCTACATGTGCTCACCTCCCATGCCGAAGGGGGATGAAGTCATTGACTAAATATATCGGCCGTTTTTACATGTTAGAAGATGACCACCCCCACAAATATGCGATAATGAAAAAGAATGTATTCCACGCAAAAATCGGCCGATTACATTGTCTGAAAATTTATTCCCCCGCCCAACACCTCCCAAACCCGTCGCGTGACCCAGGTTGTCACAATTAGATTCAGCGACATTCATAGTCTCGGAATTGATTCGATTCTCGGTTGTTTTTGCGGAATTTTATTTAACGTACATCCAACCCACCCCTAAGCTTTCTCCCCTCACAGGGGTTAAATTATTCACAAACAACATCGGTAGAAATACTATCAACGTCAATGGTACCGGCATTTATTTATTCCACGCTAATATCGATGATTTAACATGTTAGAAAATTTCCATCCCATCCACTCCCCCCCCCCCTTGGGGCTAAATGGCCAATTTGAGGCTATAATTGAACTGGACGACATCCATAACCTTGGATTTGAATCCAATCTCGGTTGTATTCGCGTTATTTTATTGCAGCGTTCCTCCACCCAACACCTAAAAGTGCTCTACTGATAATCCCGACCCGCTTCTGGGGGTGGTAGACGCGTCTCACCCCAACAGTCGGTAAAAACTCTATCAATATCTGTGATCCCTAAAAATATTTATCCGACTGAAATATCGACTGTTTTAGCATGTTTAAATATTTCAACCCCCGTCCACCCCCGTTTCTGGGGGTGGTAGGCGCGTCTCACCCCGACAGTGTTGTTTTCCAGGTCGCAAAGAACCCGTGTACGAAATTTGGTAAAATTTGCTCCAGCGGTGTAGATTTGTATTCTCCACCCCAAACGCTAGGGGTGCTCTTTCCCCAGGCTGTAGAGGTTGAAAATTATATTCAGATATCATCAGTGGAAAGACTATAAATGTGTTTGACCCCTAAAAATTATTATCCGCCTAAAATATCGGCTGTTTTAGCATGTTTAAATATTTCAACCCCCGTGCACCCCCGCTTCTGGGGGTGGTAGACATGTCTCACCCCGACAGTGTTTGTTTCCTGGTCGTAAAGAACACGTGTACGAAATTTGGAAAGCGTGGAGTAAATAAATGCCGGGACCATTCACGTTGATAGTATTTCTACCGATGTTGTTTGTAGGCATGATAGGGGTGGGGCTGGAGGTAATTTCCTTGAAAATAACGGGAAAACAACCGATATTTGAGGCAAATCGAAGGTCATGGATGTCCCTGAATTTATTTATGACAATCTGGACAACGCGCGGGTATCGGCTGGGTTGGGATGAGTTACCGGTTGTTTTTTGCGTCGATTAAATATATTTCGGGATGAATTAGATTAATAAAATTTCCCTACATGTTCTCTTTGAATAATTTCAACCTCTTTCGGACTCATAAGGGTGGGCGTGAAGTAGCATTACATAAAAAGAAACCAGAAACTATCGGTATTGTCACTGAGTTTAATTAATTTCCTTAAAAATAACGGGAAAACAACCGAGATTCGAGTCAAATCGAAGGTAATGGATGTCGCTGAATTTATTTATGACAATCTGGACAACGCGCGGGTATCGGCGGGGTTGGGATGAGTTGACCGGCTGATTTTTGCGTCAATTAAATATATTTCGGGATGAATTAGATTAATAAAATTTCCCTACATGTTCTCTGTGTATAATTTCAACCCCTTTCAGACTCGGAAGGGTACACCCTTAAGGGTTGGCGTGGAAGTAGCATTAGATAAAAATAAACCAGAAACTATCAGGATTGTCACTGAGTTTAATTATGACATTAAACTTGACCGTTTAAGTCCCCGAAGCGGGAGTGGCCGGGGGTGAAAAATTTCAAACATATTAAACGGTCGATATTTGCGATAATTATTTCCTAGGGTTAATTCCTTTGAAAGTATTTATACCGATGTTGTTTGTGTATAATTAAACCCTGTGAGGGGAGCAAGCTTAGGGATGGCGTGGAGGTACGTTAAATAAAATCCCGCAAAAACAACCGAGATTCGAATCAATTCCGAGACTGTGAATGTCGCTGAATCTAATTGTGACAACCTGGGTAACGCGGCGGGTTTGGGAGGTAGTGGGCGGAGGAATATATTTTCAGACAATGTAATCGGCCGATTTTTGCGTGTATTCAGGATAGGGTTCGAGGAGCTTTACATAAAAATAGCGCAAAAGTAACCAAAATTGGAGTCTTATGGATGGTTATAGATAAATGACATCTCGGGCAACGCCGGGCACCCAGCTAGTCTTATAAATAAAAGAGAGTGTATGTATGTTTGTATATTTGTATGTTCGATATACAAATCTACACCGGTAGAGCAAATTTCACCAAATTTCGTACACGTGTTCTTTACGACCAGCAAACAAACACTGTCGGGGTAAGACATGTCTACCACCCCCAGAAGCGGGGGTGCACGGGGGTTGAAATATTTAAACATGCTAACACAGCCGATATTTTAGTCGGATAATAATTTTTAGGGGTACAAGATATTTATGGTGTTTCTACCGATGTTTTCTGAATATAATTTACATCCCCTACACCCTAGGAAAAGGGCACCCTTAGGGTTTGGGGTGGAGAATACAAATCTATACCGGTGTATCAAATTTCACCAAATTTCGAACAGGTGTTCTTTGCGGCCAGGAAAACCACTGTCGGGGTGAGACGCGCCTACCACCCCCAAAAGTGGGGGTGGACAGGGGTGGAAATATTTGAAAATGCTAAAACAGTTGATATTTCAGTCGGTAACCTATTTTGAAGCCATGTTGACTACTATGAATAAGTCACTTTTCCTCCCATATTGTACACAGGTAGTCAGTAATTATCCACACCATTTCCTTGCATACTACAGAGGTTAAACTCACCGGTCTGAAGTTGTGATTTTGAAAAAACAAATTTATTTCTCCGGTCTTAAATAATATTTTTGAAAATACATGTTATGTACAATCTCATATCTTCTCTACACTATTTTAGAAAAATTAATTAATTTAAATAAGTTAGAATGAAACTAAAAACAATAAAAGGTTTATAAGTCAATTTTATTCATTTCTAGCCTATTTTCCTACTGTGACTTTGTCCATTAATAGAAATTACTATGTAGGGATTAAGGTGACATAAAGATAAATGTTTATTTAAATATTGTCATTCTCATGCAGAACACATTTACACCTTCATGTATTGGGCAGGAAAGCTGCTGCTGGGATAACAAGCTTTGGCGAGTTTGTATCACTCTTCCTTTGCTGAAAATAAATGTGTCTTTTGTCCATTGATTAAGCTTCCATGATGTGAATTGAAAATTGAAATTGTCTTAACACTGGAGTTTTTCTGTAGGCATGCAGACTTTGACTAGCAAAGTGTTTTATATCTGTATAATTAATTTTTTTACATTCATAACCATTTTAAAAAACGGGAAACTTTTTTATTTTTGTATAGTAGTAGTAGTAAATGAACAAAATCCAGATTGAGTTTGTTATGTGGTGTTTGTAGTGACTCTTCTGTTTGGAATTGGATATGTTGATTCTGATTAATCTTAAATATTAGATATTTAAAAAAATAGTTATAAAAGGATTTTTTGTTTATATTTTTTTCCTTTTATAATATTTCAATCACTCATTTGACTACATTTAAAAAAATTAATCATGGTGTCTATGTTCATGTCAAAATGAGCTCTTATTGTAGATACAACAATTTGGAATTTTTTCCTTTCAGAATCTCCAGCTGGCACTAACCTTTTCATGTGTGATGCTTGCTATAATCAACGTTCTTTATTGTCATCTGATTGATTTACAGGCATGTCAACCTCATACTCTATTATTACTCTCATCTGTATATCTTTCTTCCTGTTAATACATTTTGTTAATTCACTTTTCCCTCATATTTTCATGAACTCGAACTACCCATTTTCACTTTCATATTGTAACAAGCTGAGGGTTGCTTGTTTAGTTTAAATACATCAGTAGATTTTTAAATAATCCACATTTAGTTTATTCTGTATAGTTGAATTTAATGTGAATAGTGAATTTTAATGTGAATAGTGGATTTTAATGTGAATAGTGGAATTAAATGTGAATAGTGGATTTTAATGTGAATAGTGGAGTTTACTGGGTATAGTTGAGGTTACTGCATATATTGAAGTTTATAGTGGTTTGAGTAGTTAACTGTTATTAGTGGAGTTTACTGTTATTAGTGGAGTTTACTGTTATTAGTGCAGTTTACTGTTATTAGTGGAGTTTACTGTGATTTGTGGAGTTTACTTTGATTTGTGGAATTTACTGTGATTTGTTAAATTTACTTTGATTTGTGGAATTTACTGTGATTTGTGGAATTTACTGTGATTTCTTAAGTTTGTCATTTGTCGAGTTTACCATGTTTAGTGGAGTTTACCGTGTTTTGTGGAGTTTACCGTGTTTAGTGGAGTTTACCGTGTTTATTGGAGTTTACCGTGTAAGCAGAGTTTACCGTGTTTAGTGGAGATTACCGTGTTTTGTGGAGTTTACCGTGTTTAGTGGAGATTACCGTGTTTTGTGGAGTTTACCGTGTTTAGTGGAGTTTACCGTGTTTAGTGGAGTTTACCGTGTTTAGTGGAGTTTACCGTGTTTAGTGGAGATTACCGTGTTTTGTGGAGTTTACCGTGTTTAGTGGAGTTTACCGTGTTTAGTGGAGTTTACCGTGTAAGCGGAGTTTACCGTGTTTAGTGGAGATTACCGTGTTTTGTGGAGTTTACCGTGTTTAGCGGAGTTTACCGTGTTTAGTGGAGTTTACAGTGTTTAGTGGAGTTTATCGTGCTAGCGGAGTTTACCGTGTAAGCGGAGTTTACCGTGTTTAGTGGAGATTACCGTGTTTTGTGAGGTTTACCGTGTTTAGTCGAGTTTACCGTGTAAGCGGAGGTTACCGTGTAAGCGGAGTTTACTGTGTAATCGGAGTTTACCGTGTTTTGTGGAGTTTACCGTGTAAGCGGAGTTTACCGTGTATTGTATAACTAACAATCTGCCTGGGCAACAACCACTAATTACTAATGGTGATGGAACATATAAGGGATTGTATGAACAAGAAGACACTCATTGCTACCAACACCTTGAGGCCATTCATCATGATCAAAAATCCCAAAATTAATAAAAGCAGTGTAAACATGGAAATCATCTTAATATGGATACTGGTTCACAGCAGAATCTGCAGAAAGAAACCAGCGGAGAGGATGGCCAAAAATGTAGCAGAAACAATTGGACATCAGCATGACATCCACTTAGATCCAAGAAGAGACCTTATAAAGACTTATAAAGCATTTTGGAGTAGAGATGGTGAATTCCATGAACTTAGGAAACTTCTACAAGGATCTAAACATGTGGAAACTAATACATTCTTAAAACATATAAAAAAGATGCCAGTTAATATTGGCAAGAATTAGAAGAATTTATTCCAAATGGACCCATAACCATTGCACTTTCCTAAGACCAAGAACTGGTATGTGTGATCCTGCTTAAAGTCCAACATGTAATATAGGACTGCAAGTTATACTCCACAATAAGAAGTTGCACACTAGGAGAATATATGGCAAGAGATATGTGCTGGTCCAAGGTGATACAGTAACTCATAAAGTTTGTGGAGTAAACATAAAGGACCAATGATAGTAAAGGATGTTAATTAAATGGATAGTTTGCATTTATTGATATACACATTATTCATAAGATAAAATTTTAACTTATAACTAAACTCCCTATCCTGACAGCTTTTTCTTGCTTTTGAGATATTATCCTGCAATAATTGTAAATATAATATGTGGATTGTTATTTCGTATTGTGGCTATTCTGGTAGAAGTTGGTACTTGTTTGGGTATTGCACACATGTACCTCATGGTGGTTGTGTACTTATGTTTATTGTATCATACTAACATAATTACCTTACTTTCCTTGCCTAAAAGCATTTTTACAGCTTTCCTAGTTTCAACATTAATCTTGTACTTCTTTTCTGGAGCAGTATTCTATTCATTTGTGATCATGGCATCTTCTAAGCAAGTAGTGCTCATTGCTACAGTAATTTTAACACTTCATCAAAAAGCCAGGAAAAAGAAGAAACTTAAGATTCTGGGTGTGACTGTGACTGCAGGGTCGTCTAGATTTTGGTGAAACATAGTGCAGTTAATCGTTTGGAGTGAGGTTTATTGTGTGGATTGCATTATTTCCTGGGCATTACAGTTATTTGTCTGGGTGTAGTTGTTTTTTTATAGAGTGCAGTTAATAAATGAGGATGCAGTTAATCGTGTGGAGAGCAGTTAATCATGTGCTGTTAATCGTTTGGGGTGATATTATTTTTGTGGAGCGCTGGTTATGGTGTGGAATGTGGTTAATCGAGTTGATTGAAGTTATAATTTGGAGTGCGGTTATGAGTGTGGAATGGAGTTAAGACCTATGAGTGGAGTTAAGCGCATGGAGTGGAGTTAAGAGTGTAAAAAATATGTGGAGGATTGATTAATTTTTTTAACCTCTTTATTTTGTTTTTTAGTATATTTTAATTATTATAAGTGTGTAACTTGGAGAAAGTCAAATTTGTGTTGAAGAAACGTCGTATTTTATTTTCAAATTTATTGTATTTTTATTGAAGTTTTTATCTTGGAGGTTTTTATTATTTATTTAACTTCGTATCATTTGTTAATTATTATATTATTATTACTATTAGTCTGTAACTTGGAGAAATTCCAATTTGTGTTGGAGAAACTTCATATTTTACGTTTTTTCTGTGAATCCAAATACTTATTAATTCTTTCTCTATTTGTGTTCCCTGGTGGCTGATGTCCTCACGAGCGGATCTACGGGAAAGAATCGTTCCAGAAAGTCGACTTGGAGTAAAATCGCCTTTGATGTTGGTACCGTCTCATGGAGGAGTGACGCAGGATTTGATTTTGTAGGTGACGATCTACAGTTATGATTTATATTAAAACTGAAATATTTGCTGTTGACGAGCAAATTTACTCGTTGACGAATGTCTAAGATCATCAGCCTTTAATCTAACTTATTTTCTTTCGTTTAAATACCTCCATTTTTAATAGTGTGTGCAAATAACTTGTTCATTGGCCTTCGCTGGTATTTCTGTAATTATCACTCCTGAATACACCTTCACTGATTATTTATCGCTTAAGTGACTGTGGATGTTAGCATTGAAATTAAATCGTAGTAGCCTTTGCTTGAAGACAACTCAAAAACCCCATCCACTGATTGTTCTAACTGATTACACCTCCATTTCATTTACTACTGACATAACAAAAAACAGAACGTGATTAAACAAGTAAAAATTTTGAACAGTTATTTTTCGCCCTGTTCCTAAGCTCCACATTCTAACACCGCAGCCTCGCTTCTCAGCGCCTGTTATGCAGACATCCCACGTGACAATCTGACTTTTTGTTGCCTACGTACAAGGGGTTGAGGCGCTGCAATCCAATAGACTCCTGAAGCAGGGATACCAACAATAAAACTGCCATTGTGGCCCACGTAAGGATGGAATATCCTCTACATTGCACATTAATTCTCTCACAATATATATTCCTTTATTCTGGCGCCATGACAGGGATCTATTCTTTAGTCAATTTATTTCCTGCTTCTTGCCAAGTTAATGTATGAATTTATTTTCCTTTTAACGATTTGTTGTTCCCCTTTGCCCAAATATTTGAAATTGATAAGAAATTTCACAAATTTCAGAAAAATTCTTCTCCCATTCATTTCCGTCTTTTCACCATTTTCTCCTGGCTCCTGATTTCTCTTTTATTTAACCTCTAACTCGGTTATTCCATCAAGGTGTTACCTTTCACTTCTGTTTTTATACATTCTGCAACGTATGTATTTCTTTTCCTTTTATTGCCACACATTTATTTTTCTTTCTCTTTGAAACACACAACTTTACATAATCTTAATTTCAGTACCAAAATCAACTGGTCTCCTTTATAATATACTGTGATGTTCCATCTTTGAACTGTCTGCATTTCCATCTCTCTATGTAATCTATCATGCATTTTATTTTCTCTTCTTTCCATACATACCTAGTTATCGATAACTCTTCTTTTCCTGTTTACCATGTGATGCCAACTGTCAGTCCCTTTTTCCTATATTCTCATTTTCTTTGTTTTCAATACAACTATCAAATCCAGTTCAGCTAAAAATGCCTTTAGGTTTTTATCAACATTATCAGTCTTGCAACCGTATATAATGTTATATATATATTGTAACAATATTGTCCCTCATACCTGAATGAGACACTTCAATAACCCTTTCTTAGACATATTTAAATACCATCATGCGATGCCAATGGAAGGGTCGTTGGTCAGTGGATTAGTTTCTTCTAGAAGTTACAGGCAACTCCATGTTAATCCCTTCTATAGGATATCATCACCTATTGTTACTAATGTCACTCTAATTACCAATAGCCCCCTAAAGTTTCACCCACTCCAAGAACAGGCAAAATTTCTTTTTATCAATTTTCATTGTTAAACTTCTTATGCAACTTTTTACTGACTACAGTAGAGGCAGCACCTGCATCAACAATTGCCCTTCACATGCCAACTCCACATCAACACACAACAGCAGCACATCACCCGCTTTACCCCTGATGTCAGGGACATGTTCACACAACAAATCATCATATGGGTTTATCTGTACTCATCAACAGGACTATTCTTTCACTTCTCCAAGCAGTGGATCTGCCAAAGAAGAGGACTTGAGTTCTCTGTTCACTATCGACTGTTGTCCTTGATCACATTTCTGTAACACCAAGTTTTTTCATTTCCAACCCTCTTTCTTTCACTATACAACATTAATTAATTTATGTACATAACTCCCTTTTGGCTAATATTCACATATATACAGATATATTATTTTGTTTTTACATCAACAGCCAACTGTCTATAAATGCCTATAACAATAATATCATGTATATATCAATTTTTAGGTACAACAATGTGTTGCCTACTGTTAATTCATGTATGTTCTCAATAGTTTGTTTCTTGCTCTCCGTCTGTATTTTTATTTCCATAACTGAAAGGACCAATTATATGTGTATTACATTGTCTATCAGGGCATTCGTGGATCCAATTATCACAGATTATTTAGTTCTCCCCTCCAGTTTTATCAAAAACACCTAAGAATATTCTAACACTTTCCAAACCCAGCTTAATTATTATTATTCTACCATTTGCATTTTTCCTTTTCTCTATGTTTCACACCATATGTATCTGAACTCATTTATGCCTTTTTACCCTGAACTTCAAATCAGACCGATTTCTTACATTCCTCTCTACCTGGTCTACTGAATACCATCACTTCAACGTTTTCATTCTCCATCTCTCTATAAAGACATTGTGGGTCACAACATCTTTGTCACTAGTTGCAATCTTCCCTAGGACATTCCACAAACCTTCCACCTCGATGAGGAATATATACAATGAATAATTGGTAAGAAAAAGGAGGGAAAAGTTGAGTGTTTCTTGTAAATGAAGTTTAGCTTCAACATTCAGGACAGGGGTAAATTCTCCAAACACTCTGCAGGCTTTGGCCTACTTCTTCAGGAGACTCGCATCTCTTGTGTTGTGCCGGCCAGCATGAGTGTTGAGTTTCTCTTGGAAAAATAGGCTAATTTCTCCCAAATATTTGAAGAATTTTTCCCGTCTCTGAATGTCGAAGTTGACCTTAAATATGAGGTAAACCACACACTTTCTATCGTTAGCCAAACACACGATTGAGTTTCTTATTGGAAATTCCTGTCCTGGTTCTTAACCACCACGCAATCTCTTTACCGTTTATTGTGTGGCTCCAACAGGAAAGGCTTCCATTTTTCTGGTTTATTTTTCCTTTGTTAGGTCCATTGACGCCTGCCATTTATTCTAACCAAACTTTCCAGTCATATGGAGGCTCCCAAAGCACTGACTCGCCTGATATTAACCTTCAAGCATCCAAACAGAGTTACTGCCGTCTTAGGAACAATCACAATGATGTTATTGTAAGGAATATCAAATTCTGTGACAATATGCAATACCAAATATTTTAACACTTTAGGGTTTATGCTGCCTTAATCACTCCCAATAGGGTATAAAATAGTTGTGGATTCTTTATCAAAATTTCTATCAATTCCTTTTTTTTCTCAACTTTCAACAATGCCTCATTATTCATTGTTGTATTAAATTTCTCCCATTGTTTTAAACTTTCTACTTTTCATCTACCTTCGGCACGAGTTACAATAATTCAACCAGAATACAAGTGGGAGGAAAAGATTCATGGAAGCCCCGAGTTACCTCCATCTTACGTCTTTTAATGTATTTCACTTTTTACGTAGATGAAAGTTTTAGTAAATCCCCGATTTTCGAATGAATATAAAAAATGTGTTCGGTTAAGAGTCGCTTCGACTTTTCTTACATTTGTATTATCTGGAGGGACGAAGAATCGCCGATGAAGATAAGGAACGTCGTGACATCTCCGGCAGCAACGTTCTACAATGTTTCTTCTTGTCTACCAGCAACTACTACGACGCCATGAGCATCAATGGTCAAGGCTGCGAACGATAACTCTCAAATCTTTACTGATTATCTGCAATCGGCAGCTGACGAAGGAAAAAAAATCGTCTGGATTTCCTTAATGAAGATAATGTTTCAGGATGCTCTTGTCTTCACTTCGGAATACGTTAAAAGGATTTCTCGTCGGTCTTTACGTTAAAGGAGCGGAGTCTTGATGTACTTCATTTTGTTCTCGTCGAGGCCGCATCGATCATGTTGAATTTTCTTACTATCGTGCGAGGAGAGTTGGTTTTTTCCCAACCGTACTCGTGTCTTCATATGAGAGACTGTAAGGTGGCTGCTTCCCTGGCAAGCTTGTAGACATTGTGCCTTCTACGGACTACGAGGACTCAACGTGTGAGATCTACGACTGTCTCGTCTTTGGACTCAATCCAGGGATTTGGACTTCACAACGGCTACAGGACTTTTATTATTACTTTGCTCGTGTCTTTAAAATCTGTTATTATTTTTATTTTATGTTTGCGTTATGAGTAATTGGTTATTTTGGGTCTTTAGTTTTCTTTTATTATAATAATACTACAATTCTTTATTTAGATTACTTATAATTTCTGTGTGTGTATGTGAGGTAATTCACACTGTTCACTGTTTAATATATTTCATTTTTAACACTTAACATTTAGTTGAATGTGTGTGTGTTCCAGATAACTTCCTCTAGGGGATGAAGCGTCCTTGAGGTGATGTCGAAAGAAGCAACTTTTTATTCCCATTTCTGTCAATGTGAATTAAGATTAAAAATTGATCAGCTTGTTTTAGGAAAGAGAGGATTTTTTTTCAGTAGTTGATCAGGAAGATAACGAGTGTGGATTAAAAACGCTTACATGGAATTGGAGGCAATTTGCTCAGGTCAGACTCGATCCAAGTTTATAGTTCAGTCGTAAAACGTTTTTCTTGAATTATTGTTTAAGCCTGCGAAGCTTTTCTGAGCCTACGGGGTGTCCTTGGTTATTTTCCTGCAACGACGTCGTCATCAAACATTTCAAACTAGTGTGAGGAAATTTTCATTCAAAGGTCAGTTCAGATCTTTATTTTTTGATGTAACAATACTTAATAAATTCACGTTTCTTCTGACAACCCAAAATATTACCAATTGTTTCTTGAATTGTGTTACATGGCGGCTGATGTCCTTACTGGCGGCTCTACAAAAAAGAATCGTTCCATGTCATCTTCGACATGGAGGAAATTCGCCTTTGATGAGGAGACCGTCTCTTGGAGGATTGACACAGGATTAGATTTTGCAGGTGACGTTGTAGAATTATGCTTTATGTTAAAAATGAAATCTCTGCTATTTTACGTGCAAAGATACACGTTGATCAACATCTAGGATCATCAGCCTCTAATCTAACTTATTTGCTTTTGTTTTCATATATTCATGATTTAATTGTGTGCACAAGCAACTTGTTCAATGGTCGTCGCTGGTATTAATGTAATTATCACTCCTGAGGCCAACGAACATGACGTAGTAAGTTTTTCTATTATTCTCAGCTTCATTGAAATGAATCGCTCAAGTGACAAAGGATTGAAATTAAATTGTTTGATAAGTAAAAACCACCATCCACTGACTTTCTGTCGAACTACACCTCTATATCATTTACTACTCAGATAACAAAAACAGAGTTGTTTTTGTAATATTTTCAGCAGTAATTTTCTGCCCTGTTCCCAACTACACATTCTATTACATCAGCCGCGATTCTATGCGCCTGTTGTGCAGGCATTCCAAGGGATACTTGAACGTTTGGTTGCCTACGTACAGGAGTCATGAGCTGCTGCAATCTATAGGACTGCTTGTCAGGGATACCAACAATAAAACTTTTAAAGTGAAAGTACAATTAACGTCTACATAAGGATGGAATATCCTCTACGTCACACATTCATTCTCTCACAATAGATATTTATTTATTCAGGCGGCATGAAAGTGATTTATTTTTTAGTTAACTTATTTCCTGTTTCTAAGCAGGTAAACGTATTAATTTATTTTCCTCCCACGATTTATTGTTCCACTTGGCTTAGATCTTTAAAATTGATAAGAAATTTAGCAAAATTTTCCAACCATTCATTTGTCTGTTAACAATTTTCTCTTGGCTTTCTATTTCTCTTTCACTTAATCTCTTACTCAGTTATTCCCTCAATGTGTTTCCTTTTACTTCTGTTGGATTTTTCGACCCTGAAATATTATTCCTCTCCATCTCGTCTACTGAATACCACAAATTCAATCTCTTCGTTCTCCATTTACTCAATTAGTGGTTCTATCAGATCATTGAAAGTCACAACATCTTTGACACTAGGTTCAATCTTCCCTCAGATAGTCCACAAATCTCCCCACCAGGATAAGGAATATACGCAATCAATATTTGGTAACAAAAAGGAAGGGGCGAAAAGTAGAGTGTTTCTTGTAAATGAAGTTTAGCTTCACCATTCAGGACGGGGGAAACTCTCCAAATACTCTGTAGGCTTTGGCTTACTTCTTCAGGAGGCTCGCATCTCTTGGCCTGTGCCGGCCGGCATGAGGGTTTGAGTTTCTCTTGGAAAAATAGGCTAATTTCTCGAGAATATTTGAAGAATTTTTCCTGTCTCTGAATGTCGAAGGAAACTTAAATTTGAGGTAAACCACACACTTTCTGTTGTCAGTCAAACACCAGATTGAGTTTCTTATTGAAAATTCCTGAACTGGTTCTTAACTACCAGGCAATAACTAGAACTGCTGTTGTGTTGGTCCAACAGGAAAGGCTGCCAATGTTCTGGATTATTTTTCAGGAGGTATTCCTTTGTTAGGTCCATTGACGCCTACCAGTGTTTCTCTTGAAACGATTTATCCAAACTTTCCAGTCATTTGGAGGCTCCCACGAGCACTGACTCGTCTGATGTTAACCTTCCAGCATCCAAACATCCGTCTTAGGAACAATCACATTGTTGTTATTACAAGGAATATCAATTTCTGTGAAAATATGGAAAACCAATTATTTTAACACTACAGGGTTTACGCTGCCTTCATCAACTCCCATTTGACTACAGAATAGTTACAAGTTCCATAAATTTCTCTTTTTTTCTCATTATTTAACCATGCCTCATTATTCACTGCTTTATTAAATTGCTCACATCGTTTTAAACTTTCTACTTTTCCCCTACCTTCGGCACAAGTTAAAATAATTCTACAAGAATGCAAGGCGGAGGAAAGGATTAATGGAAGTCCTGAGTTACCTCCATCTTACGTCCATCAAGGTCTTTCCCTTTACACGTAGTTGCCGCTTTCATTAAATCAGTGATGTATTACAAAGGGATAGGTTAATAGACACTTAAACGTTCTTATATTTTACCTTTTGGAGGAACGAAGAACAGGAGGATCGTCATGACGTCATGAGCAGCAACGTTCTACAATGTGCCTTCTTGTCTACCAGCAACTACTACGACGCCATCAGCATCTATGGTCAAGGCTGCGAACGATAGCGTCCAAGTCTTCACTTGATCGTCTGCAGCAACGTCCGTGAGCTGACGATGGAAAGAGAATCATCTGATTTTCATTAAAGAAGATAGCATGCTTTTTGTCTGCACCTGGGAATACGTTAAATGAATTCCTCGTCGGTCTTTACCTTAAAGGAGCGGAGTCTTGATATACTTAATTTTATTCTCGTCGGAGTCGCATCGTTCATATTGAATCTTCCTGCCAACGTCCGAGGAGAGTTTGTCTTGGAATCGTGTCTTCATGCGAGAGGCTGACTTCCCTGGCCAGCTTGTGGACATTCTGCCTTCTACGGACCACGAGGAGACCACGTCTGAGCTCCACCACTGTCTCCCCATTGGGCTCCATCCAGCGATTTTGACTTCAAAACGGCTTCAGGACTTTGATTATTGCTGCATGTCACAATGAAAACGGGAATTTGCTTCTCTTATGTTTGCCTTTTTATGTAATTGGTATTTTTAGGTCTTTAGTTTTCTTTTATTGTAATAGAATAATTGACGATTTAGAATACTTTTAATATTTGTGTGTATATCTGTTAATTCTCTCTGTTCACATTTAATATATTTTATTTCTAACACTTGGTAACACTGAGTTTAATGTGTGTGTGTTCCAGATAACTTCCTCTATGGGGTTAAGCGTCCTTGATGTCAAGACCAAAGTAGAAACTTTTTATTTTTATTGCCGAGAACTAAGGTTAAAATATTTTCAGTTTGTTCCAGGTAGAGAGTAATTATTTTTGCCACTTCTTGATCGGAATTTTGACGAGTGTGGATTAAACACGCTTACGTGGAATTGGAGATAATTTTCTAAGGTCAGACTCGATCCAAAGCTTCGATTCTTCTTCTGAATGTTTTATTTATGTCGTAAAATGCTTTTCTTGATTCCTTGTTTAAGCCTGCGAACCGTTTCTGAGCCTGTGGCATCTCCTTGATTCTTTTACTGCGATGGCAGCTTCATAAACAAACTCCTTCTCAAGCCCGTATGAGGAAGGTTGCCCTTGATGGTACTTACATGAAAAATGTGGGTTCATGTCTTTGTTTATCCATTTAATAGGCTTTTTTTCTGTGAACCCAAAATCTTGTTAAATGTTGATTTATTTGTGTCGCATGGTGGCTGTGATGTCCACACGAGAGTTCCTGCTGAAAGGAATCGTACCTGAAGGGCAACGTGGAGGAAATTGGTCCTTGAAGCTGAGATCGTCTCATGGAAGAGCCTTGCAGGATTTGACTTTTCAGGTGATGCTCTAGAACTATGCTTGATACAGAAACTGACATGTCTTCTATTAATGCGGAATGTAACACAGTGATAGTTTCTGTGATCCTGGGCAATTACGCTACTCCCAAGTCACCGTATGAGACATGAAAGCGCCCTCGACCACTTGCACAACTCTCAGTCTTCTCTGATCCTTCACTACCGATGTGCAGGAACGCAAACTTTAGAGTTACAGTTCAATATTACCCTGAAGTTTTATAAAAAGCTTCAAATAAGCAAACTGTAGCCTCGCCTGTGAGGCAGGCAATCCACATGACAGAACTAGCGCGCAAGTTGCCTGCAAACGCAGGAGCCGTGGACGCTCCACTAATCTATAACAACGGAGCAGGGATACATCCTCCATTTCCTCAGGCTTATTCTAACATCCTCCAATTTATATTTTATCCTTTCCCCACTCTTGTAGTACTTATTTTCCCTCCAATATCAATTGAAATTTTCCGTCAATCCGTTGTTCTCATTACATCATCTCTAGCTCCACCTCGTCTACTCTTGGACTTTCACCACTTTTTATCTTCTTTGTGGCTCTTTCTTTGTTATACCTTCTTTTTTATTTTCTCTATTATATCCAGTTATTTGAATGTTGTTGCAGATCCTTTTTCCTTTAATTACCTTACCTTTATTTCTCTTTCGTCTTCAGCCTTTTTACGACGCCTTAATTTTTCTTAACTCTAGATTATTTTTGTCTGTCAGCTCCTGTGTGGGCATTCATGCATCCCCATTAATTAACCCATCCAGATCTTTCAAAGCTTCCTCCAAGATTTCTCATTCACAACCGGATGAAATAGTTTTTCTCCACTTTACCTACACGGTCAAATTTTTTATTAGTCCAAAATTTACATTCTGTGACTTGTCAACTGTACGACGCCGCTCAATCCCTCTTTTTTAATTTTTTTATTTTCAATCTATTATAACTGTTTTCGCCAATCCAGGAAAATTTTCAATTAAATGGTTATTTATTTTTAATAAAGTTGTCAAATAACGATTCCTCGTTTCCTTTTAATTTTAAATATAAAGGTTCTTGTCCATTTTTATTATTCATCTGCCTCGCGTAATTGTGTTGATGAACTTTTATCTTGATTCTTCAGCAACGTGGCTTCCTTCTTGAACCGTCTGGACAAGTCGACAGCTATCCTTCAGCGGCGTTAGAAAGAGAGATCCAGCGAGTGAAGGTTGCTCGCGGGTGAGGACAGGAGAAGATGTTAGCTGCTCCCGTTGCCTGCCCGCCACGACAGGGCGACTTACAATATGGCGTCGTGGCCTCTGCGGCTACGTCACGGAAGACTCCTTCGGGAAGACAATGTCATTGGTTAATTGTAACATAACAAGACAGCCTCCCTCGTGCTCCCTCTGCCAACCCTTGCTCTACGGAGACGCGGTAACATCGCCCTGTAGGAGGAGAGGAAGAAGAAGGCGCCGGACTCTCCACGCGGCCCAGGATGCAAGGGTTACAGGTCACTGATTAACGTGTTATCAATTAACGTGAGAAGTTGAAAGGTAAAGGTAGTGGAACAAAAGGTTTATTGGTGAAAATTGAGTAAAAATAAGAATTGAAAATTACAGAATCCCGGAAGCTGGTGTAAAAGCATAACCGAAGGTGAAATATGATTAACAGATTGTGGAAGGTGTTAAACAAAATATGAAAACAAGACTAAAAACTTAAGAACATGACAGGTAAAACAAATTCGATGTAATATGCAAAATAAGGCGTAAAGGTACAACATTGAAAGTGAATAAATGGGGCAGAATGTAACATAAAGGTAAAAGGCGTCATATGATTTAAAGGAAATATACTTTAAATAATAGAGTAAGATAGTTTAAGAAAGGTAAATACGGTTAAAGAGAGTATAATAAGGTTTAAAGCTAAAGAAGTGTAATGAAGGTATTTAATGAGCTTTAAAAGGAGAGGAAAAAGGTAGGTTAAACAAAGTTAATAAGAATAAAGTAAGGTTTTAAAGGTAAAGAAGTGTAATGAAGGTATTTAGTAAATTATAAAAGCATGGTACATATAAAGAAAGTGTAGAACAAGGTTAGAGAGATTATGAGGTAAGGTATAAAAGCAAAAAGATGTGTGTAATACGAGTTAAAGATGGTAACAAAGCAAAAGTTGAAAGTAATAATTCAAATATTAAAATGAGAAGTTTGATAAGTGCCATGGTGGAAGAATGTGCAAAATATGGTGTAAAGGGGGCAATATTGAAAGCCAATGACTGGTCATGAATTAAGGTTGATTATAGCAAAAATAGTCGTACAGATGTTTAAGGAAGCGTAAAAAGAGGAGTTTTAAATAGAATATGGTTTAAGATTAGGCAAGATGTTAAAAGGAAGTTTAACGCAGCGTTAAGGAAACCGTAAAAGATGATTGACAATAAGGTGAAAGGAAGTGAACAGAAGACGTCAAGGCAGTGAGAAGTGAATAAAAAGATGAAATTCAAAGATAAAAATACAGCAGTAAGGAAGGTTTAAAGTGCCAAGACAAAGTGTAGCAGGCACACAGTTTTAAGAAAGTCGTTGAACCACTGAGACGAGACGTCACTACGCTGCTTCCGTCCCCGCGTTTGCTTCAAGGTACGTACATGGTTGGTGCAAGACGCGTAGAATTATTCTTGTATTTATTACAGTGTTGCCATTTGTACTTCAAATAAGATTTGAATAAAATAAATGAACATGTAACCTGTAATTTTTATTTGATCTCCACACAGAACGAGCAGGTGGCGTCATTACACGTTGTTGCACCTTTGCCCCACACTGTTCTCTGCCTCTTGTCTCCTGACGCGTCTTGTAAGCTGTGAAGACAACCACGACGTGACATTGCACAGGTGAGACGAGGGAATAAAGGCTGAGGACATGGAGGTAGATCAGGCTGCGTGCTGAGGTCATAAGAAAACAAAAAAAATTAGGAAAATATTGTAAAAAAAACTAAGTTCAAAAACGAGGATTTTTTAAAGTATGGAAATAATGAAATTTCGAATTTTTGAGGAATTGGAAGAGAGAATGAGGAATCGTTTGGTTAGAATTACAATGGAGCGACCACCGTAATTCAGGATGAGGAGAGGATTAGCAGTGGACTAACCATTGCAATTCCTTTTCAGGAAAAGGGAAAAGAATACAAATCCTATCAATTTCTAGAAGCGACGGAGAACCGAACCAGCGACCCTGACAACGATAGACCAACACTCAGACCACTAGACCAAGCAACCAAAATGCAGGTACGAGCTTTGAAGGTTGTCCATTAGCTGCTGCGGATTGACGGGTGAAGGCGACGTTCTTGTATCAGTTCCAAAGCTTCAACCAGCATCGCCACCGACGCCTGAGGTTGTTAAAGCCTCACCACGGCGACCATCTCTAGGGACCTGCCTGTGATCGATTCCTGGGCAAAGCGAATATCTTTTCTACATTCACTCTCCCTATATTCTAGTTTAAGTGGAGCCTTTCAACTCTTATAGACGAGTGTCAGGGTAACGACCGGTCGTTCGCAGGGTCAGGGTTAACGACCGGTCGTTGGCAGGGTCAGAGTTAACGACCGGTCGTTGGCAGGGTCGGAGTTAACCACCGGTCGTTGGCAGGGTCAGAGTTAACGACCGTTCGTCCGCAAGGTCGGAGTTAACGACATATAGTTGGCAGAGCCGGAGTTAACGACCGGTCGTTGGCAGGGTCGGAGTTAACGACCGGTCGTTGGCAGGGTCGGAGTTAACGACGGGTCGTTGGCAGGGTCTGAGTTAACGACCGGTCGTTGGCAGCGTTCGAGTTAACGACCGGTCGTTGGCAGGGTCAGAGTTAACGACCGGACGTTGGCAGGGTCAGGGTTAACGACCGGTCGTTGGCAGGGTGTAGGGTTAACGACTGGTCGTTGGCAGGGTGTAGGGTTAACGACCGGTCGTTTGCATGGTCAGGGTTAACGACCGGTCGTTGGCAGTGTCAGGGTTAACGACCGGTCGTTGGCAGGGTCAGAGTTAACGACCGGTCGTTGGCAGGGTCGTAATTAACGACCGGTCGTTGGCAGGGTCGTAATTAACTTTCGGTCGTTGGCACAGGGTCGGAGTTAATGACATATAGTTGTCAGGGTCGGAGTTAACGACCGGTCGTTGGCAGTATCGGAGTAACCGACCGGTCGTTGGCAGGGTCAGGGTTAACGACCGGTGGTTGGCAGAGTCAGAGTTAACGACCGGTCGTTGGCAAGGTCGGAGTTAACGACATATAGTTGTCAGGGTCGGAGTTAACGACCGGTCGTTGGCAGGGTCGGAGTTAACGACATATAGTTGTCAGGGTCAGAGTTAACGACCGGTCGTTGGCAGGGTCGGAGTTAACGACATATAGTTGTCAGGGTCGGAGTTAACGACCGGTCGTTGGCAGGGTCGGAGTTGACGACAGGGTTAATTGTGTGCGCACAGATTTAATTAAAGTCGATTGATAAAAATACGAAGATTAACTTAGTTCGGTTAATGAAATGTTTCTTAATTTTAATAGCTCTAATAAAAAATTTAAAATTAATATTAAATACATAATGTTGAAAGTAATTTGTATAAAATTATATTTATTTATTCTTAGTCTGGAATGAAGGGTAATTCCTTCGCTATATTACAAATATTTAAATATAAAAAATGAATTCAATATTTAATTTACAGCCCTACTACATATTATTGTGTGTGAAAATGCTCGTCACAAAGGCATCAATAACTTATATTATAATATGTATGACTCGTGACACGTTGATAGCATAGTACTGCACTGCTACTGATCTAATTATTACTCAATTAAAATTGGAAAATTTCATACATTAAAAAATATATTGCATTGTTTGCATATGTTATTAGCATCTTACCTTTATTTGTGTAACTAATTCGAACGCGTAAATTAAATGCATAAATTACTGCCAGTCTAAAGTGATATTTCTCTTGTCCATATTAAATAATTGATTTAACAATTCATATGTAAATAATTTTATTTACAATAGTAGTGGATTGAAATTCCTTTGCGGTACGCGAAATTGTTTTCAATCTGTAATAAAGAAATAATACATTTTTGAAAATTTGGACAGAAGCCGTTTGCGATGACGTACTTCTAAATAAACGTTTAATGTTTTTCGTGCCTCGCATCAGACCAAATAAAAATGTTGAGTGTTTTAGGACGCTAATTAAATACTTCATCATTTATCCCATTACCGTAAATATCAGTATTTATCATTTTTGAAGCATATAACAAGAAGAAATTCAGGTAATTAATTTGGTAGGTTATTTACTTATTCAAACATTTTTATTTTGTAGTTAAATACTTGTATTGGTAAATTTCGTCTTGAGATCTGATAAAATCAATTATTAAAATCCTGAACTTGATTCACGTTTCATCTATTGTGTTGCAGAAATTTGTAGCCCGTTTAGAATGAACGTGAAATACAGGGAACGAGGTCTATGAGGGGTGGGGGCTGTTGTTGGTCGTTGCTGCCTTTCACTTCTTCCTGAGTTCTGAACGTGGCAACTACAAAGTTGATGGCTCCATTCAGCCCAGCAGTTTCTGAGGTATGCATTATTTCTTATGCTCATGCTTTATTACGGCCCAACTCTTCTATCAACCTCGTGTCTTACACTGCAAGAACATGTCTCAAAACAACATTTGAAATTTTCATTATATTAATTGTATATTATCAGACAATGTAAGCTTTTATAAGCAGATTTTATATCCAATTAGTGAAACTTCCAACTTTTCTTGACGGTTGCATCTAAAGGCGGCTCCCAATTAAGAATCGCGTTCGTAATTTCGCCAAAAGAAATATTTTATTTCCAGGATTTTTGGCAACCAAATATAGCCCGAACACAATTTGACAGCCTCGCTTGGTCTTCGGGAAGAAATATTTCTGCAGAGTTTCACTTATTGTCTCAAATCGTATGTTGAATCTACGTAGCTGGTTCCTAATAGCGCGTGTATCATTGCCAGTAGGAATATTTGTGTGCGGTAAAATGAAACACTATGGGATTTGAATTTTTCGTTTTTAAAGATTTATGTAATTCGTATGGAATCTGTGGGTATATTTTGTTTTGTACGATATTTGTTACGGGATGTCTGATCGGAAAAAAACCTTATCCTGAAGCTACACGGTGAAAAAAATTAATTAAATGTCTGCTGATATTTATATATTTTATTTAACATTTGTAGAGAATATTGACAATTTTAATACGGTTGAAAGGAAGTTGTGTTGGTGAAACTTTAATAATTAGAGAGAACAATTAGATGTTTGTGACATCGCCACTTTCATCATGGCTGCCAACATGTGGGCCATATTCATATGTTAAACATTTTCGTAGCATTTTTCAAAGTAGTTCATAATTGTCTTACATTTTAGAGGCACATTTGAATTTTTATATAAAATTCTAGTTGTTTACGTGAAATCCGTAATTTTTATCCGAAATCTGTGCTCGTGAAACGTAAAATGAAATAAATATTAATGAATTATGACGAACAAATTTATTCGGATGTTTAGTTTAATATGGATATGACATTCCCCAATAATTTATTGCACAAGTTCCTTCTACTGTTAATCAAAAAATTTATTGATATAATATATTACGAAAATGGGTAAATGTTTTCCAAAAAATTGTATTTAAATTTCAATTCGAAAAAAATAAAATTTATTTCTTGTGTGGCGAAATGGTCACAACTATCTTTAGATGTGTCTGAATTAATCCAGGGGGTGAACGAGATCCGTATGCAAAATGTATTGAGTTTTTGTATAAAGCATATATTCAGAATTAACGGATTGAGATAGAAAAATCTAACCCAGGACATTTGCTAATTCAGATTTATAACCATGTGCAGTTATCTGGAGGAAATCAATTTTCTTTATTGCTGAATTATTCCATCACATTTACATCCACCTTTATTCTCCACACTAGAAGATTAGTAATGCATATTAATATGCTTAAGTCACTTTACTCTTACCAAAACAATTCTGCTTTTAATTATAAAAGTTGTTTTATATGAATTTTTGAATTTTTCTTTCCAGGTTACATGTCAATTGAAATTGATCAAAAATCTTTTAGTCGTGAAGCATGCTCAAGCTTACTAAAGACTAAACTTAATAGAAATGATTTACAGTACATTAATGTATTCATATGTAATTTGCTAGTGTTAAGTATTTTTATTAAAATAGACTGTTATACAAGGACAACTTTCAATACATATAAATCATTCTGTTGTGACTTTATCATTTTAAAAATATGATGGTTCTCTGTATTTTCTGTTTTATGGAGTACCCTTAAAGTTCTCTTTTCACCAAAGAATATTTTAGTTGTTCCCCATACTTCTAAGCCATTATATTGAAGGAAATATAATCCCATAGTAAGCCTTTAACCATGTTTGATATTTATCAATATTTGGGTCATTACTTAATTTGGAATCTTATATGATGGGTAGCATCTAAATGCATTAAAACTGTTTTTGGTATTTGTAGTCCATTATAAACAAATTTAAGTCTTCTATACTAGTTAATTTTTAACATTAAGATTGCTTAGTTTTCCACAGCATAAGAAAGACGTCTGCATAAAAGATTGGGAAGGCTTTATATAAGTTCATACATTCAGACCTTTACGTATAAAATAAGCAGTACCTGACCTATTAGTGAGGTTGGGTAAACTAGTTTTACTGTGGCTATTTTGCTTTGTGACCAAAGACTTAAATAATGATGTATCTTTGTCTTTAATACATGTTAGCTTTCAGAGTATATAATGATCAACACATTGGTCAAAAAGTAGAAAACTCGAGCAACATTTTCCCAAATATTCAGTTCAATGATGGTAATTTTGTTCTGAAATAACTCCTTCGACTTTTAACTCCACATTTAGTGTTGGGATTAATCATTTCAATAAAAAACTTTGCTTTGGTCATTTTTCATCTGAATTTCCCTTAGCATAAAATCTACATTATCTTAGTTTTAAAATCTGTCTTAAAATGTAATGAGTTATTTTAAACTTTACCAAATTATTTAAATTTCCCCTTACTTGATATATTAGAGCACAAAATTATAAAGTTTATTTGGTAGATGGATACATGTAATAGTGTTTGGCTTCGAATTCTAATTAGGTTTTCCATTGTTTTCAGAACCCAGGCACTGAGTTCCTGAGCATTTATCCTTCAAGGGAGTGACAAAGATGTGGAGAGGCTGCCACATGGGCATGGTCAGAGGACGAGGTAACTGAAAATAGTGGAGCTGTAACTGGGAACTTCAATTTCACATGAAAACTGGCTGACTTGGAAGAGAAGTTAGCATCCTGCCATACTCCGGGACCACAACTTTTGTCTGTGCAGAACAGGACACCAGCAAGAAATGAACCTATAAGGGTAAAGCCCACTTACCTTCTGTATGACTGAGTAATTCTTAATAAATTTATAAAGTGAAAATTCTATAAGATTTGTTGACCAATAGATATACATTAAGAAAAGGAATATCTAGTGTTTTTCAGTATAAATTGAATGTAATTGTTCATAAAAACCCTAGATTTTGAAGTAGATATAATCTGAAGAACATATCACATACTTTACCTATATTGCAGGTTGATACTCAGTTCATTGCTTTCTTGCTTGAAATTGTGATAAACTGTTTTCCAAATTCTAAATTGTTTTTTAAGTTCTATTCTTCCATTTTATTAAATATTTTCTTCAAATGTTGAGAGCAACTACTTCTGGTTTGATTTTGAATACTACATTGAGCAATTCATTTAGTGTGCTTTGTAGTTTCGTATTTATATGTTTCATTTTATTGATTAATTGATGGCATGAATATTAATTTTGTATAGTTTAGTGGTACAAGTAGAGTGTAATGAATTGAGTATACTTCTGGGGGTCACAACCCAGCATGGGTCTTCGTGGCTTAAAGTGCCTCTATACTGCCACCCATTATTCCCCACGATCTATTCAGTGGTTTTGTGGTTTTTGGCCTGTATTCTGAAACCTGTTTCAATGTCATGAAATGTTATTCATATGATTGTTTCGTGTCTAGACTATGAGTGGCCTAATCATGATTCTAATTCCTGCTTAAGTTGCAGTTTTATTTGAGTTTACAGAATTTGACCTTTTCGCATTGCCTCAATTTTTTTTAGGGCAACAGTCTACATGAAGTTAATCCCCTTTAATAGCATAGGAAAGGGATTTGAAAGGGGGGATGCGGAAGGGTAGAGGAAGGAAGCCAAGGGTTAACTAGGGCCCCCGGGCTATATTTTAAGGATCCTACCTGGCATTCGCCTAAAGAAATGCTGGGAAAACCCTAGAAAAACCTGCATCAGGTAGGTCGGGCATTGGGTACTTGTCCCACGCCCTTCCGATAGCGGGAGAAGAGTTTTCTGTGGGAACGCAGCATTCCCTTCTCCGTGCCTCGACGAGTTTAGGAGGCAGCTGGCCGACTATTCCAATGGTAATAGCGAACAACTCTTACCGTATGCCAAAGGTCTGTGACCCCGGAACATGCACCTCTCAAAACTGGCTGCGGTGCCTCGGCTTGTAGGAACCTTAGTTCAAAAACGGAGAGGAAAAGGTATACCCAAAGGTAGCCCCTTCGTATCTCTCCTAAAAGGGATGCGAGAGGATTCTCTCGCAGGTAACATGCGAGGCATGTTCTCTCGCAGGTGGACCTTCCCAGAGAGCTCTGGCGGAGGCTACCTTTGGGGATGCCTTCATATCTCTCTGGTTTTTTGAACTAAGGACAAGTACCCAATGCCCGACCTACCTGATGCAGGTTTTTCTAGGGTTTTCCCAGCATTTCTTTAGGCGAATGGCAGGTAGGATCCTTAAAATATAGCCCGGGGGCCTAGTTAACCCTTGGCTACCTTCCTCTACCCTTCCGCATCCCCCCTTTCAAATCCCTTTCCTATGCTATTAAAGGGGAGTTGCCCAATGTGGATCGACCTCAAGTAGCCTGTTGCCTTAAAAAAAAGTCTCAAGTTGCTAAATGCAACTAGGAGCAGCAATCTGAAAAACATTAAGAATGCGAAGTTTAGAAAAAACAAAGCGACTCATTGCAGACACCGGTGTAATATAAGGAAAAAGGAAAAATTGCGAAATTTAGAATTACAGTTTGCGGAAATCAATTTAAAATTCAAACACTGAAGAACAGTGCACTTCTCTCAAGTATAACAAAATCTTGAACGTTCTTCTTCTTTTATAGTTCCATTTTCCGTACAGAATCCTGTATTTGCTAAAATAATATAACAGCTGGAAAATGCTTCAAATGTGGAGAATTCGTACTTGTTCTTCCAAACATACATAAATTCATATTAGGATACAATTCTTATGCTACTGGGGGAAAATAGTTTTACCAATAGTTGATTCAGTTTGATGGAAAATTATGGTGCAAACTAATTGATTGAATAATTAATTACAATTAAAATGGAAGTATAAAACATCTAATTAGTTTAATAGCATTCTTGTTGCCTAATTGTCTCACGTTATTTTCCCGTTAATAAGTTGTAGTGTTCAATTTAACAAGAAAATGCTTATAAATATTCTGAAATAATAAAAAACCGTCAGTAGTTAAAAATGAAACATTCAATATTTATTTATTATAATAAAATAACGTGACATTAAACAAAACATGTAGAGGAATTCGGACCAAGTTCACTTAATTGCCGGTAGATGGCGATGCTTCTGCGGAGCGCATGGATCAGCTGATGGCACCGCATATGACCAGTGAGCGACGAACAGTAAACATCTATTGCTAAACCGTTTATACTACGGTAAGTGCTCCAAACTATTATTCAAACTTTTTAATAAAAGTTTTAAATATTAACTGTTAATTTTCATTTGAAAAATTTAATGTATTATTTAAGAAAATCTTGTGGTATAAATTAGGTAATATTTATTTTTCGTACCCTATTTTATTGGATTTTTTTACAGTGGGACTTTATGGGTTCCAAAATGGAAGGCAGTGAGGAGAAAAAACGTAGAAAATTTGTCTATTGAACTAAACCAAGAGATCATAACAAAGCATAATGAAGATATGAAAATTATGCAGTTATCACGAATGTATAATACCCCTCATTTTATCAGGCATTTTGGCTATGACAGAACAACTTCTGAGTAATGATATTGCCAAAAAAACACCATTGTTGTATGGCAGAAATCCGACTTTAGTGGCATAAAACAACTGGGAGAGTGAGAAAAATAAGAAGCACGAGACTGCTGAAAAGGTTACCAAGCTGAGTTCCATGATGAAGTTAATGGAGAAACACAAGATTAGTCTGGAAGAAAGGTTATTAGAGGCATGCAACAAATTGGAGAGTGAGAAAAATGAGAAGCACGAGGCGGCTGAAAACGTTACCAAGCTGAGTTCCATGTAGAATTTCATGGAGGAACACAAGATTAGTCTGGAAGAAAGGTTATTAGAGGCATGCAACAACTTGGAGAGTGAGAAAAATGAGAAGCACGAGACGGCTGAAATGTTACCAAGCTGAGTTCCGTGTTGAAGTTAATGGAGGAACATAAGTTTAGTCTGGAAGAAAGGTTATTAGAGGCATGCAACAACTTGGAGAATGAGAAAAATGAGAAGCACGAGACGGCTGAAAAGGTTACCAAGCTGAGTTCCATATTGAAGTTAATAGAGGAACACAAGATTAGTCTGGAAGAAAGGTTATTAGAGGCATGCAACAACTTTGAGAGTGAGAAAAATGAGAAGCACGAGACGGCTGAAAAGGTTACCAAGCTTAGTTCCATGATGAAGTTAATGGAGAAACACAAGATTAGTCTGGAAGAAAGGTTATTAGAGGCATGCAACAACTTTGAGAGTGAGAAAAATGAGAAGCACGAGACGGCTGAAAAGGTTACCAAGCTGAGTTCCATGTTGAAGTTAATGGAGGAACACAAGATTAGTCTGGAAGAAAGGTTATTAGTGGCATGCAACAAATTGGAGAGTGAGAAAAATGAGAAGCACGAGGCGGCTGAAAACGTTACCAAGCTGAGTTCCATGTTGAAGGAAATGTAGAACCACAAGATTAGTCTGGAAGAAAGGTTATTAAAGAAAGAAGCGCAGCTGACAAAGGCCACTGACGCTTTCCGAAGTATGCGCGGGACGTTCGACGCAGACGTGCAGCGCGCGATCCAGGACATGAAGGCGGGGGTGTGCGCTCTGGAGCGCGACCTACTGGCTGCCGATGAAGAAGATGCGGTCGTTTCTGCACGTGGTCAGAAGCTCGAACGAGCCACCGCTGTTCTTAGAGCTCAACTACTGCGGCGGCTGTCCCGACGTCCGGCCCGTGGTGCTGGTGGGCATGGGCGTGACGTTCGACACGGGCGGGCTGTGCCTCAAGAAGTGCCCAGCCATGCGCGCCTTTAAGACGGACATTGCCGTGGTGGTGGCGACGATGCGCGCCGCGGCGGCCATGCGCCTGCCCATCAACATCGTGGGGTTGATCCCGCAGTGCGAGCACATGCTGAGCGGCATGTCCATGAAGCCCGGCGACGTGGTGATGGCCACCAACGGGCTCACGGTCCCCGACGAGAACACGTGCAACGAGGGTCGCATAATCATGGCGTACGAGGTGGCGTACGGCGTTGACTTCTACCGGCCGCCCCTGACGGTGGACGTGGCGACGCTGACGAGCGGCTTGAAGGCGGCGCTGGGGTCGTCTACACCAACAGCCACGTCATGTGGGACGAGATCAACAAGGCTGGGGCCATCATGGGCGACCGCGTGTAGCGGTTCCCGCTTGAGACCACTTCAGGAGACGCGTCGTGATGCTGAAGGCGGCCGACGTGACCAACGTGGGCTTCGGGACCGGGGGCGGCCCGTGTCGCGGCGCTGCCTTCCTGTACGAGTTCGTAGAGTGCGGCGACTGCGTGCAAATCGACATCGGCAGCAGCGGCCTCAAGACGGAGACGCCGGACTTTCCGTACCTGAAAGTGGATCGGATGACGTAGTGTCCGAAGTGCGCCTTGACGCGGCTGCGGGTGACGCGTTCCGTGGAGGTATCGTCGCGGGTGGGGGTGGGGGGATCGTGCTCCTGGTAGCCGCGTTCCCTCTTACGAGCTTGATCCTGCGTCGCAGGTGGAAAAACCATCTGATAGAGACAAATTACGGCTACTGACGAGACTCCTGCCACGGCTTTATTCATCTGAACGGGGGCTACAGTTGGCCGTGGCGCAGGTCGAGCAGGACGCAGTCGTATATCGGATGCTTTACCATGATGTCTTTGTCCTTGACGTGCCGCGGGTCGTGGAACAGCATCTCGGTCGGGTACGAGGACTTAAGGTGCGGCGGACACAGCGACTTCCGGAAGCGCAGCTCGTCCAGTCGGTCGCGCGCCAGCACTCACACCCCCGCATTCATGTCGCGCGCTGCACGTCTGCGTCGAACGTCTCGCGCAGGCTTCGGAAAGCGTCCGTGACCTTTGTCAGCTGCGCCTCTTTCTCTAATAACCTTTCTTCCAGACTAATCTTGTGTTTCTCCATTTACTTCAACATGGTACTCAGCTTGGTAACCTTTTCAGCCGCCTCGTGCTTCTCATTTTTCTCACTCTCCAAGTTGTTGCATGCCTCTAATAACCTTTCTTCCAGACTAATCTTGTGTTCCTCCATTAACTTCAACATGGAACTCAGCTTGGTAACCTTTTTAGCCGCCTCGTGCTTCTCATTTTTCTCACTCTCAAAGTTGTTGCATGCCTCTAATAACCTTTCTTCCAGACTAATCTTGTGTTCCTCCATGAACTTCAACATGGAACTCAGCTTGGTAACCTTTTTAGCCGCCTCGTGCTTCTCATTTTTCTCACTCTCCAAGTTTTGCATGCCTCTAATAACCTTTCTTCCAGACTAATCTTGTGTTCCTCCATTAACTTCAACATGGAACTCAGCTTGGTAACCTTTTTAGCCGCCTCGTGCTTCTCATTTTTCTCACTCTCCAAGTTGTTGCATGCCTCTAATAACCTTTCTTCCAGACTAATCTTGTGTTCCTCCATTAACTTCAACATGGAACTCAGCTTGGTAACCTTTTCATCCGCCTCGTGCTTCTCATTTTTCTCACTCTCCAAGTTGTTGCATGCCACTAAAGTCGGATTTCTGCCACACAACCTTGGTGTTTTTTGACAATATTACTCATACTTTGTTCTGTCATAGCCAAAATGCCTGAGATTGTAGAATGAGGGGTCTTATACATTCGCGATAACTGCATAACTTTCATACTTTCATTATGCTTTGTTATGATCTTTCTTTAGTTCAATAGGCAGAAATTTTCTATGTTTCTTCTCCTCACTGCCTTCCATTTTGGAACCCTTTTAGTCACACTGTAAAAAAAAAACCTATAAAATAGCCTACGAAAAATAAATATTACCTATTTTACTCTACAAGATTGTCAAAAATAATACATGAAATTTTTCAAATGAAAACTAACAGTTAATATTTAAAACTTTTATTAAAAAGTTTGGATAATGTTTCGAGCAGTTACCTTAGTATAAACGGTTTAGCAATAGATGTTTACTGTTCGTCGCTCACTGGTCATATGCGGTGCCATCAGCTGATCCATGCGCTCCGCAGAAGCGTCGCCATTTACCAGCAATTAAGTGAACTTGGTCCGATATCCTCTACATATTTTCTTTAATGTCACGTTATTTTATTACAATAAATAAATATCAAATAAATATTGAATGTTTCATTTTTAACTACTGACAGTTTTTTATTATTTCAGAATATTTATGAACATTTTCTTGTTAAATTGAACACTACAACTTATTAACGGAAAATAATGTGAGATAATAAGGCAACAACAAGAATGCTATTGAACTAATTAGATGTTTGTACTTCCATTTTAATTGTAATTAATTATTCAATCAATTAGTTTTCACCATAATTTACCAAGAAACTGAACCAACTATTAGTAAAACTATTTTGCCCCAGTAGTATTAAAATTGTATCATTATATGAATTTATGTATGTTTGGAAGAACAAGTACGAATCCTGCACATTTAAAGCATTTTCCAGCGGTTATATTATTTTAGCAAATACAGGATTCTGTACGGAAAATGGAACTATAAAAGAAGAACGTTCAAGATTTCGTTGCTATACTCGAGAGAAGTGCACTGTTCTTTAGTGTTAGAATTTTAAATTGCTTTCCCCAAACTGTAGTTCTAAATTTCGCAATTTTTACTATTTCCGTATATTACGCCAGTCTGCAATGAGTCGCTTTGTTATTTCTAAACTTCGCATTCTTAATGTTTTTCAGACTGCTGCTCTAAGGTGCATTTAGCAACTTGAGACTTTTTTTTGGTGTAGACAGGCTATGTATAGGGTAATCCACATAATGGCAACTCCCCTCTTATAGCATAGGAAAGGGATTTGAAAGGGGGGATGCGGAAGTTTGGAATAAAGTATCCAAGGATAGCTAGGGCCCCCGGGCTAAGGTTTAAGGATCCTACCCGGCATTCACCTAAAGAAATGCAGGAAAACCCTAGAAAAACCTGCATCAGATAGGTCGGGCATTTGGTACTTGTACCACGCCCTTCCGATAGCGGGATAGGAATGTGCTGTGGGGACGCAGCATTCCCTTCTCCGTACTTCGACCACTTTAGGAGGCAGCGGGCCGACTATTCCAATAGGAATACCGGACAACTCTTACCGTATGCCCAAGGTCTGCGACCCCGGAACGTACACCTTTCAATACACGCCGGGTGCCTCGGCATGTGGGAACCTTAGTTCAAAAAACCAGAGAGATGTAAAGGAATCCCCAAAGGTAGCCTCCGCCAGAGCTCTCTGGGAAGGTTCACCTGCAAGAGAATACTCTTTGGGCTTCTTTTTGAACTTGAGACTTTTATCGTCCTGTTCTTCAGCGAGGCAATGTACTATGAAGCCTGCGAGAGGATTATCCTCATGTAGCCTGTTGCCCTAAAAAAAACTTACTCTTGGCTCCATCGACTGCATCGACCGCTCAGATCCTGTGCAACAACGAATCGTTTGAACCTTACACACGTAATATTTACACGAGACGTGTGCTAACTGGAGAGTTGCAGGTATGCAGTACAGTTATTTATATAACTGCCTAATTTGTAAAAATGTATTGTTCTCTTAAAAATTACATAAACAATACCAATAATAATCTGTCTGTATCCATCCCCTCAAATACTGTATTGGAGTCAATTAGAAATTATACCTTTGTAATATCTATGTTTGAATCTTCGTCTGCGCCCCAAATTTCTTTGTTTATTATTTTGTCATCCATTTTAAATTTATTCTTGCAAAATATATTTTCATTTGGCTACAGTTTGCAGTTTTTAATTAATTTAAATATTTTAACTGAATTTGTATTATATTATTATTTATTGTAACTAAATGATAGGTTGTGAATCACCATCTGTTACGGGATCTGACGACGAGTTAAAGAATGAGATTATAACAAGGGGAGGCTTTGTCCAGGTTAATATAATTAAATATGATATATTTTAAAGTAACGTTAACACAATACTTTGAATTCAATCTTTTTTATATATAGGAGATTGATGGTATTCCTGATGATCTAAAGGCTTTGTACAAGACCGTGTGGGAAATATCACAGAAAACCATGATTAAAATGGCTGCTGACAGAGGAGCTTTCATTGACCAGAGCCATTCTTCAAAATTGTCATAATTATTCTACAAAATCAGTTCCATAGGAAATATTAAAGTGTTGAAAGTTTGAATGGAGAAAGCTTCAAAGGTTTTATATTCTCTTAGTGAATAGTACAAGTCCGATTTTACATAATGGTACATTTAATTACTTAAATCCATCCAGACCAGGTTGTTTTTTCAAATTTAATTACCTATTAATGACAAATTATTGAAGGAATATGTTAAACTGTTGTTTTTATGAACTGTAATTTGAATTATGTAGAATGAAGTTGAGAATTATGGTCATTATATAATAAGGTGCCATATTTAAGATTGCACAGATGAAATATATACAGAAGTTAAAAGTTGTGTATTGTGACGAACTTAAAGAATATGAATTGCCACAAAGCTGATTTATAGAAAATTTCATTGCTAACCATTGCAGGTAATTTATTTAAAGATTCAGGAAAAGATAGAAATTAATGGTATACAAATAAGTGTAATTTATTTGCAACTTTAAAATGCTATGCAATGAAAAATATATGTAATAATAAATATTTATTACATACTGAAAAGCAAATTTTTGACGTTTGTGTCACATTCAAATGATAATATAATTTCTAGCAATGTTGCCAATCAGACAAATACAGTTCTGATACACTTATTACTTGACAAGTACCTCTGTTAAGAATTTGTTAAAATTTTGCTTATTTTATCAATTATTGGGTTCATATAAACTGTCTGTCAACACTATGTTATAGTGTTAAATATGGTAAAGTTGGTAACTGAATACTGCATAGCAGTCTCTATAGGGTATTTTAAATTTTTATAGGGACTGAAAACTGGCATTTATTACTTACGGACGAAGCCTGCCGCCCAAGCCATACAGTTCACTGTTGACAAGCCTAAGTTATCCATAAATGTGAGCACCTCTACAAACGGAAGGAACGGTTACGATAAACCGAAGGAAGAGACTGACTCGTTCAACATGGCTTCCATCACGTGCTCTCTAGAAAATAAGAAAGAGTGCCTTGTGTGCGGGTCGTGATGTGAATCATCAAGACATTGCTTCACACTGAATATGAATCTCATTTTGATGCCACATGTGCCTTACAAGAGTGTTTTGTATTTTTCATACATTTTGAAAATATTAATAGCAAACTGCTGAATCCAAATGGCAAATTACCATCTTATTATTTTCTGCAACTTTGATTTGACTCAGTAAATGGTGGACTCCTGTTACGTTTATACTGTATTATGAATGTACATGGATGAACACAGCCAAATTAGTTAGAATTAATTTATGAACAAAAAAACGCTTGATAATGTTTTGTTTTCAATCTAGGACTTCCATCATGGAGTAAATCTATAAAATCAAATTTATATTTAAAATATAATTAAATGGGAAAATTTTGCATTGCTTTATTAAAACAAATATAATCCAAACTTGATTAAATATATTTTTATTTTCAAATTTTCTTCATTGGATACCTAACGAAGTGACATTGTATTAATCATTAAGTGTTTCTTTGTAATTATTTCTGACTAATTTGGCTGTGTTTGTACATTTTTTATTCTATTGAAGTCAGATAAATGTAACTATTAGACCGTATATATGACTAGCAGACAATTTCAAGAACTGTTATTTGGCTTATAACTTGTGCAACATCGTTTCTATTATCTGTATCATTCTGGTACATTTAATTTATATGGTGTAATTGTAATTGAAGTTTATTAAAAGATTTACAAATTTATTACTTTCGGGATCCTTAGACTTAAGTTTAAGTTGCTTGTATTTTTGAATATGGCTTGATTTCTAGACAACTTTTGTTTCATCTCATTCTAAAGTGTCAGTTTCTACACCAAAAGATATGATAAACAAAGATATGGGGACTTTGAATTTGTTTGTAAAAAATAAGGTTATATATAAAAGGCATCTCAGAATCTGCCTCTAATCCGAATCTAGTAAAGAGGTGAACCCTTTGAAGAGCATTTGGATTCTTGTACTCTAGCTCTGAAACTTCCTCTTTCCATAATTACGAACAGAGCTCTTCGCTATTCGAACTGTCGGAGTAATCTTAATAATATTAACATGATGCGACTTTCCTCCACTTCGTGTGGCTCACCTACAATGTACTTATCTCAATTCCGACTCACTTCTCTGTAGCTAACCATTTTTCGCAATCAAAACCATTCCTGTTGTTAATAAAGTCATATTGAAACAAACGCTCATTGCTTTGCAAGTATAATTTCCAAAAGGCTCACGATGGTGAAAAGGGATGAAAGTATGGGTGTCGACATTATTAAATGTGATACAGATACTGGTATCAAAATATTGACACACAGAAAAAGTTCTGTACATTATCTGTTGACAAATGATTATGGTGTTTACAAAAAAAGAAATAATCATAAATTAACTTTCTGTCCACTTCAAACATCTGTTTGAAATCCTTGAACGTCTTACTTCAGTTGTCGCCAACGTGATTGAAGATGATTTCTTAATTTGTCATGACTGTGTTCCAGGTAATTTTTTATGTATATCAACAATTGGTGACACTATCATATTTCGGATATTCTAATTCATCTGTCAGACTGTGGGTGCTATTCTGAAATTACTCCAAACAGAATTTTGTAATGTACTATATGGAGGGTTTTGCACCAACAAGTACACCAAATAGGGCCTTGATGAGTTCCTTCTTTTGTTCTGATTTAAATAATAGGCTGGTCACCCCTCAGTTCACACAGCTTCTTTATATTTATTGCTTTACTCTATTGCAACCCTGATTAAGAGAAATATGCTTAACTGGAGCACAAAGATCCAAATAGATTAAATTTAAAATTTATATATATATAAATATATATATATATATATATATATATATATATATATATGTATTTATGGCTTTACACTATTGCAGACCTGATTAAAAGAAATATGTTAGAACAGAATATGATTACATAAAAAAAAATTAAGTGCTAAATTAAGTACAAACATTTCTGCTTTTATCAGGTGATTCAAAAACACCAGAATTACACAAACCAGGTGAGGCACTCTAAAGTCTTTGATTTGTGCAGTGTCATTCTTGTGGCTCTTCAGTTGTTTAATAACCCAAAGTTAGCAACAAGGATTGCAGAAATGTCGATTTTATCACTTAATATTGTCTGCTATTTAGGTACTTTTTTATCTAAATAGTTTACTTTTAACATGTGTGTTTTATATAATTGAGGATATATTTTATCTAGAAAACTGACAAGCCAGTTAGTGCAACTTCCTTCCAGACATACTTAAAGTGATACATCTTGATTTAAGCCACTCTTTTCTGTGCTCCTGTTCAAAGAGGACAAATTTGAGTTTTGCTGCTGTCCTCATGATGTATCTTATCCCTGCAAATGGTGATAACATCTGTTTGTAGAAAAGTCGGGCATTAAAAACATTGCATTATACAAAGCCTCCTGAAAGTGAACCGAAATAAACAAGATAAATCAACATAATACCCAGATATTTTTTGTCATTAGGGATGGGTGAATGGGATGGTATTTTGAAAATATATGATTTAAAACTGACGATAATAGCATTGAATAAACTTGTGCATATATGTTTATTGTTTGTATTTTCACCCCAGTTAAATTACATCACTGAAGAATTGGCTTAAATGAGCAAATCTGAAATAATTTAATTGTTATTGGTCCGTTACCAACTGTACCAATTATAAACGTTTTATTTTCCCTAGATGCAGCAAAACAGATAATTAGGACTTTATCACACCTCAAAATGACACTATTGCTCAGTTTTTAAAACGTGAGTAAATTATGCACTTCCTTATGTTTATGCATCAAAATGTTTTTCTGCTGGCAGTCTCGTATACATAAAGCAACATTTCACTACACTTTTGTGTTAATTTGCATTTAATTCATAAAGTATTAGTACTTATTCCATTACAAAGTTGTCAAGATTTTTTTGGAGAGCCTCATTCCTTTGGAAAACCAATTGACCAAAGATGATGTGCTGAAGGCACTCCTGAAATCCGGTCTGTATGCGGCACATTTGGCCACATATTTTATGTGCAGTGGTAAAATTTTCAGTTAACATTTGGTTTCCCTCTTAACAGAGAACACTGGTTTGAAGGGCGACGAAACACCCATGAGTTTCAGCACATTGAATAAACTTGTGCATATATGTTTATTGCTTGTATTTTCACCCCAGTTAAATTACAGCACTGAAGAATTGGCTTAAATGAGCAAATCTGAAATAAATAAATAAGCATTAGAACGACGTCCCAAATTTTCATGCAGGTAAGATAGGGTGACTGTAGAGATTCATTTTGTAGGCAATCTGTAAACAGAATGCTCTTTTTCAGTCGCCCACCTCTCTGCAACAGAAAGTTATCAACGAGAAAAGTCAAGAGATACGGAAACTTAAGCTGAAGCTTGATTCGGAACATTATGAAAAAAATTACCTTCTGGACGAATTGGCAAGAGCAGATGACGAGCTCAAACACCCGAGTGAGTAACCTTGTGTTAGTCATATGGGATGAGTAACCAGAGTAGAGTTTAGTATGAAAACTGGCTGGGTGCCAGGTGGTGCCCGTGTTGTCATAATTAAACTCTGTGACATCCATAATCCCAGATTTGGCCCCAATCCCTGTTGTTTTTGCAATATAACGCCCATCCACCCCTATCCTTAAAGGTCCTTCTCTTGAAATTATAAACAAAAATATCTGAAGAAATGTTATCTATCTCATAGACCCCAAAGAAATTTCATTTCGCCAAAAGGATAATCCATTTTAAAATTTTTGATACTGTTCACCCTCGTCCCTGGCGGTGGTAGACATGTCTTACCCCCACAGTGTTTGATTCCGGTTCAAAATGAACGTGTGTACGAAATGTGGTCAAAATATCTCTTAAGTGTGTAGTGGAACATACACACACACACACAAATGAACAGTCTATTCTATTTATTAGAAGAATATTACAACATTAATGTTATGTCGAGTTATTTGCAAATCTATATACACATATTACTGCTGGGAGTTATATGTGAGATGATCAGGACACTGAAGTCGACGGTGGAGGAATGCTTCAGTGAGTGTGAGAGACTGGGAGAGGAACTGCTGTTAAAAAATGGGCAGGTGGATACACTGATGGAGAGGTGCCAAGACTTTGAGAAGTTTGTGGAAGAGACAAAGGCCTCGGAGCGAAATCTCAGCCCCAACTTGTCGGCACTGTCTTTCACAGGTAATATTTGGAATTTTGAGTTCTGTTTGATCTAGGCGTAACCTCCAGGTTTGTATGAGGTCACATCTGAGAATTAATTGTATGTTTTGTCTTCTAATTTTTAAGGAATGACAATCCATAAGACCTAGTTAATATCTGCTTTCTGTAAGCTAATTGTGTCTTTACCACTGATTTTTATTCTAAAGTTTCCTTCTTTCTTTGCCATTTTTAATAAAGGAGTGTAAAATTTACAAGCACCATATTTACTTCTTTATGCTGTGCTATTTTATAATGTGCGTCCTTATTTTCTCATTTATGGGTATAAATTATCTTTCTAACAGAGTATCAATCATTAGGGTCAAATAACAAGGCTGGAGCAATGACCTCTGACTAGGTTCAATCCACCCCGGCAATGACAAACGAGGAAAAGCTATTCTCGGAAGAATCTTACATAGAAATAATGTTGATAATGAATTTTGGGCAATTATTTGAAATGTATTAGTTTTCCTTTTATTTTTCTTCATACAATATTCACATGCTCGTTAGTGTGTTTTGCGTGGATTTAGTGTGTTTTGCGTGGATTTAGTGTGTTTTGCGTGGATTTAGTGTGTTTTGCGTGGATTTAGTGTGTTGTGCGTGGATTTAAGTGAGTCAAGTGGTGTTTAGTGACCAAACCGGAGTTAAGTGGACGTAATAAGCAGTGTAATCATCATATTTATCATTCATTTTATTTATTTAATCCTGTTTTTCATGTGATATACGATTCCGAGAGTGCAGTGAATTTACTCATTTTTTTATGTATTATAGAGTTTAGTGCTGTTAGTCGTGTTAAGTTATTTATTTGTGCAATGTCATTCATTCAGAACAGTTTCACGAATGCAGAACATTTCTGCAATTAAGATACTTTTCTTAATGCATTTCATTAGTGTATATTTATGTGTGAAGAGCAGTTTCTGGAATTCAGTTAAATAATGAAATTATTAAATAAATAATTTTGCTGTTTTTTCTGTATTTTCATCTGCGAAATCCAATAGTAGTCAAATATGTTACGTCACTCACAAATGTTTTGTAATATAAAAACTGTTTTCATGTTTATAAGTGTTGGATGATCAGAAGAAAATAATTTCATTTAATGCAGTTAACAATTTACATATTTGCTTTAAGTGATTGTGTCTGTATCTTCAGGAAAGACAAAAATGTTCAACAATGAACTTTTCTTCTCAATTATTGGCTTTCCATCCCCTGCCAAGGTTTGAGATGTTACATATTACTGTATTGTATAATTAACAATCTGCGTGGGCAACAACCACGAATTACTAATGGTGTTGGAACATATAAGGGATTGTATGAACAAGAAGACAGTCATTGCTACCAACACTTTGAGGCCTTTCATCATGATCAAAAATCCCAAAATTAATAAAAAATAAACATGGAAATCATCTTAATATGGATACTGGTTCACAGCAGAATCTGCAGAAAGAAACCAGGGGAGAGGATGGCTAAAAATGTAGCAGAAACAATTGGACATCAGCATGACATCCACTTAGGTCCAAGAAGAGACCTTATAAAGACTTTATAAAGCATTTTGGAGTAGAGATGGTGAATTCCGTGAACTTAGGAAACTTCTACAAGGATCTAAACAACATGTGGAAACTAATACATTCTTAAAACATATAAAAAAGATGCCAGTTAATATTGGCAAGAATTAGAACAATTTATTCCAAATGGACCCATAACCATTGCACTTTCCTAAGACCAAGAACTGGTATGTGTGATCCTGCTTAAAGTCCAACATGTAATATAGGACTGCAAGTTATACTCCACAATAAGAAGTTGCACACTAGGAGAATATATGGCAAGAGATATGTGCTGGTCCAAGGTGATACAGTAACTCATAAAGTTTGTGGAGTAAACATAAAGGACCAATGATAGTAAAGGATATTAATTAAATGGATAGTTTGCATTTATTGATAAGCACATTATTCATAAGATAAAATTTTAACTTATAACTAAACTCCCTATCCTGACAGCTTTTTCTTGCTTTTGAGATATTATCCTGCAATAATTGTAAATATAATATGTGGATTCTTATTTCGTATTGTGGCTATTCTGGTAGAAGTTGGTACTTGCTTGGGTATTGCACACATGTACCTCATGGTGGTTGTGTACATGTTTATTGTATCATACTAACATAATTACCTTACTTTCCTTGCCTAAAAGCATTTCTACAGCTTTCATAGTTTCAACATTAATCTTGTACTTCTTTTCTGGAGCAGTATTCTATTCATTTGTGATCATGGCATCTTCTAAGCAAGTAGTGCTCATTGCTGCAGTAATTTTAACACTTCATCAAAAAGGAAGGAAAAAGAAGAAACTTAAGATTTTGGGTATGACTGTGACTGCAGGGTCGTCTAGATTTTGGTGAAACACAGTGCAGTTAAACGTGTGGAGTGAGGTTTATTGTGTGGATTGCATTATTTCCTGAGCATTAGTTATTTGTGTGGATGTAGTTCTTTTTTCTAGAGTGCAGTTAATAAATGAGGATGCAGTTAATCGTGTGGAGAGCAGTTAATCATGTGCTGTTAATCGTTTGGGGTGGTGTAAATCGTTTGGGGCGATATTATTTTTGGGGAGCGCTGGTTAAACGCGGATCGCAGTTATGGTGTGGAATGTGGTTCATCGAGTTGATTGAAGTTATAATTTGGAGTGCGTCTATGAGTGTGGAGTGCAGTTAAGACCTATGAGTGGAGTTAATCGCATGGAGTGGAGTTAAGAGTGTAAAAATATGTGGAGGATTGAATAATTTTTTTAACCTCTTTATTTTGTTTTTTAGTATATTTTAATTATTATAAGTGTGTAACTTGGAGAAAGTCAAATTTGTGTTGAAGAAACGTCGTATTTTATTTTCAAATTTATTGTATTTTTATTGAAGTTTTTATCTTGGAGGTTTTTATTATTTATTTAACTTCGTATCATTTGTTAATTATTATATTATTATTACTATTAGTCTGTAACTTGGAGAAATTCCAATTTGTGTTGCAGAAACTTCATATTTTACGTTTTTTCTGTGAATCCAAATACTTATTAATTCTTTCTCTATTTGTGTTCCCTGGTGGCTGATGTCCTCACGCGTGGATCTACGGGAAAGAATCGTTCCAGAAAGTCGACTTGGAGTAAAATCGCCTTTGATGTTGGGACCGTCTCACGGAGGAGTGACGCAGGATTTGATTTTGTAGGTGACGTTCTACAGATATGATTTATATTAAAACTGAAATCTTTGCTGTTGACGAGCAAATTTACTCGTTGACGAATGTCTAAGATCATCAGCCTTTAATCTAACTTATTTTCTTTCGTTTAAATACCTCCATTTTTAATAGTGTGTGCAAATAACTTGTTCATTGGCCTTCGCTGGTATTTCTGTAATTATCACTCCTGAATACACCTTCACTGATTATTTATTGCTTAAGTGACTGTGGATGTTAGCATTGAAATTAAATCGTAGTAGCCTTTGCTTGAAGACAACTCAAAAACCCCATCCACTGATTGTTCTAACTGATTACACCTCCATTTCATTTACTACTGACATAACAAAAAACAGAACGTGATTAAACAAGTAAAAATTTTGAACAGTTATTTTTCGCCCTGTTCCTAAGCTCCACATTCTAACACCGCAGCCTCGCTTCTCAGCGCCTGTTATGCAGACATCCCACGTGACAATCTGACTTTTTGTTGCCTACGTACAAGGGGTTGAGGCGCTGCAATCCAATAGACTCCTGAAGCAGGGATACCAACAATAAAACTGCCATTGTGGCCCACGTAAGGATGGAATATCCTCTACATTGCACATTAATTCTCTCACAATATATATTCCTTTATTCTGGCGCCATGACAGGGATCTATTCTTTAGTCAATTTATTTCCTGCTTCTTGCCAAGTTAATGTATGAATTTATTTTCCTTTTAACGATTTGTTGTTCCCCTTTGCCCAAATATTTGAAATTGATAAGAAATTTCACAAATTTCAGAAAAATTCTTCTCCCATTCATTTCCGTCTTTTCACCATTTTCTCCTGGCTCCTGATTTCTCTTTTATTTAACCTCTAACTCGGTTATTCCATCAAGGTGTTACCTTTCACTTCTGTTTTTATACATTCTGCAACGTATGTATTTCTTTTCCTTTTATTGCCACACATTTATTTTTCTTTCTCTTTGAAACACACAACTTTACATAATCTTAATTTCAGTACCAAAATCAACTGGTCTCCTTTATAATATACTGTGATGTTCCATCTTTGAACTGTCTGCATTTCCATCTCTCTATGTAATCTATCATGCATTTTATTTTCTCTTCTTTCCATACATACCTAGTTATCGATAACTCTTCTTTTCCTGTTTACCATGTGATGCCAACTGTCAGTCCCTTTTTCCTATATTCTCATTTTCTTTGTTTTCAATACAACTATCAAATCCAGTTCAGCTAAAAATGCCTTTAGGTTTTTATCAACATTATCAGTCTTGCAACCGTATATAATGTTATATATATATTGTAACAATATTGTCCCTCATACCTGAATGAGACACTTCAATAACCCTTTCTTAGACATATTTAAATACCATCATGCTATGCCAATGGAAGGGTTGTTGGTCAGTGGATTAGTTTCCTCTAGAAGTTACAGGCAACTCCATGTTAATCCCTTCTATAGGATATCATCACCTATTGTTACTAATGCCATTCTAATTACCAATAGCCCCCTAAAGTTTCACCCACCCCAAGAACAGGCAAAATTTCTTTTTATCAATTTTCATTGTTAAACTTCTTATGCAACTTTTTACTGACTACAGTAGAGGCAGCACCTGCATCAACAATTGCCCTTCACATGCCAACTCCACATCAACACACAACAGCAGCACATCACCCGCTTTACCCCTGATGTCAGGGACATGTTCACACAACAAATCATCATATGGGTTTATCTGTACTCATCAACAGGACTATTCTTTCACTTCTCCAAGCAGTGGATCTGCCAAAGAAGAGGACTTGAGTTCTCTGTTCACTATCGACTGTTGTCCTTGATCACATTTCTGTAACACCAAGTTTTTTCATTTCCAACCCTCTTTCTTTCACTATACAACATTAATTAATTTATGTACATAACTCCCTTTTGGCTAATATTCACATATATACAGATATATTATTTTGTTTTTACATCAACAGCCAACTGTCTATAAATGCCTATAACAATAATATCATGTGTATATCAATTTTTAGGTACAACAATGTGTTGCCTACTGTTAATTCATGTATGTTCTCAATAGTTTGTTTCTTGCTCTCCGTCTGTATTTTTATTTCCATAACTGAAAGGACCAATTATATGTGTATTACATTGTCTATCAGGGCATTCGTGGATCCAATTATCACAGATTATTTAGTTCTCCCCTCCAGTTTTATCAAAAACACCTAAGAATATTCTAACACTTTCCAAACCCAGCTTAATTATTATTATTCTACCATTTGCATTTTTCCTTTTCTCTATGTTTCACACCATATGTATCTTAACTCATTTATGCCTTTTTACCCTGAACTTCAAATCAGACCGATTTCTTACATTCCTCTCTACCTGGTCTACTGAATACCATCACTTCAACGTTTTCATTCTCCATCTCTCTATAAAGACATTGTGGGTCACAACATCTTTGTCACTAGTTGCAATCTTCCCTAGGACATTCCACAAACCTTCCACCTCGATGAGGAATATATACAATGAATAATTGGTAAGAAAAAGGAGGGAAAAGTTGAGTGTTTCTTGTAAATGAAGTTTAGCTTCAACATTCAGGACAGGGGTAAATTCTCCAAACACTCTGCAGGCTTTGGCCTACTTCTTCAGGAGACTCGCATCTCTTGTGTTGTGCCGGCCAGCATGAGGGTTGAGTTTCTCTTGGAAAAATAGGCTAATTTCTCCCAAATATTTGAAGAATTTTTCCCGTCTCTGAATGTCGAAGTTGACCTTAAATATGAGGTAAACCACACACTTTCTATCGTTAGCCAAACACACGATTGAGTTTCTTATTGGAAATTCCTGACCTGGTTCTTAACCACCACGCAATCTCTTAACCGTTTATTGTGTGGCTCCAACAGGAAAGGCTTCCATTTTTCTGGTTTATTTTTCCTTTTTTAGGTCCATTGACGCCTGCCATTTATTCTAACCAAACTTTACAGTCATATGGAGGCTCCCAAAGCACTGACTCGCCTGATATTAACCTTCAAGCATCCAAACAGAGTTGCTGCCGTCTTAGGAACAATCACAATGATGTTATTGTAAGGAATATCAAATTCTGTGACAATATGCAATACCAAATATTTTAACACTTTAGGGTTTATGCTGCCTTAATCACTCCCAATAGGGTATAAAATAGTTGTGGATTCTTTATCAAAATTTCTATCAATTCCTTTTTTTTCTCAACTTTCAACAATGCCTCATTATTCATTGTTGTATTAAATTTCTCCCATTGTTTTAAACTTTCTACTTTTCATCTACCTTCGGCACTAGTTATAATAATTCAACCAGAATACAAGTGGGAGGAAAAGATTCATGGAAGCCCCGAGTTACCTCCATCTTACGTCTTTTAATGTATTTCACTTTTTACGTAGATGAAAGTTTTAGTAAATCCCCGATTTTCGAATGAATATAAAAAATGTGTTCGGTTAAGAGTCGCTTCGACTTTTCTTACATTTGTATTATCTGGAGGGACGAAGAATCGCCGATGAAGATAAGGAACGTCGTGACATCTCCGGCAGCAACGTTCTACAATGTTTCTTCTTGTCTACCAGCAACTACTACGACGCCATGAGCATCAATGGTCAAGGCTGCGAACGATAACTCTCAAATCTTTACTGATTATCTGCAATCGGCAGCTGACGAAGGAAAAAAAATCGTCTGGATTTCCTTAATGAAGATAATGTTTCAGGATGCTCTTGTCTTCACTTCGGAATACGTTAAAAGGATTTCTCGTCGGTCTTTACGTTAAAGGAGCGGAGTCTTGATGTACTTCATTTTGTTCTCGTCGAGGCCGCATCGATCATGTTGAATTTTCTTACTATCGTGCGAGGAGAGTTGGTTTTTTCCCAACCGTACTCGTGTCTTCATATGAGAGACTGTAAGGTGGCTGCTTCCCTGGCAAGCTTGTAGACATTGTGCCTTCTACGGACTACGAGGACTCAACGTGTGAGATCTACGACTGTCTCTTCTTTGGACTCAATCCAGGGATTTGGACTTCACAACGGCTACAGGACTTTTATTATTACTCTGCTCGTGTCTTTAAAATCTGTTATTATTTTTATTTTATGTTTGCGTTATGAGTAATTGGTTATTTTGGGTCTTTAGTTTTCTTTTATTATAATAATACTACAATTCTTTATTTAGATTACTTATAATTTCTGTGTGTGTATGTGAGGTAATTCACACTGTTCACTGTTTAATATATTTCATTTTTAACACTTAACATTTAGTTGAATGTGTGTGTGTTCCAGATAACTTCCTCTAGGGGATGAAGCGTCCTTGAGGTGATGTCGAAAGAAGCAACTTTTTATTCCCATTTCTGTCAATGTGAATTAAGATTAAAAATTGATCAGCTTGTTTTAGGAAAGAGAGGATTTTTTTTCAGTAGTTGATCAGGAAGATAACGAGTGTGGATTAAAAACGCTTACATGGAATTGGAGGCAATTTGCTCAGGTCAGACTCGATCCAAGTTTATAGTTCAGTCGTAAAACGTTTTTCTTGAATTATTGTTTAAGCCTGCGAAGCTTTTCTGAGCCTACGGGGTGTCCTTGGTTATTTTCCTGCAACGACGTCGTCATCAAACATTTCAAACTAGTGTGAGGAAATTTTCATTCAAAGGTCAGTTCAGATCTTTATTTTTTGATGTAACAATACTTAATAAATTCACGTTTCTTCTGACAACCCAAAATATTACCAATTGTTTCTTGAATTGTGTTACATGGCGGCTGATGTCCTTACTGGCGGCTCTACAAAAAAGAATCGTTCCATGTCATCTTCGACATGGAGGAAATTCGCCTTTGATGAGGAGACCGTCTCTTGGAGGATTGACACAGGATTAGATTTTGCAGGTGACGTTGTAGAATTATGCTTTATGTTAAAAATGAAATCTCTGCTATTTTACGTGCAAAGATACACGTTGATCAACATCTAGGATCATCAGCCTCTAATCTAACTTATTTGCTTTTGTTTTCATATATTCATGATTTAATTGTGTGCACAAGCAACTTGTTCAATGGTCGTCGCTGGTATTAATGTAATTATCACTCCTGAGGCCAACGAACATGACGTAGTAAGTTTTTCTATTATTCTCAGCTTCATTGAAATGAATCGCTCAAGTGACAAAGGATTGAAATTAAATTGTTTGATAAGTAAAAACCACCATCCACTGACTTTCTGTCGAACTACACCTCTATATCATTTACTACTCAGATAACAAAAACAGAGTTGTTTTTGTAATATTTTCAGCAGTAATTTTCTGCCCTGTTCCCAACTACACATTCTATTACATCAGCCGCGATTCTATGCGCCTGTTGTGCAGGCATTCCAAGGGATACTTGAACGTTTGGTTGCCTACGTACAGGAGTCATGAGCTGCTGCAATCTATAGGACTGCTTGTCAGGGATACCAACAATAAAACTTTTAAAGTGAAAGTACAATTAACGTCTACATAAGGATGGAATATCCTCTACGTCACACATTCATTCTCTCACAATAGATATTTATTTATTCAGGCGGCATGAAAGTGATTTATTTTTTAGTTAACTTATTTCCTGTTTCTAAGCAGGTAAACGTATTAATTTATTTTCCTCCCACGATTTATTGTTCCACTTGGCTTAGATCTTTAAAATTGATAAGAAATTTAGCAAAATTTTCCAACCATTCATTTGTCTGTTAACAATTTTCTCTTGGCTTTCTATTTCTCTTTCACTTAATCTCTTACTCAGTTATTCCCTCAATGTGTTTCCTTTTACTTCTGTTGGATTTTTCGACCCTGAAATATTATTCCTCTCCATCTCGTCTACTGAATACCACAAATTCAATCTCTTCGTTCTCTATTTACTCAATTAGTGGTTCTATCAGATCATTGAAAGTCACAACATCTTTGACACTAGGTTCAATCTTCCCTCAGATAGTCCACAAATCTCCCCACCAGGATAAGGAATATACGCAATCAATATTTGGTAACAAAAAGGAAGGGGCGAAAAGTAGAGTGTTTCTTGTAAATGAAGTTTAGCTTCACCATTCAGGACGGGGGAAACTCTCCAAATACTCTGTAGGCTTTGGCTTACTTCTTCAGGAGGCTCGCATCTCTTGGCCTGTGCCGGCCGGCATGAGGGTTTGAGTTTCTCTTGGAAAAATAGGCTAATTTCTCGAGAATATTTGAAGAACTTTTCCTGTCTCTGAATGTCGAAGGAAACTTAAATTTGAGGTAAACCACACACTTTCTGTTGTCAGTCAAACACCAGATTGAGTTTCTTATTGAAAATTCCTGAACTGGTTCTTAACTACCAGGCAATAACTAGAACTGCTGTTGTGTTGGTCCAACAGGAAAGGCTGCCAATGTTCTGGATTATTTTTCAGGAGGTATTCCTTTGTTAGGTCCATTGACGCCTACCAGTGTTTCTCTTGAAACGATTTATCCAAACTTTCCAGTCATTTGGAGGCTCCCACGAGCACTGACTCGTCTGATGTTAACCTTCCAGCATCCAAACATCCGTCTTAGGAACAATCACATTGTTGTTATTACAAGGAATATCAATTTCTGTGAAAATATGGAAAACCAATTATTTTAACACTACAGGGTTTACGCTGCCTTCATCAACTCCCATTTGACTACAGAATAGTTACAAGTTCCATAAATTTCTCTTTTTTTCTCATTATTTAACCATGCCTCATTATTCACTGCTTTATTAAATTGCTCACATCGTTTTAAACTTTCTACTTTTCCCCTACCTTCGGCACAAGTTAAAATAATTCTACAAGAATGCAAGGCGGAGGAAAGGATTAATGGAAGTCCTGAGTTACCTCCATCTTACGTCCATCAAGGTCTTTCCCTTTACACGTAGTTGCCGCTTTCATTAAATCAGTGATGTATTACAAAGGGATAGGTTAATAGACACTTAAACGTTCTTATATTTTACCTTTTGGAGGAACGAAGAACAGGAGGATCGTCATGACGTCTTGAGCAGCAACGTTCTACAATGTGCCTTCTTGTCTACCAGCAACTACTACGACGCCATCAGCATCTATGGTCAAGGCTGCGAACGATAGAGTCCAAGTCTTCACTTGATCGTCTGCAGCAACGTCCGTGAGCTGACGATGGAAAGAGAATCATCTGATTTTCATTAAAGAAGATAGCATGCTTTTTGTCTGCACCTGGGAATACGTTAAATGAATTCCTCGTCGGTCTTTACCTTAAAGGAGCGGAGTCTTGATATACTTAATTTTATTCTCGTCGGAGTCGCATCGTTCATATTGAATCTTCCTGCCAACGTCCGAGGAGAGTTTGTCTTGGAATCGTGTCTTCATGCGAGAGGCTGACTTCCCTGGCCAGCTTGTGGACATTCTGCCTTCTACGGACCACGAGGAGACCACGTCTGAGCTCCACCACTGTCTCCCCATTGGGCTCCATCCAGCGATTTTGACTTCAAAACGGCTTCAGGACTTTGATTATTGCTGCATGTCACAATGAAAACGGGAATTTGCTTCTCTTATGTTTGCCTTTTTATGTAATTGGTATTTTTAGGTCTTTAGTTTTCTTTTATTGTAATAGAATAATTGACGATTTAGAATACTTTTAATATTTGTGTGTATATCTGTTAATTCTCTCTGTTCACATTTAATATATTTTATTTCTAACACTTGGTAACACTGAGTTTAATGTGTGTGTGTTCCAGATAACTTCCTCTATGGGGTTAAGCGTCCTTGATGTCAAGACCAAAGTAGAAACTTTTTATTTTTATTGCCGAGAACTAAGGTTAAAATATTTTCAGTTTGTTCCAGGTAGAGAGTAATTATTTTTGCCACTTCTTGATCGGAATTTTGACGAGTGTGGATTAAACACGCTTACGTGGAATTGGAGATAATTTTCTAAGGTCAGACTCGATCCAAAGCTTCGATTCTTCTTCTGAATGTTTTATATATGTCGTAAAATGCTTTTCTTGATTCCTTGTTTAAGCCTGCGAACCGTTTCTGAGCCTGTGGCATCTCCTTGATTCTTTTACTGCGATGGCAGCTTCATAAACAAACTCCTTCTCAAGCCCGTATGAGGAAGGTTGCCCTTGATGGTACTTACATGAAAAATGTGGGTTCATGTCTTTGTTTATCCATTTAATAAGGCTTTTTTTCTGTGAACCCAAAATCTTGTTAAATGTTGATTTATTTGTGTCGCATGGTGGCTGTGATGTCCACACGAGAGTTCCTGCTGAAAGGAATCGTACCTGAAGGGCAACGTGGAGGAAATTGGTCCTTGAAGCTGAGATCGTCTCATGGAAGAGCCTTGCAGGATTTGACTTTTCAGGTGATGCTCTAGAACTATGCTTGATACAGAAACTGACATGTCTTCTATTAATGCGGAATGTAACACAGTGATAGTTTCTGTGATCCTGGGCAATTACGCTACTCCCAAGTCACCGTATGAGACATGAAAGCGCCCTCGACCACTTGCACAACTCTCAGTCTTCTCTGATCCTTCACTACCGATGTGCAGGAACGCAAACTTTAGAGTTACAGTTCAATATTACCCTGAAGTTTTATAAAAAGCTTCAAATAAGCAAACTGTAGCCTCGCCTGTGAGGCAGGCAATCCACATGACAGAACTAGCGCGCAAGTTGCCTGCAAACGCAGGAGCCGTGGACGCTCCACTAATCTATAACAACGGAGCAGGGATACATCCTCCATTTCCTCAGGCTTATTCTAACATCCTCCAATTTATATTTTATCCTTTCCCCACTCTTGTAGTACTTATTTTCCCTCCAATATCAATTGAAATTTTCCGTCAATCCGTTGTTCTCATTACATCATCTCTAGCTCCACCTCGTCTACTCTTGGACTTTCACCACTTTTTATCTTCTTTGTGGCTCTTTCTTTGTTATACCTTCTTTTTTATTTTCTCTATTATATCCAGTTATTTGAATGTTGTTGCAGATCCTTTTTCCTTTAATTACCTTACCTTTATTTCTCTTTCGTCTTCAGCCTTTTTACGACGCCTTAATTTTTCTTAACTCTAGATTATTTTTGTCTGTCAGCTCCTGTGTGGGCATTCATGCATCCCCATTAATTAACCCATCCAGATCTTTCAAAGCTTCCTCCAAGATTTCTCATTCACAACCGGATGAAATAGTTTTTCTCCACTTTACCTACACGGTCAAATTTTTTATTAGTCCAAAATTTACATTCTGTGACTTGTCAACTGTACGACGCCGCTCAATCCCTCTTTTTTAATTTTTTTATTTTCAATCTATTATAACTGTTTTCGCCAATCCAGGAAAATTTTCAATTAAATGGTTATTTATTTTTAATAAAGTTGTCAAATAACGATTCCTCGTTTCCTTTTAATTTTAAATATAAAGGTTCTTGACCTTTTTTTTATTCATCTGCCTCGCGTAATTGTGTTGATGAACTTTTATCTTGATTCTTCAGCAACGTGGCTTCCTTCTTGAACCGTCTGGACAAGTCGACAGCTATCCTTCAGCGGCGTTAGAAAGAGAGATCCAGCGAGTGAAGGTTTCTCGCGGGTGAGGACAGGAGAAGATGTTAGCTGCTCCCGTTGCCTGCCCGCCACGACAGGGCGACTTACAATATGGCGTCGTGGCCTCTGCGGCTACGTCACGGAAGACTCCTTCGGGAAGACAATGTCATTGGTTAATTGTAACATAACAAGACAGCCTCCCTCGTGCTCCCTCTGCCAACCCTTGCTCTACGGAGACGCGGTAACATCGCCCTGTAGGAGGAGAGGAAGAAGAAGGCGCCGGACTCTCCACGCGGCCCAGGATGCAAGGGTTACAGGTCACTGATTAACGTGTTATCAATTAACGTGAGAAGTTGAAAGGTAAAGGTAGTGGAACAAAAGGTTTATTGGTGAAAATTGAGTAAAAATAAGAATTGAAAATTACAGAATCCCGGAAGCTGGTGTAAAAGCATAACCGAAGGTGAAATATGATTAACAGATTGTGGAAGGTGTTAAACAAAATATGAAAACAAGACTAAAAACTTAAGAACATGACAGGTAAAACAAATTCGATGTAATATGCAAAATAAGGCGTAAAGGTACAACATTGAAAGTGAATAAATGGGGCAGAATGGAACATAAAGGTAAAAGGCGTCATATGATTTAAAGGAAATATACTTTAAATAATAGAGTAAGATAGTTTAAGAAAGGTAAATACGGTTAAAGAGAGTATAATAAGGTTTAAAGCTAAAGAAGTGTAATGAAGGTATTTAATGAGCTTTAAAAGGAGAGGAAAAAGGTAGGTTAAACAAAGTTAATAAGAATAAAGTAAGGTTTTAAAGGTAAAGAAGTGTAATGAAGGTATTTAGTAAATTATAAAAGCATGGTACATATAAAGAAAGTGTAGAACAAGGTTAGAGAGATTATGAGGTAAGGTATAAAAGCAAAAAGATGTGTGTAATACGAGTTAAAGATGGTAACAAAGCAAAAGTTGAAAGTAATAATTCAAATATTAAAATGAGAAGTTTGATATGTGCAAAATATGGTGTAAAGGGGCAATATTGAAAGCCAATGACTGGTCATGAATTAAGGTTGATTATAGCAAAAATAGTCGTACAGATGTTTAAGGAAGCGTAAAAAGAGGAGTTTTAAATAGAATATGGTTTAAGATTAGGCAAGATGTTAAAAGGAAGTTTAACGCAGCGTTAAGGAAACCGTAAAAGATGATTGACAATAAGGTGAAAGAAAGTGAACAGAAGACGTCAAGGCAGTGAGAAGTGAATAAAAAGATGAAATTCAAAGATAAAAATACAGCAGTAAGGAAGGTTTAAAGTGCCAAGACAAAGTGTAGCAGGCGCACAGTTTTAAGAAAGTCGTTGAACCACTGAGACGAGACGTCACTACGCTGCTTCCGTCCCCGCGTTTGCTTCAAGGTACGTACATGGTTGGTGCAAGACGCGTGGAATTATTCTTGTATTTATTACAGTGTTGCCATTTGTACTTCAAATAAGATTTGAATAAAATAAATGAACATGTAACCTGTAATTTTTATTTGATCTCCACACAGAACGAGCAGGTGGCGTCATTACACGTTGTTGCACCTTTGCCCCACACTGTCCTCTGCCTCTTGTCTCCTGACGCGTCTTGTAAGCTGTGAAGACAACCACGACGTGACATTGCACAGGTGAGACGAGGGAATAAAGGCTGAGGACATGGAGGTAGATCAGGCTGCGTGCTGAGGTCATAAGAAAACAAAAAAAATTAGGAAAATATTGTAAAAAAAACTAAGTTCAAAAACGAGGATTTTTTAAAGTATGGAAATAATGAAATTTCGAATTTTTGAGGAATTGGAAGAGAGAATGAGGAATCGTTTGGTTAGAATTACAATGGAGCGACCACCGTAATTCAGGATGAGGAGAGGATTAGCAGTGGACTAACCATTGCAATTCCTTTTCAGGAAAAGGGAAAAGAATACAAATCCTATCAATTTCTAGAAGCGACGGAGAACCGAACCAGCGACCCTGACAACGATAGACCAACACTCAGACCACTAGACCAAGCAACCAAAATGCAGGTACGAGCTTTGAAGGTTGTCCATTAGCTGCTGCGGATTGACGGGTGAAGGCGACGTTCTTGTATCAGTTCCAAAGCTTCAACAAGCATCGCCACCGACGCCTGAGGTTGTTAAAGCCTCACCACGGCGACCATCTCTAGGGACCTGCCTGTGATCGATTCCTGGGCAAAGCGAATATCTTTTCTACATTCACTCTCCCTATATTCTAGTTTAAGTGGAGCCTTTCAACTCTTATAGACGAGTGTCAGGGTAACGACCGGTCGTTCGCAGGGTCAGGGTTAACGACCGGTCGTTGGCAGGGTCAGAGTTAACGACCGGTCGTTGGCAGGGTCGGAGTTAACCACCGGTCGTTGGTAGGGTCACAGTTAACGACCGTTCGTCCGCAAGGTCGGAGTTAACGACATATAGTTGGCAGAGCCGGAGTTAACGACCGGTCGTTGGCAGGGTCGGAGTTAACGACCGGTCGTTGGCAGGGTCGGAGTTAACGACGGGTCGTTGGCAGGGTCTGAGTTAACGACCGGTCGTTGGCAGCGTTCGAGTTAACGACCGGTCGTTGGCAGGGTCAGAGTTAACGACCGGACGTTGGCAGGGTCAGGGTTAACGACCGGTCGTTGGCAGGGTGTAGGGTTAACGACTGGTCGTTGGCAGGGTGTAGGGTTAACGACCGGTCGTTTGCATGGTCAGGGTTAACGACCGGTCGTTGGCAGTGTCAGGGTTAACGACCGGTCGTTGGCAGGGTCGTAATTAACTTTCGGTCGTTGGCACAGGGTCGGAGTTAATGACATATAGTTGTCAGGGTCGGAGTTAACGACCGGTCGTTGGCAGTATCGGAGTAACCGACCGGTCGTTGGCAGGGTCAGGGTTAACGACCGGTGGTTGGCAGAGTCAGAGTTAACGACCGGTCGTTGGCAAGGTCGGAGTTAACGACATATAGTTGTCAGGGTCGGAGTTAACGACCGGTCGTTGGCAGGGTCGGAGTTAACGACATATAGTTGTCAGGGTCAGAGTTAACGACCGGTCGTTGGCAGGGTCGGAGTTAACGACATATAGTTGTCAGGGTCGGAGTTAACGACCGGTCGTTGGCAGGGTCGGAGTTGACGACAGGGTTAATTGTGTGCGCACAGATTTAATTAAAGTCGATTGATAAAAATACGAAGATTAATCTTTTAGTCGTGAAGCATGCTCAAGCTTACTAAAGACTAAACTTAATAGAAATGATTTACAGTACATTAATGTATTCATATGTAATTTGCTAGTGTTAAGTATTTTTATTAAAATACTTCTATTTACATAAAAGGTTACACAGCTTATATACTGAGTTACAAAGTCTTTAATGAGAACATTTTATTAAAATTTTGATGGCAGGCTTGTAACTGTTCCCATTCAACTCCTTAATATCTTCTGATATTTATTTTACCAAATTTATGGTAATGTGTAGACTGTGTTATACAAGGACAACTTTCAATACATATAAATCATTCTGTTGTGACTTTATCATCTTAAAAATATGATGGTTCTCTATTTTCTGATTTATGGAGTACCCTTAAAGTTCTGTTTTCACCAAAGAATTTTTTAGTTGTTCCCCATACTTGTAAGCCATTATATTGAAGGAAATATAATCCCATAGTAAGCCTTTAACCATGTTTGATATTTATCAATATTTGGGTCATTACTTAATTTGGAATCTTATATGATGGGTAGCATCTAAATGCATTAAAACTGTTTTTGGTATTTGTAGTCCATTATAAACAAATTTAAGTCTTCTATACTAGTTAATTTTTAACATTAAGATTGCTTAGTTTTCCACAGCATAAGAAAGACGTCTGCATAAAAGACTGGGAAGGCTTTATATAAGTTCATACATTCAGACCTTTACGTATAAAATAAGCAGTACCTGACCTATTAGTGAGGTTGGGTAAACTAGTTTTACTGTGGCTATTTTGCTTTGTGACCAAAGACTTAAATAATGATGTATCTTTGTCTTTAATACATGTTAGCTTTCAGAGTATATAATGATCAACACATTGGTCAAAAAGTAGAAAACTCGAGCAACATTTTCCCAACTATTCAGTTCAATGATGGTAATTTTGTCCTGAAATAACTCCTTCGACTTTTAACTCCACATTTAGTGTTGGGATTAATCATTTCAATAAAAAACTTTGCTTTGGTCATTTTTCCCTTAGCATAAATTCTACATTATCTAACAGTTTTATAATCTGTCTTAAAATGTAATGTGTTATTTTAAACTTTACCAAATTATTTAAATTTCCCCTTACTTGATATATTAGAGCACAAAATTATAAAGTTTATTTGGTAGATGGATACATGTAATAGTGTTTGGCTTCGAATTCTAATTAGGTTTTCCATTGTTTTCAGCACCAGACACTGGGTTCCTGAGCATTTATCCTTCAAGGGAGTGACAAAGATGTGGAGAGGCTGCCACATGGGCATGGTCAGAGGACGAGGTAACTGACAATAGTGGAGCTGTAACTGGAAACTTCAATTTCACATGAAAACTGGCTGACTTGGAAGAGAAGTTAGCATCCTGCCATACTCCGGGACCACAACTTTTGTCTGTGCAGAACAGGACACCAGCAAGAAATGAACCTATAAGGGTAAAGCCCACTTACCTTCTGTATGACTGAGTAATTCTTAATAAATTTATAAAGTGAAAATTCTATAAGATTTGTTGACCAATAGATATACATTAAGAAAAGGAATATCTAGTGTTTTTCAGTATAAATTGAATGTAATTGTTCATAAAAACCCTAGATTTTGAAGTAGATATAATCTGAAGAACATATCACATACTTTACCTATATAGCAGGTTGATACTCAGTTCATTGCTTTCTTGCTTGAAATTGTGATAAACTGTTTTCCAAATTCTAAATTGTTTTTTAAGTTCTATTCTTCCATTTTATTAAATATTTTCTTCAAATGTTGAGAGCAACTACTTCTGGTTTGATTTTGAATACTACATTGAGCAATTCATTTAGTGTCCTTTGTAGTATCGTATTTATATGTTTCATTTTATTGATTAATTGATGGCATGAATATTAATTTTGTATAGTTTAGTGGTACAAGTAGAGTGTAATGAATTGAGTAAACTTCTGGGGGTCACAACCCAGCATGGGTCTTTGTGGCTTAAAGTGCCTCTATACTGCCACCAATTATTCCCCACGATCTATTCACTGGTTTTTTGGTCTTTGGCCTGTATTCTGAAACCTGTTTCAATGTCATGAAATGTTATTCATATGATTGTTTCGTGTCTAGACTATGAGTGGCCTAATCATGATTCTAATTCCTGCTTAAGTTGCAGTTTTATTTGAGTTTACAGAATTTGTCCTTTTGGCATTGCCTCAATTTTTTTTAGGGCAACAGTCTACATGAAGTTAATCCCCTTTAATAGCATAGGAAAGGGATTTGAAAGGGGGGATGCGGAAGGGTAGAGGAAGGAAGCCAAGGGTTAACTAGGGCCCCCGGGCTATATTTTAAGGATCCTACCTGGCATTCGCCTAAAGAAATGCTGGGAAAACCCTAGAAAAACCTGCATCAGGTAGGTCGGGCATTGGGTACTTGTCCCACGCCCGTCCGATAGCGGGAGAAGAGTTTTCTGTGGGAACGCAGCATTCCCTTCTCCGTGCCTCGACGAGTTTAGGAGGCAGCTGGCCGACTATTCCAATGGTAATAGCGAACAACTCTTACCGTATGCCAAAGGTCTGTGACCCCAGAACATGCACCTCTCAAAACTGGCTGAGGTGCCTCGGCTTGTAGGAACCTTAGTTCAAAAACGGTGAGGAAAAGGTATACCCAAAGGTAGCCCCTTCGTATCTCTCCTAAAAGGGATGCGAGAGGATTCTCTCGCAGGAAACATGCGAGGAATGTTCTCTCGCAGGTGGACCTTCCCAGAGAGCTCTGGCGGAGGCTACCTTTGGGGATGCCTTCATATCTCTCTGGTTTTTTGAACTAAGGACAAGTACCCAATGCCCGACCTACCTGATGCAGGTTTTTCTAGGGTTTTCCCAGCATTTCTTTAGGCGAATGGCAGGTAGGATCCTTAAAATATAGCCCGGGGGCCTAGTTAACCCTTGGCTACCTTCCTCTCCCCTTCCGCATCCCCCCTTTCAAATCCCTTTCCTATGCTATTAAAGGGGAGTTGCCGAATGTGGATCAACCTCAAGTAGCCTGTTGCCTTAAAAAAAAGTCTCAAGTTGCTAAATGCAACTAGGTGCAGCAATCTGAAAAACATTAAGAATGCGAAGTTTAGAAAAAACAAAGCGACTCATTGCAGACACCGGTGTAATATAAGGAAAAAGTAAAAATTGCGAAATTTAGAATTACAGTTTGCGGAAATCAATTTAAAATTCAAACACTGAAGAACAGTGCACTTCTCTCAAGTATAACAAAATCTTGAACGTTCTTCTTCTTTTATAGTTCCATTTTCCGTACAGAATCCTGTATTTGCTAAAATAATATAACAGCTGGAAAATGCTTCAAATGTGGAGAATTCGTACTTGTTCTTCCAAACATACATAAATTCATATTAGGATACAATTCTTATGCTACTGGGGGAAAATAGTTTTACCAATAGTTGATTCAGTTTGATGGATAATTATGGTGCAAACTAATTGATTGAATAATTAATTACAATTAAAATGGAAGTATAAAACATCTAATTAGTTTAATAGCATTCTTGTTGCCTAATTGTCTCACGTTATTTTCCCGTTAATAAGTTGTAGTGTTCAATTTAACAAGAAAATGCTTATAAATATTCTGAAATAATAAAAAACCGTCAGTAGTTAAAAATGAAACATTCAATATTTATTTATTATAATAAAATAACGTGACATTAAACAAAACATGTAGAGGAACTCGGACCAAGTTCACTTAATTGCCGGTAGATGGCGATGCTTCTGCGGAGCGCATGGATCAGCTGATGGCACCGCATATGACCAGTGAGCGACGAACAGTAAACATCTATTGCTAAACCGTTTATACTACGGTAAGTGCTCCAAACTATTATCCAAACTTTTTAATAAAAGTTTTAAATATTAACTGTTAATTTTCATTTGAAAAATTTAATGTATTATTTTAGAAATTCTTGTGGTATAAATTAGGTAATATTTATTTTTCGTACCCTATTTTATTGGATTTTTTTACAGTGGGACTTTATGGGTTCCAAAATGGAAGGCAGTGAGGAGAAAAAACGTAGAAAATTTGTCTATTGAACTAAACCAAGAGATCATAACAAAGTATAATGAAGATATGAAAATTATGCAGTTATCACGAATATATAATACCCCTCATTTCATCAGGCATTTTGGCTATGACAGAACAACTTCTGAGTAATGATATTGCCAAAAAAACACCATTGTTGTATGGCAGAAATCCGACTTTAGTGGCATAAAACAACTGGGAGAGTGAGAAAAATGAGAAGCACGAGACTGCTGAAAAGGTTACCAAGCTGAGTTCCATGATGAAGTTAATGGAGAAACACAAGATTAGTCTGGAAGAAAGGTTATTAGAGGAATGCAACAAATTGGAGAGTGAGAAAAATGAGAAGCACGAGGCGGCTGAAAAGGTTACCAAGCTGAGTTCCATGTTGAAGTTCATGGAGGAACACAAGATTGGTCTGGAAGAAGGGTTATTAGAGGCATGCAACAACTTGGAGAGTGAGAAAAATGAAGCACGAGACGGCTGAAAAGGTTACCAAGCTGAGTTCCGTGTTGAAGTTAATGGAGGAACACAAGATTAGTCTGGAAGAAAGGTTATTAAAGGCATGCAACAACTTGGAGTGTGAGAAAAATGAGAAGCACGAGACGGCTGAAAAGGTTACCAAGCTGAGTTCCATATTGAAGGTAATGAAGGAACACAAGATTAGTCTGGAAGAAAGGTTATTAAAGAAAGAAGCGCAGCTGACAAAGGCCACTGACGCTTTCCGAAGTATGCGGGGGACGTTCGACGCAGACGTGCAGCGCGCGATCCAGGACATGAAGGCGGGGGTGTGCGCGCTGGAGTGCGACCTACTGGCTGCCGATGAAGAAGATGCGGTCGTTTCTGCACGTGGTCAGAAGCTCGAACGAGCCACCGCTGTTCTTAGAGCTCAACTACTGCGGCGGCTGTCCCGACGTCCGGCCCGTGGTGCTGGTGGGCATGGGCGTGACGTTCGACACGGGCGGGCTGTGCCTCAACAAGTGCCCAGCCATGCGCGACTTCAAGACGGACATTGCCGTGGTGGTGGCGACGATGCGCGCCGCGGTGGCCATGCGCCTGCCCAGTAACATCGTGGGGTTGATCCCGCAGTGCGAGCACATGCTGAGCGGCATGTCCATGAAGCCCGGCGACGTGGTGATGGCCACCAACGGGCTCAGTCCCCGACGAGAACACGTGCAACGAGGGTCGCATAATCATGGCGTACGAGGTGCCGTACGGCGTCGACTTTTACCGGCCGCCCCTGACAGTGGACGTGGCGACGCTGACGAGCGGCTTGAAGGCGGCGCTGGGGGCGTCTACACCAACAGCCACGTCATGTGGGAAGAGATCATCAAGGCCGGGGCCATCACGGGCGACCGCGTGTGGCGGTTCCCGCTGTGAGACCACTTCAGGAGACGCGTCGTGATGCTGAAGGCGGCCGACGTGACCAACGTGGGCTTCGGGACCGGGTGCGGCCCGTGTCGCGGCGCTGCCTTCCTGTACGAGTTCGTAGAGTGCGGCGACTGGGTGCAAATAAACATCGGCAGCAGCGGCCTCAAGACGGAGACGCAGTGGTGGTGGCGACGATGCGCGCCGCGGCGTCCATGCGCCTGCCCGTCAACATCGTGGGGCTGATCCCGCAGTGCGAGTACATGCTGAGCGGCATGGCCATGAAGCCCGGCGACGTTGTGATGGCCACCAACGGGCTCACGGTTACCGACGAGAACACGTGCAACGAGGGTCGCATAATCATGGCGTACGAGGTGCCGTACGGCGTCGACTTCTACCGGCCGCCCCTGACGGTGGACGTGGCGACGCTGACGAGCGGCTTGAAGGCGGCGCTGGGGGCGTGTACACCAACAGCCACGTCATGTGGGACGAGATCAACAAGGCTGGGGCCATCATGGGCGACCGCGTGTAGCGGTTCCCGCTGTGAGACCACTTCAGGAGACGCGTCGTGATGCTGAAGGCGGCCGACGTGACCAACGTGGGCTTCGGGACCGGGGGCGGCCCGTGTCGCGGCGCTGCCTTCCTGTACGAGTTCGTAGAGTGCGGCGACTGCGTGCAAATCGACATCGGCAGCAGCGGCCTCAAGACGGAGACGCCGGACTTTCCGTACCTGAAAGTGGATCGGATGACGTAGTGTCCGAAGTGCGCCTTGACGCGGCTGCGGGTGACGCGTTCCGTGGAGGTGTCGTCGCGGGTGGGGGTGGGGGGATCGTGCTCCTGGTAGCCGCGTTCTCTCTTCCGAGCTTGATCCTGCGTCGCAGGTGGAAAAACCAACTGAAAGAGACAAATTACGGCTACTGACGAGACTCCTGCCACGGCTTTATTCATCTGAACGGGGGCTACAGTTGGCCGTGGCGCAGTTCGAGCAGGACGCAGTCGTATATCGGATGCTTTACCATGATGCCTTTGTCCTTTACGTGCCGCGGGTCGTGGAACAGCATCTCGGTCGGGTACGAGGACTTAAGGTGCGGCGGACACAGCGACTTCCGGAAGCGCAGCTCGTCCAGTCGGTCGCGCGCCAGCACTCACACCCCCGCATTCATGTCGCGCGCTGCACGTCTGCGTCGAACGTCTCGCGCAGGCTTCGGAAAGCGTCCGTGACCTTTGTCAGCTGCGCCTCTTTCTCTAATAACCTTTCTTCCAGACTAATCTTGTGTTTCTCCATTTACTTCAACATGGTACTCAGCTTGGTAACCTTTTCAGCCGCCTCGTACTTCTCATTTTTCTCACTCTCCAAGTTGTTGCATGCCTCTAATAACCTTTCTTCCAGACTAATCTTGTGTTCCTCCATTAACTTCAACATGGAACTCAGCTTGGTAACCTTTTCAGCCGTCTCGTGCTTCTCATTTTTCTCTCTCTCTCCAAGTTGTTGCATGCCTCTAATAACCTTTCTTCCAGACTAATATTGTGTTCCTCCATTAACTTCAACATGGAACTCAGCTTGGTAACCTTTTTAGCCGCCTCGTGCTTCTCATTTTTCTCACTCTCCAAGTTGTTGCATGCCTCTAATAACCTTTCTTCCAGACTAATCTTGTGTTCCTGCATTAACTTCAACATGGAACTGAGCTTGGTAACCTTTTCATCCGCCTCGTGCTTCTCATTTTTCTCACTCTCCAAGTTGTTGCATGCCACTAAAGTCGGATTTCTGCCACACAACCTTGGTGTTTTTTGACAATATTACTCATACTTTGTTCTGTCATAGCCAAAATGCCTGAGATTGTAGAATGAGGGGTCTTATACATTCGCGATAACTGCATAACTTTCATACTTTCATTATGCTTTGTTATGATCTTTCTTTAGTTCAATAGGCAGAAATTTTCTATGTTTCTTCTCCTCACTGCCTTCCATTTTGGAACCCTTTTAGTCACACTGTAAAAAAAACCCAGAAAATAGCCTACGAAAAATAAATATTACGTATTTTACACTACAAGATTGTCAAAAATAATACATGAAATTTTTCAAATGAAAACTAACAGTTAATATTTAAAACTTTTATTAAAAAGTTTGGATAATGTTTCGAGCAGTTACCTTAGTATAAACGGTTTAGCAATAGATGTTTACTGTTCGTCGCTCACTGGTCATATGCGGTGCCATCAGCTGATCCATGCGCTCCGCAGAAGCATCGCCATTTACCAGCAATTAAGTGAACTTGGTCCGATATCCTCTACATGTTTTCTTTAATGTCGCGTTATTTTATTACAATAAATAAATATCAAATAAATATTGAATGTTTCATTTTTAACTACTGACAGTTTTTTATTATTTCAGAATATTTATGAACATTTTCTTGTTAAATTGAACACTACAACTTATTAACGGGAAAATAATGTGAGATAATAAGGCAACAAGAATGCTATTGAACTAATTAGATGTTTTATACTTCCATTTTAATTGTAATTAATTATTCAATCAATTAGTTTTCACCATAATTTACCAAGAAACTGAACCAACTATTAGTAAAACTATTTTGCCCCAGTAGTATTAAAATTGTATCATTATATGAATTTATGTATGTTTGGAAGAACAAGTACGAATCCTGCACATTTAAAGCATTTTCCAGCGGTTATATTATTTTAGCAAATACAGGATTCTGTACGGAAAATGGAACTATAAAAGAAGAACGTTCAAGATTTCGTTGCTATACTCAAGAGAAGTGCACTGTTCTTTAGTGTTAGAATTTTAAATTGCTTTCCCCAAACTGTAGTTCTAAATTTCGCAATTTTTACTATTTCCGTATATTACGCCAGTCTGCAATGAGTCGCTTTGTTATTTCTAAACTTCGCTTTCTTAATGTTTTTCAGACTGCTGCTCTAAGGTGCATTTAGCAACTTGAGACTTTTTTTGGTGTAGACAGGCTATGTATAGGGTAATCCACATAATGGCAACTCCCCTCTTATAGCATAGGAAAGGGATTTGAAAGGGGGGATGCGGAAGTTTGGAAGAAAGTATCCAAGGATAGCTAGGGCCCCCGGGCTAAGGTTTAAGGATCCTACCCGGCATTCACCTAAAGAAATGCAGGAAAACCCTAGAAAAACCTGCATCAGATAGGTCGGGCATTTGGTACTTGTACCACGCCCTTCCGATAGCGGGATAGGAATGTGCTGTTGGGACGCAGCATTCCCTTCTCCGTACTTCGGCCACTTTAGGAGGCTGCGGGCCGACTATTCCAATAGGAATAGCGGACAACTCTTACCGTATGCCTAAGGTCTGCGACCCCGGAACGTACACCTCTCAAAACAGGCCGGGTGCCTCGGCATGTGGGAACCTTAGTTCAAAAAACCAGAGAGATGTGAAGGCATCCCCAAAGGTAGCCTCCGCCAGAGCTCTCTGGGAAGGTTCACCTGCGAGAGAACACTCTCGCGGGCTTCCTTTTGAACTTGAGACTTTAATCGTGCCTGTTCTTCAGCGTGGCAATGTACTATGAAGCCTGCGAGAGGATTATCCTCATGTAGCCTGTTGCCCTAAAAAAAAACTTACTCTTGGCTCCATCGACTGCATCGACCGCTCAGATCCTGTGCAACAACGAATCGTTCGAACCTTACACACGTAATATTTACACGAGACGTGTGCTAACTGGAGAGTTGCAGGTATGCAGTACAGTTATTCATATAACTGCTTAATTTGTAAAAACGTATTGTTCTCTTAAAAATTACATAAACAATACCAATAATAATCTGTCTGTATCCATCCCCTCAAATACTGTATTGGAGTCAATTTGAAATTATACCTTTGTAATATCTATGTTTGAATCTTCGTCTGCACCCCTAATTTCTTTGTTTATTATTTTGTCATCCATTTTAAATTTATTCTTGCAAAATATATTTTCATTTGGCTACAGTTTGCAGTTTTAAATTAATTTAAATATTTTAATTGAATTTGTATTATATTATTATTTATTGTAACTTAATGATAGGTTGTGAATCACCATCTGTTACGGGATCTGACGACTAGTTAATGAATGAGATTATAGCAAGGGGAGGCTTTGTCCAGGTTAATATAATTAAATATGATATATTGTACTTTCTGTATTTTCCCTTGTTATTATCTGTAATAATTGTCAAAGGGAATGATTCTTCTGAAAACAGTTGACAGTGTTTTATGCAAAGTTTCATCAACGACATCTAGCAGGGGTTGCTTCAATAAATTGAGCATTCATTATCTTACATGACCGTACATACTATCCTTTGTTATTTATGATGAGTAAGATACAACATGACCAACTCATGTGCACAATTTCAATACAAGGCACAAAAACAACTTTTAAAAACAGGGTAAATCGTTATCAACATCACAAAAAGTATTCAATTATAATTGTATTACTATATTTAACAAGATTAAACAACACTAAATAGTTAATTATGTACAATTCATGACTCATTCCAATCACTTAAGACTGGCTTCTCTACAAAATTGTTTTGCATGATTTATATACAAAATTGTAAATATTTTTTAACTGTTCTTTAAAAACTTGAAAGATCATTGTTCTTAATTTCTAAAATTGTAGTTTAAACCTGGAGAGGTAATAAAAAATATTTCTTAAAATTAACATAGTTAATTAATTTAATTTTCTGACATAAAGCTGAGTATTTCTTTATTAATATTATTGTGAATTTATGATATTTTTTCATCATTATAAGATATCAGTATGAAGAAACTGTATGGTAAGGAGGAAAATGTATGCATCCAAATTTTTGAAGCTCAAAACTTTCATTTTGTCTATTATTATGAATATAACACTTTGTTTTTATACCAAGGATGCCAGAAAATATAAACTGACCTAGGTGATTAATCAGTGTGTTTGGTTGTCTTGTTTCGATTACAGCGCATAACAGGAAGCTACCCAATGGAAGGGCACCCATCTTTTAAAGTGTTAAAACAGATTTAGTATGTTGATGTTGTCTTTCAAGAGCTGTTTTTTGTATTACATGTTTTGAGCTATGACAATGAGGACATGGTCCATTTCTCTAATATGCCGTACCTGGTTTATTTGTGATTACCCTCTATAAGAAAGACATTTCACTCTGAAGAAGATGGCGGTGCCAGCTATTGAAACGTCACTTATCATCACTTCAACCCGACAGCAATTTATACACGGTTTAGGTTGATTTAGCTTCTATCCAGTGGATCACTGTCTGATCACCTTGTTTGACTGTTGAGTTGTACATATTTTGTATTGGATTTGTGCTGCCATTCAAACCGCTTAATATGTGGCTTCCAGTTTATGACTGTCATTCATATAGTTATGTTGTATATTAATTGTGTTACTCTATCTGCATCTAAAAAGTTTAATGACTCTGAGCAATGTATTCTACGTGTTTTGAAACCCATCTCAACCATATTATTGAGGTTTTCCAACGTTGGTCATAGTCAATGGCATACAAATGATCCCATCAGGCAAGGTTTCCGAGGTACAGGCATTTTCAATTTCAAACACTAATATTTTCTACATTCTTAAGTACTCAGTAATCAAACATTCTGACCAACATAGACAGGAAGATATGACAATTTTCTGCTGAATTTCGCCTTGGAGTATGCCTTGATGGTCCAACAATAATCAGCCAGCATATTAGGATTCCAATTGCCTCGATACATCTTTTCCATAGTTGAAATACTACGATGGAAGAGTTCCCCGTGCTCATCACTTAGTGTGCCAAGATTTTCTGAGTGTGCAGGAAGTGTATTTTTAAGGAAATATTGAACCTAAATTTTATACAATGTTATAAAATCGTTTGAGAATATCATGGTAATTTTCCATCTTTCGATTGCTCAAAAAACTAACTTTTTTGATTGCTTGCCAAGTTGCTTTCTCCAGTGGATTCAATAGTTCCTCACTCTTCATCATGCATATCTTTATATATTTCTTTCATAATAGCAGAGTGAGCCACAGGTAATTGCAGGACTTTATTGCCATTATACAGAAACACTGCTTTTAAATTAACTTTAGAGAAATCAATGAACAATCACCAATCTGTTGGGCCGTGTTCAATACCAAATGTCTCCACTCCAAAAGAGAAGAAAGTCATTAGATAACAATGGATGATAAAATGTTTATTTAAAAAAATGGAAATTAAAAACAACCATTAGTGATGGAGAAATTCCAGATACATATTTGAAAACATGTTGATCAAACACACCACCATTCAGAATCGAAATTCAACATCACCTTAATTCTGCAAACAGACACTCTGAAAGATGTGTTGGGAACCTTCCTCCTCCAGGTGCATTAGTATCCGGCGAGACAAAGAATGTATTGTTGGAGTTGAGAAAGCGGTACGCGCTCAAAAATCTACGGGACGAGGAAGTTCAGTTGGACGGCGGACACAGTTGCGGGCAGATATCCATTCAGAAAATTTGCAGTATAAAAAGTTGGGCAGCGGAGATAGAACAGTTCAGAAGCAATCTTCAGTCAGCGGCAAGACGCGAAAGAAAAAGTCTACGTTGAGAACTGGGACATAGTAGTTCGGTCCACATAGAGAAATAGAAACAGTAAAAGTCTGTGGATCCAGAATTATGAATAGGGCTATCTAGGAAGTCCAACGGCGAGCTAATCGTTTACATAAAACGCAAGTAACCAGTTCTGATAGAGAGACTTATAAAATCGGAGTTTGGAAGCAGAAGTTTTGCTTACAAACTGAGCAAATATTCGCATAGAGAGACGTTGAGGAGACCTACGTCCGGAAACTGGCTGAGGATGAGATGATCGAGGTTCCAGAATAGCAGAGATCCAGAGCAACTACCGTGTGTTCAAATTCTAATGAGTAGAATCGGTGATATCCCCAAATCGTGTGCACAGAAAAACCAAAATTGAGACCTGGGCAGCCGTAAGTAGAAAACTCTAAAATTGATTGTAAACATCTTTTAAAAGATATGTCAGATCGTTCTTTAATTATTTCGTTTTTTTATTATTCACTTCGTTAATTATTTACTTCTTTAATTGTTTAGTTCTTTAATTTAAATTCAATCTTTAATCTTATTTTCGTCCGCAACAAAATTCGTCGAGGTTCAGACGAATTAATTTACCTAAATAGCTAAATGTAATTGATTGTATAAAATTCACCCATTTATCAAACCCAGATAAAGACCCTGAGATTCCAAATATTATTGTGTAATTCTAAACCTTAATAAATTTGATTAATTGTTTTCTAATAATAGTTCTTTTAATTTAGCCACAACCATTTGTAATTTGTAGTTTTTATTTTAATTATTACAATATATATTAATAAATTATTCACTACCTACGAGTATGTTTCAATGACACAATCTTTGTCATACAGGTTCTTCAGATGAAGTCCAGCCTTGTTATTTAATAAATTCAATTTAAGTAATTCCTTCAATTTCATAAAATTTGTTTCAGTGTTGGTTTCTTGAAATTGTTTTTAAAATCAGAACATATTTTTAGTTGTACAAGTCTAGAATAAGTATGTTTACCAATTGGAACAATTCAATATTTTTATTCATATTCTTCAATATAATTATTCTCATCAGCAAATATCCAGCAATATTTTGATGAACAGTACATCTGATTCTCATAAATTTCAGGAAATGGTATGTGGTCTTAGCTTACATTTAGCAGGTGCTGAAGGTGGAGTATTTTAATTATTAATAAGTCAAAAAAGGATAATTATAAAATTATCATTTAAAGTAATTTAATTTAATATGTTTCTGACCAGATTTGGATCCTCATCCAATTAACAATTTTTAGAACAGATTTAGAAACATTGTGTAGCTCTGATGATACTAGTTCTTTGGAAAAGGGAATTTCTAATAAGTTGAATTTGAAAATGCCAATGGAAATAGATAAGTACGTCTGCAATTAAAGGAAGAAGATCTGAGTGGTTGTTTAAAATTTTCGATGAAATTAATTCTATTGTATGAATTACACTTAGTGCCTGATAAACGGTTCAAAATTGTTCACATAACTGATAAATCTAACTTATTGGCAGGTTGTATGTCTCGAATGTTTGAAGAACCGGCTGAAAATTGCCAAAATAATTTGAAGTGTACAGATTAGGAAAATTCAAATTTTGTAATTGGTATTCAAACTAATTTTCCTGCTTCATTTGAATCACATCAAAAGGTAAATGAAGAATGCTGGAAAATCTATACAAAAATTCAAATAGGAGATCAATTGGTAAAGGGATGTAGAATAAAGTAGGGACAAATTGTTATTTGTCCAAGAGATTTTAAAAAAAAATATTTTAACCCTTGACTGCAGAATATTGTGTGTTATTTGCATGATTATTGGCATGTATAAGTTTGTAAAAATCATATGTAAAGACCTGTGACATTTGCCAAAGGATGAAGGTGGCTCACAATTCCCAAGTTGCATTCGGCTGATGTCACACAGAGTCCCCTTTTCAAAGACTATTTCTGGATTTCGTGGGACCCATGAAAAGAACAGCAGAAGAAATTGTTACTGATAATACAGGATGCTTTTGTTCCAAAATATTTAAAGATTGATTCAGTGGGGTATAAGAGGTATATACACTTCTCCATATTATCCGAAAGGATCACAATTTGAAATGTTCCACAGGAATTTGAAGGTGGCTTTGGTTTCATACAATCATAATCAACATAATAAATTGGATCAGAATTTATCTCTTATTCAATATGGGTTTAACAATGAATTGCAAGAAAGCACAATCAATACACTGGCAAAGTTATTTCTATGTTGATAATTAAATTCTCTTCTGAAATTATACTGGAAGTTAAAGAGCTCAGATAAAATTAATACGACAGAAATGCATTATATTTGGGAAGAAGGTATTAATCATATTCAGAAGGCATGTAGTAAGGTCATACTTATGAAATAGGTGATTTGGTGGTGATTAAACAATTTCTTTAGAGTTTGAAATTAAAACCGATTTCTGCCAAAGTATAATTTAACTTTGTTTGCTTATATTAAAGAGGAATTTTGTATAAGTTGCTGTTATAAAAAATTGAGATGTATTAAATTCTATAAATGGATACATGTCTCCAGATTATTATCAACACTAAACCGATTAGTATTAGTCAAATTGACCATCTGCAAACTTTTGTACAATTTACACACATTTAAATGCTATAATACCCCTATGAAACTATGACATTTTTTAAAGTATGTATACAATGTATTCTTCAGTACTTACTTGTTTTTTCTTTCTCTTTTCCAAGAAAAAATTATGTTTGTCCTACATACCGCAGTCGATCAATTTTTATCGGTGGAGAAAATATTTTATTTACTATTTTAAATTTATATAATCTGTACAACCTAACAGTTATCTCAAAGTCGGTTGCAATTGGTATTGAGTACAATCTTAAGTAGAGCAGTTCTAAGTGTTTTTTATGTAATTTTGTTAAAATTAATTATTTGAAAAAGAGAAAGTATCAAAGCTTGGATTAAAATTTTTTATTCCTTACATAGTGTAATATTCTGTGGTGTATATTTGACCTAAAATGTCAGAGCATTTCAAAATTACAAAGTAATAAAAAAAAAATAATGGACTTATAAGAAGTGTTCAGTATGTGATTAACAAACAATTTCTGGAACTGAAAAATGGATACTTACAACAAGTGAATTAGAGTCAGAGAGTGACAATGAGAGGAGATTATTATAAATAAGTGTTGAGGGTAGAAATGAAAGAGACAGACGTAGAGGACCAACACATCGAAATTGCTGTTGATGGAACAGTTTGGGAAGAAATAGATGGAAGTCCAAAACCCAAAGTTTCATTATAATGCCAATAAACAAAAAATAATTTTTATATACAGAAACTTGGGGGGAATTTTAATCATAAGTTTAAAAATTATTTTTCATAGTTGTCTTCATACTATACAATGAAAAGAAAATTTGGAAACTTGTTTTTCAAATCAACCCAGTGTCCACATCATGAACATCTCTAAAGTCTCCAGTTCGATCAGACAAAAAGCTAAATGCCCCTGCAACTGAACAAATGGTGCTCACAACTTTCATAAACTCCAACCATGTAGGTTGTAATTCAAAATTCACCTTTCACAGAACCAAAATTATATTCCTACAGTCATTTAAAGTAAGGTATTACCAAGTTTAAGGATTATTGAAAAATCAGTCAAATTAGAAAATATTATTTCAAAACCTTTTAAATTAGCACTATTACACCAAACCACATTTCATTCATTCAATTATTGAACACAAATTTGGAAAGAGTAAAATAGAACTTCTTATACTCCCAATACTTTCATTTTGTCTGAACCATCGTATTTTAAGCACAATGAAATACGGAAATTGTTTGACTAAAATGACACCAATTATGATTCTTCATTTTGCTTAAACTGGAAAATAGATGGAAAGGTATTTCTGCTGGCATAACAAGTAGCATTTCTAGCAGGCCTTAAAATTTTTAAGAAAAAAGAATCTCTTGGCTTTACTGGCATACATCACAAAAGGTTACGTATAAAATAACACAAGCTCGAAATGTATTTTTTTTATTTAGCAATCAAAAACAAAAGCTACAATGAACAGAAATGAGTCAATAGAGTCAGGAGAAGGGAGTGCACACCATCATCATTAGGAAAATAGCCCCTTGTTTTGTACATCAGTCAAAATCAGCAACAGCCACACACATTGTCACTGTTTTCATCAATAGAAACACACAATTCACAACACAAAGTAACATCCTTGATAAATACTTCTTATTTCTAAAATTACAAAAACAATATTAAAAAACCACTCCACCTGACTCATTGTCTATAAATTCATTCACTGATTACGGCACAATTTTCAAGAATGTATCTGTCAAGAAGAAAATAAAAGCAGAGAACACTTCAAAGTTAAAGATACAGTATTATTATTTCTTGAAATTTAACAATTGTAATTCAAAAACACTTTCAAAATCTGAACTTGTTCAGTAGAGCCAGAATGCTACACTCTCATATCAAATAGTCTATTTCCAAGCAATGGCTCCTACTGCCACTATTATGAACATTGCACAGAATTATAATAGTGGTAAGAAAAACTAATGGCACATTTACACCAGACACCCTGGTGACAATTTGGTAAAAGGAGCAGGTGCAAAAATATTTGACAGGTCCACTTTTAAAAATTAAATGCCACATTCAAAACCACTTTCAGCTGGTTCTTTATATGCACTGAATTCTATTGAAAGGGGGGAAAAAAAACTATTTGGATTGTGGTGAAGCAGCAACTAATACAACCTGAGCTGTATGAATTAACAATTATAAATCAGAAAATTACCTTTATCATATGGTAGCTACAATAGATACCACCTAATAATAAACAAAAAATAAATACTTAAAAGTCATTATTTCACATCAGTAATGTGATCTGGTTTGTTTCCAAGTGAGTACCTTTCCCACATTTTGTTGTACAACATCTCCATTCCCTCTGCATATTGTTGGCAATCAAAGAGAGGACTTTCTGTGCGTGCCCTCCAAACTTTGGCTCTCATGGCTTTTAAACTGAAATAAATTTAATTTATAAGTAATTTAAATTAACAATGAAGATAAAATATTAAGTGTATTATGAATGCAAATTATGAGTTACTAAATTAAAATTTCAATGGCAAAAATATAAGGAAAAATCGCTAAGTTAGCTACAAAATAATGATTGGGAACCCCTATACTACTGTATTGAAATGTATTGTGGTATGCAATGATACTGTATGTAATATTGGTCAGAGTAAAAATGAAAATGTTGATAGATCTTCCTATTAATTTTGTAGTATAATCTGAAACTCTGGAGAATATATTTTGTAAACCACAAATGTGTTTCTTTTTCAGATTCCTACTCATGACTTTTCCAAATTACATGCTTAAAAATAATGACATGGATACACAATTTAAATATATCCTACACAATTCTGAAATTAAAGATAGATTGAGTTTATAATAGATACTTACTATTCTCTATCAGTGCCCAAACGGACAGCAATGTCTTGGTACTCCTGTCGAGTTCTAGCGACAAGTTCAGGACAGCCCAAAGTTGCTAACTGAGATGCAGCAACTCTTGATGCAAGGGTTTCACCTTAAATAAAATTACAAATATTTTGATGAATTTGAATTGAGTTTAAAATATTCATGTTACGTTGTGCTAATAGTTAAAATATATTATTAAAACTGAAGAAAATAAACATTAATAACTATTTTACATATTTTATAAAAATTATTACATTGTGATAATTAGACTGTCAGGAACTTATATTACAATTAATGATAAATAATACTATAGAATGTATGTAAAGAATCCCTCTCTATTTTGCATAAACATTCTTCAAAATATTGAACATTATTAACTATTGGCAATGATTTGAAAGTAAAAAATGAAATCAAATTTCTGAATAATATGACCAAATGAAAATAACACTATAATTTGTATAGTGCATTTACATAATATAAGCCAAGTACTACCCACCTGGAAGTGTTACTACTGGTGTCCCAGTCCACAAAACATCCATACTTGTTGTGTGACCATTACAGAGTGGTGTATCCAAGCATACATCAGCTAATTGACCTCGCCTCACATGTTCTTCCTTTGCAGCAACATTACTAAATAAAATACGTCCTGGAGGTAAACCTAATTGTTGTGCTGCAGCTTGTAAATTTGGTTCTCCAACAGCAGGAAACCTCAGCAGCCAGAGTACTGAATTGGGAACATGCTTAAGAATCTGGAATTGAATAAATTGCATATATTCAAAAAACTACAATTTCAGAAAAGAAAACATGATGAAATATTCAAAAAATTTAAGAGCCATATATTTGTGATTCTTATATTATGAGAGGACTATGGATTGATACTTAATGATAATACTATCAAATTTACTTTTCTGAATAGCTAGTGTTAAAGTATAAAAATTCTGAGTGATACTGATGCAGTCTCAGATAGGCCTATTGTGAGATTTTCTGTGTTTTAAATAATACACTAACATTATAAGAAATTAGTTAATTATAAAGCATCATAAGGAAATTTAAAAATATTACCCATTGTGTTTATATTTTCCCATTTTGCTTATTACCACATTTCAGTGAAAATTCAGAGAATAAGAGGTTAGTTTAATAATAGTGAAAGCCTATGGGCCAATAAATCCACACACACACATTTTCAACTGTAAGATAGTCCACCATAGAAAGTAGATGGTCTGTGAATAATATCAATCTCAAAATACCAGTGTTAATATGAAAAATTTGTTATAATCCAATTATTATTATGAATAATACTTACATAAACCCACATTTGAAGAGTGAGAGGGTCAATTTTATACAGCTGATTAAAATTGCAGTATACTACTGCCTCATCTGGAAGTCCATATTGCTGTCGTGTTGTAATTACAATACTTTGAGGAACTTCTTCTCCAGTTGCAGCTTTATTATTTGTTTGGTTTGTAGCTAATCCATTTTGGAGCACGACACCATTTACAGAAGTCTGAATTTGACCAGATGCAATCATAGTCTGAAATATTAAAATTAATACAATAATATTTTCAAATGTAAGTTTTCTTATAACCTTACCCAACATACTAAAAAATTGTGTTTCACACACGTGAGAAGCCATAATAGAATTTACTAAAGCAATTATGATTTTTAAATGAGTAACTTTAAGATGATCACTTATGTCCCTCCTTACAACTCACACACTTTATAGTTCCTATCTTGGCACATACGAGTGCAAACAAAAGTATAAACAAATAAATAAACAAGAATATCAATTAATAGAGGACCCAATGTAAGAAAAATACAGGGTGAGTAAAAATGATTGCCCTTGTTAGGAGATTTTTTGTAGACAAATCCTTAATAATACAACAATGGTACATGTCAAGCATCTATAAGTGCTGTTGAAAAACTTTGAGAATTTTTACATTAATTTGTATATTGAAACATTTTCTACATTCAATAATTTGTCTACAAATAATTTTTGTAACTAGGTAAATCATTTTTATTCACTTTATTTTCCATAAATCCATGTGACTTGCAAAGCATCAAGGATGAGGAAAGTCATACATTTTACAATGCACTTGACTACTGAATGAAACACGTTTATATTTACAAGGTTCTAACTCAATATCCATTTGCCACTTCATAAAAAGAGAAACGTCTATGTACTACACTACTGTTCACCTTTTGTGGAGTAATTCTCATATTGAATAAGAAAGATAGCCAATTCAGACAAAAAGGGCAATATAAATACCACACAACGTTTCTGGGATCTTTGTCCCTAGAAACAATTGCAATTGTAAGTTGACAACACTCAAAAGCTCAATTCTCATATTCCTGAGTTAGTAAGAAGTGTCTGATGATTTTACCAATTAGATGGAATCTATGTTTGGGACATATACTTATAAATTTCTACTGTATTCAACTGTATGGATTTGTAGGTGATATTGTTTTCAGTTGAACTTTCACACCAATACACACCAGACAGTTCTTTTCTGTTATCTAAAATTGCTACTCACTTTGGAGATTCACTTAATTAACTACACTCAATGTTGTCCTTCAACATACATGATAAATTGAGTACACACAATTTCACTAAATTAAGTCATCTTTGCACACAATATTGTTGTAAATATGATAAGATAATCTTTTGTATTACAACTACTGTAGATTGACAGAATGATGCAATTGAAGAAAATATTAACCTTTTCATAAGATAGCATAAGCCCTGCCTATTAGAAAAGATATGTAATTTGTAGAACACATTGTTGCCATCAAACTTGAGCAATGCCAAGATGTACTTTACTTAATACATATAAATTGGAATACTATTGCATATATTCAATATAAAATTTATCATCACATAGGGGTCAATCCAAAACAAAATTCTAAGATTAGATATAAAAGACAAAAAATATTATACTTTAATTAAAATTAGAAACTAAATCTCACTTGCAATAAATATAATGAAAGTTGGTGGATGAAACCTAAATTTTTTCCATTAAATTGCTTGATTCAAATTTACAACATACTTTAATTATACATCTGAAGATGGGGTAAGAAAAATTAAGTATTTAAGGTAAATTATAAATTTTAATGTTTATAAATGAATGAATTTTGGTCATTTCCACTTATTCATATTATACTATAAGGGAGTTAAATTTATTCAATACATTAGATATTAATGTACATAAACTGCCAACATTCACACCTCAATTGGAGTTGTTGTAGGAAGTTCAGCAACTTTGAGTGAAATCTCTACTGGCCTGGAGCTGTGTTTGTTGTCTGTTGATACAAGCTCCCGAATTTCTTTAACAGAAGTGTGCTCCATAATAGGAGATAGATCTGTTGCATTGATAACTGCTACATTGTCAGCTACATCCTTCTTTGAAGCAGACTAGAAAATATATAATTAGAACATCTAAGTAGAGTACAACAAAATTGAGTTTATGTAAGTTTTAAATGAAAGTTTATGGTCATTGAAAAAACGAATAAATAAAACATCCAACAACAATATAATATAAAATAGCACAATGTTCCTTCCCTTTTTTCAGAACTTCAAGTATAATAAAACAATACATACATACATACATATATATATTTATATATTGACGAATACAATAAAAGGTTCTTGGCTTTATTAACTGGGTTCAATTGCTTATTAAAATATTTTAAACAATTGAACTGGATGATAATCTGAGAATATTTTATTAAACCAATAAACTGTGAAAGCCTATATTATTTGACTGATGAATGAAATTTATTTCCTGTAATATGTAATTTAAATACATATTTATTCAGAGAAAAATTTCTAAAAGTGGGTATTTTGATTGCAACAACTCAACAAAAATAAAATAAACTTGACTTAAAATAAATGCCATATTTATCTTCTATCGATTACAAATGTTTTTATTATATCACTTCTTTTTGTCTTGTATTTGGCTATTTATTTATTTAATTAGAGTTGTTACTTTTTGAAATGTATTACTCAACCTAATAGTAAACTACACACATTCACACACATAATAATGGGAATGAACAACTAATCCTAAAAAAATTATCCAAACTTTGTAATTGGTTTACAAGACAAAAAAAATGCATACCTATCTTAGAAGACATACTAGTAAAAATATAAATAATGTGAACAGTGTTTGGGATGTCAAGTTACCTTATCAGTAAGAATAACTCTTTCCTTTAAGTGCGGGAACATTTGCCGATGATCACCCACAAAATATGTATAAGGCATATATGCAAGTTTCTCACTATACTGACTTGCCAATTCCAAAGGCGAAGTTACAACATCTGTAATTAAATAGTCCATAAATGATGCTCCACTAGTACCAGGATATCCAAGCCACATAACTTGAACAGGAGCAGGTCGCAGAGCAAAGATTTCATTTCTGGCACCCTTTGTATACCCATTCATATTAACAAGAACGTGGATACCATCAGAATTGATTCTATCAGCTGCTTTCCCATTGCAAGGAATCTAAGGATATGAAATTAGCATTAAATTCTTGACAAAAAGCACTATTTCGAAAATAACAATGGTTTCAAGCATACCAACCTGAGACAAATCAATGAAGTGCTCTGATTCTCTTGCAATTTTTGCTCTGAAAGTGGTTCCATCATCAGGACTAAGAGCATAGCAGTATACTTCAACTTTATGTTTATCATGAAGGCCAGGAATCGATTGCATTAGATGTGATGTTGGATGGTTTCCAAAATCTGAGGACACATATCCAATGCGCAGCCTTCCACTTAATTCCTTTGGATATTTGTATGGTGGCTTATGCAGAACGTGAATCTATACAAAAAAAAAAGAGAGATAAAGAACTGAACAGGAATATACATTTCTTATTTTATAAGATTACAATAAACAGCTTTTTAATGTTATGGATATAATTAGTAATGACAAAATAATTATACTCACTTTTTCCAGGCAGAGATTAGCATGTCGTGCAGCTATAGCTTTACGGAACTCATGTGACAAAGGATATAACATTGAATGGTGAGGATGAACTGAAGGTAATCTGTTCTTATCTAGCTGTTCTGCAACTATGCTTACTAGTTTCTTCATTCGTGCTTCATAGTCAGTCCAATCACAAACTATTTGTAGGCAATGTGCAAGATTACAATATGCATCAGGAAAGTCTGGCTTTAATTTAAGAGCTGTACGATATGACTGTATTGCTTCAGGTATGTTCCCAGAATCCTGAAATTGGTAAAATTGGAAATAAATTTAACACTAGTCTAGTTAGTACTTACATTATAATAACTATTCCCTTTCAAACAAAGGCTTTTTTTTGTAAAGTTTATAATTTTTTAACAATGCACAGATGATATGTAAACAAACATTTTCTACCTTGTGTATTGATGCCAAGTTACTATGAGCATCAGCAAATGCAGGATTGATTTGAATTGCTCTAGTGTAACACTGTAATGCTCCCTGGATATCTTGCATTTCTTTCAATGTATTTCCCATATTGCTATATGCATCAGCAAACGTAGGTTGAATCCTAAAACATTAAAGATTAGTTTTTACCAATAGTACTTTAGAAATCAGTATTATAATTCTTGTCCAATGACAAAATAAGAATAGAAACAAATTTGGATAAGAAGTTTTGAAAGAATCAATTGATAGCACAATTTAAAATTTAAATGTATAAAGTTCCTTGCACATTTCAACTATAGCTAAAGTAAACATGTTTTCTCTCTAACCTGATTGCTTCCTTGTAGTGCATAAGGGCTTCATTGAGTTTGCCTTGCTGCTGAAGAACTGAAGCCAAGTTAGAGTGGGCAGCAGCAAACTCTGGAAATACTTCCAGAGCTTTGAGGTACAACCTTGTTGCTTCCTCAATGTAACCCTGTTCTCGTTTAATATTAGCAAGATTGTTGAGGGAATCGGCATGAGTTGGACACAAACGCAGCGCCGTATTATAGCATTCTTCTGCCTCTGCAACCTGGAACAAATTATTTAGTTTAATGTTGTATACCATGTGTTTATAATACATGTATGATATTTTAAAATCTTCTTCCCCAATAAATAATGATACTGTCACACACTTAGAATATGTATCATCTACCACATGTATTTTAGAAACAAAATATATTAACCAAGTACATCCAACAACATACCCTTCAGAGAATTAAAATTTAATTTAGTATAATGCTTCAAATTTTTAAATGAATAAGAAATTTCAGTAACATGCAGAACAAGATTTAACTAATTGAGAATAAATATAGTAACATTACAAAATGTTATGCAGATCTCAAATGTTGAAAAAGTGCTAAAGCTAGTTCATATACAGGGTAATAGTTACAGCAGTTAAACTACTCCCCCTCATAAAACAAACATTTAAGGATTTGGTACAGTTATTGGTAATTTTTCAACCACCTGCACACTCTGAAAGTATGAATTGATTTGTAGTGATTAAATATTTTTTAAAAGTAATTTACCTGACCCTTTTCCTTGAGAGCATTTGCCAAGTTGCAATACGCGTCAGGAAAATTTGGTTGAAGTTCAATCGCACGCCGGTAAGTGTCGATAGCAAGGTCAATGAGCCTGTAAAAGTCGCACATAACAGATTTCATAGACTTAGAATCAAACAAATTGAAAGAATGTGAAATAACTTACCCCTGTTCATAATAGACACAAGCCAGGTTTCCGTGGACGACTGCATTGTTAGGGCTGAGGTTCAAAGCCCTAAGGTAAGCTGCTACCGCTCTGAAAAATATTACTATGTTTAAACAAACTTAACACTTTTAATTTCAGTGAGTTGTGGACAATGTATACATGGATAGTTTGTACCAAAAATGGATCAGGTAATAAGTATAAATATGTACTCTATTATTATAACGAATATATTATTATATTCGATTTAAGGTATATCAACCACTCTTCCCTATCCAGTTGAATTATACATATGTAATATTTAATTTCAAACACGAATGAATCAATGTAGTAAATTCACTTTCAATTGTTATTACGGCCACGTTGAAAAGCAATCGGAAACATTCACCAAATCAATTTAACAAGGGGCAAGGAGGGGCTTGGAGAATCGCGTGGGCGTACCTCTTGAGGCAGCATTTGAGCCAGGTGAAGCAACAAGCGGACGATGTGGAGGACGTGTGCGGCTCCTCCCACTCGTTGGCCGGCAGAGGGCGGTTCGGGAGGATAGTGATGATCGTATATACGATAATACACTGATAGTCCATGGTGCCCACCTCATGACTTCGCAAGTCCCGATTTATGGCAGGGGGAGGGGCGGAGAGTAGGGTTGACGTGCCCTCGCACCCCCTCTCCCAAATGTTTAATTTAACTATTCAACCAGTCTCCCTTCATAATGACTCACAGAACTACAATGCTAATAAATGTAGGAGAAAATATGCTCGAAAGAAAAAAGTTCACAGAAATTAAACGAATAGCAAGTTTATGTCGCGATATGACCGTAGTTAAGTCGATGTTTCGAGGTAGCGGACCTTACACGCGAATTTGCGACAGAATTAATCCTCTACAATCTCCAAGCGACGTAATTCCGGTCCGAAATTAGATTGAGAATTGATGTACGAGGCTAGAGAAAATTTGCTCATCTATGACGTACATAGATTTTTGGCAAGGCATTTAAAAGACTCCTCACACAATCGTGCCCGCCTCTCAAAATAGTCGATCGATCTCTGGCCTACGCGCCACAGGTAAACAAAAGAACGAACTCCTCAAAATATTAACTCATCTTATTCGCATTATTTGTAAAAATTCTCTCCCAGCATCGAATTTGACGAGGAGACGTCAAAAGAGAAATCACAAAGCTGAAAGCTAAGTGAGGACGGGCACGTACTATCCCAACGGACGCTGGGCGTCCACTGACGTCGGATGCTGGCGGGCCGAGCACGTGGGCCACGCCCCCGCCTCGTTTGGACCGGCCCGTCTCCTAGGAGACGCCCACGACCCGTTGCCACGGTGACCCGCCTCAAAACAAGACTATCTTTCTCCGACACTCACTACTAGACCGATTTCGGTTGCAAAACCTAAACTGTCACCCGACGCAGCTAAAACTAGTCGTGTCTGGTTTGGTTCTCTAACTTGATCCAGTCGGTCGACGTATTTATATTGTAAATCGATAGTAATCTTATCAAATAACACATTTAAAAAATTTCAAATATTGAAGCCTTTTAGAAGAATATTTAATAAATTATCTCTGGTCGTATAAACCGTCATCGTCACCCGGTATTACGGAGCCGTCAAAACGTATTTTATACAAGGACGGAACAGACTGTAACTTGAGAACTTTTTAGTCAGAGTTTTCCTTTTCAGACTGTTGAGCCAATATCAGTTTCTTAGAATGATGGATTCGAAACATAAATGCTATTAGTCGGTTCAATATTTTTCAGGCTTGTCATGTCAGCTTTTGCTTTGTTCATTTAACCAAAAATATTTTGATGAAATATATTAACAATGCACAAATAAAACCGCCGTATTTCAATATTTCACTGTACAAAGTTTAAAGTTTGTCCACCATGTTTGCAATTCCAAAAACCTAAATTTAGCATAAATGAGAAAGTTTCTTTTACATATTTGAACTAAGGTTACGTGGTCTTTTACTTACAGAAAGACTACTGACGGAATAAAAAATTGAATAAAGTAGCAATATTTACTGAAGCAATATGAGGAAACTTTGGAGAGAATGTGAATCCGGGCGGCCGCTTTGATAATGTAACCTTTCCTCGCCACTACAAGCCGTGGCATATTTGTTGAATATGTGCCTAGTACTAAACGCAAGAAGGAGGTAACAAAATGAAATGCATTATATCTACTACCAACGTATAGTTTTGTTCGCTATCGAGACGGTGGCCTGCGCCCTGGCGGGTTCAGGCCGCAATATCCGCCAACCTTTCAGGGAGCTAATCAGCCTCCCGGCAATAATCGATCATGCGATTCATTGCTCATCAGTTAAAATTAATCGCGCCACACCAATTATCGCCATTAATACACCACAATATACAATGTCATTAGGCCATTGTAATTTTGCGTCAGTTACCATAAATAAAATAGCTTATTGTAAGTAAATATCTGGAAAAAATCGCAGAATGATTAATAAAATTAGTAAATCTATAGGTTGATATTTTCAAAGATTAATTGTGATTCACGTGTACGCAATTTCCGATTCAAAACTATCTCATCATGATAGTTCAATAAGACTTCCAGAGCAATAGTAAGGAAATGCGTAATATCAAGAAAAGTAGTGTAGAACATGTCTGTAGGAAGAATACGTTCACACAACATATCTACCACAGATTTTTCGGTAGATTCGTACACCTATAACAAAACTATAGTACTGAACGATATTCGTTAAACAATAAAACAAAAAAAAATTTAATATTTAAATTTATAGACTTGATACTTCTTTGGATGTAAAGTTAAATGTACTAACTAAATTTCCGTATAACTCAAAGAAACTTATTTTTCATTACATATATAATTATAATTACATACTTTATCTTCTAGATACATTCATATTTCTAGATTATTACATCTTCTTATAAATATTTGTATTGAGGAGGATAAGCTTGCTTTCGTTTCCGGTCTCAAAGAACAGAATGTCCTGATAGTATTTTCGGCTTTCGGTTCTAGAGATTCGAGGGCTTGTTTAACCACTGACCTGTGTAACGCGCAAATGTCAAACGCAGATGCGAACAGAAAAGCGAGCGCGACGGTCTCATTAGCACTAAATTCCTTATTAATGCCTACGTCCGTCGCCTCTGAAGTAAACTGCGACGGCGAATTCCTTTGCAAACAATTTTCGCCTGAAACACTTATTACGATATTCGAATGCTGGCTACAATTATTCGGGTATTTAAACCATCGAGCAGCTGAAAGGGTCGCTAAGGCTCTCTGTACAGGTTCACAACCTTTAACATTAGTACGTAGCATCTATATAATTTTTTTTTCTTTCGAAACACGCACTTTAAATATTGGGAACATCTTAGGTAGACCTGCAAAGCACGTTCGATAAATTGTTTCAACGCTTCCGGGAATAACTCACTCACCGTCGGCTGGAATGACTTAAACAGAAAATGTAGCGTTCCTCTAACACACTGCAACAACCATAAATTTAGAATGCACACACAGTTCACATCCGGAAAAGTGTTGTTTCATTTGTGGCCTCGTTAAATTTTGAAAACATAGCACTTACTGACACACACATGACAGCTTCATTTAAATACTAACCAAAAGCAGTGCCCGGACGAACATTATGATTCAATTAAAAACAATTTTAATTGAACGCAATGTAGTCTGATGAGAGTCGACGACTGTAGCTCAATTCAGTGCCATTCAGGTACTGTAATTAAGTTTGAAAAACAACCAAATGTTTCTTTCATGTTAAAAAAGAAAGCCAAAAACAAAAGTTATTCAAAACCATTTAAGATGGATTTGAAATTTAATGACTACGATGGTTTGATGGGAATAAGACACTTCGAAAAGGAAATGGCAGAACTAAGTAGGTTTCCTCGAGGCGAACAGTTGTTTACTGTTTGAAACGTTTCTCTCTTTACCTCCCACAAAGACAATCGAACGCTCGAAAAATAATTAACCTATATTAAATTAAAGAGCGCATGGTAGTCGTTTCAGTCACTCCGTGAATAGTAGTACCACACAAATTTTAAGCTTAAAATTGTTCATCATAAAATTAAGGTGATTTCGGAGTATTTTGAAGTGCTATTGGTACTGTATAATGAAGACGTAACTCCATATTTCATCATGAATAGGGCTAAATAACGTATTCTGCAACACAGGACAAGCTCATTTCAATGAGTTGAAATGAACGTAAACCAGAAGAAAATACAAGGAATTTACGAATAAGATAGCCAATACAGACGAAAAGGGTAATATAAATACCTCACAGCGTTTCTGGGATCCTTGTGCCTTTCGTCAGGTGCTAAGAAGAGCCTAGAGCTTTTGAGTGTTGTCAACTGACCAGGGCACTTGTGTTTCTCTAGGATCTTAGCACCTGACGAAAGGTACAAGAATTCCAGAAACGTTGTGTGGTATTTATATTACCCTTTTTTGTCTGTATTGGCTATCTTTATTATTCATTATTTTCAATCAGAAGTAATTTTTTTCATTTTAACAAGAAATTTACATTCGAAATACCGTTCACTGATACACCGCGATACGTTTGACACACACAAGCGTAATTATAAAAATGTTTAGTAATTCATAAAGTAAACAATAGAAGACAAACGAAGTACGCAATAGACGGTTCGGAATGTGGTTTAACAGAATACGGAAACCATTGCAGAGGGTGAAATGCTCGGCAGGGCTGTAAACTTTGCGAATATTCCGCTGCACAAACAAAGCTATCAAGACTAACTAGGCACCAGAGAATTTCATCATGTAAGGGGCTGTACTCTCAAGAGGGAAAGGATAGACATCACGGCACCGACAACACAATTCAACATTCATACAGAGCATAAGCTAACATAATTTAAATAATCAAAATAGCAGCAGTTTGGTCGGAAAAAAAAATAATATTATAATTTTAAACACGCCGTTTCGTCCCTGATTGGTACCTCTTTTGGTGTATGATGTTAAAATTATATATAAATAATGTAAGTTGACAAAAATTTCTAACAAGCTGATTGGACACCGTCTCGAGCAGATTTATGTTTGATTTCGCAGATAAAACCACGAATCTCCGGGGGGAAAACCGCACCCTGAGGTGTGTATTATTTCATAGCTCGTTATTAATATTATGAAACAGCAAATAAAGTTTTGATATTTTGTTAATAAAATTCACTTGGCACAAGCTGAACCTCGAGGATGAGCTAAGCTGGCAAATAATAATAAAAAAGTAAAGAACGTTTCTTTACATTCCGGCACCAAACAGTAGGGCTATTACGTGCCTTTTCATTTTTCGGCCTTAACGTGTGGGAAATACAAGGTTAAAAGTTTTTAACTTATTTTTTTAATAATTTTAACACCTGAATAGTTGCCAATCAGAGACGAAAAGTAGTGTTTAAAATTTGAATATTAAAAATATTTTCGACTGAAAGGCTGCTATACTTATTATTTAATTTAAACATTATATCAGATAGTTATAATAGCTATCATGATTTAAATTAAAATAAATATTACCCAACTCCCAAAAAAGCAGCTATTTTTCATGCTTTCGCCCGAAAGCGAACTCGTCAGACAAATATATAAATTGCTGAGTAATGTAGAGGTAAGGTGAACAGGGAACGGAAGATATAAAAAAACTATTCTGGTTTTCCACTGTCTAGTTTTTATAAAAAGTTCGGATGACCTGTAGAATTATTGAAGAGTATGATCATTGTAAGTATGATTGAAATATGGTTCAAGAACTGAAGTGATATCAATGCAGAACGGTATGGATTTCTCAAGAGGAACATAACAAAAATTTGAATAACGAACTACGTTATTTGGGGAGGGGGGGGGGGGTGAAAACAGTCCAGCTACAATACACTAACGCGAAAGTCTAGATAGACTTCATGTATATAGAAGTGTTTGAACTCTCTTGCTGTAGCGTATTTCTACCTTTATTCCTGAACCACGAAAAGTAATTATTGTTTGATATTCTGGTCATAATCTATAAACCTTAACATCGTTCTGAACTTTAATTCTCGAACAATAATTCGTTCTATAGATTCCGTGAGAAATTTATCTTAGATTCCTTCTTCCATAATTCTCAACAAGCTACCCAAACTTTTCCATACAGTAAACAATGGAAAATCCAAACTACGGTAAATTCACACTATTTGCAAACTTGGGCTAAAATATACCTAAAACCTACAATTATTTTAACCAAGCCATTTCCTTATGAATCCACTACTTGTTCAAACATAACTCAACGCAAAACTAGAGACCCAGCCTAAAGTCGAAAAATTCCAAAATTAGGCTAGACTCTGAATCGATGCTACACCAGAAACTCGCCAAATAGTTCAGAACGTCGGATGTTACTAAACGCCGTATGTTTCCCGCATTCGTCCAAGTAACCGAACCCAAATGTGTGCCCGCGATTCTAATTCTGGAGCAAGATGATTGCCTCTTCCAGAGCTTACTGCTGACTTTAGCGAGTCTGAAGGCTTAAGCGTCACACTTATAATTCTTTAGAATAATTAAAAAAACATTAAAAAATAATACATAAACTTACTAACTATAAAATACAACGCTAATTACGCAAGAAAGTAAACATTTACTAATTTCGTAACCAGTTTACAGATTTAATGGAGGTAATATCAATACATGGGGTAATATCAGTATTATTCATTATATCAAAACACTTCGTTTTTATATTCTTTCATACTCTCTGACCTACTTTTACGATAGCTTCATGTACCAAAGCTTCAAACAAACGATGTTATCAACATTCCACCCGCAGCTCCAGTAATCTATCAATAATACGAGTACCAACAGCCAGATCATACACGGAACATTTCACGAAGCCAATGATAGCGTGAGAATTCTAAAGAAGACCATCTACGACCCTGAATAATCAAAGCGAAAGGCAGAAGAGGGAGTCCTGGAACAGAATCGCGGCAAGTAATTGCTAATTACAGCAGCCAACAACACATTCCAAATGCGTGCTGCTAGAGAATCCCAAGAAAGTTTAGAGACAAATCGATCCTGCCCCTATGTCCGTGAATCTAGAGTTAACTGTACCGTAAAACACAATCAAATCACATGTTCGTTGTAAGAAGGTAGTTTATATCTCTAACATCTTGACAGGATTGTGGTGTTCCAATTAGAATACTGATGTATGCAATGACACCTGTTGGATTTAAATATAGGGCAAGATTATTTGGGCATTCCATTGCCTGATATTAAAAAGAAAATAAATAGTTGTAAAGAGGCAAATTAGATCTACGTTGACGGAAGACTATTCAAAGCGAAGGAGGAGTGATAACGTCAGCATAGACCCAAAATATAAATATTCTGAAGTTGTCAGATTTAACAAAGACGGAGTGCGTGTGTGTCGCGAATGTTGACATTAGACCATAAACTGATTCGGAAAAACATTTCAAAGCAGAATCCAGCAATGTTTAGGCGGAACCCACAAGACTTTTTGCGCAGATTCGTAACCGTCGTTGAAACTTGGATCCACACTCCAGACCAAAAAACAATCAAAACAATTGACAATAGAAAGGTGAAAGTGCACCGAAAAAGGTGAAACCGTTTTGTCAGCTTCAAAGGTCTTTTGGGATTCTCAGGGTATAATATTCATAGGTTTCTTGGAAAAGGGTACAAACATAACTGGGCTCTATTATGCTGCTCTGTTGGATTGTTTGATATGGGTGCTGATTGAGAACGACCAAGATTGTCGCGCAAGAATGTGCTGTTTTTACCAGACTTATCAAACAATTTTGTCGCCATACCATCACCAACAAATCAAGTTGAAAATAAATGCAAAAATAAGTTGAAACAGAGAAACCATATTATATAAATGGAAATGCGAATTTAATATATGAAAATATGTACGCTTTTAAAAGGTAACTTCAAGTACTGAATGATAATATGAGGAATTTTACGCACTTAATGTTTCATCACAAACAATTTCGTAATAAAAGCTCACTATGTATATAAACACAAATGCACGTAAACGTCTTGGTTGTGGTATAAAACTGTGGGCAAATGTTTCCGACAAACTTCTGCTATCCTTGTCCCTTTCCAGAACATTATTTCTAAGAATTTCCTGTGACTTCTGGCGGTTCTCCAGCTAAATATTCAGAGCAAACCAGTTTTAACTGCAATGCACGAAGACTAAAGTTAGTTAATACCGCAATTATAAATAGCGATTGGTTTTAAGCAATGCATGGTTACCCACTCATGTTGGCATTATAACTAATGACATACAGGAGGTAATTTTAAAATGGAATGCCTTGAAGGCGATTTGCAAAGCTACAATTCATCATTCGCTTTCATTTGGATAGTGATCAATACTTCGTTGGGAAGATACATTATTTGTCCACACGATGTAGAATTTGGAACAATTCTTAGTTTCATCGGTTCAAGGTCACGTGCAAAGTTGTGTATATAAATGAAAATTGTGAACGAAATTAACCAAATTGCGTTGGAAGCCTGTTTGGGCTACGCTACAAAATCAACATAATCTACATAAACTGAAAGAAATATGGCCATTCCTACTAATACTACAGCTGCTTTTGTTTTCACTTAAAACAAAGATCGCTAGAATTTTTGCAATAACAGTATCTTGGTATCCATTTTATAACCCATTTACTCCACAGATTGTAAGAACGAATACAATGCTATTGCCATTTTGAAAATGTTTGGTTAAAACAGCCGAGATTGAATAGCATTCAGAAAAATAAATACGATATGCGTTATTATAAGCAAATTTTATATTTTTATCGAGTGATTCCATATCACACAAAAAAATCAAAACTATGTCAGGTTTTGTATAGTAATATTGTATGCCTAAATCTATTGCGACTGTATGTTTCATTTTTTTAAAAAAACAATATTCGGCTTACGTTGTAAAATTTCATTACATATTCTCATAGGGCTTTTTTTTAATTGCTAATCCCTTACTAAACCTTTCATTGACAACGTTACTGCTTGCTAGTTCATTCTAGGAATATATTTGTTAAATTCAAAAATCATTACAAACTAAATAAAGTTTAAATAATGAATAAAAAATCAAGCAAATTCATAACGCATCCCAATAAATTCCACAAAATTAAAGCCAAACTGACGCAAAAAGTTTGTTAGACGGGACAAACTGATTATATGAGGGGCAATTTTGTCTCCACGCGAACAATAAAGTTAATTAAACATTTCTGGCGACGATCCACGGCGTAAGAGGATTTTCAATCCACTTGGCAACCCTTTCGTATTAGGGACTCAATTAAAAAAAACTGCTTCAATTCTCAATGAAGAAACTTCAGGTGTGGACATTGAGATGAAAAATACTAATAGTTTCTGCACCTGTATGATTACATATGGTTGCACGTTTGCCGCAATATAGCGTGGTGCATGCATTGCGTGTGCGAAAGACCGACACGACCAAGTTATTAAAGTTCATAGGTAACCTTCATTTCACTAGTTTCTACGAAATCTTTTGTAAACCCAAGAGGAGCACTTTTAGAGAGTAACTAATTTTGCACTGCTTCCAGGTCCAGAAAAAATAGACTACATACTAACTTTCGAATAACGAACAAAAAAAAACTACTTTCATCATTTTTAACAATATTTAAAAATTGCGGTCAGTTTCAGTGCTTTTGAAATATATTATATACAAGTAATTATATTAAAACAGAATGTATCACAATTCATTGCGAATGGCAAGGTTCTTTTTTAAAACTATTTACCGGATGAGCTATTGGTTGGACAGTATGCAACCTAACATGTTCAATTATCAAGCTGATAGAATAAAAAATTAGGCATTACGTTTTAAGCTTGGCTAATAAAACAATTCACAACTGGTTGCAAATAATCTTTCGCATACAACCTACAATCGTCTTCGGAAATGTCGGTCAGCTCACGTTTTAACAAGTTTTTCAAATTTTGTGCAATAATTACGCCCTAATGCTAATTGGCATTTTAATTTCTGTATTTCATATGTAAATAGTTAATTTATTTTGGAGAAAAATCAAAGACTTCTACCTTCTTTACACATTCATTGTTTTATTGAAATATTTTTTAACGTAAATTATTTTTTTTAGAATCTGTTACAAATAAAACTCTTAGAAATTCTTTATTCTAAGAGTATATGAACATTATTTCTATATACATAGCTCAAAATTACGCTTCGGAGGTAACCACACGGGAATTTTTAATCCAAACAAATGAGAAATTCCAATAATCGACACGAAAATGTCATACGCTGTTATGGAGCTACGAGGTTTCAAAATAGCCTACATCTTCCTACCGATTCCAAATTGATACAATAGTTTTAAGCTTTATGGCTGAAGGAGTCGTTACGAATCAGGTCACGCATTTTCAGTAAAGTCGGGAAGGGACGAGCAAATAAACCTGGTTGTTCTTCCAGACTTAATATTTACTTTTCTTTCACCACCACGACACCACAGGCGTCGGAGAATGGCACGCTATTCAATAAACTATAACGCTAGCACCGATACACGTGCATACGACGAATTTCGTGTGATGTAATTTCATTTAGAATCCCTACGTTATTTTGAAAGAAAGAAATTATTGGTCGGACTTGAACAGCTAATTGGATGATAAAACTACACGAGGAAGAAGTTTAAAGGACTCACGAGTAGTGGAGTAATTGTTTGGAAACACCACGAACAACACACTCCTACCGCTCGAATGGTAATTACAAGTTTCAACAGTGTGCTGCAGCTTAAGGATCGCAACAGCAAGTGTTAACGAACAAACTCAAATAGAATTTCTGCCTCATTCTACGTTCATGGGACAAACTTTGAGGGGTGCTACAGTTTACTAAAACATAAATTTTTGTATAGAAGTGTATGGTCGGAATTGACGCGTTGAGGCACGAACACAAAAAAAAATTAAACAAAAATAAAAATGTTTATTTAAATCATCGCGAAGTGATATTTACAGTAAATGCTGAAAATCGCTACCACCAACAGTAATACATGCTTTGTATCGTCGAAGAAGCGATTGTCGGACAGTTCCGAAGATGCCAGGCATTTCGCGCACGCTTGAAGGCCCAATGGATAGTCTAGCATCAAGGTCCTCAGTTGCGTTAACTGGAGTCTCGTAATACTGTTGCTGGTAACAATTTTGAGCATTTTTTTTTGTAAACATTGCTGGAAAGAAGCACTTTGCGACGATGTAAATATATATTTTTTTTCCATGTGTCTTGTTTTGTGTTCGTGGCTCAACGAGTCACTTCAGACCATATATTCCAATGCAATAGTAAGCTGTACCACCTCGCAAAATTTGCCACATGACCGTAGAATCACCCTGTATACGGCAACCACTCGATAACAAAATTTGCTCCGAGTGAAATTTAGTTTCATTTCCTCTAAGCAATGTTCTTCACGCTTAGAAACACGACACGAACGAACGAGCTTTGCCGCTGTAAATGAGACTGCGCAACTAGCGCTAATACGTCATTTTCCGCATTGCCAACTCGGGGATTTAGCACCATCTATCTTCAATAAGGCCACATTTATCAGATCTAAATCCCAGAAGTAGAATAAAAGATTTTTCCTAGTTTATCAGAACCTAGTTTTCATAAAGCGAAAGTAGTTTCTCTTCGTTAATATATGAATAAATTACAACAGTAATTTTAATAGGAATACGTAGGTACTTGTGAAATGACGCCAAATTACGATAAAATAGGAGGGAAAAATGTTTTTCTTCTTCTTTTTTATATATTAAAAAATATAGTGTCTGTGAAGTGTCGAGCGAAGTGTGAATAGTATGCTAGATGTTTTGAGAACTGCTTAGAAAAGCGACTGAATCACGCCAATCTCAGTAATTACGCATTTACCCTGTACAAGTACTGAGTTAACTGAGAAAATTGGCAGAGGAATAAAATCATAAGGCTGCGCCGTGGAAGGAAGCGATCGCGGTATCCGACAGGTTGCGTAAGTCGGTCGGGCCGGAGCAACGCAGATCAATACGATGGCCGAGCACGGAGAGCGCCGAGCGCGGGCCTCGCTCGTCACAAGGTCCACGTGGATGGCCCTAGCTGCCTGTCATTCTCTGCAGCAGGATTCTGTTTTGATATAAACGTTATTCCTGCAGGGACAACGGCTACACAAAGAGCCACGACCAACAATTTGAAGATTATTGCCAAGTCACGTGATAGCACAAAATTTAAAAATAAAGTTCCCTAGCGCTTGAAAGCTTTACAAATCGACAAAATTGGGTAAAATTAAATGAATGCTGTTAACTGACAGCAAACTGATTCTATACAGTAGAAAAAAAGAAAGGCGAAGTGGCACATTACATCAGTTGAAATGATGTGGAAACCTAGGACAAACGATTATATTATCCAGGCTACAACTAAGGACGAATTCATTTCAAATATATATAGAAGAGTATTGAAAATTCGAATGACACAACATTCATACTTTTCAGATCGTTACAGAAATAATCACATAATTGGACTCTTCATTCAAAAACCGCAGTAAGATATAAAAAAAAATCTAAAAGTGATTCTTTAATGACTGAAATAAAATTGTCATTACAGTTCAAATAATTTAAAATTTAGCGGGAAAATTACATTTCACCTGGCGTTTATGGGAAATCAAGGAACTATGAAATGGACGAATCCTTCCAATTTCATAAAAAACAATTTCGTTAATATTCTTCTTTGGTACAGAGTTTTGTACGACAGCCATTAATAACAAATTAACTCGAGATCTATCGGGAATTGCGTTTCATATAACACTTCCAATTGCTATTCTGATTCTCTTCGAAACGAATGTGGAGCGGGGGGTTTTTGTTTAACACAAAAACATAAGTACATTACTCTAAACCGATCGTGCTGAGGATGACTTTAGTGTATAACCAAAAACGATGGGGCACTGTTTTCCCACATTGGCGGACAATTATACCATATCACTAGTATTTTACTTTAGTTAATTTGAGACATTGAAAAGAAACTTCGAAAGACCGAATAGAGAAAGTGAAAGCTTTTGAAATCAGTGTGCAAGTACGTGAAAAATAGATTAAATATTTTCAAACGCCGAGGATTGCATCATCCAACCAGATTCTCTCTCTCTCTCTCTCTCTCTCTCTCTCTATATATATATATATATATATATATATATATATATATATAATTCGTAGAGCGAATACAGCCAAATGCAATAAGTGAAAGAAAATAACTGAAATGTCCCAATCATACAATTTGCTGTTTCTTTAAGGGGGAAACTTTTTCTACGTTCGGATATGGTAAACACTCGTAGCAAAGGTAAAAGAACTATGGGAGGAATGAATGGTAAAGGAGAGCGATCACATAAACAATCACTTAAAGTGGTTTGAAGAACAGCTAACCATTGAAGACGTGGATACAATAGGCGTGTGTGGTGGCACAATTTTCTAGAACTGGTTGATCTCCCTGTCGTTTCTACGACTGCACAAACATTTTGATTGTGACTTGCTAGTCAATACGCCGTGAGCTGCTTTGACCCCGGACAAACAACCGCTGACCTCACACCGATTCTGTATCCTATAACCAACAAGTACATACAATAACAGTCGTCTTATGATATGTCCGATTCATCTAATTTGAGACATTTTCACGACAGAACTTTTATTTCTCTGAAACGGTTCACAAATACTTCATACCAAAGTGATTTTATACGGAATTAAATTACGACATTAACACAAATGCTGGAATAATATTAGGTCTTAAATAAATAGAAAATACATACATCTTGAACAAATTAATTTTATTTACTAAATTTAAACTTTACTAGAAACCAAATATACATGGAGATACTTACTAATGCAATGAAGTAAAAAATCAAATCTCTTATGATAAAACTAATATTAGTCTCAAATGTCCACGAACACACAAAAACAGATCCATCACTCAGGATAAGATTATATTGTTAAGGTATTCAGTTGCAATTAAAGTAAAATAAACATCATAAACTGAATTTATTTATTACAATAATAAAACTCCCCAATGTATCAGTACATTAGCGCCGTTAAACTTTAATTACTTTTAAATGTAAAGTAAAATGTAGCAAAAACCCGAAAAACACTACAAATGAAAATTGCTCTATCGCGTATACATTATTTCACAAAGAATAAAGTGCTTGACAATGGAAAAGAGAAAGATTGTGTCGTGCATATTCACAAAAACAACCCTCACTAAACTTTTCTAAAATTTGACAAATTCGTGGCCTGTAAAATTAAACTACCAAACATTTCAAGCAGATTCCTTCCCACTGATGCTTTGAAAAAAACCGATGTTTGAACAGATTAACAATTTAAATACTCTAGAAAAATCAGTCGGCCATCAGATAAAATATATTTCTTACAAGTGGCCTCAAAAAGCACTACATTTTAATTCATAGTTACACGTTCATTTCACAAGAAGAAATTTATTGCTATCCCTTTTCCACGTGAACGCACTTGTCAGAAAAGAAACAATGAACTACAGTTTGAATTAAATTTATGTTTGATTGGTCGTTTTCTTGTAAACGTCTAGGGGAAAGTAAATATTGTTTTTATTATACTATTAAAAATAATTCTGTAAGAACTTCAAACCTAGATCAATAACCTTTTACGTCGAAAACCGAATAATAGATCCTTACGGACCCTCCGAGCGCAAATATGCCTACGACTATTTCAGGTTGAGATGCTCTTGTGATGCAAGAGCCGCGGCTCCAAGCCAGTGATTGTAGAACAAGGCATCCGCAAGCAAAGCTCCCTCCTGTCTTCAATCAGATAGACGCAAGTTAACAGCTGTTTCAGGTGAAAAGTTAGCACCTAATGAGCTCAACGTTAAAACTCTCCATAAATTGAGTAGTCCTGCTTTTAACAAAAGCCTAGGAAGTAAGATACTTCAGATTTGATATAATCTGGACATCACCAAACCAAGAATCGGGATGGAAACTAAACCCTGCTAGTACAGATCATAGGAAAGAGCTGAAATTGCAGCAAAATGGCAAACAGTTTCCGTCGACAGAGATGAAAACTTCTTGGGATTGCAAGAAAAATAACAACTGTAGAAGCAGAAAGGTAAGACGAAAATAGTTGTAGAATTTAAAAACCAATTTTCCTGGATGTCACAATTAATCGGAAACAGAGAATAGAGAACCAAATCTGTGCATTTCACTTTTTACAAAAATGTTAGTGGTAGAGATTGTTTTATTGATTCGAAACGGTCGTTGTTATTTACGCCAACTGACCTGACGCCGAAGGGCGGCAAGGGCGGCCGCCATGCCCGGCGCATCTCCTTTGTCTCATCTCCGGCCGTATCGACAACTCTCAAAACTCAAACGTATACATCAGCGTTACGCAACTACGGCCTGGATGAGTCCAAGGCGAATATTCATCCATATCAAATGTTCATTAATAGAACTGTGAAAACTTCACTGGTCGCCTATAGATAGCGTGAACGACCAATTTTGGGACAAGACACGGAGTGTTTGTATCCTTACAGCCCAACATCCAATTCTTTGACAAAATGTGTAGACACTGTGGGGTAGGCAGTAAGCTAGGAATGCGTACACATTTGTACAATGACGACCAAATTTGAAAATTCAACCAGAAGTTGCAAAATATAGAATTCTTAAAAACAAAATCGATTAGATTAGGATTATAACAGGTTGTCTATAAAAGTATTCAAGACACTTCAGAGAATGTCAACATACATGGAGTAAATCAAGACGCAGCCATGGCTGTATGTCAAGATTAATTTACCGCCGTTTTTAGTGTAATGCAGTTCCATTTTTCCTGTATTTGTTCACTCTTCGTGTCATTGTTTATTCCATTATCAGTCGTGTCACATCTTTTCATCGGTTAAAGTATATTACATCATGCTCAGAACAGATTGCTTGAATTATTTTCTTGCTTGTTTTAAACGATAATTTGTTTTATTACGAACTTTTGAATTCAAGGGGAAAAACTTTATAGGTCGTAACCTACAATTAAAACTTCATTCATTGAAAATATTGTAACAATAGATCATTTACTGTGAATTAAATAAAAATTAATCGTACAATACACGAGAAGGAACATAAAATGTAAAGTCTCAATTGGGTTGAATACAACACATTCAGCTTATTTTTCACAACCATTTTATACTAAACTAACAGAGTTCCCGGAGTTGCCTGGGGATTTATTTATATAAGCCCGGAAAAGTATTTAATTCGACACTGATCTAGCGGTCAACACGTGTTAAACCGGCATGAAAAATGAAACTTTTTTAATATTTACTTTTCAAGCCTACCATACCTATGCCGACGGAATGTTAATTTTATAACTCGTGAATCGATTCAAGAAAACTACTGGTACTTTAAATAAGCACACTAACTTCAAAAAAATTCGTTGACATAGACAAATATTATCGGTATTTTAAGTGTCAGATACTCCCGGTACCCTCTACCCTTATGAGAGCTAAAACTTGTTTTACACATCCAGTGTTCGCTTCTCGATCGTAAGTAACATGTGTACAGAGTTTGTTCAACATTGCACGCGGAACTTTTTTCAACCCCATCCATCGCCACTCCTAGGGGATGAACTAAAGCTTAACAGGAATGTCAGATTTTAACTCCGGAATAAACACCAATCTCGTTATTTTCAAGAAAAGCCCCTCCCACCTAAGGGTGCTCCACTCACATGCCAAAAGGGTTTGAAATTATTCAGAAATAACATTGGGAGAAACACATTGAGCACGAAAAATATTTAGCATATTCCACGCAAATATCGGCCATTTTGGCGTGTTTTTAAAAATCCTACTCCCGTTTACCTGTGGGGAGTTGCCTAACGCTTTGAGAGACCGGCAGGAACCTTCGGGAGCGTGCGCACAACTCACCTAAGTCGAAATCGGATGAATGGCATAGAAACGCAACAAGGAACATATACCTGGATGAGTCAATAAGTAATGCCTCCTATTTTTATCTATTTTATTTGCCAAGACAATTAAATGCAATTTACACATCATAAACCCACAACATTAATGATTAAATTTTCACTCTTCAACATAGTCTCCGTCCACCTTTTAACATATGGATATGTATTCCCCTGCGATGAAGTCACTGCAGTAACCGGCAAGCCACTTCGCTTTTCATCCGACAACGGTGTTTGCCCTTCAGCTTTGTTACAGGGACGAATCCTTCGCCAACGGTACCGACATCCGCTGTTGCATCACCATACACATTTTTTCCAGCCATTTTGCAAGAGGGTGCAGTGGTGCCACCATTCGACTTACGAAGTTGTGGATTGGAGAAGAAGTATGTTTGAAGAATCGCGCCAAATTCAAAATTTTCACATAAATTATTTAAGGAGGCTTTACTTATTGAAGCACCCTCTTAAGCAGATAACTAATTTCTGGAAAAAAATAATCTACCGCGCTTGCTCAGTGATGCTAATTTGTATTGATAATTGAAAGAAAAATTGATAAAGAATCCGATTTTTAGAAAAGTAATTGAGGAGCTTTGTGATTTTGTCAATCTTGAATAACAAAGTGAAGGTCCGTATTAGTTGTCGAATGGACTCTATAGATCAAGAAAAAGGAAACTTAATCCGATCAACATCAGATTATATAAGATTTCACCTTCATATTTCTATGGCTATAGTCAATTTTGTCTGATAGAAACCTGTGCGCCTGACTAAATTACAATGTATTTTCTCCGAGGGACGGTCTCGTTTTCGCAACGCAACTTCGCCAGCTCCATAATTAATTCACATTTCATTCCACGAGCTATGCTTTCGTTAAAACGAGCCCGCTACAGGGCACGCTGGCGCCTCTACTCTCCACGAACAATACGTGCATTCATCTGTCACGCCCAGCTCTCAATAAAATGCTGCATAAATAAATACGGTCGAGGGATCCAACACTTCGGGCTCAGCGAGAGGCGGTTATTCTTTGCGAAAATGCAAATATAATGCCGTTTTAATTAATGTATACAAAACGCACTTTCAATAAGTTCACATAGTTACGCGCGCTGCATATGTGGATTATTTTGAAGCAAAATAAAAAATTGTAATTAGAGTCCCGCTGGCTTGTGAAATAGTGCTGGATTTTCGCAATTTCAACGTGACAGCGTAAATCGATTAATCCTGCACGCAAAGTGACATTTAGTATCGAGCTTTTTAGAATAATGTATGCAACATGACGAAAATTCGAGAACCTTGTGAATAATTAGATTTAAAGTTCTTTAGAACTTTAAAAATACGGTGGCGGGGCTTCTAAAATTCTCAGATAACATTCAAATTTTATACTTAATGAGTAATGTCTCGTGTAAGTTATTCGGTTCCAGATTAGCGCCAGCACGCAAGCAGACTGCACAGAAAAACAAACTTCTCTAGCAAACTGGAGTGAATAAACTCCTCACGACATTTCAAAATATACCTTCCAATTATTGATCGCATTAACATAATTTGTTAGCACGGGGGAAATCTATAGGTATTTAATAGCGGTTATCCCAACAAGTGGGATAGAGTCCTCCAAATTATATGTGACCATATTCATTAACTTAGTTTGCTGTTTTAAGGTAAGAACAGGATAAAATTGAGCAGTGAACAACTTTTTTTTGGTACAATCATTCAGCGAATGTACTAACGAGAAACACTAGTTCAGTATAAATAGCCTAGAAAAATTATTTGAAAAACCTAAAAACACGAGCGGTAATTCCACGACCCGAGCTTGACATGGTGCATTTCGTCGATAAACCTATTACACTGTGCTGAATAATTTGCATGACGATTTGGCGACACAGCACTGAGTGTGCCATGATACCATGAAGTTAGGATTTTAATATGCATTAGCATGGACAAATGCGATGTAACACGATACGAATCCAATAGAGGATTCGAATTGTGTGTTAGATAACTTTTCGGTCAAAGAATTTACAAAATGATAACGTTGGCTTTAGTTGTTTTTAGAGAAGTTAAAAAATAATTGCGTTTTTTTTCTTCAGTTTTGAAGTTGTTTATAATGCTTCAAATTAATCGATATTTAAACGATTAAGATTATTAGCTGGTAAAATTAGTTAATATTGTTTAATTCGATCAATTCATACAAATCAGAAATTATTCCTTATTTTCAAAACTGTGTTGTAAATAGCTTTAACCGGAATGTGTACTTTTTTCCGCCTCTCGCAATTCTAAACGATTCAACTGAAAATAGAATAACTCCGCTGAAGACACGAAATTTGTTGTATTTTTTTTTTACCTTAAGTCAGTTTATCAATTAGTATAAACAATCTTATGAGATCTATATTTCAATACCAGAGACTTCGCATCTACTCCTGCACGATTTTCGATATAGTACGTGTACTTTCCAATTTTTACCTTTGGATGTCGACCGCGCACAAAAATAAAATTTGAGACAAGCCACTCATGCCTCACACTTCGCCGGACGTGAATAGACGACCCCTTAAGGCGTATAAGTGGACAAAAAAAAGTAGCTAAGAATATGACGCGTTTCAAAAAGCTTTAGCTTCGTCAGCGCAGCGGTCAAGAAGTGTTCCACGATTAAAGTGATTTCAGTTAACGGTTTTAAAACCCATCATGCAGAAATTTAAGTTAATATTGAATAAGAAATATAACCAATTCAGACAAATAAAGTGATAATACCTCACGACGTTTCTGGGATCCTCGTCACTTTCGTCCGTTGTATCGCTCTAGGCTCTTCTTCGCACCTGACGAAAGGAACAAGGTTCCCAGGATCGTGTGCTATTTATATTATCACTTTTTTGTCCGAATTGACTATCTTTCTTATTCATTATTTTCAATCAGACGTAAAATTTTCATTTTAAGTCAATATTGTTCTAGATGGCATGCAAAATAATTAAAAATTCAAATTAAACGATATTTGAATTCTCGCGAATATACTAATGTTGATTTCAGCAATTGATATTCGCATTATTTCAAGTCACTTGTCCAACAGAGTTCGAATTTATCGACTTTTGTGCATTTCTATCACACTACGGATGGATTTGGCACTTTTGGTGCATCTTCACACAATCACTGATCCTCAGTAGGAAAAACGGAACGGGTAAAAGCCATTGTGTTCCAACGTTGATAAAATATGACATTTTTGCACATTCAAACGTTCAATCTGTTTTCACGTTCGCATAGAAAGCTATACCGCCAACTTAATTCTTAATCTATAAATCTAATAGACTTGACTTCAGCAGAGATAAATGTAGCCGATCGACATATTTTCGTAAGAGTAATACGAGAATCGAAATAATTCAATCCGGTCGGACAATCTTGGATATATTTTAAATAACTGTAAAATAAAAAAATCTGCTTCAGTCGTGTATTTCGTTCACATTAAGGTTAAATATATAAATTGACTTTGAACTATTTACAATGAAAGAATTGTCTTCCTCCCGCAATGGGGAATTAATGCTGGCATCGTTTCAAGCATCAAGTGCAAGTGAGACAGTTTAACCCAGGAGAAATTTACCGAGGGCAGCCGCTCATTCCACGTGGTGCACAATAGTTTACGTCCACTGAGTTGTAATACGTGGCGCCAAGGTCGTTAAAAAACAGTTTCGTCGCCACGGCTGTAAACTTAATGCACTATTAAGCTGGTAACAAAGACTATTGTAATTACTGTCCAAGAGGGCAGAACATTGAAAATAAATGATTTTTTTTTCAGTACTGATGAATAAAACACGCATTGTTGGCTAAATAATTAATTCTCAAGTGGATGTTGATCTAGTAAATCTCTTTTATACGAATATTAAGTTTGCACGGCAATATTAAGAATGTCATACGTTATGACTCGTACAAGCTGTTCACAAGTTTTGTACAAAAACGTATATTGACATCATGGTAATCTTAATTCGACGAGAAAATTTTGTGTGTGGCACCAAATTGAATTAAATATTGGCATGTCTGGAAGATAGAAGGTTTACAGAGAGCGTAGTGAAATAACCGAGCAAATTTATGAAAGTCGCCCCACCTGGATCAGCTTAATTCTGAACTAGCGTCTAGTGACATTAGTGACGCAGTATGGTCTATAAAAAGCGGCAGACGAAGATCCCAGCTGTTAGGCAAGCTACGATGCTGTAATGATGATGCATGGCTTGAAACACACCCAGTGCCTTGGCCCCGTTTCCACAGCAATCAGATTCGTGCTCTAGACCTATATCTCCACAACTTTACTTGGATGACACTACACAACCCACCCTTAATGTAGAACCTACCGACAATACTAATTGAAGCCAGCGAAGTCCATACGAGTATGACAAATTTTTACGTTAACAGACCCAAAGTTAAATAACCAATTCAGACATTCAGAAATCTGTGAATCCACTTGTTTTTTCTAAAAAGTTGAAAAAACTAAATGAAGTGCATCAGTAAATGTTAACACTTATTTCGGCGAATAGTAGAAAATTCCCTAGTTTTAAAAAACGATATAATTTTCTAGAAACTATTTTTATATAAAATAAACAGAGAATGGTCTAAGCGAACGTTACTGACAGGTTATATTATTGTAAAAAAAATGTTTTATCTTTAAGTACCTGTTCTTAAGCATCGTTTACTATTGTCTTCATACAGATAAAGATTTAAGTGTAAGGCGATATTTTAGAAGTTTTAGGGCTCATTGTTGACCACTGTAAATTTACTGATAGTGATTAGTTAAGTGTCTGAAACAATTATCGTGACGGATAGGTTCACAATTACTCGGTCGCAATCGATCTAGTTCATGTTTGCACCTAACACAATCCAGCTTACCAACGCTTGATTACCACCATACCGCAACAATATGTACAATGCGCTTGAAAACGATTTTCGTTTAGAGGAAATTTTGTTCCTTTTCTACAGAGAGGAAAAATGACGATGGAAAAAATAAAGAGAGATTATATTAATCCAAATAAGTTTTATAAAATAACTATACAAAGTACGGGACTAAATCCCTGCACATTGAAAGCATATGCTTAAAAAAGTGTAGCTGTACGGATTATTTCCAGCAAGAGTACAGACCAAAGGCAGTTTTAAGCTGTTATTAGAGCGGTATGACGCAAGCGAGAGAAAAATGAATCCCACGCAATTCAAACTACAGGAGAGAGGTTACAAATTATATTTAATAGACACGATAAAATGTGATATGTCGATAATGGACAACCAAATTAAAATCTCAACAAATCAGTACTTCCAAAAATATCACGAAATTAATGGTTTTTATTAGGAAAAAAATTAAATTCAGAGACTAGTAATAACTAAATGTACCTAATTTAAAACAAGTTATAATTAATTGAAATAGTCCTCAATATGACACTTGTGTTAATGGTTTAATGGGTCGGTAGCGAAAGCAACAAATTACAATTTACGCCACAACCACTAAATATACTTTGCCTTTTTAAAGAAAGATGGAAAAAAATGACCTATCCAACGCAATGAAATAGGTTTTATAAATTCATTATCTACTCTGAGTAGCCCTGGATAGTTTTTAATTAAAACCTTCAATTCAGTTATGTGCGTGGATAATGCTGAATTTCTGTTACAATCAGTAAGGCCTACGAACAAGTGTTTTCCCTAACCTAGATTATGATTTCAGAAGTTGATCGACAAATTCAAAAACCCCACATCGAAATACTTCGAGCTACTCGAGGGTCAAATAACATGGATTTCGTGGCCGAATAAACTTCAGTAGTAGAAATCTGTTTTTGGGCTGTTTGACCACGTTTGATTACGACTTGTTTGCCAACGTTTCGCCCGTTGGCTCCGAACATTGTAAGGCCTTGTTCGGAGGTCACGAGCTAAACGTTGGCATACACGCCGTAAACAAACGTGGCCCAACAACTCAAAAACCAATGTGTGTACTAATGAAGTACTTGAGGGCGATTTTTAGTGTTCATTCTTCTCGATATTATCATTATGGGAACTGAACGAATAATACAGATGTCTAGTTTCCTAAAGTCGAGTTTATCTACACGCATGAAAAGTCGGAAAAAATTACTTTCTTACAGATAAAGAAAGTTAACTTTTGTTTGGATGAATTAATTAATCAAGAATTTGTTTCTCTACTGCTAAATAGAATTGACAACTATATCGGAGGTACTAAGTTTCTGAAATAATAATTTTCTTCGTTAGATATTCGGCCACGATATTCGAACAAATCAAGTCTCTTTTGCTCTTTGGATTAAAGAGAAATTCAAGTTAAGATGCTCAGCATAAAATACAGCCTATAGAATTCTCAGAGAGTAATTGCCGAAGCAAGCCTACGACTTTATCCGTCTTTAACTAACCCATCTAGGGCCTATTGTTTGCGTAAGGCGAGTGCCTGACTGCAGGCCATAAAGCGCCGCAGAAGGCTTTCATTATCAATTGTTCCAATCTCCGGGGAAGCGCACTACTTTTGCGACAAGCCACACAATCAATACGCCATCTTTCAAAGAATTGGCTCAGGAATAACTCGAAGCAAACAACGCAAAAAGACAGGTGGAATAAAACACTACCAATACCGAAACAACCCTTGAAGTAAACATCGCTGCAGATGCCATCTATTTTTACTAACTTTTGCAAATATTCTGGGTAAAGGTTCATATTTGACAAAATATGGTTAGATTTATAATCGCTAAGCAAAAGCAGGGACGAGTTTACGTCTTATCTACGTATCTATTTCGACGAGTTTCGATCGATAGTGCACGACAGCTGCACGCTAGGCTTCAAGTTCATATAAAATGTTTGCAACGACAGACGGCATAAAATTAAAAACGAGTCGCATTCTCTCTCTCTCTCTCTCTCTCTCTATATATATATATATATAAACTTCCGACGTTTAATTATAACATCTGAATAAACTGCAACTAGGTTGTAACCAGTGCTGGAAAATAGACGACGGTTAAATTTATATCCCCGGCATTACTACTTAATCAAAAAAGACTATTTGGAAACAGACACTGAAAAAATATATAATGGAATGTTAAACAAATGACTGAAGTTATTATGTAAACAAAATATGCATAACAATAAGATAAATAGCCAAATACAGACAAACGAAGTGATGATATAAATACCACACAATGTTTCTGGGATCCTTGTACCTTTTCTTCAGGTGTTAAAAAGAACCTAAAGTGACAACTGCACAACTAGGCTTTTGAGTTTTGTCAACTGAATTGTGCAGTTGTGTCGCTCTTTTAGCACCTGAAGAAAGGTACAAGGATCCCAGAAACGTTGTTCGGTATTCACATCACTTCTTTTGTCTGTATTTGGCTATTTATCTTACTAATACTTTTCAGACCAGATGTAGATTTTTCATTTTAATCTGCATAATAAGCTCACTTCATTATGCGTAACATACTACTACACTAAGTTACATTGACCAAAAGGATAATGCTAACAATACAGATAGTACCATTAAAAAAAAAATGATAGCACAATATGAAGAAAGAAATGGAATATGGAAATGTTTCAATAAAGGTACCTATTAAAAGTTATATGAAGATTAGAGAATAATTTGATGAAAACTCCAGAGATAATGAATCAGTTGAAATCAGGGAATAATAGATGCAACAGAAAGTACTATAAAATGATACAATGGAAATAGTGAATACTTTGATCAAGAAAATAAAGCTTCACTAAATCAGAGAAACAGACAATAATTGATGCAGAGACTAGATCTGTTAGAGGTAGTATATACAAAGTAGAAAAGGCTGCAGGAAACTAATTTGATGCAAGAGGAAAAACATTTGGAAAGGTAATATAAGAGATTGAGCAACTTAACAATACTAATAAGGATAGAAATTTTTAACATACATTGAAGAACATGACTAAGGGTTACAAGGAAAGAACCTTAAGCAAGGAAAACATGTCAAACTGAAAATCAGCAGCGAGTGTTGGAAAGATAAATGCTAAAAAGTTTAGATGAAAATGACTATGGATGAATTAATTGAAAACTAATGACAAAATGAAGTAGAAATACCAACACTTGAAAAGGTACAAGAAACTGAATAATTTAAAGAAGGGGAAACTAACAGGAGAATAATGACGAAATGATAAAATAATAAATAGAAACTGATTAAGCCATTACATATGATTTGGAAAAACTAAGTCATCTGCCAAATTTTTAAGAAAGGTGATAAACTATGCCATAAAAACTATCAAGGCATCATCATTTTAAACACCATATATCATGTATTTTTTAGTTTGTTCCAAAAGTGAGAAATTCACTTTGCAAAAAAATACTCAACTATTAATGTGGATTTAGACAAATAAATGGTATGAATATAATATCGACTTTCTGTCAATTATAAACAAGCCTTTGATTACATTAATTGGAAATTGGTTCTAAGTAAAGAAGAAATGTCAAATAAATTGATTAGACTTGTTTAAATTTCAATGCTAGAATCACAATGTAAAGTGAATAGAGGAGATGAGACAGCACAGAATTTATAACAACAAAAACAGGTATTAAACAAATTGATGCTCTATCTGCCACACTCTTATCAGGATAATATATGGAGCAGTTAAAGGAGAAATATTATAACGAAATGAAAAATATTATAAAAGGAGAAGATATAGTTATACTTTTGGAATCTCTTTGACTCTCCTGGCTAGGGCACGTACTGGATGTTGAGAATGACCTGAAGATGAAGATTGATGAATGGTGGGAGAAGGTTCACTGAAGAGCCCCCAGGCCCACATTAGGCTTTAATGGTTTACAAGAAGACAATAACTAGTACATACTTTTATTTGAATAATACACTGAAAAACTCAAATACTTAAAGAGTGATAAACTGGCATTTATAAGGAATAATCATAATGAAATTTTTTTTAACATATCCAGCTATAATTTACTATAAATAAATTTAATTTATATCTTGCATATCAATGATTAATAGTTGAAAGCACTTTTAATTAGTCCTTCAATTAAACAAAAATTATACAGACGCTTTCAACATAGAGCCAGATTCATCTGTCATATATCTTAATAAATACCTATAGAAGATATATTCAACAAGGGATACAGCAGATGAATGTGAATATATGCTGAAAGCTTCAGATTTATCAACTAATTAAATGCATTTCTTTTGGATTGTCCTTACATTCTGTATTCTGCCTTCCATAATAGCAAAAAAGAATTCCAATTTACATTATGAATAATACCATCATAGAATACAATACATTGAGAAGATAATAATTCATCAAGTTTTTATTCAATTGGTCAAATAATTCACAATTTCTTTAGTTTAAAGGTCACAATTAAACAGAATTATATATAGATTGGTTTATTGTTATGGTTTGTAATAATTTTTTTTTTTTTGGACCAGGAGCTCAATATTATTAAGTGTGTTTAGCCAAAGATAAAGAACTTGAAACTATTAAAAAATTGCTTATACCTGAAGATTATTTCTTACACTGGTCAATAATAGTGAATAATTTGGTTATTTGTGATTACACTACATTGTCTGCTTGAGATTACCAAACCAAGAAGACTTTGAATGAGCATTAATAAGATCAACATTAGCAACTGTAATAATACAATTTTTTTAATATTTACCCCATAATAAAAGTCTATATAAAATATTGTGCAAGATCAATCTTCAGCGCACAATTCTGCAAACAACTTTACCAAAACAGTAATTAAAAATATGAAAAACTACTTTATAGATATATAGGTAACATGAACTGGAATTACACAGAACAGCAAAACAACTAGAAGAAAAGTGGTATACACAGTACCATGTTCATAATTGATGATCCGACTATTATATTAACTTGTCACAAAATTAGAAGAATATGGACAAATTATATTGTTTGACATCATGCAAGTGAAAGAAATGAAAACAACTCACATCAAAACTAAGAATGAACTTTTCATAAATTGCTCATCAAAATGATATACCATTTCAAAATAAACTTCAGAGGTTCAACAAAAAGATTAGACAGTTTTAAAATCCTTATGCATTACTCATTTACCCAAAAAATATTGGATGTTATTAAAAATTATATATTGTCAATGATGGACATTTCAGAATGAACAATTTGGTAATAGCAGAAATGCTAGGTATTTAACACAGTTTATTAGTTCGATTAAATTGATTGTGTTAACCAAGTGCTGTTACTTCTGATCACCACTGAATGAAATACAAGAATAAACATTCATAGCCTGTAATAAAACAAAAATATGAATTTACTACAAATTAAATGGACTTGAAAAAAGCTTTTGATAATTCACTTGTGTTTCTGACAAAGGGAGCTCAGGTCCTCGAAAATTTGAAATACAGTTTTCTGCTCAGATCGATGGACCAAGAGTTGATTTCAGGTAAGTCAATTATGCTGTCTCTTTCATATTCAAATGTGTTTAATTTGACCTTGACACATTTTCCATAAGTGTATCTTTATATATATTTATACATACACTATCTGAAGAAATTTATTAAAAAATATTCACTTACCGATCAAAGATACGAGCTTCTTTCAGAACATTTCCCAAATTAATGTAGGCATCAAGGAAGTTTGGATCCAGTGCAACAGCTTTTTCAAAATGATGTATAGCAAGCCATATTTCTCCTTGGGCATTAAACACACACCCTAAATTGCTCCAGGCAACAGCAAAGTCAGGACGAGTTTCAATAGCTTTTAAATAACACGCCTATAATATGGTTGATGGGAATGGGGAGGGGGTGAGGACAGAAAAGAAATCAGTAAACCTTCAAAAAATACTTGTGCATTGCCGCAGTGCAGCGCAAAAGCCAAGCCTTGATCCCTGGCGACAGCTTACCTGCTACCTATTTGCCGACACTCCAAGCGAGAAAGTGGCATTAAGTAGCAGGCTAATCCCTAATACAGTATCACTAAGCCATCAAGTGTAACCTGTAAAATCTTCTGTGCATTCAATTTAAGACACAGTTTAAATATAAAATCTGTTTAATAACCATTTGATGATGATAATAAATTAGAAATTCTTTTACAGAATGAACACTTGACAACAAAGGTCAACTGTTAAGTACATATCCAGTTACTTTATTTTTCTATTACCAGAAATTTATGCCAATTAAAAATTCGAAAGAAAAAAAAAATCTTAACTGGTTTATGTACTGCAATGCGCTAATTAACAATGCTCTGGCTGATTCATACTGAAATAAAACTAGAAGATGAAAAATGTAAATTTTAAAATAAATTTAAAAAATGTATCAACCAGACAATGCCATGTTCGCAGCAGCAGCAGTAGCGGCAAATGCAGCACAAAAAAATTGCAGCAGTGCTATGAAATAACATTTTTGCATAATGCGCACGGGAGTCAAGGCTTATAACAACACAAAGTGTTATTAGCTCCATAACCTAAAACACACAAAATATGAGCAGCAAACTTTATTTTGAAAAGCCAGTCTCCTCCAAATAAAATTAAAGAGTTAGCAGAAATAAAGCTGAACTTTTAAACATTTTGTTGCAAATTAAGTATTTCATGTGCTTTTGTATGTATAGTTCCATATTTTAATATTTAATTTATCATATGATGTGTTCACCATGTTTCAAGGTCCATGAATCAATCCCTCAGTGGTGAATAGTCTAAGTAATGTAACAGCTACCCAATACATGGAATTGTAAGCAGTTACTTTAAAACATTATATTTTCAAGTCAGAGACAGAAGACAATTTTATGAACTACTGCACATAATATAAAACTCCTGCAGCGTCGTGGGGATGTAGGAGACTGGCCCAACAGTCTACTTTACCTGAGGGCCACCAGCCACTAGGACTACATTTATCACTGAGTTGGCACACCAAGTCCACCCATCAACGAATGCGAGGACGGCCAGTTGAACGCCTCCATCTAACAGAGCCATTCCCAGTCGGAGGGAAGAAAGAACAAGAAGCATGTCATTAATCAGCGCATATACGCAAATCTGACAAGCCTGGGCGGCACCAACAACTGAACTGGAGTTCCTCCTAACTTATTAAAATAAAAAATAATAAAAATGAAAAGCACAACTGCAACAACAACATCATAAAATTAGTTTAGTTTTTTGTTTCCTCCAACTTAAGAGGTCTGTCGTATTATTAATATTCAGAACAGACCTATTCATGCAAAAGCAATGTGTTAAAATTAAGTCTTCCTTGAACATGTTCAGTTTACTTTAAAAATAGTCTTTTACATGTTATTAGGATAAAAATCTGATTGAATTATATCCTGCCTTCATATCTGAAGTTTTGTATGTTAATATACACACTGATAACATTTGTAACGTAATATGACTGATACTCAATACAAATCTACACTATTTTAGTTATCTACCAACTGATTGTATACAAAAACTAAGAGCATTAATTAATTTTGATCAATATTCTAAATGAATGTAGTTACATATATAAAGAAAGAAAAGATAGACAAAGCTTCAACCATCAGTACAGGGAACTGGGATGGAGATTAAGAAAGATATGTAAAAAGTACAATTTGCAATACATCAAGTATCAAGCTACATATTTCACACAAATATATTTCTTCAAAGGTAAGCAAAGAACCAAGTCTAATTATTGATACAATAAAAATGTTGGATCAATTACATGCAAAGTAAAAGTGTTTAATTGAAACTGAATATTAATATATTCTTATGTGAATCAATAATCAAAAAAGTTTGCAGATAGAAACTGAGTATAACAACTTCTATACTCCATTGCTCAACTGATTAAATTTATATCTACACTGAAAAATATGGAAAATACATTAAATACCGTTATGGAACAGAAATAGTTGAGGAAACTTTAAAAATCTTTCAAAAACTTCCTGAATTTCTTTTTAGACCTTTTCTTTATTATCCTCTAATCTCACCCAAGCACAAAATAATATTTTTATTTACTGCGAGTGAATATTATCTCAAACAGAACAACATTTAATTTTCTAGTTAGGAAGGAATTTTTACTTACATTACGCAAGTGCTAATATTTTTGGTGTAGTTAATTTACACAAATGTGTTAAAACAGAAATGTTTTCTACTGGATAAATTCCATTATATTAAACTTGGTTCAAGGAAACAAAGCATATGGTCATTACAACCTGTAATACAATTTAAGTGCTAACCTTTATATTCATGCAAACAATATCTCAATTTTTTAGACGAAACTTCAGAATACAATACCAGTTTAAAATGTCAATCATATTACATTACAAACTGTTTCCACAATATGAGATGTTAAAGTAGGACTGAACGTATTTCAGTTTGAATGTGCAGACGATAAAGTTCAAGTGCAGTTGTGCAAAATTGAAAACAAAAAGTAAACTGAATTTAAAAAGACAGAATTATTAAATGAAATGTTTATTTTGCAATTGTTTATACAAAATGAAACAATGTACAACAATGTTTATCTCATTTTACTGAACATATTCTCCAGCCCATTGGTTCCACTCAGTCCATAAATTCCATGCTGATCGTTTATTTCAAAGGATAAATTATTTAAACATTCATCAAATTTGCTAACTAGTCTTAATTTAATTATAGAAATATTCCCAAATTATCACTGACTTTAAATCCAAACTTTTCCCCAAGCTTTTGAATAAGGAAAGGTAAAGAAGCTGCCGCAAGAGCCATTCTACGAGGTATCATCTTTCTGTCACAAAATCTGAAACATTGCTCCCTACACACAAAGAACTCTACTATTGACACCTCTTAGAAGTAACTCAATTATATAGCAAGCAACTTCATGAAATTACAGGAGATTGGTTTTTACCACACCATAATTTCAAGAAGTTAGGGCAACGCTGCGCAGGTTCGTTCATCTGGTAAAGGCAAAAGCGCTGCCATATACCATTGAAAGTAATGTCTAAATTAAACTCCATTACTTTAGCATAGTATGGTAAAGTAAGAGAGTTTTGCAAGCTGCATGATATGTATGTGAAGGCAAAGGAAGTTCAAGGAAAATACCAAATTCAAGTTATTTGAATTGTAAATGTAAACTGGACACAATAAGTTGAACTTGGCAGAAACTTTGGGAAAAAGTTTCAGTGTTTGTTGTCTAAAATTTTGACAACAAAAGAAAACATTTTAACATTATATCGCAAGTTCAACTATCTTTAAATTTATCCTTTGAACAGTATATGAACAATAGTTTTCCACATTAGGGGTCAATACAATTATGAATGGGAAGGATGCTTTAAGGAAATAGCTCATTCAGTTTGATCAAGTTTATCACAAATCAATTGATAACACTCAAACTGAATGTGTACTATGCAAAGGATTGGAAGCATGGAAGGACCAGACAAGGGAAAAGACAAAATCTTACCTTTGCTTCATCTAACCTTCCCAAAGCCTTCAGGAGATTTCCCAAATCACTTCTAACACAATACAAATCCTGTAACAACAGAAAAAGCAATAATCATAATGCAGTGACATGAAAAATTATTAGTTTTATTAACTCTAACTGCAATACATATTCAAAACCCAACAGAAAATAATTCCAATTTTTATTCTGGGAGAATTAGTCTTTTCAGCCAATAAAGGGGTAAGTGCAAAGGGGTATGCACCAATAGGTATAAGCTTGGTGTGCCATCCAAATACTAAACTCTAATTTATTTTGTGTACCAACAAGACTGGGAATATAAAGAATCCTTTTCTCACAATAAATACTAACCTTGGGAGAAATTGAATCAGATGAAATATCCAAATACAGACAAAATTAAGTGATGATATAAATACTATATGTTTCAGGGATCCTCATCAATTTCGTCAGGTGATTGTAAAAAATATGAGGGCCTTGAGCCACACAACTGCACTTTACAGTTGACAAACTCCATTTTTATAGACACATTATACACTCATATTTGAATTAGGTGGACTTGCAAGGAATAGAACGAGTAATAAATTGTAAAGAAATTATAATACCCCATATGTAATTTACCTATATTTATTAAAAACATTTTTGGCATGTGCTAAAAAATTATGTACATATTTTATTTTAATATAAATCTAAATCTGTACTTCTCCGTGATGGAAAGTACATAATTTTTTTAAATTGGACTTATTGTCTTAATGTTTAATGTTGTACGGGACTTTATTAAATATAGACTCCTTTCTGAAAAATTGGCAGCAGTTGCTCTAACTGCAGCAGCAGTTGCTCTAACAGTATTTGCTCATCAGAATTTGTTTTGAAGATTGACTTATCACAATACCTTTCTAAGCAATATAAAATTTCTTGGTCCATTAAGAATTAGCCTAGTAACGTTTACAGAATGTCAATGCAGAATGAAAGTACGCATAGTGAATTATTGCACTGAAGTTCAAATCCTTTACTTTTAGATAACTTAAACAGCATAGTTAGGTAAGCATAATTTGTTTGTAAGTGTAATTATGTGATTTTCCAAATTAATAACCACAGATAAACAAGAATTATCTGCAAACAATATAACATCAGAAAATGGATTGTTTGGTAAATCATTTCTATACACAATAAAATGAGTAATGGACCCAAGAATAAAACTTTGTAGAACCTTTGACCTATTTGTTCACAATCAGAATGCAAAGTTTTGAGGATACAACTTTTTAAATGTGACTAAAATAGGAGGGAAACTTGGAATGGGGGTTTTAGTAATTCCACAGTTCAATTTTTCTAATAAAATACAATGATTCCACTTTAGAATGGTCAAAGAAAGTTTCTTTTGGCTACAGTTATTTAATAATAAAAAAAATAGCCAAATGCAGAAAATAAATGATATAAATATCATACAACTTTTCTGGAAACCTTGTTCCTTTCTTCTGGTGCTAACAAAACTAAAAAATACAAGAGCCTAGAGTGACACAACTGCACAATTCAGTTGACCAAACCCCAAAAGCAAAGAAAATGCAATGACAATGGGAAAGCAGTAAGGTTGTTCAATACAATAAAAGTGTATATTGAATTCATATAATTCTTGAATTACAATACTTACAGGATTATATTGCAAAGCTGTGACGTATGCTTGAACTGCTTGCTCCATGTCACTTGCAGCTACTAAAGCAGCTGCTAAGTTGATATAACCATCAATGAAATCTGGCTTAAGTCTGACAGCATGCCTGTAATTTTCCAAAGCCTCTTGCAATTGTCCTCGCTCCTTATAAACATTTCCCAGATTGCTGTAAGCTTCAGCCAATAAAGGATTTTGTTTGATAGCAAGAGAGCTGAAATGTGCTGACCTGTAAACATTTTGAAATTACACCACCGAAACTTCTAGGTAACTTTACTATGTAATATTAACATATTCTGACATCAATAACATAACTAAAATATCAAAAAAACTAAATGGAGTAAATTTTAATCAAATTCAGTTTTTTATATCCTATAAATATAATATACTAGCAGAGTGTTCTCGTAATTTATTATTTTTCAGAATTCTGCTCACTGGAAGGTCATTGAACTTTGCCTGTAAATTTTCTTCTCCATCTTTCCATATCCCGAGTTTTTCTTCATCATCCATTATCTTTATTTTCACCCATCAAGTCATTTAGCAGCTACATTCCTCATCATCCCCAACCTGGAACACCATCCATGTGTTCTTCGATGATGTGAAGTAAACACTTTTTCCTTAGGATGTCTCTGATCCAGATTGCATCGTGAAAATTGTAGTCAAGGTTAATTTCACCTAATTTACTCTTTCAAGAACCTCCTCATATTTTACCATTTCTGTTCATTATTTTCACCGTTTCTTGAACATCATATTTGAAAACTTTCCAGGTATATCATCCTCCCTCTTAATTCCAATGTTTCTGGTCCATTCAAAGCCCTGCTCTAGTTGTCACATTTTACAAAGTTCTTTTGCAATTCTAGATTCAGTAGGGCTCTTGTCTTCATTAAATGTTGCCTTGGTCACTGAAATGTGTCATTTCCTTTGGCTGTAGCCATCATTCGTAAAAAGACTAGAGGCAACCTGACTATTTATATTAGAATGAAAAAGTAATTAATTCAATACTAATTTTGTGGTCAAAATATGATTTAAAGGCACTCAGAAATCTATTATCTCAATGACAATGAAAATTGTGCATAAAATTAATATGAGGCATTTTGGATGATGACCACGGCTAATTGGAGGGGGGGGGGGGAAGATACGAGATTACAAGATACTTCTGTAGCTGTAATTAAATTCTCCCAACAAGTATTATTTTAATACAGAGTACTCATTAAAGCAATAAGAATATCATATAGGATAAAAACTAATTCAATTCTTTCATCAAATCTAGCAGACAACATTCTCCAGTTATTGACTATTATCATCAAATTACTTAAATGTTATACAAATATTTATAATAAATATAAGACTTGCTTTTAAGTAAAGCATTTTTATAAGTGCACAGAGCATAGCAAAGCATTTTTAATTTCAATTCTTCAAACTATAATACACAAATCTTTAATTTTATAGTCTTAGTGATTTAATAAGACAAAAATTGATGTTGCATTGTAGTCTGTAACGTTTCTAATGTTTAAGTGGATTAACTTCTGAGCAAATACAGGCAATTTTAAATGCGTGTCCATTTTTTAAAATATTGGAAAAAAATGATGAATTTCATTTTGGACAAAATTCATCAAGAATGCCAACAACAAGAAAAACCAAATTCTCATTTCAAGCAACCATATGAAACAACATACATGTAAATTGTGTTGAAGAGTGACCAAGTATATGAAACCACAATGAGTGAGTATGCAGGTAAAAGTAACAATTTTAAGATTACTCTTGTTCATCAGTGTGATGATTGATTTAATTAAACTTTCCATATCTTGCTAGGTCTAAGGCTAGCCAATACAGATCTCAGTATTTGCTATATCAGACAATACATATTATCTAAACAATAATTGCTGCCATCTCTCACAATTCTTCCCTTCCACTGTACCTCCAATCACCAAATGCCACTCAAATTTTAAATGTCTTCTTGCTGGTGCTTGAATGACCCTTTCCAAATTCTTTCTACAACTATCTGGTTGTTTCAACAGTTTTAACATTCTTCTACAACTTCACATTTCAAAAATTTCCAGTAATTATTTAAAAGCTTTGCAATTCTTTAAGTTTCACGTGCATATAATTGTGCTCTTTATACAGATGTGAAAAATCTTTCTGCAATTCATTTGTCAGACAAATAAGTCTTATTTTTTGGACAAAACCATTTTGCTTTTGATACTTTCTTTAATTTTCCTAGCCTGCTCTCCCCTAATAACTCATTCTCTTCGTCCAAAACACCTTGACTCATTATAGATAGATCCATAGTTTACTATCACCACCTGTTTATATATTTACTCATATTTCCTAGTATGTCCCCATTTTCTTTAGAATAGAAGATTTTATTTCAATTTACAATATTGAAAGTTTGTACCAACAGCCATTAAACCACATTTTAACAACCACAAGCTCTGTCATCATCTTCTAGATGAAGTTCTTGAAATACTTTGCCTAGAAGATAAAGTCAGAGCTTGGGATAGTAGAAACGTCAATAATAATTGAATGAAAATCTGTAAAGAGAGCACTAATATAATAAAATCCTTTTTTATGCTCTTTTGTTTTCGGAATTGAGAAAAGCACATACACAAAAATAGTACCAATTACCCACATGAATTAAAAACGGTTAATGGTTGGGGGAAGTGTAGTGATCTTTTATAGTGTTAAATGTACAAATTACTATGCATCATGAATGCAGATTTTTCCTCTATGATATATGCTCACCATTTGAGTTAAAAGCTTTCTCACTTTCAAAATAACTGAATTGTTTACAATTCCACAGAAGTATTTTATAGAACAATTGAAGTTCTGCTACAGTTCAACTAGATGAATACAATGTAAACTCATAAAAAATTAAAATTTGTTGTAGCTCATTCAAAATGTTTTCTACATACAATTTACTACAAACAAAATGTAAATATTGAATGATTTACTCTACAATTACAACTTGTAAAATGGTGCAACTTTTCTGGATTAAGGAATACTTTGTCACTTTAACACAAGCTGTTATTGAACAGTAACTTATATAGCAATTAAAAGAGGGGCCCTGTTATGTGTGCATTTAAATCATGAACTCTTAGAATTATGTAGGCAAGAATAAGGTTCTCAGAATATTAAATATTGAATCAAAACATACCTTAAGCAGAAAAGTAAGTAATATGGCCACATGCTATTTAATTTTTCAGTTTGTACATGTTAACATTTGTAAAGTTATAAACATTACATTACAAGCATATATATTTACAAAAGAGTAAGAATATTGATTTCCTCAAAACCATATCATAAGGTGCATAAACAAATTATAAATATAAAAATAACGTTATTCTTTTAATTCTTTAACTGTAGTAAAAATAATAATAATAATGGCACACTTTAGGATACTCAAAGGTTTTGCAATACTACTAATGTCAATTTACCTAGGGGTTAAATAGAAACATTTTACAAATAGTAATGTATTCTGCTAATATTAAGCATTAGAAATTAACTTATATTGTTAGGAAACACTGTTCAAGAAATTGAGTTTAAGTTAGTGTACATTTTAGCAATTATCACCAAAAACTTTCAGTAAAAATTAACAAAACTATGTGGGAGACTTATCTTACAATTTCCAAAATATTATTTTACTTTGGTAGCTAATACTACATATTTATTTCAATAATTTTATATCGTATGGCGTATATTTACACAAAATTATTCTTACATAAGACATTACCTAATAACATTTGTGGAATAGGATAGAAAGACTATATTATGTATCATGTAATTTACAGCAATTATTCAGACCATTTGAACTGATTGATCAATATCTATGTGTAAGACAATGACAATAACAACAAAGTAGACACAAAAAATTTCAGAAAAAATCGTTCTCTCTGCCTATTGTGCAAAGTTAATGAAATGTACACATTAATTGTGATTTTTGTACAAACCAACATTAAGACAGCAGTCATATTTATTTCATATATCATACTAAAAAAAGTTATGTAAACTACAATTAATCTATTTTGAAATTTTTAGGCACTAGTAAGGAACACTACTTTTCTGTAACTGCTATATTTGGAACAATAAAAATAGCACCTAGCTACTTCACCAAAGGTTTTCTGTATTATCATGTATTTATAATACAACTGCATTGTCATAATCTGATGAATTTTGTGCAAATATTTCATAGGAAATCAATGTGCAATTGGTAAACAAAAAAAATTATAATATAAATTAACACATTCAAGGTAAAAAAAAAGAATATATGTAATATGTAGACACAATGAGGGTGTTGCAATTTAAAACTAATTCTATGAATCAAACCACACTAAAATTCTGACAAATTATCTCTACAGATAGAAATCACTAAGTAGTGATGTTTTCAGAAATCCAGACACTGAAATAATACTTTTATGATAGCCAAAGAATTTCTTTTAAGCTGATGACAAAACTATTAATTTTTTTCATAACATATAGAAAACTTCAAATTGATTCTCTGTAAAAATTTCAAACTTTGTCATGGAAGGAAAAGGTTAATGCTTCAAAATCGAACGCAGGTAGATCGATTATGTGCTTAAAGCATACTTGGGAGATAAAATGTGGTCTGATATCTGAGATCAACTAGAAAAAATAATATACTTTGGAATGAGAGATCAAAAATTCAAAATAAAACCAAGGACACAACCAATGTATGAAAAAATTATTTTATAAATGCAGCAATCTACGATTCAAATAAATTACCTGCAACACTGTTTGGTGATAGCACACTCTTAAAAAAAATTAGGATTACCCTTGCAAACAAATAAGCAATTGTAAGTCATAAACTACAAGGGATAAATGGAGTGTTAGTGAAGTGTAGTTAGTATTATATAGCAGTAAGTTCTTATGCCTTATAATAAATTATATTTTTTAATTAAGTATGTTTGCAATATTCTCATATAAGTGTGTATGGAGATCAGTGTGTGTGTGTTAATTCCTGTAATATAGCAACCCCTGGGCATATGTCTAATTGAAGTTTTAACAATAAATACATGTAAATAATATTGAATATTTAAATGAATTTAATTGGACCCATTGAAATATTGAATTGCAACCAAAACAATTACTAACAATCAAATTCATAACTTCAGACAAGTAATATATGAAAATAAAAATTTGGAGATTTTAAAAGAAAGAATTTCAAAATGTTTAATAATTATTTATATTTCTGAATGACAACAAAAAGAAAGTCCCCAATTGTTAAAAATTGTTTGAATACATTCTAATGATGTGAAATTCTGTTACATTTCAATCTTTTACTGGCTAAAAACTTTTAACCCTCACAATTCAATTGAAATTTTTATGTAAAAATAAATCTTCAAATTAATGAATGAATAATTGCTAACTGATCATGGAGAATAATTAATCAATCAATAATGTTGGTAAAAATGTAATCAATAATAAGAAATATAGCCAAATACAGACAAGAGAAGAGATAATATAAATACCACACAATGTTTCTGGGATCTTTGTACCTTCCTTCAGGTGCTAAGAGTGTGACAACTGCACTAGACAGTTGACAAAACTCAAAAAGCTTCTTGAGCTTTTCACTAATCAAGATGGACTGAATGAAAATATATGGGGCCATCATAATATCCATGTATACATCTTGAGCTCAAGAAGCTTTTGAGTCTCGTCAACTGTCTAGTGAAGTTGTGTCACTCCAAGCTCTTCTTGGCAACTGAAGAAAGGGACAAGGAACCCAGAAACATTGTAAGGTATTTACATATCACTTCTTTTGTCTGTATTTGGTTATCTTTCCTGTTGTTAATTTTCAATCAGATGTAAATGTTTTATTTGATTTTAAAATGCAATCAAATAAAAATTATAAAACAGCAAAACCTATGACCCACCCACTCTTGTCTGGAAGTAATTTTTTTATTGGGAAATGTTAACAATAATTTATAATACATCTTTAACATGGATTAAAGTACAATATACGGGGCCATCATAATATCCATGTATAGAAAAAGTGCAGAAAAAAGCAAAAGCAGCTGAATTTTCCCAACCAAATCCAAACTATCATACTAACATCATATCCAAATACAGTTAAGATGTAATACAGCTTCAACAAAAATGTAGGTAAAACAAAGAGATTTTATAATTTAATGAACTATGCATAAAATATATTTAAAGTCAAGAATGGTATTTATAAAGAACATTTTATGTCATTTAGACTTACTTATCAAGCCGCCTACATTGGAAGTGAATTGATGAAAGAAGTAGTAACACCCCTGTATTATTAGTTTCTTGTCGCCACAATTGCATACAATGCCTTTCTGCATTTTCATAGTCGCCAGCTTGATATTCGCGGTGGGCTAGTTCCAACAGGCCTGAAAATAACAAATTATTGAACTATTTGGATATCTAAAGAGAATTATATGCGATTTCAAATCGCTGAAAATAATTTAAATCCAAATACTTAAGGCGATGGCCATTAATAGTAAGATAAATTGCAGCCTATATTTACATTAAAGAACAAGAATTTCAATATTACTTTCAGACTTACTGCAAGAGTCCTAAAATCTGGCATTTAAAATAAATCTGATAGGAAGGAAGTTTCATTACTTAACTACTTACCAACTGTAGAAAGCTGTTGAATATCATTCATCTTTAGAATGACATTGGCCCCAGTAATTTGCTGATGCTGGGATTGCTGTTGCACTTGCTGAGCCTGCATCGAAAATATCCACTCGTCCAAATATACGAAATCTCCCTAAGTTCTAGTTTAAAAATGTTCGTCTGTTTTATCGCATTTATGAATAAAAATCCATAATACAATACAGTCCACGTTGACTAGGACCAATCAAGATGGATGAACTTTTTTGGCTCAATGCCGACTAAAATAGACAGATGGCGTGCTACAGAGTTCGAGAAAATCCTTGATTCCTATTGGTGGAGCGTTTAAAATGCAGTAGACGACAGAAAATGTATCAATAATCAGAGTGGTAATTGAAATTAGAATTTAATAACCATAAAAAAAATATGCGTAACTACGTGTTACGGAATTCCCATATAAACTAAAGGTGTAAATACAGTAAGTCACTACGCTTTGCAGAACAGTTTCTACATTGAGTTATTTTCTTGTCTGGTAGGTAGCGTGCACATCGTAATAACAATGATGTAAGGGATTTGAAAATCATAAATAAGTAGATATGTCTGTGTAGAGAAATTTAATAAACAAGAAGCGTTACTGACATTTATTCTTAAAAAAATTAATTTAGTAATGGTTATCTATTCCTTAAAATGCAAAGATATTTTGGTATTGGAGTTTGCTGACCATGATGTTCAGACATTTCATAAAAACATTATCAGGTATTCCATCTTTAACAAAGGAAATTATAAAAAAATTATATATATATATATATATATATATATATATATATATATATATATTATAAAGAAATTATAAGAAGGAATAAAAAATCAAAACGTTTAGAATGACAGGGAACTAACTTGCAGCTAGCGGGAGACAGGCCGTATGTATTTTTGAAAGGCCAAATATCAGGTCATTTCTCTGTCAACAAAAAATAATGCACACCTCATAGAAAGCTTTGTAGAAATGTACCTATGAAAGGCATCCTCATTCTTCTCTTGCTATGCACCACACTATCTATTAACAAAATGTCTGAACTCTTCACCAACTGCATAAAAAAATCATACTTTCAATTGAATAGCAGTTTCTACCAACAAAATGACGACCTGTTGCTTTTGTACCAAATTTTGGAAAACGAGCTCTAGTCCCTACGACAAAATTGTATATTCCCTACGTCGAAGAATATTCGCTGCTTGGTAGTTCGGTTCTTCGTAACTACAGTTTCTACTTCTGAAAATTTATTTCCAAATTTCATCCTATGCATAAAAAAAGACCAAACAATTAGCTTTCTTGACATGCTTAAGAAGAAATCACTTAACAGTCTTATGACGGAATACAAGAAACAGTCCCCAATCAGATACCTGAATTACCTTTCGTACTATCCTTATATACAAAATCAGATATATCCAGCAGTTAATTTGGCAATGCTGACAGCATTTGTTCTAACGATAAATATGTTTCGGAGTCACAGACCTTGGGCATACGGTAAGAGTTGTACGCTATTCCCATTGGAATAGTCGGCCAGCTGCCTCCTAAACTGGTCGAGGCACGGAGAAGGGAATGCTGCGTCCCCACAGCAAACTCCTCTCCCGCTATCGGAAGGGCGTGGGACAAGTACCCAATGCCCGACTTACCTGATGCAGGTTTTTCTAGGGTTTGTCCTGCATTTTTTTAGGCGAATGCCGGGTAGGATCCTTAAACTATAGCCCGGGGCCCTAGTTAACCCTTGGCTACCTTCCTCCACCCTTCCGCATCCCTCCTTTCAAATCCCTTTCCTATGCTATAAGAGGGGAGTTGCCACTATGTGGATTACCCTATACATAGACTGTCTACACCCCGCCCCCCCAAAAAAAAAAAAAATTGGTCCAACAATAATTCAACCATATCATCTTAAACCTGAAACTTTAGATTTCCTGCTAAATGTAATAATTAAAGCACATAAGAAAATCTACCCCTCCGCTTAACCACGGTAGAACAAAGCTTGTAACACCCAGAACAACTTTCCTTTGCATGTCCTAAGTATTTTCCGACCAAAATCAGCGTAATTACGAAACCATGCTACATAAAACAATTTTCAATGCTAATAATAGTCTCAGAAGCAAAATATCTATCTCCAGCTCCTCCCTCCACACCTCATCCCTAGTCGAAAATGCAAAAGAAACGTCGTCATATATATTCAATTACCTGTCAATGCAGGAAACGATACACTGGCGACACGAGAAGAGAGGTCTATTTCAGTATCAAGGAATGGCAGAACGTGCATAGGAATTTAATAAAATTTGTTTACCAATTTTTTCAAACAAGTTCCCCATACTTTAAAGGGAAATTTACTGAAAATATGTACATAGCATCAAATTAGACTGTATCTCAATCTATTGTTAATTTCTCGGCCATATGGAAGTTCTTAATTCGATCCAGCCCCTGAAACTGAACAAACAGGCCATGTTATTTGTTCAAACTCTATAAATATAGCGGCAGGTCCCAAATTTTCTCAGATGCGAAGGTCTCTATAGTTGCCTCTATGGAATGGAATGAATTTAGTAGATATTTGTAGCAGTAGTATCTTTTCTCTTAAAGTAAATTATTTTTTTTAAAAAAAAAAATTCTTGCTTAGTGTTCTCTTTCATAATTTCTTCTATTATAGACAATGAAAACCCCTAAATAGTTTTCAACAAATGCAATATATATATATATATATATATATATATATATATATATATATATATATATGGGTAAACTTCAAACTATAAAAAATTTATTGAAAATTGAATATTGTAAACCCTTGGATATTGTTACTGTATTATAAAAAAGGGTTCTAATCAGAGTTTAAAATCTAACACCCAATTTATTTTCAAAAGTATTTGAGTATGTGTTTCTTCCCGCTTGTTTTATAATTTTATTATAATGTTATTGAGAGTTAATTTTTAGCAACCTTTCCTCGAGCTTCAATAATTTTGTATTAAGTACAGCGTATTTGTTGATGTGGATAATTGCCTTCATCCTGCCTAATTATTCGTTTCCATGGGTTTCGAGAAATCGTGAAAATAGCTAACATTGTGTTTCGTACCCAGCGACTTGCACATCGCTTAATCTCTTTTAAAGTAGCAGTAAGTGCTATAGCGAAATGAAACTGTATTCCAATAGTGTGGAAACGGGGAAAAATAGTAGAAGAGAGAAGGAAACTATTGCTCACAAAATAAGTACAAAAACCGAAGTACTTAAATTGACTCTTGAAAAAGACAGTACTCTACAATACAAATATGCGGGACCTAAGGATGGTTTAATTAACGGATATACTTTTCCTTAACGTTGCAGACGAAGATAAATTTATGAGTGTCTAGTTGATGGATTTAGAAACTTATTTTATTTTAAAAAAGGCTTCCATTGTTTTTTGAGAAAAAAATATCAGGGAAGTACGAAAGTTAATTAAAAGAAAATAATAAAATAAACCAACATTCGGAACACTAAACACCTCTGTTCGTTTTCAGAGGCTAAGGAGCATCAGTTCAGACAATAGACACATGTCTGTACGCAACTCTTGCCTACTCCTTTCAGACTAGCCAAAGGAGATGTATTTTTTCATATGAGTGATAGCGTGGAATAGCCCTTATATTTTATAAATCTATTATAAGGATATTATATATTAAAGCCCGAAAGTAACATTTCGTTGACGAGTGACCCCAACAATGCGACTGTATTGTTATGTAAGTTACTCAGCAACGAAAATACCTAGCAAGCAAGGCTGCTTGTCAATCAAGACCCCAGTGACTCCAGAGCAGAATTATCGTAAATATAACCCTAATCAATTAATATTGCCAGTCTGAGCGGGTACGGAAGAAATGCTTAGTTTTGTAATGTGCGTAATTTCAAGCAAGTTTAAATAATCTTAAATTCTTATAGGCCACGTCCATTAATTCGTACGATACTAACAGTTTATTTGAGAATGCAATCACCTGTAGGAGAGTAAAAATAGAAACCCTCGTGCTATCCTGAGAGACAGATTCTATGGCGGCCCAGTTTAGTGTCGTGCGTAGGTGCTTCCCGTCGCCGTGCGCAGCCATTTTTTATGCAGTAAGCGTCTAGAGATTGACCGCGTTTTAATGTTATCGTGAATATGTATATACCGCGCGTATAGTGGCAACGTCGGCCAGGCCAGGCCTCCCTCAATCTGGGCCACCCACTGTCGTTCGGTGACTACTGATATAGCTATCAGGCGTACCTTAATAAGCATAATAAGTGGTCCAATTCACCTGCTATCAATATTTTATGTTTATATTGTATTCATAATTGAAAATACGCATTTATCATCTGTCTTCATATGTATACGTGGTGACGCAAAAGTAATTTACACACTTAGTTAATTATTACGAAAAAATTTAGTTACTTTTGTGCTACTCTGGATATATATAAATTTAAAACGAATACCTGAAATAACTAAAAATAAATAAATTCAACCGTCTCCCTAGTTTATATAATCTAAATTCAGCATTTCTGTCTCAAACCTACAATTAATATAGTTGGAATATAAATCTATAGTATTGACTATGCTGTCAAGTGTGCGCGCAAGTCATTAGCGATGCTATAGTGTATCCATTGTACGGAGAATGGTTGTGTTGTGATTACATAATCATACATTTTTTAAATAAATTATTCAAATGCTTATCGATTATTAATTACATTTAATTAAAAAGTAAAAAATTAACATACATCCACTTCCATTTTTATTTATTAGACCAGCTGAGTGCCCGGCGATGGCCTGGTATTTATTAATATTAGCTCGAAAAGGGATTAAATCGACAACTATCTCTTGGTCAACTCGTGATTGAATCGGCATCGAGAGTGTCACTTTGTTGGGCAATTATGCCTTCACGTCCCATCCACGACCTATGACTATGGATGGAAGTTTAACTGTCACTTAGCCCTTACGATAACTGACGGTACCATAACCGAGTCAATGTGTCAAAAATAATCCCAATATCTTATGGAAGTAAAAAATACTCCTGCTACTTTAAGGGAGGCAAGAATGCTTAAGGTACTTTAAGGGAGTGAAAACTTAACCGGGTACCTCAAAGGAGTAAACGATACTCCCGGTGGATTAAGGAATTCAAAAATACATTTGGTAGCCAAAATCAATCCCGGTTCGTTAAGGGAGTCGAAAATACTCTTGAAACTCCCAGTATGTTTTTAAAACAACTCTCGGTGACCTGAAAAGAATAAAAAATCCTGGTACATTTTGAGAAAACTTTATTCGAAACTAATATCGGCAGTTTTTAATATTTTTAAAATGGCACCCCTTACCAGTTCAAACCCTAAGGTTCCGGGGCTGTCTTATCCCCATTGTCTTTGTTTCTGGATCGTAACACGTGTAAAAAGTTTGGTTGTTTCCTCTAGAGGAACTTAATGGGCGCACGTAGGTGCTGAATTTCAAGTTAACCGAACACCGGGCTCGACACCAAATTAGTTTTTTTATTTACTTTCTTCCACGCAACCCATAGGATTGGTCCACTCATGTGCCATTACGGGTTGTAAAGTAGACACATCATCGAGAGTGACACTATGAATGTTAGTGATACATAAAACAATTTATTCGACGCTAATATTGGTTCGTTTTGTATTTGTTTTTAAAATGTCACTGCTTTCCACTTCCACCTATATGATTCTAGTCGTGTCTTACCCCCGCAATGTTTGTTCCCGGGTCGTAAGGAACATTTGTACCAAATATTATTGAAATTTATATGTTTAAATTTGTATGCGGAACAGACACACGCATACACATACATACAGAATCACATCCATTTGTAACTGTTAGAAATATTGTGACCGAGTTGGAGTCAATAATATTTACTATTACGTTCTAATTTGTGTTTTAAAATTAAGTAATTTTGTGTTTTGAAGCTTAAACTATTGTTTGTTCGTCACAAACCGTAAGTTCAACGTATGAATGATGGAATTAATATCATTTAATTCATCAATTTCAGTTTATGTTATTAATGTGTTTGTATCATCGACATACAGAATCGTTTTTAAGGTTTAACATGGCATGGTAGATTGTTAATATGTAGAACAGGAATGATTCCGGTGGCGTTCCACATGTGATTAATACTTATTCCGACAAGTAGGAATTAATTTCATTTTTTACGATAGGCACTTTTTGACTCCTATTATGTTAGTAGGACTGATAAAACGAGTGTAAGTTCAGGAACGATCCAGACAGCGTGAGCAATATTCTACAGGACAAAGTAAAGGAACTTGAGAAACTGGTGAAAACGCTACATAAACGAAAAAAGTCCACCCAACGTGACAAAGGCATGGAATTAAAAAATCGTTTCGCTGTCCTCCGATGATGTGCAAGGTAGTTATTTTATAGTCCGTTCACTGTAATGAATTAGCTCTTTTAATTGGTTCAGCTGAACTATTTAGTTCATTTGCCTTTTATGAGTATGTCACACATTTGGTTGGTTAAAAAACGCAGACCTTGAGACCAAGTTGTCACCAGGGCCACTGACCGAAAGAAAAACTAATTATTTTTCAAATTTATGCTCAACATTGATTGCAATACAAAAACAAAAGGTAAAGGGAAAAGGAAAAGGGAGCCATTATACGTGTTTTAGCAATCGGATGAGATACCGAAACTAGTGGATTTCCGCCATCTGCCCAATCTTAATTTATGGACGGGCATGCGTGGGCAGGCAGAGGGAGGACCCATCTGCCAATTTTCCGGCCCTCTTATTCATTTGCCACGGAAACTGCAGACAGCCAATTTCAAGCAAAGTTCACCTATATATAAAATTAATTAAATATTACTCTATTATAACATGTAATAAATCAATGAATAATAACATGGACATATCTGAGGTTTATTAATAACATTAAGTTTTCTACACATTACAACAAAATTTACTGTTCACTTTTACATTAATATAAAAGTAATCAGTAAAGTATGAAAATATAAAGATTTAAACATCTATAATTATTGAAAAGAAAATAATAATATATATGTAGACTATATATGCCTAATATTAAATGCACGTTCATCATAATATTTCATAATTATATGTAAATATGTTGAAGGAATTAGACAGAAAAGTCACAATAGAGAACTAATTAATTTTAAATTACTAGGAAGCGGTTGACATTGCCATATTCACCCCTTCAAATATTACAATTAAGTCTTCTTTTAAATAACCTATTAAAAATAAATTAGTACAATAATGTGACTTGCACGTTGAAATGCTAACTACGACGATAACTAGAAAGAATGGAAATGCGAAAGGAATCTGCGAAGAAGTGTGAGGAGTTAGGGGACCACGTGCTACGTGCCCACCGTTCACCGAGATTGTGGGACTTGAATGAATCTTCTCGTTCATGAACTAATTGGGAACGAACGACAGTTCACCCAACCAATACACGATCTGCTCAGTTCGTTTTTTGGGATAGTTCTTTTGAATTAGTACGTTCGCGAACTACACATCACTATACAGTACTAAAGAAAATGCAAAAAAAGTAGTGAGATGAAAGAAAGGGAGTGCACAATTTATCTTCTGTCGTATAGTCGTGGTTGCAGTGAAGGTCTTGGGAATAACTTTCACGTGTGTGGAAGCGTGAAAAAAAAGATAGGGGAGCCTCCAGTAACACAGCCGTCAAGGTTAATGTCATACGAACTCTGTTTCACACGGACACGATCAGCTCTCCGGTTTTCCGCTTAAAATGACGAATGTGCAAGGATTGTCAGGCGACCGCTTTTTTTCTCCTCTCCGTCGTAAAGATTACAACTTTCCAGAATTTATACACATTTCATTTTCAGTTTAACACCAGCGTAGTGTAGTTATCTTTAATAATTGGTTGTTGTCGACCCTGTAGTTTTGAAAAATTGTGGAAACGTAGTCAACAGAAAAATAAAAAAAAAGTAAGGAAATATTTGGTGCATCCAGCAAACAGTGACCGGTTTTTAACATTAGCCTATGCGAAACATCCTAAACTCCGGATGTACCCTGAGAAGTTTTTGAACTGCTATAGAATGTCAAAACCTTGATTTGAGGAGATGCCATATCCTAGAAACACCTCACTGCCAACTTGGGTCCATTCTTTTTTATTAGTTTACTTACAGTCGCTTCAACATCTGAGGTTATTCGGTACTCATTAGCTACTCAGTTGCATTTTATCTTTGTTGGGGGACTAATTGACGACAGTTTCTGAGTATGGAAATACGCACACAAATATCCATACCCTTGCCGATATTCGAAGCCGGGACCTCTGCAATGCGAGGCCGTAACTCTTTTTTTTTGTATCTGCCTTTATATAGTTCATTGCTTTATCCCATTACTATTCTCGACGCCTCTTCACTGACAAAATCCTTGTTTCCGGGTTAGAACTCCATTGTTCAAAGAGAATGTTCACAAAAGTATCGCAGTCCCGACCGTTCAAACCCACTGTCATAGCACAGGCACCCGTCGCCCCGCTGTGAGAGGAGCACGGACCAATTTTTGTAAGGTCCGGAAGACTGCTCCGTTCAATCTCACGTACGCGCTAATGTGACAGGTCAATGGCATTCCCGTGCCTCCACCCCGTACGTGAAATCACGCTCGTGTGACATTATACTCCTGCACTGACAAAAGACGCGCACGCCCCTGTCCCTGTGAGATTCGACGATCCCGCTACTCATCACAGCATCTAAAATGAAAATCGGCGTCTGAAAAAGTTTCTCAACTTAATGTAATTAAGCTTTCTAATAAATTCTCAAGATCAGATATTTATAATTATAGACCAATTCCAAAATAATAGATGAAAGACGATTAAACACGATTCGTCAGTTTTATGGAAAAACATTCAGATATAGACTGTTCAGCATATTTTTCTCAAAGGCTAATCTTACCAGTTCCGGAATTAACGAATTTTGCATGCATAGAATTTACTTAAGTGATAGGATATTCACAGAAGGACTTGACCGTAGATCATAATATATTAGTAAATAAAACTCAAATACTATGGAATGAAGTAGAACGCATTATCACTCTACCGACTATAGGAAGAGTGGTCCAATTGACCCCAACCAAATAATGCGATTAAATCCGGAGTTTGTCTCACGGTGTGTGGCCGGACGTTGTCATGAATCAAAATGTTTCCACGCATTTTCTTATGGATTTCACGACAGAGCCTTCGCAGTATCTCACAATAAACGTTTTTGTTGATTGTCGCATTCCTTGGCAAGAATTCAGCCATCAAAACACCTTGTCTGTCCCAGAAAACCGTACACATGTTCTTGCGTCTATTTGAATTTCTTCTTCACGGGGGATGTTGTGTGCCTCCACTACATGGTTTGTTGCTTTGATTCAGGAGTGTTGTGATACACCCATGTCTCATCACCTGTACTGATGTGCGTAAGCAAAGCATCGCCTTCCTCAGCACAGAGGGTGAGAAAATTTAATGCAGCACCATATTGCATAGTCTTGTGTTAATCAGTAAAATTTTTGGCCACTTATCTTGAACACAATTTTCGATAACCTTAGTGTACCGTTACAATATTGCGAATGTCAGACTTAGAAATTTGTGGAAAATGAGAAGAGAAAACCCGATATGGAGAATCGTCTGTCCAGGTAAATGCTTTCTCCCACACCTTGCACCAAATCATCCATGATTACAGGCGGTCAGCCTTACCACAACCTTCGTTAAAATGTCTGATCCACTTATTCATCATTCCCAATACATCTCACACAATATCTGATGAATAATTGCTTGCTTTTTTTTAGGGCAACAGGCTACATGAGGGTAATTCACGTTGGGCAACTCCCCTTTATTAGCATAGGAAGGTGGGATGCGGAAGGGTAGAGAAAGGTAGCCAAGGGTTAACTAGGGCCCCCGGGCTACATTTTAAGAATCCTACCCGGCATTCGCCTAAGAGTAATGCAGGGTAAACCTTAGAAAAACCTGCATCAGGTAGGTCGGGCATTGGGTACTTGTCCCACGCCCTTCCGATAGCGGGAGAGGAGTTTGCTGTGGAGACGCAGCATTCCCTTCTCCGTGCCTTGACCAGTTTAGGAGGCAGCTGGTCGACTATTCCAATGGGAATAGCGGACAACTCTTACCGTATGCTCAAGGTCTGTGACCCCGGAACATACACCTCTCAGAACAGGCCGAGGTGGGAACCTTAGTTCAAAAACGGAGAGGAAAAGGCATCCCCAAAGGTAGCCCCTTCGTATCTCTCCTACAAGGTTCTGCCTGCGAGAGAACATCCCTCGTAGGTATAGCCTACGAGAGAATAGCCCTCGCAGGCCCTCTTAATAATTGCTTGCTTTTTTTTAGGGCAACAGGCTACATGAGGGTGATCCACATTGGGCAACTCCCCTTTAATAGCATAGGAAGGGATTTGAAAGGGGGGATGCGGAAGGGTAGAGGAAGGTAGCCAAGGGTTACTAGGGCCCCCGGGCTATATTTTTAAGGATCCTAAAATTCGCCTAAAGAAATGCAGGGAAAACCTGCATCGGGTAGGTCGGGCTTACCTCGTGTAATTTTTAATGCATGAATCTCACATCAAAATGGTTTCTTACACTCACTTCAATATGTGTTGCGGAATAAGTATTTGGCAAAATCCTCGAAGTATTCAAACTTCAAAAAGAATTAAAAGACCATTGTATACAAAAGACTGTTTTCCATACGTCTACTACATGAAAGAAACTTTAGAATGTGTGAAACAAAATAAATATTTTGTAAAGTTATTATAAAAAAATTGAAAATGTTAATTCCTGGAGGATTACAATTTATTTAATTTGAAAATTTATGTTCCTTTCATTGGTATTGTGATCCATATAAATTAGATAGAAATATAATGACAAACGTATTCAATATTTTCTATCTTCCTACTAGTATAAGATGAAATGATTTATCGTTGACAATCACATTTGAAAATGTTATTTTATCAAATTAACATATGTATTTGTATTCATTTTGGGTAAATAATATCTAGTGCATTAAGTCTATAATAAATCCGAATAATCCAGGAAAAATAAATTTATTAATATGCCAGTCTACTGACAACAACATGATTAACTTTTCGCAGGTTTAGGAAGCATTGGGACGAGTTCATATTCAATTTATGTTATCACGTTCCCATGACGTGTTGACCCATATTTCTCACAGGAGTTTATGTACCTTGACAAAATCATTAATCGGAATTCTCGAACAAAGTGACGTTCGCTAACTACTCGCTAGGTTAACGAGGTTAATTAACATACTTACGTACAGGTTTCGTTATAACAAACAACTATTAACATATTGCAGGCATTTTGCTGATAAAGGATTTTTTAAGTACGAGGGTGAATCAAACATAAACAAGACTTATTTTTTTAAATATTTATTTTGATTTTAAACGCACTAACAATCATAGTTTATTTTTCTACATAATCTCCTGATTTATAAACACATTTTTCCCAGCGTATAGGTAATTTTTTAATTCCTTCCACGTAAAAAGAGTCAGGTCGTGTTTGTAGCCAATTGCGCACATATGCTTCAACCTCATTATCGCTTTGGAATTTTTGCCCTCCCAAAGCTTCCTTGAGAGGACCAAAGACATGGAAGTCGCAGGGAGACAGGTCTGGACTGTATGGAGGGTGTTCCAGTGTCTCCCAACCCAGTTGCTCCAATTTTTGTACGGTCAGGGTTGCTGTATGGGGACGAGCATTGTCATGGAGGAGAATCACTTTTCTCATCGGAAGGTCTCGTCTTTTGCGGCGATATGCAAGTCTGACCTCAGTCAAAATTTGGCAGTAGTATGCCGCATTAATTGTTCTGCGCTCATGCAAAAATCAAGGTGCAGCAGGCCACGCTGGTCAAAAAAAACGGTAGCCAAAACCTTGCCAGCCGATAATCGTGACTTGGCTTTCACTGGTCCGGTTACTCCTTTCTTCCTCCACTCCATACTCGCTTGTTTCGACTCAGGGGTTGTAGTGATGCACCCACGTTTCATCACAGGTGACAATGTGAGAAAGAAATGGGTCTTCTTCTTCCCGAAATCGTGCAAGAAGACGCTCACACACTTGAAAACGATTCAGTTTCTGGTCAACTGTGAGAAGGAGAGGAACCCACCTGGCACACACCTTGCGATTTCCTAGCTCCTCTGAGAGTATAGAGTAAGTGCTCCCATAACTTATTCCAACCTCAATTGCAATATCCGAAGTTGTTAGACGCCTATCACCTTCAACAAGTTGACGAACACTGTCGATGTTGCCCGCTGTAATGCTGGTGCGGGGTCTGCGGTCATGGCTCTCATTTTCAACACGTTCACGGCCCTCCACGAACTGTTTATGCCAAGCAAACACTCTAGCTCGCGACAGCGTCTCTTCCCCGAACTGTGCAGTCAATCTTCTCAGGATTTCGGCCGGTTGTACACCTTCTGCAGCTAAAAACTTGATAACAATACGTTGCGCAATAGAGGGAAGTACTTCCTGCTCGGACATCGTAACGATGGACACTGAGCGAGTCTATGATGATGATTCACGTGCTTCCCCCACTCCTGACAAACCAACCTAACAGCCAATAACAGCGGAACGTTCTTCCATCACTATTGCGCGCGCAGGTCCAAAAGTCTCGTTTATATTTGATTCACCCTCGTATATCATATTTGACAAATTCTTTACCTTCACTTCAGAAAATTAGTAAACAGATCCTTGATAAAAATTTCATTTCTTCAAATTTTACGCATGGTTTCTTTAAATTTTTATATTAAAGTATTGATAATGTCAACAAAAGCCACAATAATTTTTGTTGTAACCATTCAATTTAATATGTATTATGTACTGAGCATTCTAACTTTATTTTTATATTATATTTATTAAAATATACGAAGGGTTTAACCAATCAAAAGGTTCATACTATACTGACATTTATATTAATAAAAGAAAGTCACGTGTTCATCGTCTTTTATTCCTTTACTAGCTGGGTGCCCGGCGTTGCCCGAGATGTCATTTATCTATAACCATCCATAAGACTACAATTTTCGTTACTTTTGCGCTATTTTTATGTAAAGCCCTCGAACCCTATCCCTAAATGTGCTCACCTCCCATGCCGAAGGGGGATGAAGTCATTGACTAAATATATCGGCCGTTTTTACATGTTAGAAGATGACCACCCCCACAAATATGCGATAATGAAAAAGAATGTATTCCACGCAAAAATCGGCCGATTACATTGTCTGAAAATTTATTCCCCCGCCCAACATCACCAAAACCCGTCGCGTTACCCAGGTTGTCACATTTAGATTCAGAGACATTCATAGTCTCGGAATTGATTCGAATCTCGGTTGTTTTTCTGGGATTTTATTTAACGTACCTCCACGCCACCCCTAAGCTTGCTCCCCTCACACGGGTTAAATTATACACAAACAACATCGGTATAAATACCATCAAAGTAATTAACTCCAGGAAATAATAATCGCAAATATCGACCGTTTAACATGTTTGAAAATTTTCACCCCCGACCACTCCCGCTTCGGGAACTTAAACGGTCAAGTTTAATGTCATAATTAAACTCAGTGACAATCCCGATAGTTTCTGGTTTCTTTTTATGTAATGCTACATCCACGCCAACCATTAAGGGTGCACCCTTTTGAGTCCGAAAGGGGTTGAAATTATACACAGAGAACATTTAGGGAAATTTTATTAATCTAATTCATCCCGAAATATATTTAATTGACAAAAAAACAGCCGGTCAACTCATCCCAACCCAGCCGATACCCGCGCGTTGTCCAGATTGTCATAAATAAATTCAGCAACATCCATTACCTTCGATTTGACTCGAATCTCGGTTGTTTTCCCGTTATTTTCAAGGAAATTAATTAAACTCAGTAACAATCCCGATAGTTTCTGGTTTCTTTTTATGTAATGCTACTTCACGCCCACACTTATGAGTCCGAAAGGGGTTGAAATTATACACAGAGAACATGTAGGGAAATTTTATTAATCTAATTCATCCCGAAATATATTTAATTGACGAAAAAACAGCCGGTCAACTCATCCCAACCCAGCCGATACCCGCGTGTTGTCCAGATTGTCATAAATAAATTCAGCAACATCCATTACCTTCGATTTGACTCGAATCTCGGTTGTTTTCCCGTTATTTTCAAGGAAATCCTCTCCAGCCCCACCCCTATCTTGCCTATTAACAACATCGGTAGAAATACTATCAACGTCAATGGTCCCGGCATTTATTTATTCCACGCTAATATCGATGATTTAACATGTTAGAAAATTTCCATCCCATTCACTCCCGCCCCTTGGGGCTAAATGGCCAATTTGATGCTATAATTGAACTGGACGACATCCATAACCTTGGATTTGACTCCAATCTCGGTTGTATTCGCGTTATTTTTCTGTAAAGCATCTCCACCCCAAACCCTAACGGTGCCCTTTTTCCAGGGCGTAGGAGATGAATATTATATTCAGATAACATCGGTAGAAACACAATCAATATCTTTGACCCCGAAAATATTTATCCAAATCTAATACCTGCTGTTTTAGCATGTTTAAGTATTTCAACCCCCGTCCACCCCCGCTTCTGGGGTTGGTAGACGCGTCTCGCCCCGACAGTGTTGTTTTCCTAGTCGCAAAGAACCCGTGTACGAAATTTGGTGATATTTGCTCCAGCGGTGTAGATTTGTATTCTCTACCCCAAACGGTAGGTGTGCTCTTTCCCCAGGCTGTAGAGGTTGAAAATTATATTCAGATATCATCAGTGGAAAGACTATAAATATCTTTGACCCCTAAAAATATTTATCCGACTGAAATATCGACTGTTTTAGCATGTTCAAATATTTCCAACCCCGTCCACCCCCGCTTCTGGGGGTGGTAGGTTCGTCTCACCCCGACAGTGTTGTTTTCGTTGGCCGCAAAGAACACGTGTACGAAATTTGGTGAAATTTGATCCACCGGTATAGATTTGTATTCTCCACCCCAAACCCTAAGGGTGCCCTTTTCCCAGGGTGTAGGGGATGAAAATTATATTCAGAAAACATCGGTAGAAACACCATAAATATCTTGGACCCCTAAAAATTATTATCCGACTAAAATATCGGCTGTTTTAGCATGTATAAATATTTCAACCCCTGTGCACCCCCGCTTCTGGGGTGGTAGACATGTCTCACCCCGACAGTGTTTGTTTCCTGGTCGTAAAGAACACGTGATCGAAATTTGGTGAAATTTGCTCTACCGGTGTAGATTTGTATAACGAACATACAAATATACAAACATACAAACATACAAACATACAAACATACATACACTCTTTTTTATTTATAAGATTCATGTTTTAAACATCATTCAATTCTATTCTCAATTTATGAAAAACTGAGTGTCCCTACATCAGTGCAACACGCTACGCACATTTGTTAAGGAAAGCATGTTAGACAATTATTGGTTATGAGAGAAAATAGCCTCTTCTTTTAAAAGGTGTCTATACATAACAATACACTTTCCGTACAGTACCACAATTCATAATTTCAGTAATGAAAATATGTTTCAAATTCAATTTTTACGACGGATACATATTTTTGCAAGCATAATATACTGAAGGAAAGTCATTGATATATTTAAAGGTTGAAAAAATACTGGAAAATATTAATAAGAAACATTTTGTATACTATTTGTTTATGTAAAAACACAAAAGTCCTGTATTGTAAAGTCAACAGTAGATCGTTTTTATGAATAAATTATTTGCATTTCCATGAATTTCGTTAATTAATTTCTGTTATACATATTAGCTGAACCCTTACTTAGAGCGGTTTGACTGAAAATGGTTGAAACACATTGTTTATATTCTTTTATAAAAGACTGAAGAAGGTAAAGGTTGTACGGTGATTATAAAAATCAAACATTTCTATGCATTACGTTCGTTTGTAACTAGTTCCTATTCCAGTTTTATTATGGATAATAAATTTTGAATATTCGTAAATATTAGGCATATTATTTTCTTTCATTCTACATAAACGTACGTTGTAGAATAATAAATTTTCCAACTGACGTTCAGACATTTTGGATTTCTAGTTACAAATGGGCGTATAGCAATCAACAACGTATGAGAATATGTTTTGTGCTCCTTTCTCATCTTTTGATACTGTTAATGAAAGATATTTAACAAATTACCAGTCAGTATGTCATTAGACAATTTTCTAATATAATTATGTTCATTTAACACCATTATTATTAACGAATGACTTCCTATCCGTGAAATTAGAACACTGTGTAACCTATGATATGATTTATTTGAACGTATTCACATTAATTGTAGCCATTGTCTTTCATCAACACAAAGGATTCGCTAACGAACCTATTCAGTCAACTTACGGAGATTAATATCAGTGTTTTATTTGAAAGAATGAATGTAGATATTTTTTAATTATTACTATTTTAAGAGATTATTTATGCATGAAGGGAGGAATACTGGAATATAATATCAATATGAAGAAAATGTGCGAATTAGTAATTGATAACATTTAGAATTTTTATCTAAAAAAGTGACATTTTTCATAGTAATCATATTGTGTGAAAAAAGTACAATTCTTTTAATAATAGTTTTTATTTTTTTGCAAAAATTGTACAGAATAGCCTCAATTATTTTATCGTAAATACTGGCTCCAGAGAGATATCTAAGCTCACGTAAATACTCTGTAAAATAAGTTAGAGAACGTGCCATTGGCGTCGAACGGAATAAAGTTGACTTATAATTCACGACAGGTTTAATGCCTTGGATTGGTCAGATCCCCATTCCCTCTGATTAAATTGGCATAGACTCGAGGTTCATTATCCCACGACAGAAACCTGGTACTTTTCCAGATCGGAATTAAATTGATTTTGAACTCTATCCAAGGTCCTGTTTGCAGAGTAACGTACCTTTGGTCAGTGTCTGGCAGGTTAGTTCGAAACCAGCACGATTATAAAAATAGAAATATAAACATATTCACTCGTTTTTACTTCTCAAATGGTAATACCAGAAGAGTATAATTTTAAATATTATAGAAATTGGGTATATATCGTAATATCGTACAAAAAGACTTACCAGGAGATACTTGTCACTTGGTTTTCTTCTACTTAAAAAGAAAGTTTATTATGTAAATTTGTTTTAGAAGTCTAGTACAACAATCTGTTGAACTGTACGGCAAATCTAAAGAAAAATAAAATAGAATGGGAGACAGATTTGTTGACTTATAATTGTTGATCGCTGCGTGATCCTGCACTGATAATTTCTCTTCTACTTTAGTGATTTCACGTATTCTTTTATCTTTGTATTCTACCTTCTCTTTCACTCATTTTTTCCTATATAATTTTCTGAATGTCTAATATAATTATATATTTCTCTTTATACATCATGTAATCTTTCTTCTCGCCTTCGCTCTCGTTCTAATTCTGCTTAGATCACGACGATATTAACCAAATTAACTATTTTCCATATTACAATACCAATCTCGGTTTTCTGAAATCAATAAATAGAGCACTCATAATTTTATCTAATTATTACAATAAAAACCCGATTAGTCCTTCACTAAACTCAATAAATAGTACTGTCACAATTCAGACCGAACCTATATACCAATTACCGCAATCCACTAAAGATATTCCAGCTTTGAAATATAACGTCCTGGAATACACGAAAAAAAATTTGGGTGCTTAGATTATAACTACAACTAAGTTTAAGTGTAAAGCATTAATGCTTACACTCATGCCGTTTCAACATATAGTATATAAATAGGTATTGGTACTAAATACATTATATTAATTTATGGGAAAGTTAATGGAAGATAATTAAATCCAGTACAGCTGATGAATGAATACCCTAATGTTCACGAAGTACGAGGTTGTTTCAATAAGTAATGTCTCCTATTTTTTTCTCCCAAAATATGTTATTTATGTGAAAATTTTATTGTTTGGCGCGATTCCCCAAACATCCTTCTCAAATGTACTGCAGTAGCAACTTCCTGAGTCAGCGGGTGGGAGCACTGCACCCACTTGCAAAATGGTTGACATTGTCGTACATATTAGACAGCGTTCTGTGATTGAATTCTTAAATGCGGAAGGTGAAACGGTCAATCGCATTCTTCAAAGGCTGAAAAATGTGTATGATAATGCAATAGTGGATGTAAGCACTGTTCGGCGATGGATGCGTCGCTGTAACGAAGCTGAAGGGCAAACTCCGTGAAAACGTCGATGGCTTAGGAAGTAAGACCATGCTTTTCCCCACTTTGGAATGCATGTTCTTATTAAAAGGTGGGCAAAAACTGTGGAAAAGGACTCAGACTATATGGAAAAGTGATACTTTAATCATCATTGTTCTGGGTTTATGCTTTGTAAATTGCATTTGACAAATAAAAGAGAAAAAAACAGGAGGCATTACTTATTGACTCACCCTAATATTATAATTCATATTTGTGATTAGTGAAACTAAGGTCTGAATTAGTGTTATTAATTATTAGAACATATCACATACATTACTTTCTATGAAGTCGATGGCTTAGGAAGCAAGACCACGCTTTTCCCCACTTTGGAATGCATGTTCTTATTAAAAGGTGGGCAAAAACTGTGGAAAAGGACTCAGACTATATGGAAAAGTGATACTTTAATCATCATTGTTCTGGGTTTATGCTTTGTAAATTGCATTTGACAAATAAAAGAGAAAAAAACAGGAGGCATTACTTATTGACTCACCCTAATATTATAATTCATATTTGTGATTAGTGAAACTAAGGTCTGAATTAGTGTTATTAATTATTAGAACATATCACATACATTACTTTCTATGAAGTCTACTGGATTCCGATTAATGTGTTACAATTTCTGTATATTATATGTATATAAAATGAAAAAAAAATTCGTCTGATTGAAAATAATGAAGAAGAAAGATAGCCAATTCAGACAAAAAAGTGACAATATAAATAGCACACAACGGTTCTGGGATCCTTGTTACTTTCGTCAGGTGCGAAGAACTCTTTTGAGTTTTGTCAACTGACAGGTACAGTTGTGTCGCCTAGGCTCTTCTTCGTACCTGACGAAAGGCACAATGATCCCAGAAACTTTGTGTGATATTTATATTATCACTTTTTTGTCTGAATTGGCTATTTTTCTTATTCATTATAATATGCATATGTCGATATATTATCAAATAAAATATATTTAACTAAACCCAATCTGAAATTTTCGTAGGTACTCTGGCGAGATCGTAGCGTTATCTATCAGTACATTTCATCACTGGGTTGCGTGTCTCGCAAACTTGACCTTCATAGAACAATTCAACATTAAATCAAATATTGTTATAGCTATAGCACAAATGCAAGGAAGTGCTTTCAAATTTGTTATGGAATATCATGGCGGCGTGATTGAATACATCGCCGTCAAAATTCAAAGAAAAAGTTCGGAAGAATTCGAGGAAGAACGTTGACATCCAGCAAGTGTCTGCACAGATGCCGAAGAATACGGGTAATCAACAAATAGAGGAATTTAAAGCAATAAAAACCGACCCCAGAGCCACTCGAAGAGACCAGATAAGTAATGTCAAGGCTCAGAACAGAACACTCAAAGATGACACACCTCCACACATTTGACATAGACCTCCACCTATTTGTGATCTATGCAATTCCCCAGTTACCATAAAACATATAATAAGTGAATGTCCAAAATACGATCAAGAAAGAAAACATATACTTGAGAGTAAAGTCCTCATTGAAGTTCTACACTAAACGGAATTTCAAAGACTAATAATTGAATACCTGAAAATGGTGAAATATAGGGAAAACAATTAACTTTGTAATAACTGAATATTAAATAAATTAACAAGTAGTCGCTAATGACATTGAAGTTAATGCGACAACACAATAAAATAAATGTAAAAAAATATGGTAAAAGAACACAGATTTGTAAGTGTAGGTTCGTCGGCTTAAGAACTGGAGGATCATGAAAATCGGATGACTTGATTTTAGAGCTGTTTGTGAACCCAAAAAGCGGACAAAGGTTTAGTTGAGCTAATGCGTGCCCATCTACTTTTGGTAAATAATTTTCCCGCTTGCTTGCAAGATTCTTTTGTTTCCTGAATACGATTATTTTTTACAATAGTCCTTTTTTTTCTAGAGATATCTGAAAGTAATTTGTAATCATCTGAAAAAATATTAATAAAATTTACAAATAAGAGTATTCTAATTTAAATTTGGCTACATCTTCAATTAATGTCTACTATTAAATGTATCAAAATTCAAGGAGTAGATCAGGATGAAGGAAACCAAAAGTGCGCGGCAAATGGAAAACATAAGTTTCTATATTTTAATTTCACGCGAATATCTGTTATTTTCTTATAAACAGGTTTGTGATTTTCGATCCAACATATCTAGAAGTTATAAGTTTTAATTAATTCTTCTGTATTTTTGGAAAAATATATAATCCTCTCATTATGAAATAAATTTCATAATGTAGTTGGGATATAAGTATCATTTAGAAATATGATGTATTATTGTGAACGTTAAATTCAGTGTTGGGACAGTGAGACTGGAAATTAATTGAGCTTTCTTTTAGTGCCTACTTAACGTTTAATTTCGTTATTTACAGGGTACTGATTTTCTGTGATGATGATATCAGTATCACACAAGGATCTGAGTCCTTTGCCGTTATGGGGTCAGATACTATCTTCAGCACATCATTTTCTGTGTCATACGTTCACAGACTTATGAATATGCGATCTGGTAGGAAAATGAAAGGTAGTTGGGTTAATAACAATGCTCTTAAATAGTTGCGCTATCAACTCAGAAACTAGAGAAATAATTTATATTTTAGGTTATAAAATTTACTATGAAATTACAAGCTCCTCTTGACGAATATAATTATGGATTAATTAACAATAGTAAAAAGCATGTATGTAGTATTATAGGTAGGTTGAATGACTAATGGGACAAACTTATTGAGAAACGTGATAGCTTGGAGACAACCGAATTAAAATAGAAAACATTTCAAATGAGCAACAGTTGATAACTGAAAAAAATTGCATGCAATAATAGAGTATGTATCTCATGATTCGTCGAATTCTGTAAATGTATAGTTCACTCGGAAAACGCAAAAGCTTTGTCTATCTACAGCAAACGCAAACCGCCCGCGGCAGATGTCTGCCAAGTGAAGGCTAGGAGTGTTTGAGAGATGGTAAGGGGATGTATTCGGGTTCATTAATGCCTTCAAACTCAAGCTCAGAGGCAGTAAAGGTATGTTTGAACATACCACTTGAAGTAAAAGTAAAGTAATATTTAATGAACTGAAAGAAGACTGTAGTGTCACAGAGTGACTATCGAATTTTCAGAGCTTCGCGTGAAGCGGATGGACCTTCCAAATATCAAACCCAAACTGGAAATACAATTTCAATTGAAAAATGGTTAAAAAAAAGTTAGATAATCGTCAGATTGCATTCCCACGTCAGATGCAAACTGCACGGAAATACTACATTGAATTTTAAGTGTGGTTAGGCAGGCAGTGGTCCTGACGTCCATCCGGTCAGCGTTCATCCTGTGTAGAAGAAATTAAATAATTTAATTTAATTAACTAACTATCCTGAAATACATGTAATGTAATATTTAAGGCAGCAGGAGTATTCTTTATTCCTTTAAACTACCGAGAGAATTTTCGGACTCTCTTTTGGAACTAGGAATATTTTTGGAATACAGGGGGTATAAAAAACTCCCATATGGTATTAAAAGTATTTTTGAATTCCTTAACATATCAAGAGTATTTCTGTAAGTCTCCACCCGGGTAAATTTGAAGGTAACATCGTCTTATACGTTAAGGAGTTGGAAGTTGACAGAATGGGAAAATGGTCCAAAAAAGTGGCACTCCAATTGAGAGTAAAACGATGTGTTAACTAAGAGCTTAGTGTCGGTGTATTATAAATAAGTATCGGGGCAAAACCGATCACTCAGCTGGAGTTCAGTAAAATAAAAGTCATGAAGTGAAGTTTAAAATTGAAAGTATTAAATAAATACTTTAATATTTGAATAATAGATTTTGAAAAAAATCTTTATTAATATTTACACATAATACATTTCACGCAGAAAGTGTAAAGTTCTCTGGAATTACTTTGTTATCAGAAAATACAAGTAAATAAGTAGCGTATTATCTGTTATTGTGGACAAGGGTTCACCGATATTTTTGAGACACGAGAAGAAAAACTTGCTAAAATATGCTATTCTAAAATATATAGAATAATATACAACGATCTTCTGCTAATATGATATGTAGATTTGAATAATTTGAAGTAAGACTGTAGTACAACATGAATTAAATTTTACCAAGCTGTTTAACTTCTACACTTCTATTTTAAAATGAGATTTATTCTTAATTCTGATTGGGTAAGATATAGTTGACACTATTTCATTGTGTTTCCAAATATTAATGATCGTAAAATACATACTGACGACTGAAGTACCTTTTATATTACAAAATTTAAGGTACAATAAAAGTGAAGTAATAATAATATATTTTGGTGATAGGATTATTAGTCTGTGTATTTTATTGAGTACTGTATATTTGCAAAAGTTGACTACTTTTCCCTCTATTGCAGCTCCACATAAGTTCAACTGCAAGCTTGCTCGCCTATGTGCATCAATGTTAGTCTCTCAACCAAGTAGATTCACAAAGGCCAATTATGTGGACGTATCACCGTACGTGCATCACACAATACGCAATACTGTCCTATAATTTAACAGTAATGCAATAGTTGGAGTGTAGATAATTTTTCAGGAATTAGAAATATAATTTTCGGTACGGTTTATGAACTTATAAATAACGAAAGTACGTCAGACTTCTACATAAATTTAGATAAATATGTTTAAAAAAATATAATAGGTCTAAAAAAATTCATTACAAAATGGTGAAGCAACTCAAGCTAGTAATGAGAACAACAGCCTGTTAGCTTAATGTTAAGTTACAATAACGTCTCACATTTTTACTAATATTTTAATGATAATTATTTCAACAGATTACAATTTTTGGTTCCTTATTTCTTATTTCAAATGATTGACATCAATAAACTTCTTTTAAATAAGTAAGAGTGTTTCGGTAAGTAGTATTTGATTATAAAACATTGTAAATACACATTTAGCACCACTTTTCTCTGTTTTACTTTATTGATTTTTTTCTGGATACGTGTGCTCAAACTTAAATACAATTGCAAATTCTGTTTCACTTTCAATAACTAACATTCTTTATTTTGTCTGCACTTGCATCCGATTAGGTTCTATCTCTGATGTTAAAAAACTTTTTGATCTTGAGGTTTTCAACAAATATCTGCTTTGTGATAACAAAAAATGTTTTTAACTATGTAATGCGACATTCTGACGTCAATTGTAGGTGATGAGGAAATTATGTTATTTTATCTGTCGTGAGGGTAACAGACCTAGGTAGTCAAAGAAAAGCTACTAAATACAAATATTTAACCAACACTCGTAAAAAAGATGATACCGAAAGAGACGTACTTGGTAATACATTTTTTTAGGGTAACAGGCTACATGAGGGTAATCCACATGGTGGCAACTCCCCTTTAATAGCGTAGGAAGGGATTTGAAAGGGGGGATACGGAAGGGTAGAGGAAGGTAGCCAAGGGTTAACTATGGCCTCCAGTCGAAAGAGAATTTATAGGTAGTAAAGGGAAACGTGACTGAAAGATTTGGAAGTATAGTCGGCCAGCTGCCTCCTAAACAGGCCAAGGCATGGCGAGGGGTAAGCTGCGTCCCCACAGCAAACTCCTCTCCCGGTATCGGAAGGGCGTGGGACAAGTACCAAATGCCCGACCTACCCGATGCAGGTTTTTCTAGGGTTTTCCCTGCATTTCTTTAGGCGAATGCCGGGTAGGATCCTTAAACCATAGCCCGGGGGCCCTAGTTAACCCTTGGCTACCTTCCTCTACCCTTCCGCATCCCCCCTTTCTAATCCCTTACTATGCTATTAAAGGGGAGTTGCCCAATGTGGATCACCCTCATGTAGCCTGTTGCCCTAAAAAAAAAAAAAAAAAGATTTGGAAGTAGGCGCCAAAAAATCTGTTTGAAAGAGAAACCCGAAAGTATTCTAAATAATAAAATCTAAAGACAAGAGAGATCTTCTCTTATGTTGCTCAAATTAATTTTCTTATTGTTTCATAAATTTAATTTGTCTATATTATAAAGATAGTTTTGTTCGTCGTAAAATATAAAAAATTGTAGTACCAGTAAATTGTGATATTTTAGTACCTTGTAGAATTTCAATGAGTGTCGGTAGGTAAAGAATATTTTTTATCAGTATAATTTCGGCTCGTAAAGGTCAATTCTTTACCACTTCTTTAGAAGCCTCCATATTTTAAGCAGACAGTCCATGAGTGGTCACGTGACGGTTCCGCCCCTCGGTGCGTGGCCTGCTGTTCGCCAGGGTTGCCTGCCTGACGCTAACTAGCACTCAGGCCGCGAACGTAGGTTTTACCTAGGGTTGTCAGATTTCTTACAAGTCCCTTCCCCCACACGCTAAAAAAATTAACAATATTAGACCACTTGCTTTTTTCTTCTCTCCAAAATTATGGCTCGCTTGGGCTGCCATGCAGCTTTTACTTAATTTTTAAATTTATTTTACATAACGAAAAATCACCAGATTTTCACTTTAATTATTTATTAGTTAGAACAAGAATAGTAAAAAAATAACGAAAATATAGATATACGAATAAAAACCATTTTAAACATTAATTTGTATATATTTAATTATAGTTGTCCTTCTTGAAGACAGTTATATTAAACTTGTAATTAGACAAGATATTTAAAATCATGCTCATAAAATTATTTACACATTAATGACTGATTTATAATATACGTTTATGTACAATAATTAATAGTATTTATTTAAATAATTATTCTTTAAATATTATGTTAATAATAAAATATAAATAAAATTCCGGATATATATTATTGGTTTAGATCACTTCATTATTGAAAATGAGAGAATAAACAAAAAGCAGACTTATTTGCTGAATACCTGGAAGATGTATTCGCACCCAACCAAGGGAATTATAATAGAACCATGATTAACATTGAAACGTAAGATCAGTAAATATCACACCAGTTACCACAAGAGAAGTAACTAATGAAATTAAAACAAATCTGAACCAGAAGAAAGCGCCGGGATTTGATCTAATTACAGGAGAGATTTTAAAGCAAATGCCTAAAAAGGGTATAGTAATGCTCACGTACCTATTTAATGAAGCATTCAGATTAAAACATGTACCTGCGTGCTGGAATGTAGCGGAAGTTATGCTGCATAAACCAGGAAAACAACCCAATGATTTTAAATCTTATAGACAGATTTCTCTACTACCAATATATTCAAAACTGTTTGAGAAACTACTGCTTAAGAGGATGCGGCCAATAATATAAAATAATAAACTAATACCGGCTTTACAATTTTGATTTAGACAGAAGCACTGAGAAATAGATCAAGTGTATAGAATAACCGAAATTATTGAATGTGTACTGGAAGAAACACAAGTCTGCTCAGCAGTCTTATTAGATGCTTCACAAGCGTATTTAGAGATATTTACATCATACATCACAGACTGACTACTCAGAATTAAACAAGAAGATGAATATTCTGATCTTAAAGAAGTTAGAACCGGAGTGTCCCAAGATAGTGTCCTGGGTCCTATGCTCTACTTATTATATACTAGCGATATTCCAAAATTGGAAGGAACTGAGGTAACTACGTATGCAGATGACACCGCGTTACTTGCAGTAGAGAAAGAACAAAACCTTTCAACTAGAAGACTACATGAAGCCAACAACGCAATAGCTGACTGGGCTAAACAATGGAGGATAAAGCTAAACGAATATCTACCCATATTGTAATCACAAACAAACAGTCAAAAGACTAAATATAAACGGAATGACTCTAGACACCAAACTTAGCTGTAAAGAGCATGTTAATAAAAAAATCTGAATTGAGCATAAAATATAGACAATACTATTGGCTAATTGGAAGAAACTCCAAACTTTCAATTTCCAACAAACTACTGATTTACAATCAAATATTGAAACCAACGTGGCTCTAGGGTATTCAGCTTTGGGGCTGTGCCTGTGACACAAACATTAAGTGCATACAAACATTTCAAAATAAAGTGTTAAGAAACATTGTGAATGCCCCCAGGTATATCCGAAATGCCGATCTCTATAGGGATCTCCAGATTCTGACCATAAATGAAGAAATAAAAATGTATGCCGGGAAACATGAAGCAACCCAGTGGTCCGATAACTTCTGGAAAATCAACACCGTCCCAGAAGATTGAAAAGAAGAAAACCAGCTGATCTTGCGTAACGTGCAGTGTATAATAGCAGAGCGCGTGAGTGAAGTGTACAAAGACCAGAAAAATCTAGAAGACAACATTGGATGGACTCTAGTCGTTCAATATATAGTTTAAGATTTTTAGAAGTAAATTAATGGTTAGGCTTAAAAGACTAGTTTAATGGCAGGCACACAGTTGCTGATAAAATAATTTAGAAAATCATTTTAAGGCAAGAGCTATTTGATCTGGAAACAACTTTTAAAATTGTTTCGATAAGGATCGATAATACATGTCTAGGAAAGAAGACGTTTTCTTCTAACTATTTCATGAACATTAGTAATCAAGTAGCCTTCTTCGGTAAATAACATAAATGTACCACTCTGAACGTGTAACAGGTAAAGTTTCATGATAAAAATAAAACCAAAAATTTTTAATTTTTACACCTCATGTAGCTGAATACACTAGTCGTCTATTGCCTCAACCAGTTTACAGCGTCGTTTGCGTGTGATTCTCGGATAGCTTAATCTATCTTGTCTTAGAAGACTTGCAACAATGGAATATTCGTTGACTGCCCGACATGCGAACCCTGGTCTTCTCAGAGGATATTTACAAGTACATTTAAAAAGCAAGTCTCACTCATTCGGTCTAAACAAAAATCTGAGCTCTTACCCAAATAGTTTACTCTTATTAATTTGTGCCTGTTTTGTCAGGAGCCCTAAAACTGGGTTTTGAAAATACCATTTTAGAAATATTAGCGAACCTTTTCTTGGGGAATTATAACGGCGATGGTACCAGAATTGCTTCCGCTGGTTTGATGGATCCAATGAAGCGGGCTGTGGGTCCACCTCCATGGGTTCGATAATGCTTCCAAAAATGATAAGACACAAATTTCTGAATTCAAACTAGAAATCTCTGAAAGCCAAGGAATTAGGCTGGCTCATTATTAATTTATCAATAATAATTACCGTCACGTGAATATGAATTTATTTGGCTTTTGAAATTATGTGCTGAAGTTACAAGAGTATTACACGGTAAAACTGTATTAATCGGTTATCGGTTGCAGCGAAGAAGACCACCCCCAAATTATTTGAATATTAATTTTTTTTATTTGAGTAAAACGCTAATATGTAGCCACAGCCGAACTGTAGCTTTCTGGGAAAATACAGTTGACGCGGGGGTGACGGAGGCTTTCAGAAGTAATCATGGCTCAGGAAAAAGGCAGCGGATTATGGGAGAGTCCCTGAGTCAGGAGTTAACGACCTCACCAAAATTCGCGAAGGGCAACCCCTTCGAACAGGGTTGGCGAAATTGTAAGATCGACGCAGATTGGCAGAGAAAAAAAACACGTGAAGAAGTTTCCACCCTCTGGTGGGGAACGAAGAAAGTTTAGCTGGTATGTGGACAAGCGACGAAAAAGGGCAGTTCGCATGGACAACTTGGAGAAATAGGAGGTCTGGGAAGGGAGAGAGTGTACGAGTGAAATGTAGCAGTTCATAACTACGACTTAGAGAAGGGGGAAGCCTGAGAAGGGAGGAAGGTAGTAGTGAAATGTAGCAGTTTCTACAACTTGCAGAAGCAGGAAGTCTGGGAATGAAGGAGGAGAGAGAAATGTTAAGTTCTGGTATACCTATTGGAGAGGAAGGAAGTCTGGGAAGTGTTAAGTTCAAATCAAATCAGGGAAAATGGCCCGATCGATGGAAGAGAAAAAGATGAAGATAGCTGAACATAACCGACGCTGAGAACTATTACGCTGACGAGAGAAGGAGGAAGCTGTCTAGAGATTTGCTGTGAAGATTTTCCGGTTGACCAACAGATCTACCTGCATGGGGAAGCTGTTAGCCGACTACAATGATGAACAAGTGTGTTTGTGTCTGCAACGTAAACAATTGAGATATCTGCCGCACGTATATGCCCACAAGTACGACCCTTTGTGCTTATGTTCAGGGTCTCATGAAACCGCCCTTAGGTTTGCCTATTTAACGTACTAATAATTTTTTTGAATCTTGAATGTAGTTACCGTAAATTATCTCAAATTTAAAGTTATGAGTGAGTAAATTGAAATTACTTAATTTAAAGGTCACTGTTAAATTTTGGGAAACCTTAATTAAGTTAAATTAAATTTAAAACCTATCAATTAAATATATTTTTAAAATTTTACAGTGCCCATTGGAGATTTAACCTCAGTCAACTTAACAATTACTGAGTAAGACAAAAATTATTAGGAGCATTTTCTAAAAATGTCATATCACAAATACCCTGAAAGATTGCGTTAAGGAACAAGGGTATTCACGAGTTTAATGAGAGATTTTCGTAGTATGAATAGTAATTTAAATAAAATATTGGAAATGGAGTTTAATTCGTGGTTTGGAATGAGTAAGGGAAGAACATTACGATCATGAATTGTAATGTTTACCAATAGTGATCAATATTTTACACCCGTCTCGTGTTCCATTTAATTTTATAGATCCGTGTGATGGTTCGATTCGTATCATATATTTTACAAATTCAAACCGCAAGTAACTAGATGCAACGCTTACGCTCATGCACAAACAGTCGACCAATCGCAATTTCAGTGGCAGCGGGGTTTGGAAATCCGCACACAATCTTGTGTGCTATATCTAGAATCGACAAACAGAATATTTTACATGCGAACCCTGTGTTGCCTGCAGCGCCCGAAGTTGGGGCCGAATCGATGTTCTCTGCTACAGAAGCCGTGTTGCTTTATCCAAAACACGCGTCTCACACATACTACCGTGAATAACTGAAAATGTGGAAGATAACATCCTCTGCTGCTATCAAGGAGTCGTCAGTTCATCTTCAATGTCCGCATTTTTTCTGGTTGGTCAGCTCTACCGGAATAAGATCGACCAACAAATAATGGAAGGAAAATTAAGTAAATATGAACTATTTCAATAAAATTATTATAATTTTTAATAAGAAATGCATATTAATAAAATAATGGCTACCTCCTACGGTGTAGTGGTTAATGTCGGTGCCTCGCATCACAGAGGTCCCGGGGTCCAACCCTGGTGAGGACATGGGTTCCTGTGTATGTATTTTTCCATACCGAGAAACCCCGACAAATTAGTACCTCAACAGTAAAGCGCAATAAAGTCGCTAATGTCCTCAGTCGTTGATGCAAATAAAAAAAAGTTTTAAAAAGTTTACATGCTATACTTATATAAATATATATATATATGTATGTATGTATGTATGTATGTATGTATATTTATATAGTACTGTATACTAAAGAGATTTCTTTATGATAAGATTTTATATGTTTCTTATTTAATAAAATTAATTGATTGAAATAGAAAATGATTGATATTTTTATTTCCAAGGATTATAACAGTACGAGACTTTAATTTGTTTCTAATGGTAATACAAACCTGTTCGTATTTGGGTTAGAAGGTTAGCATTTGACACAAGTAGTAATGGAGTTAAGAAAAGTATAAAAAATCGTGCCATGGAGAAGAAACATCATGATAGCATGAAGGTATACCACTATTCACTGCCCTCTCATGCTATTAGCAATGCTAATTGAAATACAAGATATGGGGATGCCGCTTATTGTAATCACGGTTAATGTTATCATTCTATTAATATTGTAATTCTTATTATGTCCCGCCCGTACTAATATTATAATATTAAGAAAATGTCATTTATTATAATCAGAATTCGTTTTACGTTATCAATCTTTTGATAGACTTGATACATGAAAGTTCAGCACACAGTTTCTAGAGGCGCTCGTGGAAAAAAATGCAGAATAATCTGTGTACCTGATCTTAATAGAAAACCAACGTTAAACGTCTATTGTTGAGTTGTAATTGTGGTTTTAGTTTGGTTTGGGAAGTCGAGATTGATGAGGTTGAATCTGCTCTACGAATGTGGTTCACTTATGTTTGTGAAAAAGATGCTCGTGTTGATGATCCTCTGTTGCGTTAAAAAACAGAGGAGTTCGCTGAAGAATTAGCAGCAACAGAAGCATGGTTTCGTCTTTGGAAAAGAAGGGAAAACATAGCCTACAAACGAACAGAATGATGCTGATCCGGCTGCTGCTGAGAGATGGTTGGAAGAAAAATTTTCTCTGATTTATCTCTCAATTGTGTGTGGTGAAACTGAACTGTATTTCCGTGCTATACATACTTGTGTAAGAATGAAAATGATAAAGACTGCAAAACAAGTAAGGAACGCATAACTGTTTTGGGTTGCGAAAATATGTCTGGCGATAATAAAAGATAGTTGGTAACAAAAGTAACAACCCAAAATGCTTTAAAGGCGTTAAATATTTTCATGTTGGTTATCATGCAAACTCCAAAGCATGGATGACAGCTTCCATATTTCAAGAATGGTTATTGAAATGGAATAGTAAGCAGACTCGAAAAGTTGTTTTATTTATTGATTGATAACTATGAAAAGAATGTATTGTGAATTAAATAACATCAGTGTTGTTTTCCTGCCGACCAATACGACTTCAATAGTACAACTATGTGAATAGGGTATCACGCGAACTTTGCCATGAGATGCGCGAAAGAATTCATGAAAACATGGAGGACACACAAGGGTTGAGTGCTAATGTTCGTGCTAAGAAAACGAATTTTCTTGATGCCCTCCCTACTCCTATTAGCTATTTCATGGTATGAAGTGTCAGCTATAATATATAATATATAATTCAAACCTGTTTTCAGCATGGGGGATTTTCCAGCGAAGCTTCAAAACCCATGGACTCGACCACCAAACCTGATAGAAAAAGGAATTTTGGGAATGTATGGCTGTCGATAAAAACATCACAACTTCTGCTAGACAGCCAGTAGACGACATATGTAAAATAGTTACTTCTACAGACTCGCAAATGACAGCTGGAGCGTGTGAAGATGTTACGACAATGCTGTGAAAACATTTCAACCTCCAACAACGGCTGAAATGAAGAAAACATTACAAATATTGCACAGCACAGGTCTGTTGATTTTCAAAAACATTATGAGTACGAGGTTTACATTAATGGATCCTCAGAGAAATCCAGAAACAACCCGTAATTAAAGGCTTTTAAAAATATAAGTAATGGGCCCGACATTGAAATGTATTACAATGTACAGTCTATATACTATTATTAAATAAATAAAATTTAATTTCTTAAAGGCATAAATATATCATATTATGAATGGATGCATTCCAAGTAGTAAACTACAAAATTATCGGTAACTCTCTTTTTTAAGATTGAAGACTTTCCTGGTTTTTTTATATATTTTTAAAATTTATAATCTTCAATTATAATTTTCGTCTATTTTTATCAATCGGTTAATGTTATCATGTTATCTATGGCCCAAAGTGATAACAATAAGCGACATCTACTGTATTCGTTTCTGTGTCTGATCTGCTTCTGAATGTGTGTAGATAAGCTATGCATAGCTATCCATGTTCACTCCCTTCATATAGCATAGGAAAGGAACTGAAATGGTGGATGCGGAATGGTAGAGCAAGGTGACCAAGGGTTAAATAATGCCCCGGGCTGTAGTTATAAGTATTCGCCCCGAAAATTCGCTTAAAACAACCTGCATTAGCTATGCTCTTGGTACTTGTCCCACGCCCTTCCGATGACGGGAGTGGGATTTTCCGTGGGACGCAGCATTCCCTTCTCCATGCCTCGACTGGTTTAGGAGGCAGCCGGCTGACTCCTCCAATAGGAATAGCGGTTATTCATTACCATATGCCGAAGGTCTGCGACCCAGGAACATACAACTCTCAAAACTGACCGAGGTGCCTCGGTTTAAAGGAACCTTAGTTCAAAACCAGAGAGAGAAGAACGCGAATATAGCCCACTCCATCTCTGCAGGATTGTTCCACCTGCGAGATCTGAGACCTGCTCCAATAGACTTCATTCGCTTGCTTCTTCTTCTTTTTCTGGTTTGTCCTGCATCACTTTTAGGCGAATGCGGGATAGTATCCTTAAACTGTAGTCCCTAGTTAACCCCTGGCTACCTTCCTCTACCTTTCCGCAATCTCCCCCTTTCAAATCCCTTCCTATTGTATTAAAGGGTAGTTGCCACCGTGTATATGTAGCCTGTTACTCTAAAAAATACAATAAAAATAATTAAATTATAGTGAACCAAAAAGGAAGCCTGTTGCAGAGCATGTTGATCATTCTCTCGCTCGCCAGAGAGTTCTGGAGGTTACGACATCAGCTTAGCACCTTTTGACGTTTGTGTCATTGGTAAGACAGCTCACGAACAAAAAAGTCTTGCAACTCTCTCATTATGATATCTCACGATTTACTGACAATTTAAAAAAATTATTCAATGTCATTGTCATTATCTCGGGTATCAAACTTAATAATCTAACCATTAAGAAAATTATATTAATATCAATATTGGTGGATATTATAATTTTTGTATATATATAACGATACAGCATACAGCCAAGTAAATTTGGCTCTTTCTTTCTCTTTAAAAGTGAAAGACAATGATACGGCTTCTTTCTTATATTTGAAAATCCCTCTCTAATTGACAGGCAATCTTCTTTAAAGGAAAAATCCTTCCTAGTCATTCATATTCGATATATATAATATATCATTTCTAGAAAAAAATTAAACGGTTCATATAAAAATGCAAATAAATGTAGAATATATGGAAGGTTTTCCTCAATTTAAGCCCCCTATCATAATAACTTCATTATTAGTTAACAATCATTTCAAATTTTGTACAGCTATTAATATTCTGAAAAATTTTTGGTATAACTATTCTATATTAATACTATTCCATTAATTATTACTTTTTGCCTGCATAAAACTAAACCTGATTAGGCAAGTATCAACTAAATAATTTTATTAATAACACTTTATTTAAGTCTTATAAATAAAATATTTTGCTACGTGATATTTTATCTTAGATAAAAATTTAAAATAATAAAGTGATGAGTTTTCAAAATTAATGTAGTTATTGTCTTAGCGTAGAAATTTATGAAAATATTAAGTTTAATGTCGATGATTAAGAGAAACTCCTGAAGCTCTGTATGCATTGTTTTAATACAAATACAACTTTATGACTTTACGAAGTCTGAATCGACTCTATTTATTAATTTTGAAGATGATCCAGTTTCTTGTAATCAGAAAGAGCTTAAACGTAATGGACTGTCACTCGGTTTTTATGTGTTTATTGCCCATCAGGACGCTTATTTAATTCATGATCCCCAGAAGCCGGGAACGTTGGCCGGCTTTCAGGTGTGAGGAGGAGATCGCAGGCGTTGGGTATACTATAAAAGTTGTTTGAGCCGTTATCGGATGGATGTGGGACTACTGCCGAAAGCCCGATATACTTGACATATCTAGGGTTTTCCCTACAACACATTTAGGTCAATGCCGGGTAGTATACTTATACCTTCGGCATTTCCACATTTTCATCCCTTCCTATGCTATTATGGTGACAATCACCAAAGCAGATTACCTTCATGTAACCCGTCACTCAAAGAAAAACGAATCTGATCAATTCAAAGTACAGGTATTTATACATACTATTTAAATACTTATTTTCTACTATTCTGCTTGTAATATTACATTAAGATTACTCTACAATTAATGTAATGGGGAATTAAAAATCACTTGTATTGTTTTTTAATTTTAGAATCACTGTAAGCTCTAGAATTAATTAACGCTAAACTCATGGGTGTAGACGCTGCTGCGGTAATTTAATAAGTAAACAGAACGTGCTTGCAACCAACTTAAGCAAGGCAAAAGCCACCTTACACATGAAGATCTGGGAAAACGTACCATCATTTGGCTACAATGTAAAACAATTCCTGGAATTGGTTCGCTGTGCTCCGCTGCCGGCGGCCAGAATATTCAGTGCTAATTACTCTGATTCGAGGCGCGTCAAACCTTGTTGCCATGAAAAGGACATGCAGTAAATTCGAGTTTGTTTCCCTCCTAACACATATGACATGAATTGATTTGTTGATCCTTTCACTAGGTTAAATCATGAAGATTAATTATTGTCGTAACCCAAATTCGAAATGTCCCGAATAAATGTCTGCCGTCCCAAATAATGATCTTCAACGCTTTGGCACTCTTTGAATCTTATCTCAACAATCGCAAACAGAAGGTCACCTTAAAAAACAAAGCTGGTGAGGTGTACTTGTCAGAATGGGAAGGCATTTCTTGTTGCGTGCCTCAGGGCTCAATATTAGGTCCGCTTTTTTTTTGTATATTAATGATCTTCTAGAATATATGGAACTTATAAAATCTGTCTTATACGCAGATGACACTAATTTGTTAATTACTGACATTGATTTAAATAATCTCAATGCGTAGATTGAGATTGCATCTAGAAACCTAAATACTTGGTCCGCCGCCAATAAATTAACACTCAATGTACAGAAAATAAAGTTAGTTCGTTTTACAACAGAAACTAACAACATCGTAACGGATAAGTTCTCAAATCATGCGACTTTCCTAAGCTTACAGTTAGACAGTAAATTAAAATTGACCTTGCACATTGATCGCCTTGTGCGCAAACTTAGTTCTGTTTGTTACTCATTGAGACTATTGATGCAACAAGTTGATACCAAAACTGCTTCACTAGTCTATTTTGCCTACTTTCATTCACTTACGTGTTACGGTATTGCCAACTGGGGCAACTGTTCTCGTAGTGTGGAAGTTTTTAAACTGCAAAAACGAGCCATCAGAATTATATCAGGTTCAGGTGCTAGAGAAAGCTGCAAACCTTTGTTCAAAATATTTCATATTCTTACTCTACCTAGCGCTTAAATATTAGAAATACTAAAATTTGTTAAACGCAACATGAACCTTTTTGTAAGTATCGGGGACAATCATGGAGGAACCGTTCTGTTCTCATCCTCAGTCTCTACGAGTCTATCGTTCATTATTCCGGTATCGCACTATTTAACAGCCTTCCTGAACATGTAAAGAACACCAATAAGCACAACTCATTCGTCAAGGAGTGTAAAACTTTTTTGTAAATGGAACTTATTTCTCCGTACACGAATTTTTGAATCGGTCTCACATTCGTTGAACTGCCTTGCCTACAAAATTGCCGAATATGTAACAAATACGTAAATAGTGTGTCCAGTTTTCCCCTTTCGGTTCTGTTTTCCTGCCTCTGCTTTCTGTTTTAGTAATTATCAATGACGACAACCCTCCGTACCTAGCGACAGGAGATGATTACCAGGAAGTGATTCGTGTCGTGTGCGTGTTACTTAAAGACATTGTGTATGAATGTGGTGACTGGACAAATGTGAACAGATATGAATTTTTTTGTGTAATAACTATTAATATTAATTCATTTTATATGTAATTTATCTATTGTACATTTGTGACGAATCCTATTTCCTCATTAGAGGGCTAATAGTGAATAAATCTATCTATCTACCAACTTTGGTCCTTGTTTTATTGGCAAACTTAGTAAATTAATACTGATGAAGTATGAAGGTTACGTGATCACTGTTTGAATTTTGTTATTTTCCCCTAAGCCTAAGGCACCAGTAGATGATAGCAATGTCCGTTATCGAAACGTCGAGGAATTACTACATTCAGGCCCGGTCCCGAGAACACTTTGTCAAGTATATACACCAGAAAAACCTTCGTTCGATTAAGCCTAAGACAGTCAGAAGTTCTGAATGTTTAGGACTTTTTATTTAAGCTGCTTAACTTTAATCTGGAATTGGCTGTATCAAGTATTAATAAACGAAGTTATTAATAAAGTGGGCTGTCGAGTCTGTTACCTATAGGCACATCTCGCTATCTTGTGGTTGGACCTCAATCTGCCAACCCCAATGACATCTTGACTATCTTCTTACCTTTTGTGAAACTTTCACAGCACTTACTTTCCGAAGGTGAGCTCCACTCCACGACAGTTTCGAGTGGATTACAACAACGTGGCAATACTAAGCCTCCGGCTCTCTGCTTATACTACCCGCGACATTTCTCTGCCGACGCTGAGAAAGTATTACATTACTCTTCTTCTTCGGACAAAACGCCGACATCTGGTTGCAAGAGAAAAACAGAGACACCTACAGATGATAAAGAAATTAAAAAAACGAAAATCAATAAGTCCGTACCATAGGTTAGAAGACGGAGCTTCGTTAATACTGTCGCTACTGAGTGATTGAAGTGCTACTTGTAAATTGCTCAAATTTTTAACAATGTAATATAAACAGTTACTAAAAGTTTTCTACAGGTTCTATGATTTCGGTTTAGTTGTTATATTCGTGAAATTACTGCTCCGTTCCAAGATTCTTCCGTAGTCTTAATTCAATATTGAAAACTAACGGAAAACGTTTTTGAAGAATGGCTTGTTAATTTATTCACGTTCTACTTTTGATGACTTTTTGGAGAAAAAGCACATAAACAATTATTTACTCACTACCTCTCAATTTCAGGAAGGAATATTAAACAGAAACGGAAAGTTTCTCATTCACTTATATGGCTTTAGAAATACAATATCCGTAAGGAATTTTCTCTCGAATTTTCAATGCATTTTGTTGTGTTGATAATTGTGTTCTTCTATACAAATTGAAGAGGGCAGAACCTTTTAGGAGAGATACGAAGGGGCTACCTTTGGGTATGCCTTTTCCTCTCCGTTTTGAACTAAGGTTACCACAAGCCGAGGCACCTCGGCCTGTTCTGAGAGGTGTATGTTCCGGGGTCACAGACCTTGGGCATATGGTAAGAGTTGTCCGCTATTCCCATTGGAATAGTCGGCCAGCTGCCTCCTAAACTGGTCGAGGCACGGAGAAGGGAATGCTGCGTCCCCACAGCAAACTCCTCTCCCGCTAGCGGAAGGGCATGGGAAAAGTACCCAATGCCCGACCTACCGGATGCAGGTTTTTCTAGGGTTTTCCCTGCATTTCCTTAGGCGAATGCCGGGTAGGATCCTTAAACCATAGCCCGGGGGCCCTAGTTAACCCTTGGCTGCATTCCTCTACCCTTCCGCATCCCCCCTTTCAAATCCATTCCAATGCTATTAAAGGGGAGTTGCCCAACGTGGATTACCCTCATGTAGCCTGTAGCCCTAAAAAAATACAAATTGAAGAATTATGAATTATTGAAACCTTCAACACTTGGTCCAACAGGAAACAAAAACAACACTGATGGATGCATACTGTGATAAAATATTTTATTCTGAATAGGGAAAATTAAAGATGGGGGTTCCAAAAACCTCAATTCTAGGCCTATTGTTCTTAGTTATTTATATAAAATCAATGCCTCCAATTTCTAAAGTTATACTGCTTGCAGACGACTCAAGCATTTTAATTCACAATAAATATGAGTCCTTAGAAGGGGTAACTATTATTGTATTTCATCATTCACTGTAATGGTCTTCAGTTGGATCACCAATTAATTACTAAAAAGAACATTTAATATAATTTCAAACAAGAAATGTGAAGCTAAACCGTGTACAATTAGTGTAAAAATATTAAAATTTGTGAATTTAACTTCCAAGAATTTTCTGTGAGTAATAAATTAAATTGCAAAATGCATATTAATAGACCTGCAACCAAATTATGCTCAGATGCTGTTAGAATAATGTCAATGTGAATAAACAAATATCACCAAACGTTGCATATATTCCTTGATTATTATGGTTTTATTATTTTTTTTTGGCGATCCTTCGGGTTAGTGAATAAGTGTCAAGTTTATTTAAGAACGTGATTCGGAATGGTTTTCAATTAATTGGATATTTTCAGTATTATGCTGTTTACTATGTCAGCTATTCATGTCCAGCTGCGTGCACACTTCTAATTCAAGGAAGAAAATTCAGTTCATTTAAAAACGTAGTATATCATTGTAAATTACACAGAAGTTCATTGTAGTGGTATTTCTATATTTCTTTTAGACAATATTGAACAGTTAAAACAAAATAAAATAGTTAAAAGACAATAAAACAAAAAAGAACTAACCAGTTGTTTCATAGCCACTACTATTGTTCGTTCATTAAATTGACAGTATTAGATAAATAATATGCCTCCTGTAAAAAAGGCTACATGATGATAAATGTTATTTTACACTGGATAATTATAGGTTGTTATTATAATTTATGTACATTTAGTTAGTCATTCCACACCCTTGGAGCCTAATTCGAAAAGGTCTACGGAATATGACGTAATACAGGTACTAAAGGAATCTCCATAAACGTTGAAAGTTTTCCACTTTATCACCACATCGAAACTAATTAAAAAGTTTGGGAGTACAACATGGAAGTGTAATTGTGTTTCCACGATTTGTGTAATATAAATATTATACGAAATATGCTTTGTTTTACCCTTTTTGGAGTGACTTTACGTTCCTTCAATTCGATTTAAATAAAACACAAAAATTCATCAATGTTTCAAAGTGAACTCGAAAACAATTTTAAGTTATTACATTTGCTTATTCAAACTGGATTGATATTTAAATTGGAATTTGAGATTTAAATATTAATTTGATTCTTTAAGGGAAAAACTCTTCACTTCCTACGATTTTTCAGACTGAACCTAAATTTATTTCTGTTTAACTACTTATGATCCATACAAAAATTAAGTATGAATTTAGTACGTCTGCATTTTCCTTATCCGATGTTATTTTACAACCATTATTATTTTACAAAACCGTCTCTTAGTCATTGTTTTGTATCCGCCGGCGAACGAAACTGTAAAGTCTTCCTCAGTTGCTTTTATTACTTCTAATTAGTAGTTCATATAATAAAATGTCCTGCGCCCTTTTCTATTTCTAGTAATTTTAATAAATCTCGGAAGGAGATTAACCGACTCAAAAATTATCCCGATTCGTTAAATATAATCGGTGCCTAAAGACGAACTAAATATTTAGGCGCATTAAGAATGTGAAAAATATTCTCGGTACTTTAATGGAGGAAAAGTCCTCTTGATACTCAAGAGGGAATGAAGAATACCCGACATACCTTAACGAAGTGAAAATAGTCGCCATAATTTAATAGAGTTTATTATACTCCCACACGGTACCTAAAGGGAAGTAAAAATACTCCCGGTTCTTTAATGGATTAATTTTTTTTTGTTTCTGAAGGAATTCATGATACTCCGCTACCGTAAAACAGTAAAAAAACTAATTTTAAGAGAGCGAAAATTACACAAGTATAAAAAGGAAGTCAATAAAATAGCCCGATCCAATGAGTTAAAAATTCTCACGGTAACTGAAATAAGTCAAATATTATCCAGGTACGTTAAATGAATAAAAAGAATACCGGGACCTTAAGGGTGTCAACATACACTCGATATTTTGTATGAAACAAATATATTCCCGGTACCTTAAGGAAGTTAAAACATTCCCGGTACGTAAATGTCTAAAAAATGTTCACATATGTTAAAGGAGGATTTAAACAGTATTCCCGTTAACTTTTAGGAGTCTAAAATACGCCTGGTATCTTAAGGGGTAAAAAATACTCCCTGTATGTACCTTAATGAAGTACAAAATACTACCGGTATCATAAAGGAGTCAAGAATACTCCAGTGTGTAAAAATACTGCCGGTACGTTGAAAGAAAACAAATATGCTGGTACCTTAAGGAAGTAAATACTTCTGGTACTATAATGTAAATAATTCCGGTACATTGTGGGAATGAAAAATAATATACGCTTTCTTATGGGAGTCAAGAATAGTATCTTAAAATAAATGAATATATATGTCTGTGTTGGTTTCCACCTTCTAAGTAAAATACAAAAAATTAATGATATACATAAACCTTAGCCAAATTAGCCAGTCGATAAAAATTGTATGTATATATAAATAAGATTTTTTTTTGGGGGGGGGGAAATATTTTTAACAGCATTATAAATTAATTATAACTTATCACTCAATATTTTATGTAACAGTGACAAGCGGATTGAGAATCATAAAGACTATTCTTTAAAGTTCAATGCTGAGAATTATTGTGTCTAATTATTATTACAGTATATACGCGTTGTAAGAACACACACACACACAGATATATATATATATATATATATATATATATATATATATATAAACTATAAACTGTATATTATATCTTTTATTATGCATACCATAATTTATATTCATAGCATGAGAATGTAATCAAATAGTTGCCATAATGGATGCCATTTTTATACTAAGACAACATCAATAAATAAATATACATGAATAAGACCTAGCAGAATGTAAGCAATTACGCGCCATTTTGGCGCCATTAAATATGACGGAATTTTAAATTCTTCATAGTTACCAACATAGCCACAACTTCACCAGTCTTTTCACATTAACAAACAAATATATTACTACGATATACACACACAACCAAAGATAATCAAGAATTTTTAATTGACATTATTTCTTCAATCCTTGCTCATTGACCATCAAGTCTAAGTTATAATAATTAAAAATATTTGGTATCGCTATTTTTCTCATTATTCGTTGTCTACTCGAGTGGGTAATGCTGGATATAATTGGGATAAAGTCTACTTTGGTAGACAAATTATTTTCCGTGATTCCGTAAAATAAGTCATGTCACGCTTTTGAAAGGAGTTTCTAGAGACAACGAAAATAACACTTGCATCAATTTATTTAAAGGCGTAAGGTTCGCATCAATTTATTTCTAAGGACACGAAAATTATCTTCTCCAACGGATTCTCTCACGGATTTTAAAACCTTAACAATGTTTTTATCATTGGATGTCACTTGGAGTATTGCCGGATATAATTATACTTTTAATTCAATCGAAATGTTTCAAGTTAGTATTCGTCACCTTGTTTGTGCCGTGTGTCGTCAATCTTGGGGCACTTGTGTTTTTGGTCACCTGTCGAAAGCAACAAGGATTGCACAATCGTTGAGTGCTATTTATTTTGGCTACTTCTTTATCTAATTAGTATACTTTTAACACTGCCGTTTACATTTTGTAATTTTAAATTGTAAATTTATTTATTCTTGTTATATAATTATGTCTATTACCGAAAGATTCTTGGAAAATCAAGATTAATTTTAAAAACTAGAAACAAAAGAATATGAAGTATTTATTTATATAATTGAGAATGATTAAAAACATGATTTTTCAAAATGTCAGAATATGAAATAATCAATTTTAGGTTAATTCTATTTTAGCTGTGAATTCCTTATCTTTTACGTACATTAATGCTTATTTATGTTTCCTGATAGTATACAGCAGCAGGTTCTTATTAATTTTGTTTATTTGTAAAGCACTATGATCCGTCGAGGGTTTCTCATTATCAGTTTTAAATTAAATTCATTCCCATCTTTCTATGTACATCTCGGAAGAAAACTGGTTACAACTTTTGCGTCGTATGGGAAATAATTTTGTTATTAAATTGGTCTATATTTTCGTGTCGCTGAATAGTAATTGATGTGATCATATGTGATATGGCGGATGGCTGAGGCGCGGGCGCTGGAGGCTTGTGGCGGGGGCGGGGGTTGGGGTGGAGGCGGCGGGCGTCGGGACGCCAGTGAGCGTGTGGCGGCGGCGGCGACCAGATCCGCGCTTCTAACAGCCAGGCGGAGCGAGCAGTAGCAGCCATAGCTGGTACGTCACTCCAATACACCATTATTTCCGCATGGACTACATTATAACAATAAAGTGAAATATAGCTCACAAGAAGGCATATTGAATTGCGTACGTGTATATAATTCCAATTGCCCATTTATTATCGAATAATTATTTTGGAAAAACACATTTTTCAAGCTTTGAAGTGAAACGTTAATGATCTCAAATTCCTGTTTATGCGGAAGCTTGATCTGAATTGAACTAAAATGGAAAAGTACTTTCATTTTCACGTTTGGAATAGAAAGTGTGATTACATCGATGGGATTCTTAAAAAAAAGTTACGAGTAAAAAATGAAATTAATTAAATTGGATGTATCAGTATTATACAAGCTAAACTCTATCTGCATGAGAAGTAGAATTATTGAGCAAAATTATAAATACTCACTGACTTATTTTCCTAATTAAATATGCTCTTGGAAGATAAAACTATCGATTTTACCGAACTGTTATTAATATTTTAGATCACTCTGAGTAAAATGGAAAATAGTATTACTGAAAAAAAGAAGCTTCAAGGAAAAGTGATTTTAAGTACAATATTCTTAAAGATAAGGCTCAGTGCTTTTCTTAATATAAATTATTTTTCATCTGAAATGATTAATTTATCCTGCTTCAGATAAACAGTCAGTTGTCCTTGACTGCCCTTTGCTATCCTCCAAAATATAACTCAAGCATTTAATTTATGTTTCTAAACGAAACTATAAATTCCATTAACAATTAATTTTTCCACCTTTATAGTGAAAAAACGGTTTTTTATTATATATTTAAATTACGTACCTAATTTTATTTATTAATCACTTTTGTTGAAAAATGTAAAAATTATGTTGCAATGGTATGAGTAGTGAACCAGAGACTGGCTGTCGGTATCTGAAATATGTAAGGGGCACACACAACGTGTATTGTATTTATTTTATCAGAAATAATAAATAGCGTCCTAAGCACAGAATTTAAACTACGTCCATAATTCTACGAAGAACTTTTATTTGATAGTTTTGGATTTCGAACATTCAAAAGCGTTCCTTCAATTAGCCATCAGTGTTCTAATTTTTTTCACAGTATTCTCTACTCCAATAAAAGTGAGAAATGATAAAATAATAAAGAATGCAGTCTTTCTCGGTGTAAATAATGAATAAAATCTTCTCGGTCGGGCCTCTAACCGAGTGAGAATGCGATGACAGTGTACGTCATCGAAACGTCGTGCATACAATTTTTCACTCGGATAAAATAATAACGGTTATTGCCTTCAATTGTTAGATTCACTGCAGTGTCATTCTCTAAAACTGCCATCCAGTTGGTTTCATGTATTATATAATTAATCTCATGTCACTAGCTGATAAACACGCCAGAGTTAAAAAAATACATGCATACTTGTGATAGTTATCGTATAAGACTGTTTTTATTGCTGTTCACTTCTTAAACATGGGTATTATGGCTATAATATAAATACGATTTATAGTCCTATTATTTGACATCAATTAAATAAATGAGTTGATACTCCGGCCAAATGTCAGAACCAGTTTAATAAAATAAAAAAGAAGACAACGTTTCGCTCCGTTTATTGGAATATCCTCAGGTGCGCAAGTATAAAACAAAATGTTTGTTATAGATGAATTATAAAAGTATAAATTTAATTTATTTCCTGTAATATTAGGTAATTTAAATAAATAATAAAATTATACAGAAAAATTTGAAATATTGAAAGTTAAATTATTTATTGTAATTTGAATAAATCTCTCTAAAATGTAATTATTTATTGAAATTACCTAATATTACAGGAAATATTTTTTCATACTTGTAGAATTCATCTATACCAAAATATTATTTCTTACTTGTGCACCTGAGGAGGTTTAAAGAAATTAAACAAAACGTTGTGTTATTTATATTGTTAGATCTTATTAAACTGTTTCTGACATGTTGGCTGACTTATTCAATTATAAAATTGATTGTGTATTGGAAGCATGAATTTCGTTTCAAACTCCAGTCCATTATATCCGATTCCTATATATATCCATATAATGTTACACATTACTGAAAACTATGGGACTGTTGATCGTATTGTCCAAACCTCATCGTAATGAGATGTTATTAAATGCAATTCGCATCAAATCAATAACATTTAATTAATTATTTAACATGTAACGTTGGAAATGAAACTGTTGGGCATTTAATTAACATATAATATCTGCTTAAAACATCACATTACACTATTTCGGTTGGTTTATATCTTCGTTTTCAGAAAACTTTAATGATAATTTTAATGATCTGTAAATTATTAAATTCGAAAAGGAAGTATTAAATGTGATAGTTGCATGTGTTATGTGGATGACAAATTCTTCTCTTTTCTCAGCTGATATTTTTCTCCTATTTCAAGAAGTTGAAGTATAGGTTACCTCCAAGAATTGCACAATAAGTATATATTCATTAAGCTGAATTACATTCAGCTAAGTATTTTAAAATTATTTTTGGCATTGTGATACGAATTATTGTAGACTTAAAGTAATTCGCCCTGAGATGTTTCGCTTTTGTTTTGGTTGAATTGTTGTGTGGCATAGGGGTCTAGCAACAGCTCTTAAATGCAAGTCAGTTGGTGAGATTGAGCGAAGGACGAACTTAGAATTCCCCATCTACATGCATATTGCGAATCAGACGTCATACCTGTGCACTGGGAATAACCGACAGAGCCACCAACTTTGCCACGAAAAAGGGACGGTCGCCGAGTCAGCCACGACATGTCCCCTTTGATGTCTGAAATGTAAACATATACAGTAACTCTTTCAGAACTGCCGTATTTGAAGTTCACATGTGAGTCTAAGTAGCTAAAGTATGGTGTTTTTGGTTTTCGAGTATTACACGGATACTGTTAATACTTAGCAATTTAGAGAGCTGTAAAATAATCAGACACATCAATATATTTAATTCCAAAGTACGCAAATGATAAATTATTAAGGTAAAGATGATTCTTAATTACTTGAAAACTTATTATACAAACTATTAGATATATATAGAACAATAAAATGTTTGAATTAAAAGTAATATGTGGCTATCAGTAGATATAGTGGTACAAATTGTAAATCAATACATGAATAAGAATTCTATTTATTTTAGTTGAATGACAAACATAAATGAATATTAATATGAATAAAATGTCATTTATAATTATTTATTATGTAGTATTCCTTAATTTAACTTCTCTTCCTAGTTAATTTTCTACAGCACGTACATTAAAAAGTAAATTATACAGTTTAATAAATTTTTCTGCAATTGCCAAATGTAACACACTCGTAATAATACAGAAAAATATTTACTGAATACATTTTTTTCCTTACTGACAGAAGATATTAAAATAACGTGATACCTACATAAAATACTTCCAAATAAGTAATATATTAACATCCAAAGTTAAGAAAAGTTGTTCGTGTGAACATTAATTAAGTAAGGATCATTGCTCTCGATACAAATGTAACTGCAAGTTTTTTTTGGTCATAAACCAAACATTTTATATGTATTATGACTCAATTTTGTTTTGGTGGAGGTAAACGTATAATGTGCGTCGGAAATAAAAAATTGTTTTTCTAAATAATGTTAATTTAATTTTCATACAACCTGAAGAGTTGAGGTACACACTGTTTCGTAAAGAATTAAGGTAATAGATGAGAATATATGTCACATATATTCTTTATTCACAGGTGGAATATTTTATGAATTATTATGACATTTATTTGCAAATAAAATATTTAATTACGTTAGGTGCTCTGATTTTTGTTTATAGTACGTTGTATATTTCCAGTAAATGTTATTACAAGTAAACGATAAAGGTTAAAGTAATCGGACAGCGCTATCACAGTGATTCAGCACAAAGTTTGTTACAAATTTTCTCATATTTGTCAATGTTTTCCGTCCAATGATTTTCTTGGGTATATTATTTCTTTAACAACTATAGACTATCATTTGTTAGAAGTTGAGTTGTTGCAGAAAGTCATATTCAAAACTACAAACACTTGCAATCGCAGTAATAATTAAATTTTAATTTAATGCATCTACCAACGGGCAAACTGCCATTTAGTAGATTAAATAAATAAATACATACATACAGAATAGCCTGGCTCGGCAGACTCAAAACGTGCTAACTTCGCCGAGTCTCGGATTCCAAACTGTTCGGTCTGGTATTGAGCTACAAACTCAGGATCCTTTATTATTCCCGAAAACCTTGATAAAAACATTCAACTGAACTAACCCTATACATAATATCTATGATAGATATTATTTTAATAAATAACATATTACTCTGTAAATTAACGCTAATATTAGAAATGTAAACACAAAAATTTAATTTAACGAGTGTAAATATGTTTTGCGAAACAGTTTCTGCTTGACCGCGAAGGGTAAATACGCGTTCGAGGGAACAGTTTGTCCTCACACTTCACTAAGCGCTTTTCCAATGAACATGTAATCGGACAAAGAATTGCGGATTCACGAGAGAAGAAGAATTAATCACTATTTTAATTCTACGCATATATTAATGAAGTTGAAACATGGTTTTCTTTTGCTGTTGCTCTACTTTATCCGAAGAAAGTTACATAATTTCGTAATATGTCTCTTGTAAAGTATATGAATGATCTTCAGTATTATAAAATTTTTAAAAGAGCTATAATATGAAATATATTTTAAAGAATGGTTAAAAACTTTACACATATTTTTTGATGCTAAATAACTTTTCTTTTAATTTTTAAAAACAATTATACACAGCGACTAAACAAACATTTTTAGGAAAAATGAAACAAAATTTCAACCTTCTTTTCATTTCAGTTACAAGACATTGTTTCATTAATAAGGTAAATAATTTAGTTGATACCAAATGTATGCCCGTCCTTCATACGAGAAATATTGTACATGCTTCTTATCTGTAAGTTTGGTTTGAGGCAAAAAGATTTATTTAAACTGTATGCTATTGTATCAAACTCGTGACTATATTTTTTATTTAAAAAGTTTGTAACGGCTCATGGATGAAGTATCAGATTTTACTCTGATGGAATTAGGATAAAGTACACTGCAGGTAAGCCGCATGAGGTTAAGGATGGAGAGGTGTCGCACTAGGTCGGGAGTCGGCAGTGGTCTGACAGCGGAAGGTCCTGGGTTCGACTCCCGGTCCGGTCAACATTATTCAATTCATATTACTTAATTAACTAAAAACCACGAATCTTTAAATAAACTCTCTTCTTCTTTGTCTTCGAATTTCGAATAAACTTTAAGACAATAATGTATTAGTCTCTTCTCTTACACAGTTTCACTGAAACTCCACTTTCGTATAGTATTTCTGAACCTAAGTCCAGTGATAAGAAATGATTCAGGTTATTCCGATCTAAACTAGTTCTGTTTATAAACAAAAGATTATACATTTTTTTTGGTTTCGCGATTTTATTTGTCTACCAATACAAACGAAAAATAAATTGGGAACACCGACTTTTAAGTTTCATTTGCTACAAAAGGTAGATAATTTAAGTTAGTCTCTAAGCTGTTTACAATTTTAGAGAAAACGAAGAAAATCCTTGCGTAAGGAGTTAATATCAGATTTTGGAACTTTCGCCATTCTGTCTATATATGACGAATGGCAGTTTGATATTACATGACTTCTCTTTACAGAAAAAATATAAAATTTCATTTTTTAGACCTATATTTGTAATTAGAGAAAATTCAATAGTTTGGGACGTCATTTTTTCTTAAGATTAGTAATTACAGTTTTAAGTTGCTTCCATACAAAAAATATAATTTTATAGAAATCTGTCCAAACAAACGTAGCGTGGCAGACAGACAGAAATTCAGATGACATCTGTTTCGGATCTCCAATTCCAAAAAAAATGTAAAGATATATTAAAATCACTGGATTCTAAGTAATGTACAGACAAAATAATTATTTTCTATGTATAGATTTAGACACCCATATTTACTACTTACGTTTGTTCCTCACACATTTTGAATTTCATTATAAAATATTTAACGTAATAGGAACTGATAATTAAAACATTCAAAACCAATAGCAGGTATAAAAATAATAAAAAATTATAAATCATTTATTTAATTATATCACACAACCCCTTCCTATGCTATCAAAGGGGAGTTGCCACCATGTGGATTACCCTCATGTAGCCTGCTACCAAAAAAAAATCACACAATAGTATTCAGTCTTTGTGTGAACCCACATCAGGCGTATATATAAAATGAGTTCCAAAGAACGCGGAATATATATATAAACTACAATGCATAGTTCATGAAAAGTTCTAACATTTATTGATGGCTTGGATAATATATAGAATTAAAACCTGTGTAATCTTGTAATTTATTATATTTTTCCTTTTCCCATCTTTGTTTATAATAACCTTCTCTTTATTTACTTACTTGATTCACTGAGTCCTAGATGAAATCACTGAATATGTACCGAATCAATTTATTACTGGATAAGTGAGTTCAAATGTGACCGTAATAACACTCATTCTGATGCTGCATGTTCAGGCCGTTCGATTGATGTTATGATCGATAAAATATAAAATTCATGGTATCATGAAAGAAGACCGTTACATTAAACTTCGTGAGATTGTGAGATAGTAGGAGTCGTATATTAAAGGGGATCATATTATCCTCTATGAAGTTCATATATGAGAAAGTTGAAAGTATCGAAAAGTACATTTCAAAACGTGTTTGAACGCAATTCGGCCTAGTTCTAGCGTTGTGTTGCGTCTATGAACGAAACTTTGATTACACTGCGTAGTTAAAATGACAGACAAAACAGTGAACTGGTGAAGGTAAAAAGTCAAAAATCTTTTTATTAGCATTTTTTTTTGTGCGCCACTAGGTATTATCAAGGTCCATTTTTTAGAAAAAGGTAAAATACCTGATTAGTTCAGATGCTCAACGTTATCACTCAGAGGGAAGCGTTCCTTCGCTAGGACAATATGGCCAATGCAATGACAGAAGATACTTATCGAAATTATTCCTTCCTCCCCATCCATCCTTTTGCTACAACCTATTGGATTTTTGCCGTTGATCTTAGGGGAATATATGTGAATAGAATTAAGGAAATTAACTGAATGTCAACAGTATAATTTAAAATTTGGAATATTATTTTTCTGAGAGAACAAATTTATTGGAATCATGCTGAACAAAATGCATATTGATTGTTACCGAAAATGTCTATTCACAGTGTTCCAACTTGTGTGTGTGTGTGTGTGTGTGTGTGAGAGAGAGAGAGAGACAGACAGAGAGAGAGAGAGTGAGTGAAAGAGTGAGTGAGAGTGAGAGAGTGAGAGTGAGAGTGGGAGTGAGATGGAGAGGGAGAGGGAGAGGGAGAGGGAGAGGGAAAGGGAGACAGGGGAGAGAGAGACTGAATTTTCAATAATATATATGTGTGTGTGTGACTGAATTTTCAATATAATATATATATATATATATATATATATACCCATTTAATATAATAAGTAAAAATATTTTCGTAGTGAGTAACTATGACCCACTGGTTTTATCACAGTACGTAAATAAAATACGCATAATTATTTCAATTCTATTTGATGTATCATATAATTAATATAAAAAATTAACGGCAGCTCTAGAGAGAAGAAAGATTAATTATAGACCAATGTCTTTGTTTTGAACAAAGAGAATGATGAATTGCTGCTTAGTAACAGCAGTAATTAGGCGGACACCACCTTATTAATTAGGATATATCGCATGACACTAAAAGATCTTGTTCGGGTCCATTACGTTTTAGGCTCTAGTAAACTCAAGAGACTATTAACGTAACTACTTATAATCCTAGAACTGCGGTATGTTGAAGTTATTATGACTCCTAGTAACATATGTCGTTAGTATAAAACTTAGTAATTTATACACTATATGTATTCAGGGAGAATATAGACGGAAAAAATAATGCCATAAATGGTTCGGTTTTAATAATAATAATGTGTGAGGCTTTTTCGATTACAACTGTTTTCTTAGCATTGGAAATGGATTAATCTGTTACGTTTAATTTCTTGCTAAGCAGTTCTGGTCAGTGTGTGAAAGAAGAACATATTTTGAAAAAATATTAGGTTCCTTATCTCATGCTTTACTTAAGAATGTGATCACTCCATTTGGATCAAGTTTTCATAACGATTGTAAATCATGGAATAAACAAATAAGAAAAAGAAAATTTATTTACTCAACTTCTAGGCCATTTACAAACTTAAAATTTATTCTTGAGGGTTTACAAATCATATAACAATTAAAAATATATTCCAAGAATTGTTTAATTTTCTTACTTAAGTATCATAATATTAAATTTTTGTATAATAAGCATGAAATCTAATGATGAATTTAATTTGAAGTATTGAAATGTAAGTTTTAGCTTTAGCTATGAATATTTACATTTAATCAATACACTTAATTTTGAGAATTTTAACCGTTTTTTGACACCTTTTCTACCCGATTTCAATATTAGCTTCTAATTCAGAATGCTTTTTGTTCATTATTCTTTCAAGTTTAACCTATATAATTATTGCTACAAATAGACAACTGTGTCAGAACAAATTAAAATAAAATATAAGCTAATAACAAGCAACCCTCAAATCTCGCCTCTTGCCTTCCCTTCACATCACAATAGTATTTGGATTAGTAATTGATGATAATTTATAAGTTTAATAACAGAATTCATAGCCTTTCTGCTCTAATTACAAATTGTCAAACTTCCGGTTATGTACATACATGAAAAAAGAAATAAAACTTTTCCTCAGGGAATACGGTGATCAGTTTTAAATATTTGTAAATGTGGACTATTGTGGCTCTATAACACCGACTTTGACGGGGCATGTTGTCTCAATACTTTACCGGCTCTTTCCGACATGATAGGTAATCCGGTTTCTCCAGTAGCCGCAATCTCTCGACTGCTGAATTCATACCGTTTTCCAGGAAAATGGTCTTACAGCTTGGAGGTGTTCTTACGACTTCTCGTAGTCCGGAATCACGCGGTTCCTTCGACTACGAATTTCTCTTAGCTGGACTCAACTGGAATTAAGTCTTTGCTCCCGCTACCCTACACTGCACTACAAATTTCTTTTCACTTCTGACTCCTCCATTACTGAACTTCTGCCTGCGTTGTTGATCATTTCGTCAGCTCGGTAAACCAATGTTCCACTCATCACATCATCTCCGGATGATTCTAGCCAATGAGAATAATATCCGCACCTCAAATACTCTTAATATTTTCGTTAGAAACTCCCCGTATGGGGTTACATGGCTAATTTCAAGTCCTTGACAACTCTAGTTCTTCTGGGCGCCAGAAATTTCAGCGAAAATTTCACGTAGATGCTAAAATCTTGGAAACAGAGATTTGTTTCGCCAGGTGTTTATACCTCCTGAGCGCCTTCTTGACCATCGTTAATCCTCTTAAAGGAACGTTGCTGAGATCTGCCTGGGTTCCGTACAATGGCCTGGCCAGTCCAGACGCAAGAATATTAATTGCACAAAATTGGTGCGTAAAATAAAGTAACAATATAAATAAAATAGCCCAGATTAATAATTTAATTTCGCCTGTGAACACTACAACTCCCGTAACTAGACAATGAAATACCTTATGAAGTATTGTTTGGAATCTCTTAAAACTATTACTCTTATTTTGTCAACACAAAAATCCATGGTCGTAGCAACTTAAATTTGTATATCAGCGAATAGTTTACGCCGGCGAAGCAGTCAGCTAAGAGCTGCCTTTAAAGGGCTATAAAATTTTGAGAAGGAAAGAGTCATGACATTTCTGCGATAATTACAGATGTTGCGCCACAACCTGGCCGTGGGAACAGAATATTTTGGAAGAATAGAAATGCAAACGATATTGTTTCGGGTGGCTATTTCTAGCTCACCAAGGGCACGTCCAAATACGGAGGCTACTAAAGGAAAATCACGACCGAGAAAGAAAGTCTATGAACAGCCAAAAGCCTTGAGGTGGAGAAAATATGCGTGGTTGAAGGTTATTTAACTGCATGAAGAGTCGCTATTGAGGAGCATGACAATTTGAATTATTAGGTATATTACGAACATTATGTTTCGATATTATCTCAGCTTTTGGAATTATATTAGTCATTAATATTTTTTAAATTTTGAATAATGTTTGAGGAGGGTTTCTATCTAATTTCGACTTGATCTCTATGCTCAAAGTCGGGTTGGTGCATCAAGCTGATGTCTCACGGAAGGGGTCAAGAAGCGCCAATAACGGAAGTCTACGCAAGGAAATTGATAAATCATTATTCCCAAATTTTCGTAACTCTTGCGTTGCTTTGGGCTGATAAACCAAAGCAGTTAATGCTACATGGCGCAAAGAATTTTCATTTTAACCTTAATCCACTGTTTACAGTATGAGAATTTGGGTGCGAATAATCTACATTTAACCTTGCGTAAATAAACTTTTAAATTTTTATTAAAAGAATTGATAAAAATAATAATTTTTAATTAATATTGGAATAAATGGAATATATTTTACATTACTTTTAAAGAGTAGTTTGAAATTTGATAATTATATTGTTTTTCTTTATTACCCGCAAGGTTACATACAATCCTGAAATACCCAAGTGCACATTACATCTTACTTTACTAATGTACTGCTTTTCATATAAAACTAGTTAGTTAGCACTACAATAATTATAAAAATATTTATAAACATTATCGTAGTTGATGTGGAGGTTAGTCTACAGCAAATAATTCCAGTCCCTTATTGTCTTGTTCACGAAGGAATATTTTCCTACACCGTTCTTTGTTTCCTTTTCTTTAATCAGTTTTAGATAAGATCGTGGCTTTATTTAGGCAATTATAACTCTCTAGGTCGGGTGGCCTGCATACGTTTTGTAGAGTGAATAAAGCATTGCCCTTTTCTTCCTTGCCGCAAGGGTTTCCAACTTAGTTGCGAACTCACCAAAAATTCGAGAGCCACACAAAACATAAAGCCGTTTCGGAGTACCGTCTAGCACAATAATATGTTTGGCTCTGAAACGATCCTTACTTCTCGCACCATATTATATTTAGATTTTTATTAATTCTCTAGTCCTTCGTTCAGGAAATAGGATAGTCATTACATAAAATTAGAAACAGTTACTAGAAACTATGTAATGGTAGCCAATAGTACAAAATTTTAACATACGTTATAACTAAAAATACGGTATAAGTTTATAGACTAATTAATAGTATTAGAAAAAAACAAATATATAAATAACTTTAATAAAACTCATGAAACTCACTTAATATTACTAAGAGTAGGATTACAGTTCAATGCTTACAGAGTATGCTTAGAATTCATGTGAATAAATAACTCCATAAATACAATAAAAACGAAACTACACATTACAAAAGCACGATACACACTGCGATTCACACACACATATACATGTTAACCAACGAAGAGAAATCTGGTCTTTCGTGAATATATATATATATAGCTTTACATACAGGTTGAAGAAATATATTATTCGTAACTATTGGAGACAAATTCTGTAAAAAAATGTAGAAATAATTATCTATATTCAATAATGTATCTTTAACAAGAACGCTTACGAAATACGAGTTCAATTTACACGTTTCACTCTGGTATAGAAGTGCAATTTCTTTATAATTGCTATTTCCTTTGCCACGCCATTAGCCTGACTGATCAAGAATGTATATTTGCCTGCTTTGTACTTTTCTTCAATATTCTATTAATGAAGTGTAAAGACTTAAACCCTTTTCTCCAGAATTAATTGACCTACTCTGACTTGCCTCAATTTACGTGTTTATTAAATGTTAGACCTACTTCAGTGTCCTTACCAATTTTATATTGAGCTGGGACAGTATTAAAAATTATTGCTTTACATTTATTTTCATCCTACACATTTCCGTAATTTAATGCATTTAGTGTGAATTAACCTGAAGTTCGTTTACATTCTCTATGCGTTCTACTTTCGCGAAATTGTTCGCGGATGGCTGCATTATACGATGTGTGTCAAATGTGAATTACATAGAAGTAATCATTTACAAAAACAGAAAATCCTGGAATAAATATATATATTTATAAAAATAATCAAATCACAAAGGACGCAAGGAATGAAATAGGAGATTTCTGAAAGCACTATGTAAAAATTTTGGAAATAGTTTAATTTTTAATTTAAATTGAAGAATTTCCAATTATTTCTGTCTCCAATAGATATATTCGAAATATCGATACGAAATGTTGTTCACGATGCAATACGACCAGTCAGTCAGTGTCACAGAAAATGACAATAGAAAATTTCAAACGAACAATGTTTCGTAATCATTTAGCCTGCGTAAATTATTAACTAAATTTATCAGGTATGCAAAACATAATTGAATACCTGTGACATAGTGTAATAAAATTTTAAATGCAGATAATTTAAGCTAATATTGTACTTAAAAATTTTCTACTGACAATATGGTTAAAATTAACAAAAATTTCCTCACTGAATTTTAAACTTGACATATTTGAATGTAAATTATATTAAAATAAAATTTATATGTTAATAAAGGGTTTAATTATTAATAATATTATTTACTTAACTCCACATATATTCTATAGCTTAACATTAATCAGATTTTTGCGAATATACTCGTACCAGTCCTACGTTGTCTCAATTTTGCATATTTAGTATCTCATTTGACAACACATTGTATATTATTTTCTTTGCTACTAACTCCATTAATCGGAGAAACTATTTTTTGGAAAATCATTAACGTTACAACTGTCACAATGGCTTAATTAGCTATTAATCTCAGCCTTACGAACAAGAAACATATTGTCTTGTAGTTCTCAAAATTAAACCGTAATTTCTGACAAATTAGTTAATTTCTGCTTTTATACTGTACATGTTCCGCAAAAGGAGGCAGAACACTGCGGCTACTATATCCGAGATGTGGACATTCCACCACTGATTCGAGGATCCGTGTCGATGCTATTCACTTTAATTAAATGTGTCCGCCTCTTCTCCAGGGTGAGCGACGCACAATGCTGAAAGTTTAGCACACATATCTGGCGCTCACGATCTGAAGTCTTTCCTCTCAAGCAGCAGAAACGTACGTAAAACAGTTTCATTTTCTTGCTGCTATATTGGTGAACATTCCGTATACCGTGAAATGAGTAGTTTTGTTGTATTGGCCACTGATCGAAATTTTATAGTACATTTTGAGTTTCTTCGATATATTAAGTTATTTTCAGGTTTTTAGAAACGTGAAAGGAACCCATTAAAACGATGAAATGATTAATAGAAGTATTTTTCACTAGGCGATATAATATAATATATATATATATATATATATATATATATATATATTCCTTCTGCTTAATCCTACATTCTATTTTCTCTTTCAAAATTCAATATTTTCTCATTTTTTTCTAATAATTGAAGTACACAGTTCTCACAAGTCATATCTATTCATAATATTTGATTTTGAATATCGTCACGTAGCATGCAGTTCATTCTCGGAATGGTTACGATCCATTCTGCTAGACTGTACCTAACACATTTCTTCTTTCACATTCATTTCTTATTTCCTCTTTATTTGTTACACTGCTTGTTCGTCTTTATTTTTTTTATATTATTCTGCTAAAGCATACTTAAAGATATTTACTTTCCATTTGCATAGGTGACAAAACTCTTTTCCATACTCCAGTCAATTTTTATCGAAAAGTTCAGGATTCTAATCGGGTAACGACGTTACACCGATAAAGTCTACGATCCATATTAATTTATCTTGTTATCAATTATAATTCCTTTGGTAAAAGTTTTCTTTGTCTTGGCTACATTTTCTCTGATTGATTTTAGTGCCATGCTTCAGAAATACTCAAACTAAGTGAAAAATTCTATTTCTTTGTTGTCTAATGTGGTTGTAAGAGGCTCTTCCTATTTTTCATTTTCTAATAACAGTGAACTGTCAATATGTTGTGATATACGCAGAGATAATGTGTATGGAACTGTAAGTATTGTTTAAACTGAAGTTTTTCCGGTCTCTGAAATTATTGTGAGCTCCATCCCACATTGTTTAGGATATCTATCATTCTTCTTGGTCATACGGTTGTAATTCAAACACGTTTTCACATAAAAACAGTTAAGAGTAATATTAAAAAGTTCCAAATGCTGCGTAGAATAGCTTTCTTTTAATGAACAACCAGACGAAAATTCTAAGGATATAAACTCACTACGGTTTGGTCACACCAGTTTGGTCAAATTTTATATATGTAAACATATAACTATAGAATTGTGTTAACTATTCTTCATCTTATACATTTATTTTCCCATAGTTTTGGTTGCAAAAGTGATTTATGTCGGCGAGAAAATGTTTGAAAATGACTAACTGGCTAAGAGTAGTCTTGGAAAGGAAGACGTTGAGGAGTACGGTTGAGACGTTTTGTGAATAAAAGGGTAGGAACGACTTTGTCAGCAGTTGCTAACCTTCAATTTCAATTTGCTCACAATAGACCCATTGCACCGTTTCTGGTGTCTTTCTCCGCAGGCCTGAAACAAAAGGAGCCTTTAAATCGAAATATCAAAATACACCGTAGTCTTGTATCCTTAGCATTGTTCAGAAATATATATTATTTTTTTAAGTTTCTGATCATGGGAACTGATTTAAATATATTCTGAATTACTTATCTGACGTATCAAATTTAAAAATTATATTATAAAAATTGACTAATAAATTTATATTTTCTTTAAATATTTATTTTATTTGTAGCTACCACAATTATTTACTTTATACGTATTCTAATTATTGAGGTTCAAGTAAAATGTTAATTTAGTTTTATTTATCTTTGCATGATAAGACATTTTCTCTATAGGATAATTCATGAATTACTAAGTCTAATTTTTTATTTTTTTAAATTTTCAACAATTAATTGTTTCATTATGCAATGAACACCTTTCTAATCATGTTTCCCTATTAGAATGATTACTGAATAATCCGCCATTTAATTCAGTAGAGTCTTCCCTGAGGTACACCAGCAGAATTCATATTCCGACGACTACAACTTTTTTTTAAGAAAATAATTCACTTGCTTGACATATCTAAAAATGCTAATAAATCACGATATAATGATAAAATAACTACTTTCAGTTTAAATAAACAGTACGACAAAGCGTGATTGTGTTTATACTCTCTTACATACTCAGTGAAACATGGGCCTATCAGTTACTAAAATAAATATATATACGTAACTCAAATATTATCAAATAATACGTCGAATCGATAAGCATAAAAATAAAACATTTAAAAAAACATCTGGCTAAATATTCACTGAGAACGGGTCATATTAAAGCAAAACATATTTATAATTGTGTCAATGTGACTATCTGTAAGTGTTCAAATTGAATACTATATTACGCCCCAGCATAAATATTAATTCGCAAAAAGAATAGTAATATAAATGTTTTCTTAGCTTTATATGAATAATGTCATTATTCTAACCGCTTACGTTTTATAAGTGCAGGTTTGAAATATAATAGAAATTAATAAAGGTCCACAAATAACAAAATTATGTTCTTAAGTCGTTTGAGATGAAAAAATCAATGGCGTTCTGATAATATACAGCAATCGACAGTTTGACAGTTTTAATTTTTGTTTGTAATAGAATAATATAAATCAAAGAACCATCATTCTTCAAGCATTGTTCAAGGTTAAAATCCTTTGCTCACTCAGAAGGGAAAGTCGTAAATCAACCAACACCACATACTAGCGAAGTTACTTTACTGAAACTTTTATCAGAAGCTCAGAAAACGATGTTTTATACAGAATGGGCCACATGTAATCTTATTTGTATGCACCGTTCACCGTTGAATGAAGAAATATAATATGAAAGCTTTACTACTTTAGAATGAATTCATATTCATTTAAATCCAAATGCTGTTACTTAATGCTTCTCATTGAATAAGAAAACAGTAATTTATTTTCTAAATACCTGGAAGGAAAATTTACTTATTCGTTTTTATTGCATACATACATTATACCTTCTACGTGGATGATCAAAGTCAAATTATTTATTTATTTATTCATTACGATTTTGCGATATATGAAGCTATACGGCTGGGAATTCGACGACTGGTCCAGCTCTCTCGAAGTTTCTCAATAATAGGGCCCCAGATAATTTTTAGTGTAAGAAACTATCAAAACTTAAAATAACTCCAATAACTTTATTCTTCGAGACTTGAGTTTACATATATATATCTCAGAGTGTGTATTGTACGACACGTGGCTTTAAAGTACCATTTCTTTACTACGCACCGAGCGAGTACGTGTTTCGAGAGCTACCGTTTCAGTAGCAACCCGCTCCCTGCGGAACCGTAACGCGAACTGAATTTACAAAACAAAAACAATACTACTCGCGCGCCAGCCCCGATTGTTGAGTCTAGCCGCAAAAGGAGAACTTAACAATATACAACTTACTTAATAACATATCCAAATTACTCAAAAGGAGAACTTAACAACATATCCAAATTACAAATCTACAACGTACATACCCGTTAAATATATATTTACGAAGTGTGAGACACTTGAAAAATAACATATTAATCTGTTAGATGAAAAAATGAAAATGAAGAATTGCAGAAGCAGCTAGAATGCTGTTACGTAGGTACGTAGAATTCACAAAAATGGAGTGCTCCTTTTCTAATGAAATATGTAGCACACAATTGATCCAGTTTGCTTATTAGACTACGTTTCGCAATGATAGAAAACAGTTCTTCTCATTACTAGGTCTCTAAGAAGTATGAAATTTTTTCCACAGTATATAATTTCGAATATCCCTTATATAAATAATAAAATCCTAAAACCTGCTAAATATTTTGTTAAAATAATAGAGCCTATAACATAGCAGCAATTTTGAAGTCCATGGCTCCAAAATTTATCAGAACACGAGATAATTAACCATCTTCAATAAATGTTAGGCCTGTATCCAAAACCGATGGGTGGAAAAGTCTCCTTTCTGGGCTCTAAATGATTCGTGTGAATTTCTGTTATCAGATACATAGAAAGAATCGTCAAGCTTATGCCTGGACGTCTCAGTAAAGTAATAGAAAACTATGGTCTGCTAATTTGATTTTCAAACTAATCCCTTTTTAGAGCCAAAAATAATGCACAGTTAAGTAATACTTACATTAAACGCGCAAAATAGCCCTAATTACCAATTAAATTAACATTAAATACAAATAAATCACAGCCAAGTAATTTATCAATGGATTTTCCTCGTTTCACATGAATACGGATATAGTTTTCAGCTGATAAATCGAAGTAACGTACAATTCAAGATCGTGAAAGACAATCGGAAATAATTATTTTATGCTTTTCCAGTTAATTTTAATAGGATTTACATTAAATTAATAACATTGCTTGTAGGAAGTGAGACAAACGGTCTGTACTCGTATATATTAGATCTTAATTTACGTATGTGAAAAATGTAAATTTCGAAGTTTAAACAACTCTTATTAACTTATTAACGTAATACAAATAAAAACGATGTTCTGCATAGACTATTAAGATGGCGGAAAAATTTCAACAACATTAATACAGATTCTTCAAGACAAAGTTAAATTCTTAAAGTATTGTTAATCAAATTTAATTAAGTTGTATAATGATTAAAAACATTTCGTATTTTTTTAATCAACAATTTATGTTTTCTGGCGTGATTATTGCAGGATATAATTTTAATTTTGATTCAATGGAAAATTTTCTGATTTAGTTCATCATTTACGTACATTTCTTACCAAAATCTTTAATGGTTGTGTAGTTATGTCAGAGATCTGCACATATTTTAGCACAAATTTGCATTTTTTTTAACTTAAATTCCATCCAAATTCATGCTTGGGGTTTCTCTCCCTCACAGTGCTTTTCAGGGTCTTGAAGAATCTGTATTAATATTGTTGAAATTTGCCCGCGATCTTAATAGTCTATGCAGAACATCGTTTTTATTATACAGATGTATCGTAAATGAGTAAAAGATTCGATATTTTTCCATTGCGTATTTTATTAACAGCGTTGCTGCCATGTTGACGAAGCTAATAGAGACCAGTGCCAACTCGGCAGTGTGGATCACCGGAAGTCGTGACACTGGCATTGAAATTATGGGCATAAAAGATAATTCCGGTAGCTTCGCTAAGTGGGGTGTGACACATAATCAATAGATCCGTGGGTTCAGGCTCGAGACCCGAGCTGCTTTATGGGGTAATATTTCCGTTGCCTGTCCAGTCGGCCCTCTACGGGCTAAATGCTGGTGATAAATGATTACATCCAGCGCTGGTCATGATCGTAAATCACCTCTGGTAAATTCCACTGCAGACGTCACAGGCGTGACCAAGGTCGCGTATATCGGTGTACGTTTCCGCTCCGTGCAACTACGTTATTTGCAAAGTCAACAGAGAAGTTTCTGAACGCTAATCAAGAAGACAATAGCACACACTCACTTATGAAGCCATTAATTGTGAACATATATAACTACACGACTTCAAATCCAAATTGTTTATCGACGCATTAAAGCGCGTTTTAATTGGCATTCAAATATACATTGTCCCTAATTACTATGTAAGCAAATAGAGTGATACAAATAAGTATAATTCATATTATTATTCTCATAACGTATAATGTAAATTTAATTGCACACACTTAGATTACAAATTACAAATGCATATAAGTTTCTGATTCTACAAAGTATTTTCTTTATATTCTAACAATCTAAATGGAGATTCATTCTTTGAACTTGGTATCATAACATGTACGAAAGTTTGTAGATAAAAATCAGTGAAGATAGAGCATTCTTGGAAATTATATTTAAAATATAGTTCAACTGATTATGTAACACGAATTATAGCATGAAATTAATAAAAGGATTTTACAATGTATAAAAGTTATTTAGAATTCTCCAAATCGATTAATATCTAATGAAACCCTAAATTAAGGACGAATCGTTGTGCAGTTGAATTTTTTCTGTCTGTAAAATTGAAGTATGTCAAGTTTACAGAATTATTCTCCAAAATAAGACTTGTTGTAAAAAATTTAAATCTATTAAGTTTATAAAACAGTTTATTATTATTATTGTACTTCTCTTGACATATTTAGTTCTGTTTTGGCGAATAAATCTCTTATTTGATAATTTTTAACATAAATATATATCAAACTATAGAGTTTTTTTTTTAGGGTAACAGGCTACATGAGGGTAATCCACATAATGGCAACTCCCCTTTAATAGCATAGGAAGGGATCTGAAAGGGGGGATGCGGAAAGGTAGAGGAAGGTAGCCAAGGGTTAACTAGGGCCCCCGGGCTATGGTTTATGGATTCTACCCGGCAATTCACCTAAAAGTGATGCAGGGAAAACCCTAGAAAAACCTGCATCAGGTAGGTCGCGCATTTGGTACTTGTCCCACGCCCTTCCGATGCCGGGAGAGGGGTTAGCTGTGGGGTCGCAGCTTTCCCCTCTCCGTGCCTTGACCAGTTTAGGAGGCAGCCGGCCGACTATTCCAATAGGAATAGCGGACAACTCTTACCGTATGCCCAAGAAAACGTGGTTCTTATACGTACAATGTATACTTTGACTCACCTGCAATTAATAAAATAATATCAAGATGTTCTCGCGACTTGTCGTAGTGATAAATAATTCTTAGACTTCTAGTGTTATTATTACAAAATTTTAGAAGATATTATTGGCGATCAGTTTTTTAATATTCACATCACTCTTGATAATAAAGATATAACCATGATATCTTGCTGATACAATATCATCACGAAGTATTTCGCACAGAATTGCACTGAATAGTCAAAAGAGTCAAAATGTGTAACCTGGCCACCTGCAGTAATGAGTTAATATTGAGGATATATGCTACAAAAATTTGCTGCTCAGATTTATTTTATGAGGACGATGCAAGACTAGAAACGTGAAACATTGGCCATAAAATGTTTCCAGACGCTTTCCTCCAATCCTCACCGAGTAAAATGAATTAAAATTAGATCAGATTTTTTTCAAAGTCTTCTATGCATATAATTTTAATATACGAATCAATAGTTTTTGATGATATACTATAAATTGAGAATAAATTCTGGATTATTTAATATAAATGAATATAGGGGGAAATAATGAGAAATCGAATGTGTATTAGATACGATTTTAATAATATTAATTAACAATCAAATGAAAATTATTATATAAATTATTTGTAATATCAACGATGGTTTTATTTTGTTTAAAACAGTCCGTAATACAATTTATTCTTGTGTGGAGATGTTTGACCACTTCAAACTTCTTCAATCAAAACGTTATTAATGGCCTTTTCATTTGAAGAGCAATTATAAATTTTGGAATGTTGTGTTGACTTTCCCATAACTGTTATTGAACGCATACCTCCACGCAGTTGTTTGTTTACAGCAATTTTTTCTTTATTCGGATATAAAAAGAGTGAATGTTCTTAATCAACCGAGAGTCTCGTTTTGTCTGCTTCCAGTTTATATGGATCTTCAAAATAATCAATCAATTTTGAACCAGATACTAAATAAATCCTGTACAATATAAATTATCAAAATTCTTCCTCATGATGGTATCCGGAACGAATACTGAAGGCTGCTAATAATATTAGAAGTCGTAAAAAATCCGTTTCTATGATAAGACATTTCTACAAGAAACTATTATATATGACAACATATTGCTCAACGGATCTAGGAAAAACGTCATAGAAGCTGAGTTACTGCGATCTCTTTTTGAAGGTCATACGTTAAGACTAGTTCAAAATGTGTAGCAATTGCAACTGTGGTGTTCGTGGAAAGTTGAGTTTTTAGATAAGTTTTAATTCTGGTTCACCTGCTTTCAAACTACCCAGTTAAGAAGAACATAAATTTTGTTCTTATTTCATCAGATTTGTTTACCAACTCAGACTGGGGATTCTTGAGTGGTTTGTATATATAAAAAAGATAATAATAAAATGATTGATAAGCGGCTCTTAGAGAAGGGGAGAACTATAATTGGACGTTTAGCGGCTCTTAGAGGTAATGGTTTTGACATACATCGAGACGAAACCATAAAGGCATAATGACAGAAGCTTTGTGGACAAACAATTATATTAAAAGGAAATGTTTATTTTAATTGTATTGAGGGGATTTCGGAGCGTGAGAAAGCCAAAAGTTGGTGTTTGTTTGGCGAACGTGGAAACTCAAAAACTGTGTAAAAAAGGAATATTCTGGAGAGGGGGAAGTGCATAGAAAAGTTAGTGTGGTGTCAGAGTTGGGAGGAGATGGACGTGGAGTGTGGTGCCAGAATCTTAACGAGAAAGACATAGGAGTTGATATGTAGACCGCAAAGGAGGAGGACTTGGAGGCGGTGATAAATATTCGGTCAAATTGAATGGTGGCCGTGCCTAAAAATAAAATAAACATTTTAGTCCATGCAAGCAGTTAGAAGCCGGGATATCAAAAAAGGATAAAGTGAACGTGTCTGTGAAGCGTGTGTAAAAGTCTGCGCACAGAAGGGCATTGTATATTAAAGTGCATTCCTGAAAAACCCCAAATAAAATTGTAAGTAGACATTTAGTAATAAATTCTGTAAATTGTTAATGAGGATTAATCAGTCAGATTTCGTTTTCATTTTATTTAATTGCATTGTTTAAATTGTAAATTTTAGTTTTTCGTTTCCTTATCAACCCAGTAAAGACCCCGGGGTACAGAGTCTGATTTATATAATGTAACTGGATATTAGTGTAATTTAATTGTTGAGGTTAAATGAAATAAAAAATATACAGAAATTTTCTTGAGTTGTATTCTAGATTAATAAAATTGTTTTGTTTAATAAAATTTAATAACTTGTTTAATCTAAATTCATATAACAATAATTATCAACAAGGAGGGTATTACAATATATATATATATATATATATATATATTAATGATTACAAATATGTCATGAATTAATAATTTGTTTGTTTAATTATTGGCGGCGTAATTCTGAGGCCAGAGCATTGTAAAATAACAGCATTGTTTAGCGAGAATGCATTCACGATAAATGTTGAAAAGTCATATATAGACGCTCAGAACTTTAGTGGAGTCAGTCAGATGTTGAGACAGCAGAGAAAGTTACCGAGGAAGTCAGAAAATAATAAAATGTAAAATCAGTTAAGCAGAGTTACTCGGATATTCAGAGAGCAGAGTGTTTTTTGGAGGTATTGGCGAAACAGTCAAAGTATAGATCGTCAGCAAGCGGAAACTGAGCGGGACAATAAGAACAAAGTGTTGGAAATTGAGTAGAGGATAAAATAAGTGCTATCGCCTGTTAGTGAAATTAGTGTTGTATAAAATTCAAATAAATCACGTGTGTACAAACCAAAGAATCTCAAACTAAAGGGTATGTAAAAATAACTTTCATCTGTAAACTTTAAAGTACATATCGCTTACCGCCATATTTATATAACTTTTCTAGATTTATAAGTTTTCAGATTTGTAATAGTTTTTTTTGTTATTGTAAGTTTAAATTCATTTTTTACTGTCTTTATTAGATGCCGGCTAAGCGACCCTGAAATTAAGATTTATCATAAAAGCTGAGGCAATAACTTAAAATGTGAAAATAACGAAGACCAAATTTGTATAATTAATCATTTTTGTCATCTCTTTACAATTTATAATTTCAACGTAAACTTCCTTCAATTTTTCCCTTGTAAATAAATTTTAATTAGCACATAATTTGTTGTCCTAAAGTGCTGGCATTTAGTTAATTTAATATAAGTGCTTATTACAATATATACATATTATATGGGTAATTCAATTTAATCATCTGTGCACCAGTAAATATACTCTCTTTGATTCTTCAATGATTGTATGGAACTTTGTTTTATATGAGTTCCTATAAATTTCGTACGATAAATATCTTTTACGAAATTCTTCAGGAAATCTACTCCAAACATATTATATGCACGTAAAAGTCACAGAATCCTTAACCACATTTATCATCACGTTATTCATTTTATCAATGTTTCCCTTCTTTCTTATTCATTTCAAGCACAGAGCTTTTTTAATGATGTTTTATTGACAAAACAAACAGGAGGATAAGTAAAAAACATGCGTTCTAGATTATTGACATAAGGCCTGAAATAAATGATACATGTAAATGGAATAATATATACAAATTCAGTTTGTTCTACCGTAATACTACAAACTAAATGAATAAAATGGAAACCTTTCTACGTTACTCAAGGACAAAAATAGCCATACTAATTTCACGATCTAAGAAATTTTCGCAGCTTTTAAGTATTTTGATTATAAATATATAAATAGTGTCCAATTTTTATTACAAATACATGACCCATAAAATTATTTCTACGAAGTCTATAACTGCTTTGTTCGTTCGTCTTCATAAAATACGGAAATCATCCCAGTTTCCATATTCGACATCTTCTTAGCCCGGTCTGTATATTAACTGGCTCAATAAATCAAAGGAAACATAATTTGCTTTATTTTGGAGCTTTTTAGGAAAGAAAGAAGTAAAATAATATGTATATAAAGATAAAAATTAATTAAAATTTGCATTATATATGTTTCATGTCGGACATATTTTATACCCACGTAGCGGTAACTGTGTGTGAGGATTGTGATAACTGCAGTTGTATTATTTCATAAACTGTTGGCAAACTGGGATGTCTTTAGTGTATAGCCGCAATGCAGAGGCGAAGGACACAGTTTGCAACTCTGTAATCTCCAAGCAACAGGAACAGATTTCTCACACCCACTCTTCATCTGTATTCATACAAAAATTAGTTCATAATGCTTACACTTAACAATAATACTTTAACTTTGCAATAGCGTTTCGAAGATGTACCATACTTCAATATAATAAAGGAGAATTTTCGTTCCGATATGTTTATTTATTTGTTAACATTAATATTTAACTATGGCCAAATTAAATACTTAACCATGGCCAAATTTCTGTTGTATAAACATATGTACTAATCAACGTTCTCATTTACGCAGTATTTTAAAAAATGTTAAGAAATTCCAGTCTTTCGCAATATTAGTATTTTTATAATGATAGAACAACAAATAATTAATACAACAGAATTACGTTTTAATATTGTAATTTAATTCTAATATATTATAATGTATAAATAAAATAATAAAAGTTAACATTTATAAAGAAGAAAGTAAAAGTTTCCTGTAGGCTATTTCTCTACACAACTCAAATATCCTATTCGCAGATTACTACGCGTTGAAAACAATCAGCTGATTTATGAAAGGAGAAGCTCCTGATATGTTTCTTTGATTGACAATAAAAAAGTATAGAAGTCTGTATTGGTTTTATTAATAATTAACAATAATAGAACCGTAAAGTTGTTGATTTTGAATTTAACACAATTTTCTTTAACACGGTTAGACGCCAGTAGTTTGATTGCAAATGGATTTATAAATTTATACCACGTATTCTAATATAAAATCTAAATTTACACAAAATTATAATTTCTTCGTCTTTATATTTACTAATGAAATTTGTGAGATCTTACTCTCTTTAAAGTATTATGGTGTCGAGATTATATAATTCAAAATATAGCTTTGTATATTTTACTTCATTGCATATAATCGAGATTCATGAAGGTATTTAACAGAAAAATGATGATTGAGAATGTTGAAGCTTACAGTTTTTGTTTAATTGCGATTTTCTGGCTCTATACGACATAAGCTGTCTCAGAAAAGAGCAACGTTTCCACCCTATCTTCCACTTCGAAAACTAGTCTCGTGTCATAGCTGCTCTCTTGGTTTTCACCCTAATACTTTGAAGATAAGCTTCAGATTTTAGTATTACATTTTTCTGACTTTAAACTAATAAATAACTGTTAAAACGTTTCCACGTTTCCTGATTATGGTATTCTTTTATATATATATATATATATATATATATATATATATATATATATTGTAATACTAGTTGGAGACAATTAATGACTTTAATAATTGGATATTTGTTGTGGATTGTTAGCGGTGCCAATTTCAAAGGCGACAATGTATAGGCGAGCTTTGTTTGGCCGCGAGCGCTTTCTGAAAGAACAGTCAGGTGTTGTAAGTCAGACAGCGAGAAGGGTGGTAGGCACAAATTCATCCGGAAAGATTAGAAGTTAAATTTGAGTAAGAAGTTTTGGACAGTAAATTTCAACATTAAAGTAACAAGCAGTAACCAAACAAATCACGACAAAATAAAAATCTGTAAGTACTGTGACCACCAGCAATTCCAGATAGAAATAATTCGGAACAATTTGTCCAACCAATAATCCAGAAGGAGTTTGTAGTTTCCAGTTTCCAGAGGAGAGATCCGAATGTTACGACCGTGTTTTTGTTTAATCAAATGTAAATTCAGTCATTTCATGGCCTTTTAGTGTGGATTGTGAGGTGAGCCCGAGCCCAAGAGAGTTAAGCCTGGTACCAGAAGATGTTTTGTATGTACGAACAAATTTGATCAAGTTTTGTAAACGATAATTAAAGGTAAAGTCATCAGATTTCGATTTCAGGTTTTATTTAATTGTTTATCTTCTTAGTTTGTAAAGGAATTTGATTGTTTAACGTAAATATAAAGGTTGTTTCTTAACTTAGAAGGCCCAGATAAATGACTCTGACAAAAGAGTGGAAAAATCTATAAAATTGAAAATTTTTAAATGTAAATAATCTCATATAAAAATTTTGTAAATTTCACCTGAATAAAAGTAAATTAAGACAATAAAGTTTCTTAAGATTTCGTAATTATTTTGAAATTCTTCTCTTTAAAGTAATTAAATAGAATTGATTTATAAACCAACTAAAGAATTCAAATCATCAATTAATCTTTTGCAATAAAGTGTTTAATTAATTAATTCTTTTGTGTTTATTACAATATGTATATATATATATATTGATGAATTTTTTAATCAAATACAATGGAAGCCTGTGGGAGCTGTTCTCAGCTCTTGCAAGTGAACCTTCCCAGAGAGCTGGGAGGGGCTACCTTTGAGGATGCCTTTTTCTCTCTCTTTTGAACTAATTTTCCCATAAGCCAAGGCACCTCGGTCAGTTTTGAGTGGTGTATGTTTCGTGGTCGCAGACCTTGGGCATGCGGTAAGAGTTGTCTGCCATTGGAATAGTCGGCCAGCTGCCTCCTAAACTGGCAAAGGCACGGAGAAGGGAAAGCTGCGACCCCACAGCAACCCCCTCTCCCGCCATCGGAAGGGCGTTAGACCAGTACAAAATGTCCGACCTACCTGATTATGGTATTCTTTTCGGGATTTCCCTGTATCACGTTTAAGTGAATTTACGGGTAGAATCCTTAAAACAACAGCCCGGGGCCGTAGCTAACTTCCTCTTCTTTTCCGTATCCCCCATTCAGTCCCTTTCCTATGCTATAACACGGGGGTGGCCACTATGTATGTATATATATATATATATTTATATAAAACCTGTCTACACTTCCTCCTTCTTCTCCCATGAAATAATTTGTATCAATTTTCGGAATCGAAAAATCGTCCAATATATTTTTCTGTTTCACTCAAGGTTAGAATTTAGTCGTAGAACTAAACGAAAAGGTTAAGTTGCCATAAATGACCGCTGCTTCTGTCGGCAAATAATGCCTAATAGAAAATATTTACAAAATTATAAATGTTACTACTAATTTATTCTAATATTCATTTTAAATAAATTGACAATTATCCAAATTAGGGATATCTGTTCATTACAATATGTGTGATATAATTATAATATTATCGAATATTATTTTACAATTACGAAATTAAATTCACTGTTTCTTAATTTCTTTGGTAAGAGTTTTACAAACTTAATGAACGTTACAGGTTAAAAAATGTCACTAAATTAATTTTATATAAATAAACGACATAATAAAAACCATTAAATTTTTATAACTTATTATTATTTTTATAATAGTTCCAATTTTTGAAAATAGTCATTTTATTACAATCTTAAAAATAATTCATTAAATTAAATTACGTGATAATTTTTCTTTAGAAAGACCCAAAAGAATGATGTTTAAGCCTGTCTATTTTTTCGGGGCATATAAATATTTAATGTGTGTGTTAATTTTCAGATTTAGTTACTATTTTCTAGTTGGTAATAATTAAATTGTAACCAGAATACCTGCATTTTCATAAATTACCTTTCATGTGTCAAATTTTTCGTGAACTTAGTACAACCTTCTTTTAGTTGTATAAATTATTATAATTATAATTAAAAATTTAGAACTATCTTTTAATTTGTTTGTTAGTGTGAACATAAGACAAGTGAGAATCAGTTAAATATTGCCACCAAAAGTTATGTTTTATTTATATGAGAAACTATAGAAATAGTTGAAACGCATTAAAAATTCTAGAACTCTGATATGCATCCTACCTAGCTTCTTCGAAGTGATAAGTACATAACACAGGAAACATTTTTAATCCCTCGAAAATAGATGAGCCTACAGGTTCAAAGCTGTAATAAGATACCGTCAATTGGAAATTAACAAGTTCATTACGCATTAATGGCTGTCTTCAGTTCTTAACGCGTACCTACAGAGGATCAGTTAAATGCATCCTGAAATAATGGTGATAGGATTAATCCTAATAAATTGTTATGAAATGAAATAATGCTCTTTCTCGGTGTGTAGAACTTAATGATTCACCGCGAAACGTCTGTGTTCTGAGCGACATATCGTACTTCCGAGTCAGTAGGAAGCTATGTCTTCGATCGCAAGCGGTGCCTGATAATACAGTGCTAATGAGATGTGGGGAAGGTAGTTAAGACAGCTACGTGGCAAACACTGTAAAGTTAATCACCTATTAGGGTTTGGCTCGGTAGGTTTCTGTTCTGTCATAACTGTTGTTTTAATCACTTTCAGCTGTAATAATCCGTAAATACACATTTCTGGTGGGAATAGCTATCCATAATGTAAGTATTTTAACTGAAACAGTATTATATAAACAATAAAATTGGAAAGAAAAAATATATTTTGCATGGAAAACGAACAAATTACTATGACTATACAGCTTATTAAAATGCAGCGGGGTCATATTTAATTTACTATTATATTAAAAATCGCGTACATGGATTATCAGGCTTCTTCAATTGCTTAATTCCTTCAACGCGTAATACAATTTACTATTATGGTAACGATTTTACCTACTGGAAAGCTTAAAAATGTGGTATTATTATAAAATTAAAAGAATTAAATTTATAATTAGTTTCAATCTTTTAAAAATTTACATTTCTAAAAATACTATGTGGTTGTTAAACCTTTTGTGAGGGAATATTTTCAAGAGATAATATCCCTAAATGACATATTTCATTCCATTGTTTTACGTTAACGTGTATTTATAATGAATGAGTTGAATAGAATTGTTTTAATGATGTTTGCATCAATTTTCATATATAAAAATATAGCATAGAATTGATACATAAATAAATATACTTTTACGAAATTAATTTTGGTAGGCGAACTTCTAAAGTTTAAGGGATTTTTTAATTTAGTTTGATTTAAATTATTTAATAACTCATAAATAATTATCAAATATGCGTAAAACTAAATTATAATTATTATATAAAAACAAGACTTTGTTCCATGATTTTAATTTGTTAATGAATCTTAGCTCGGAGACGACATTAGTCATCACTTAAAGAAGTCATAAAATAATGTAGGACATTTAGTAATTAATAATTAAATGTGAAAATGTTTAGGTTTTTTAATCAATAATATTACACGTATATAGGTACGATTAACCCTTGGCTAATTTGCTCTACGTTTTCGTATCCCGCATTTCAGTCCCTTTCATATGCTATATGAGGGGAGTGGCCACTACATGAATTACACTATATACAGGCTGTCTACAACTGCTTCTTCTTCTCCTCAGACATTGAGTTTACCCTTTGACATAATAAGTAAACACACTAATGTATAATATGTGAATGCGGAAAGTTATCACATGTAAACGAAACATATAACGTAAACTTTCAATTTTTAAACCAACTGGAGTAGTTTTATGTTAAATTCAGATTAACATAAACAATTTTTTGAACCTCTTTTTTTTTTCTTCTACAGTTGTATACTGAATAATACATAAAAATTTCCAATTTATTGTGGCAGAAAAAATTAGGTTCAAAAATTTATATATATATATATATATAAAATAGGAAATTTTTCGTTAGTATTCGTTATAGAATTGTAGAAGCTGTCTCTCTCTCTCACACACAAAGATTCTCTATGCCTATAAAATTTTGTAACGAATAATAAGAAAAAATTTCCAATTTAATTTGGTGAAAAAATTACGTTCAAAATTTTTTTTATGTTACTCTGGATTTAACATAAATCTACACACACACACACACACACACACACATATATATATATATATATATATATATATATATTGTAATAATTAAAATATAATAATGAATGTGGCGTTTCTAAATGAAAGAACTTAAGTGAAAGTTATTAAACAAGATTTATTATCAATTTTATAACAAGTATAAAACACACAAAAATATTTGGAATCTCAGGGTCTTGATCTGGGTTTGATAAATGGCAGAATTTATATAATCAAAATTACATTTACTTTTTATGGAAATCAATGCGTCTGAACATAGACGAAATTTGTTGCGGAAGAAATAATACTAAAGATTTAATTTAACAATTTCAATTTTATCAAGAATTAACGATCTCATTTTATCGATAATTAAATAATCAAAGAACGATCTGACTTTTATCTTTTAAACCCGGTTTACAAATGATTTTAAAGTTTTTCTCTATTACGGCCGCCCAGGTCTCATTTTTTAGTTTTTCGTGCACAATTTTGGGGACATAACTGATTCTAAGTTCTCACAGATTCTAAATGTTCACAGGCTCTAATTGGTGTAATTTGTTAGTTGGTTTAACAGAAATTGGTTGGTTCTCGATGCTTTACTGCAACTAGTTGCTCTGTCTCATTCCCGACTGAATATTGCTTTACTTTTTAATATTTGAAAGCATGTTTGTGACTGGACCACATTCTTTCGTTCTGACTGCCGACTGTAAAACTTTTCGTCTGGTCTATTCGCTGTCTGCTGCCCAACTGTACTTTTCCTGACTGTTCGTTCGTCTTGCAAGTTTTTGAGCGCGTAGAACCTTCTCGACTCATCAACAATGTTTTATTTGCCTTGCCGGATTGTTGCGGCGTCCGCTCTATATCCACTAATAATGAGTCCTCTACAATCCAACTTTCCAATTAGAACAATGTCTTAATTACCAATTACTACATTATATATATATATATTGGAATACTAATTAGAGGTTATTAATAATGATTTTAATAATTGGATAGTTATGATGGATTGTTAGTGGTACCAATTTTCAAAGACAACAATGTATAGGCCGACTTTGTTGTGGGCTGCGAGCGCTTTCTGGAAGTCAGTCTGTCTGGTGTTGAAGTCGGGTGTGGAAGTCAAAATTTGAGAGGGGACAACGAACAGTCTGGCCGGCGTATAGATCTAGCCGAGAATGTTACAAGTTTTAAAATTTGAGTATAAAGTTTTGAACAATGAAGTACATTGTAAAACTGCAAATAGTAATCTAATAACTAACGCCACATTAAAATTTCTACAAGTACCGAGACCATCACCAGTTCGACATAGAGACAATTTTGTAACAATCTGTCTAACTAATAATCCGGAGGGAGCAGCAGTTCCAGTTCCCAAAGGAGAAACTCGAAAGCTACGACCGTGTTTTCTACAATCAAGTGTAGAGTCAGTGATTTCATGGCCTGTTAGTGTGAATTGTGAGCCCTAGTCCAGGAGAGTTAAGTCTGGTACCAGCCAAATATTTTGTAAGTACAAAAAATTTAATTAAGTTTCTTGTAAACGATAATTAAAGGAAATCGTCAGATTTCGCTTTCTCGTTTTTTTTGATTGTTTAACTTCTTAGTTTGTAAATTCTATGACTGTGTAATACAAAGGTTGTTTCTTTACTTAGCAGGCCCAGATAAATGACCCTGAGAAAAGAGTTATAAAATCTCTAAACATTGAAAACTTTAAATTTTATTAATCTCATATAAAATGTTATACACTTCTACTGAATAAATGTAAATTGTATTGTAAAGTTTAAAGAATGTTGTAATTATTTCGCAATCCTTCGCTTTAAAATAAAATAAATAATTATTTCATAACCTTCTTTGTTAAGACCTTTAGTGTATGAAATAGTTTTAATATTACTTTTACTTTACACTAATAATAGCACTTGAAATACCTAGAATAACCTGTGTCAGTGATTGCCATGTTCAACAACGATTCGTGTGATGAATATGAAGTAAACATATAAATTTATAGTGTTACAGTATAATAAATCGATAACACAGTCGACAAAATTTGTCTAAACTTTTCGTCATCCATGATAAGAATTAGGTCGCAAAAAACTAACAGAATACTGTTTTGAAACGTTCGGGCAGATCAGAAACGGTTACCTGCTTATTTTCATTACATATAAAATTGATTAATTACCTCACTGCCTATCGACGGGCTTTGTAATGAAACGGCAACTTATCTTTCCTGATACAATTCCATTTACCAGATTGTCCCCATTTCGTCTCATCTGTGAAAATACAATCTTCCGGAACTTCCAACAAACTTTCATAACTTTTGTATAGAAACACTACATTCATGTCTGTTAAATATATAGCCTTGAAACTTTATTAACTACGCATTAAGTAAATGAATATAAAGTTTCACAATACCAAATTGAAGCCATGTGCTGCCTCCAGCGGCTAAGTCAACATCATTATAAACGTCATGCCTCTGACGGAGGATAAATACAGTTCGTGTATAAATCGTTACCAGCACGCGGCGCAAATTTGTGTAACTGCAATTCGCAGTTCAACTGTCATTCCTTGCGTGCGAGAATAGAATTCAGGTAAGCTTATTCTCATCATTATTGGTACGTGCTAAAAATTATTACTTTAAGCTATTAGAATATGATCCTCCCGTAGATAAGTTTATGAGTCTAAATTCAACAGATATATTCAAACCTTCACCTCCAAATCGTGCGCAATAATTATTTAATTAGAAAATTAATTTTCTACACTGCTTACACTTTGCTCAATTTTTCTGTGTGCGCCTAATTATTTAAAAATTAACATGTTAATTACCTTATGCATTAATACGGACAACTGCGTTGTACGCGTTAAGTTTTAATTGGTCATAATAAACGTAAAAAATTTATTTCTTGTACTTTTGAGAATATTCACATTAATTAGCCGAAATGAGAGTAAAAAGGTGTAAATTAACTTAAAGCTGAGGTATTTACTCTTCTATAATGACTGCTGTATCTAATTTGTTGCATCCCAGATCCCAAATATCTTCTCACAGTGTCCTCTTCGATACATTTTACTACATCCCTGACCCTTATCCAATTAAAATCCTTAGTCTACCTTTTGAATTGTTCATCAACATTAATTCACATGAAAATTTGAAGAAAAATTAATTTATAAAATGAAGTGTAAAATTTTTTCTCTGATTTTCACGAATAATTTATCTAAAAAATAATACCTTAATCCAAGATCTAGTTACTATACATATAAAAAGTCAATGAGTAATTAAATTATATAATAAGAACACTGAGGGATCCTATGAACTAACTGTACTAAACGAAACGAGCCAATCAAATTGAAGTGAAGGGAACACAAAGGCCTTATTCGAATTCGGCATAAAAATTATTAATTTCCAAAGATGGAACGCTTTTTCTGTGAAGTTTCTGTAGAAATAGTTCTCGTGTTTTGAGACGAGTGCAACAGCAATTGACGTTTCTACGCCCGAAACCTCTGTTGTCATCTTCCAGGATAAGAGACGGGAAAATACCAATCGAAGGTGTATATATATATATATATATATATATATTGTAATAAACAACAATTAAGCATTAATTAATTTAATGAATTTACCTCACGTGACGCGCCGTTTAGGTTATTAATTAAATGGAAGGCGATAATTACAAGAAATAATAATCAAAATTATCAAACAATATTTATTTATTTTGTGGCAATAAAGATAATAACAACAAAATTTGAGATATTCTCTCTCTCAGGGCCTCTACTGGGTTTGATAATGGACACAACAAATTGATTTTAAAATCTTATTAAGAAACCGTTCACAATTAACCTAAACAATATGTCGCTAGAATAAAGAAATTTAAAAGTAAAGAAATTAACTCTGATTGACAATTTAAAAGAGAACGAAATCTGACCTTATCCTCTAATTAGCGTTTACAATTAATCATTAGTTTTGGTTTTGTTACTTACATCTGTCCATCTGTCCAGCTGGTACCAGCATTATTTTTGGTTTCGGAAGTACAATATTGCAAAATTATACACTGATTCTAAACATCAACTCACAGATTTTACACTATTGAAGTAAAAATTGATAGGCTCACAGGAACTCGGATGATCCTCCTGAATGTCAGCTATCTGATGTCTGCTCGCCTTATCGGAACCCTATGATTCGTAAATTTATTAGTCTTTTACTGAATTGGACGTAAACTGCAACGTATCTTCTTGACGATTTATTTTAACTGTTTATTCTTTCGGTGTGAACTAAATTTTCTTTAGCTCCTGGCTGAAGACTTAAACTGCTCTTACTTTTCAATTATTTACGCTGCAATACTTGCGGCGTGAATGTTTTCTTCGTATTAATTTACAACTTTAACTAGTTATACATTGACGATGTCTAGTCTCTGCTCAAATTATATTTCTTGTTCTGCTCCTCATAATGTCTTTCCGCCAACAGCTCCTAACAATCTTTCTCCGCTAACAGTTATATTACTCGATCTGCTCCTCAGGATGTTTTTCCGCAAACTGACTCCTAGTTCTCCCGAGTTTTAGCGCGCATACCATTTCTGACTTTTCGACAAAGCAAAGTGAGCTCGCTTCTCTTATTGTTGCTTTGTTTGATCAGACCGCTATAATGGGTTTCTCAAACAATTCAAATTTTACGTCCAAACAATTAACGGCCTAATTAATTGGCATTACAATATATATATATGGATCCTCCATTCATCCAATTTCAAATGGGGAATATTATATGGTGCGCTTTTAGTTATCGATTCGTTACCAAATATTTTTTATAACTTTTGCCTAAATTACTGCCTGGAAGCCTGGGAATGTGGCTTGCCGGGGTCGAGCAGCAGACACAAGACAATGGCGGGGTGGATTGGAAAATCCGCAAGTCCCGCAAGCAAGGTTAGGGTCGGCAAAGGAAGGGGTAGATGGCCGGAAGGCTATGGCCCTAAAATAGATGGAAATGGGTCACGTGTGCACAAGGACCAACCAGGAGAGAGGGATTTTGAGGAGGCAGAGAAAGAAGTCTGCGAACACGAGGAGATGAATTTGGACCGTCGGTGAGAGTGGTCAGGGAGAGTTGATCCTGAAAGATTTTGGTTTTGCACGTGGGTCTCCGGTCGTCTTCTGCGAATGCTGATGAGAGAGAACGGGAGTCGACCCTGTCCGAGCTGCAGACCTGGTAAGTCGCATTCCATGCTTCCGGGTATCGCGTCGGTTGGCCACGAGGAGAACCACGGTTAATCTTGAGAAAGGGAGGGGGTTACATGCATCCCTGACAGGCTGGAGAGCTTTCGTTCTATATAAATTCTCATAAAATGAATTCTTGTTTTTATTAACTAAATATTGTATTTCCCTTTCCTGCAAGAACAATTCTTGCAGGTGGCGCCCAACAAACAGCATATCATTAGTAATTTGACTTTAAGCTCACCACAAGTGGTAACCTATTACCTCATATATGAATTTTCTCTTGAATCTACATTTAAATTTAATTTATTCAAAGACAAAAACGAGATTGTAATTAGTTAATACTTGTAAGTTTACAAATTTATAAACGATTTTGCCACAGCTTTTGTTTTATGAGACTTTTGTGTATCTCTTAGATAACAAGAATTTATTATAAATTGCATTGAGTAATAAATGCATAAAATAATCGTACAAACAAAAAAAAGTAAATTTACATTAGTTTTGAGAAGTTTTACAATGATATCTCCTCAAAATATAAACAAAAAGAACTAGAAATCTGAAACTTGATGGTACAGTACAACTATACTATGTTTAAAACTAGTTTATAAATTTAAATGATTTTACATACCATTTTGTGACTAATCCATATATTATGCAAATTTTATCACATTACACAATTTAAACATTCTCCGTTGGAGCGAACAACCAAATACGTGATATCACTTATTCCTTAAAAATACCATAATGTGCAATAAGTTGCAAACAATTTATACAGAACAGTTTAGTCAGCACAATAAGTCCCTACCTCACCATATACGATCATTGCATTCGATTTCCAAAATTTCGGCGAACAGTAATAATGCATAAAGCAAGGAAAATTGAATTACAATTTCCAAATATCAGTCAGATTCAATTCTGAATAAATTGTACCGTTGAAATAATTCAAACGACTGCCAGTACAACGTTTCCTAAAAAACTTATTCGTTTGTTTCATTCAATATCTAGAAAGGTGTTAACATTACCTTGTTAATCCATCTTTTACACATTGACAAACTAACAGAGTCTTGCCGCCAAAACAAACCTCCTTCCTGTGACTTCTACTTGCAGATTTTCCATACAGATTTTCAACATCACAAACACCGGCGCGTTTTCTGCTGACAAAGATAGAGGCTGGAAAAATTCCCATCTCCGAATTCTTGCGCCACGATGACTGTTACTTACAATGATATGGCCTCTATATTACACAACAAATGGAATAATTTAACAATAAAGAAATTTATACAATTTTAGACATTTATGTAATATATATATATATATATATATATATATATATATATTGAAATGAATACGAATGTGAATAATGAAAGTTATTTTTATAAATTACCTAAATTTTGTATTGACAGCGTAATATTGTTGCCCAGGTAACAGTCAGCGATGCGTAATAATGTGGAGTACAGACAGTATTTTTGTCGACGACGTTTTTGAGGATGAAAGCTTTGACGAGAGTTTAGTCGGCAATAGGATCTGGACAGTAGAGATCAGTTGAGTCTCCTGTGGACTTCAAACTATGCGGAGCTTAGACTCAAAGACTTGGCTGGTAGATCTTGAACGAAAAGGTTGT